>CP142458.1:44186785-44850000 GCA_038049695.1 Cinnamomum chago
ATAACAGGTGGGCCCATTGTGACAAAATCATTGTGGAAATTGGACCCAAATAGAACACAAACTTCTTTTGTGCATTTTTTAGTTTGGCACCTACCAAACATCACTATTTGCCCATCGTGTATTAATACAGCTCATTTCCACACAGAAATGTGGAAATGATAATAACAATGAGAAACTTTATGGAAAAAATTGTAAACAAGGTAATAATATGCAAATAGTTGCTTTTAAAACCAATGCATTTTTGTTGATTAAATTAAAAGTATGAGAAGCAAGGCTGGACATCTGAATCAGCATTTAACTTGTGAACTTTCTTCACCACCTCCTCCTCAGATACTTTCTTTTATGAACCCGTCATCAACATCATCATCATATAGGCTTCTGATTAACTGAGACCGGCTTTAAGAGTTCTATTATTAGACCATAAGATATATTATTAGACCTTAGCTAGGAGGTGTTGGTTTTGATTTTGACCATCGATTATAATTTTGACCCACGGTTATATAACAACTCATGCAATTACCCACCTTTTTTTTTCATGATCAAACCACCCATGTTTTAGTTGTTCGTATGTGACTGTATCTTTTTGGTTGATTATAAAACTGACCGACGGTTGTGTAACTCCTCATGCAACTAACCGCTCATATTTCCATCAAACCACTTATGTTACAGTTGTTTCTAGTAATTATATCATTTTTAGCTCCTATTTCTCTATTTCTATTTTATCCAACTTAGTTCATGGAAAGAGGTAAATTTTTTTAATATGTGATTGTTTATTTTGCAATACAGTGCAGTGTAGGAAGATACCAAGCTGAACACGGATTAATGGGCTAGTATGTATATTATGTAGGGTTTATCTTGGATCAATCAAATTAATCCCCATTCGCTTCATATTTCATCCTTGACTTAAAAATTATGATAAATTATTCTAGCCCTAACCTAGCTTAATCTATTAATTTAGGGTCAGTTCGGCAGTGACTGACCATAATCTGTGTTTGATTTTAGAGGGAAATTGAGGATCTTCGTATAGATTTTAAAGTACACACTTCCCAAGCACACACCTTCATCTTGTCCTCTACATAAGTACATTACTTGGGGTCCCCTGACATGTGGGTGAGAACTGAGAAATACTGCTTACTTTATTTTAAATTGTGAGGTAGAAATATGGCTGGGAATAGTTAGGTGGACAATACATTGTCTCACAATAGACCATAATATATATATATATATACATATAAAAAAAAAAAGAAAAAACTTGAACAGGCCCGCCTGGCCCATGACAGGCCTTGCCAGCGGGCTGTGCCGTGCCAGGGTTTTTCCCTGGTGGGCCGGGCCGGCACGGGCCGCTCCAGCCTCGGCCTGTTTGACATCCCTACTCTACACCGTGGTGTAGAGAAAGCACATCATTTCACGTGTGAATAAAAAGTTATGAATCATGATAGTTTGATCATGCAGAAAATGATAATTTCACCAAAACATGCATATTTTTGGAAATTTTTGATGATCTTGGCTTAAATTCAAACATGAGAGTCCAGTTGCATGAATTTGTAAAAATCAGTTAATTCAATGCATTTTATTTTAATTAAGTCTACAAATTCACATGAAATAATGAATTAAAAGTGTAATTTTGTGGACTTGTCAATGGTAAGGGAAGCTTGTACAAGAGCATTACTCTCTCTCTCTCTCTCTCTCTATATATATATATATATATATGGAAGGTGCTCCTATGAGAGACACTCTCACCAAGTAGGTGAGAGATGGGTGGGGGCCCTCACTTCCATATCCACTCTCATCAACTTAAATGCAAGGATCCCCAACTTAAATATGAGGGCCCCCACCCATCTCTCACCAATTTGGTGAGAGTATCTCTCATAGGAGCACCTCCCTATATATATAGTTAAAAATGAAGATCAAAGGTGAATACACAAAAATGAGATGGGCTCTCTTAAGTTGAAGCGGTGCTAGTCTCACAAATCAAAGTATAATATCTCAATTTTTGACATGATGGATACTCTAAAGTCAAGATAAATCCAATCAGAGCTGGATTTTCTAGTTCCACGTGGGTCATATCACACTTTGATTGCAAAATATATAGCACCTGCTAGCATGTGGGCCATATCACATGTGATGAAATCAGACAATTATACACGCTCGGATATTTTGCAATCATCCTAGTGATGTTATTATGGCCTTGAAATTTCTGTGGAGAGGCATCTTCATGAAAATAAACCCTCCTGCGGGCCCACATGGATGCAAGAAATTCATCACACACGTGCTCTTCGCACGCTTCAGCTTAGGATACCCTAAGATGCAAGCTTAGGGGAGCCCCCCTCCACAAAAATACCCTCAAATGACCTCCCCTATGATAGAATATGAATAAGGCAAAAGAGGAAATAAATGCATTGCCATCATCTTAGATTCAAATACTAGGAAAGTCAATATCCCATCTATATCACTACTATATATCCTCCCCTTTTTCCTCATAATCCATATCATTTGCACCCTAGGCACCACCCTACCGTTGCCTTCCATGGAGTCTTAGAATTCTATAGTGAAGTAATTCACCAAAGAAAAATAGAGATGAGGTGTGAGGGACATAAAGTGTGATGATATAAGTAGCCTTCAAGGCTTCTCCTTCATATTGCGCGGCTAAAATTACCACTACTGATGAAGCCAGGAGGAGTAGGGGTGCTCATGGGCTGAGCCAGCTCGAGCTTGATTCGTGCATAGTCCACTTTGGGTCGGGCTTGGATATGTAATTAGGACCCGATTAATAATTGGGTTGGGCTTGGATTAAGTGATGGAAAGCCCATAGCCCAGCCCGACCCTTCTTATGTAAGAAATGCTTGTAATTTAATTTAATTAGTGCTCTAATGCCCACAAAAGTGATGAAAAGCCCAGTTTAGTCTGGCCCGATTGATTAAATGAGCGGGCTCGGTCCTAACTTTTATGGCCCGTGTCAGGCTTGGGCTGGGTCTGGGCCATTGTTTCGAAAGTCAGGCCGGGCCTGGATATACCTTACCCGGCCTAGCACGGCCCTGAATACCCCCTCTTAGGAAAGAATTTCCCAATTTTGGAGTAAATCCTTTTTTTTTTTTTTTCCTTTTTGTTATTGCATATATGCGTGATAAGTCCAAGGGTACTTAAGGCCACGGGGGGTTTACCCATTCAAGCGCCTCCCAAGGCCCATTTGTTTGCATAGGAATTGAATTGCCAAAACAGTTAAAGAAAGTATTTCTAAAAGTAAACAAATTTGAAGAAACAAAGATGGAGCCCCATTTATGGGACTCCCTATCCACAGATTACAACCCGGGATCGATTCTTGGGTCTATTGGATAGGGAGTTGAGCGTGATTGTGTGAGTGTATAGAGTGTGACAAAAAAATATTGTTGGGAAAATATTGTTAGAAAGTTTAGAAATTAGAAAAGTAGAAATACAATTTAAAAGAAAAGCAAAAAAAAAAAAAAAAAATTAAAAATGTATGGCAGATAGGTGGGGTCATTTAGTAGGAAATTCTAAGGACTGGAATGCCAATAAATTTTCTTTTCGAAATCTTAAGAATTCCTGAATAATCCATAGTAGATAAAATTATGATAATTAAATGTTAAAAATCACGATCTATATTCTGGATCTATGGCCATGCACTTTTGGCGATGAAGGAAGACAAAGAATTACAGTTCAGCCCACTTGGATCTCCCATGCTCGATCGATGGCTTGTGTTGGTGCTAGGAATGTATAGGCAGACATAGATTTTTTTATTTTATTTTATTTTTTTTGTGGGTAAAAGAGATAAATTCAAACAAGAACAACCAACCACACCAAGGAAAGCGAAGAAGACAAAAGGCTACAAAACTAATGATAGAACCATAAAAAGGATAGGCCCATTTGCCCAAGCCTAGCAAGGTGATGGGCAAGCATGTTATTTTCCCTTGAAATATGCCGAACTCGGAGGCACCCAAAACTACTACAGCATTCCAAAATGTCGCAATCAATTGGATGAATATGGCAATCAACGTCTCCCTTCACCGCTCGAATTAACCACCTCCAGCCCATCCAAACACAAAATGACCCTGAGTGACTGCTTAGCGTGAAGAGGGATGCCCGCGCTTCAGCCTCTTTAGCTGAACTGGATTTGGGTCCTTTGTTGACAGCAGCTACAAAAGAATCCATAAAATATAGGGCAAAACTAGAGGCCGTATCACCCAATGACGTAGTAAGAAGCATCAACAAAGAGGACGGCGGAATGCTCTAAGTCTCAACTCCCATCCCACACAGAATGGGCCTCATTTATAGTAAAGGGCCTTGAGGAAATGATTTTGGAATTTGAACCATTTTATTAGATAGGGACAAGGCCCACTAAGGGTTTAAAACTTTTCCCTTAATACTACATTCATTTCTGACCTTCCAAACCACATGGCAATGGCAATACAATGAGCGTTAGAGTCGGAGCCTGAGAGCAACTGAATCTTTTATTATTATCATGATTCAAAATATAGATTATGATTCTAAATTTTTTTTTATCATGATTTTAGCTAACCTTGTCCCAACAGAGCCACGAGTTTAAGCTATACAATGAAAAGCATCAAAGACACTATTATTAAATTCATATTTAATATTTTAATACTACAATTTATGGCCTAAATCATAAACATTAATCCCAAGCCACAATTGGTAGGGTAATCATTCTAGCGAATGATTTTATATTATAACAATTAGTTCTGCCGCCCAATTTTCACCGTCAAATCAAATCTCGACCTTCTTTAATTTCTTTCCTATTTCTAGCTTTTAATTTGTTTCTTAAGAGAACGAAGGGATGCTGGTTTGGAAACCCTACTTCTCACTTTGGATTGTTTGGCAACTCTACTAATAGAGTCAAATGAAATAAAGCTCACATTTTTCAAAAAAAAAAAAAGTAAAATCAAAAGTACTTTTTTCAAAAAAAGAAGTTAAAAATCAACCTCATTTTATTGCTAAAAGACAAAAAACTCCTCATTTCTATACAAAAAGTCAAAAAGATTTCATATCAAACAGTTAAAATCAAAATACTTTCATAATCCAGTTACATTTTATTTTTTCTTCAAAATAATATTTACTTCACTCTACTCTATTAGAAACTTTTCCAA
This sequence comes from Cinnamomum chago, assembly GCA_038049695.1. NCBI lineage: Eukaryota > Viridiplantae > Streptophyta > Magnoliopsida > Laurales > Lauraceae > Cinnamomum > Cinnamomum chago. The sequence continues at coordinate 44,191,906 of CP142458.1, forward strand.
ATTAGGACAAGGGGAGCAAGTCTTATATATTCAACGATGGAGTTTGTTACTCAGAGCGAGTGGGTCTTATATACAGGGATGGAAATGAGTGGGTGTTATCTCCGTGGCTGTAGGCTCTAATGGGTCCCAACCTCCTTAGTTTGGGGTGCCAGAAAAATAAAAAGGTAAAAAAAATCTTCCTTTTTAATTCTTTAAGCAATATCGTATCATGACAAATTCCTTTCCTTTTCTGCACTAACTCACTCCGATATGCACATATTTATTTTATTTAGATTCCTACTCTATTGTTACTAGCAAACTTTTAGCCATTAGTAGCTTTAAATTTTTTGAACTAATTTTGCCCTTTTGATATAAATTAGCTTTATTTTCTTGAGGATTTTACCTAAAAAAGGACCCTAGATGGCTACTAACCAGAAGAGGTACCAATAGTATATATGGCACGGAAGTGGTCCTAGGGGACCACTTCCGTTTTTTTTTTTTTTTTTTTTTTTTTTTTTTTTTTTTATATTAATGATTGAATTCAACCCATAAAACGCCTCTGAAACCCCACTTCTCCATTTTTCCCTTCTGCGTCAGTCACTTTCTCCTTTCCCTTGGCGGTTTCGTCTCCCTTGGTGGTGATTCCCTTGGAGCATAGCAGAGGAAATGTTCAAGCGAGCAGTGGGAGTGGGACCCCTTGAAGCGCAGATTCACTGAGTCGGTACACGAGTTTCTTGTGGGTGCCTCGGAATGACCTAGCGGGCGTGGAAGAAAAGTTCTTGGAAGCCATTGAGGCCGATCCTACCAACACCATTCATGCTGCCAACTGATGGGCCAAGCCCAAATGGCCCGATCCATGTGGAAAGCCCAATCTTATAAAGACCCACCAAGCCCAAGGTGGTCCAAGTTCGCCACCTTGGAAGGAGTCAGCCCTCTCCTCATCTTTGACCGAGTCTCATGGAGAGCACCTCAACCACCTCGTCCGTTGAGAAGAAGTCGTGAGCTCCACCACAATAGCTATCTAGTTGCTAGTAAGTCGCCCCAATCTGTTAGGGGGCGACTATAAATTGTAAGCCCCACCAACACTTGGGGGGCATATCACATTTTTACCTGAGAACGACTCTCTCCTCTCCTTCTCAAAGCTTGTACTCTTTGCTCCCTGCACCCTTGAGTTAATAAAGTACCCGGCAACCAAAGCCATTCAAGAGTGGACGTAGGTCACGATTGACCGAACCACTATAAATTCTCTCTCTCCTTCAATTTTCACATTAATCACTCATCACTTGACCGATGGTGCCCGAAAACACTTTTTGGCATCATCAGTTTGGCGCCGTCTGTGGGAACCGAAGAAAATCTCCTTTTTCGAAATTATGGTGATCACCACAAGATTAACGAGACGACAAGATGACAATCCCTCGCGGGACGGCGAGGGTAATCCTATAACGACTAATCCTACACCGAATACTTCTGCTCCCTCTCCTCAACAAATGCTGGAAACCATGCAGCAGTTGGTGACCCAAAACCAGATACTGCAACTCATGCTCACAGGGCAAGGAGGAGGGGCACAATTTGGTACAATACCGCATGAAGAACCGCACCCGGAGCATCCGACTGCCTCGCGCAGGGGAGCACCTCACCTGGGCGCCTATCCCCATGGTGCCCAGGGCCGAGAAGCAAACCACGGCGCCCGTCCTCATCCTCAACTGGGCGCCCATCCCCATGGCGCCCGGGGCCGAGGAGTACACCTGGGCGCCCATCCCCATGGCGCCCAGGGCGCCTCTACTGGAGCTCTCCATGTCGCCCCACACGGAGTACTCCTGGTCGACCCTCAAGGCCGTGCCCATCACGAGGTGCCTCCACCCCCGGGTGGAGCCCCCACCAAGAGGGTCGAATCACGGTGGACTTCCACCCCCTCCCTCTGCTTCTAACGATGAGGATCCTCATTTCTATGAGGGGGGGGGGGGGGAGTGAAAATCACAGCATGGAAGATGAGAGTTATTTCCTTGGTCCATCCAAGGAACCCAACAATCGCTGGGAGGAAAAGATCAAAGAAATGCATAATCAACTGGGCGATGTCTTCAACGCCATAAGGGCGCAGGCACCGGAGACGGTAGATTATCTGGTCGGGCGAACGGATACACCGTTCAAGCCTGACGTGGTGAACTACCCACTCCCTCGGAAGCTCAAGATGCCATTCGTGGAGACCTTTGATGGAATGAAGGATCCACTGGACCATCTGGAGACGTACAAAACAAAAATGCAGCTGCATAATAACCCTGACGAGATAATGTGCAGGGCATTCCCAACTACCTTGAAGGGTTCCGCTCGGCAGTGGTTTGCCAATCTCCCCCAAGCATCCATAGCCACCTTTAGAGAGTTGAGCAAATCTTTCGTCTCACACTTTATCGGTAAGTGTTGCCACCAGAAGCCTGCCACACACCTACTCAGCATAAAACAGGATCGAGATGAGAGTCTGAGGAGTTACCTCACTCGTTTTAACGAGGAGTCCTCCAAGTCGAGGAGCCCAATGACAAAGTCACCATAACCGCCTTTCTGGGAGGCCTCCGTTCATCCAGTTTCCTCTTTTCAGTAATGAAGCGACCACCAAAGAGCATGCCAGAACTATTGACAAAAGCTCAAAAATATATGAATGCTGAGGAAATCAACAGGTCCAGGCGAGGTGAATCATCTCATGGATCGCCAAAAGCTTGACCCGCCTCTACACTGTTCTTAAACAGGCAGTCTATCTCCAGCTTAGCGGCGCTCGCGGGTCGCCAAAAAAGCTTGGCCTCTGCACTGTTCTCAAATAGGCAGCCTATATATCCAGCTTAGCGGCTCTCTCGCGGGTCGCCAAAAAAGCTTGGCCTACCGCTGCACTGTTCTCAAACAGGCAGCCTATATAACCAGCTTAGCGGCTCTCTCGCGGGTCGCCAAAAAAGCTTGGCCTACCTCTGCACTGTTCTCAAACAGGCAGCCTATCTCCAGCTTAGCGGCTCTCTCGCGGGTCGCCAAAAAAGCTTGGCTTACCTCTGCATTGTTCTCAAACAGGCAGACTATCTCCAGTTTAACGACTCTCTCATGGGCGCCAAAAGCATGGTCTCAAAAGGCAGGATCTTGAAGCTCAGGTCATCTGCAACCCGAAGGACTACATTAAATTAGCGCTGGCCGCCCAAATGATCCAACCCAGCATCCATAGGGGCACCAGACGCCCCTTGCTTGCCCAAATGAGCCAAACCAGCACGTCCGTCGTCCGCTGTCACAGCAGTGCCCCGGGCGGCGCCTGCGCTCCCAGCTCCCGCGCCCGCTCTCCCAGCGCCCACAGTCGCTCTCCCACGATCCCGGCGCCCGCGCTCCCAGCGCCCGTGCTCCCAGTGCCCCCTTGTCCACTGCCTGTCGCAGCAGCGTCAGGGGTGCCCCCTTGTCCACTGCCTGTTGCAGCGCCTGCACCCTGGGCGGAGCCCTAGCCTGCAGCCACGCTAGGGCGGCGCCCCGTCCGTCGCCTACAACACGTGATGCCCGTCCTCCCTGCAGCTCCTCCTCTGCGCAGACCACGGGCAGCCCCTGGGCTCTCTTCGCGCAAACAACCAGCTCGCCCAACTAGATTGCGCCCCTAGCCTGGATTGCCACTCTTCCCGCCTGGGTCTCCTCTCCCGCGTCGCCCCCACAGGCGCCTGATGGAACGCACTCCGGCCCCGGCGCTACCGGGCGTCGGCGGACGTGGGAGTCTGTTCGGTCCGACCCTTTCGACCCCGGAGGGCGGAACGCGCATCAACGCTTTTGTGTGTTTGTGGGTGTGCCAGATTTTCTATTTTACTTGGAATTGCAAGTGATGATTCGGAGATCAATCTTCGTAAGTAAAAAGGAAATCAACTTCTTTTCAAGTTTCCATTGCACATATATTCAAGAAAAGAGACAGTTTTTTATTTTGCCGTAAAAGGCGATTTTTTTGGCATTTATGGCCGATTTTTGGCGTTTATAGCCGATTTACAATTCTCATCAATAATGAAAGACAAGAGTTGTGGTTTTTTGTCTCTCTAAAAAAAATACAAAATACAATGAAAAGCGAGAAAGGAAGAATCTAACTTTTCAGGAGATTGTGGGAGGGACCCGTTTAGATTGACGGTCGCGAGTCATGTATGGACTCCGCCATCATCCATGCAAATGAGAACGTCGGATGCTTTGGATTCGCTTGGCTTGGCTATATCCTCAGATTTTTAGAGAACAAAGACCGAGAGAAGGTCTTATGTTCAATAAAAAGCCGAGTAGACGGGCTGAAGAGCCATGTCTAAGCCACTTTTGTTGAAGTAGAAGGTAAAAGACCTTGGGGGGAGTGCCCCCCAAGGGACTTTTGTCACCTTGTAGTGGAGGCTGCTACGGAATTCCGACAGAGGTTTCTCTCTCTCTGAGCTTCTGGATCTCTAGAGCAGGAATTGCTGATGATTTCGATCCCCCGGAATGCTTGGAGGGGACTCCTATTTATAGGCTTTTGGTGGCCTTTAGGAGTGGTTTATGGTCATTTATGGCAATTATGGCAATAAAGCCAAATTATGGGAGGAGTTACAGGTTTAATTGCTTTTTGTTTTGTAACTCCTGACCCTTGGATTTCATTGGCCAAAGGAGAGTCATGGGCATTTAGTTGCCTTTAATCTCCATTATGTTAGGAGTTTCATGGCTTGAATGCCATGATTGCTTGGACTTGTAACTCCTAAACGGAGGCTTCTGATTGGGCCGTCCAAGATAATGGCTTAATGACCGCATTAACTTGCCATAAACGGGCCAATTGATAGCATTAAGTGGCCGCCTTTTTAGCTGAAGAGTCGCGGGCCATGTTGCGTCTTTTGGAATTCCCTTTGCGATGATCATCGATGGATCCTTATGTAAATCAACAGTAGATGATCATGTAGTTTCAGACATTGGTTGATACCAGCGGGCCGGCAGCATCTGTCCAGTCGATTTCGCGATCGGGCGGGCAGAAAGTGCACTTTTTTGTCGTTCGACTGGCGATCAATGAAGTTTTTGAAGTTCTGGAAAGGAGTCCTGTGATCTTGATGAATATCAGTGAATTTGGAGCCTCAAAAGCCTGAATCTGGAAAAATCACAGGGACAGAACAACTCGTCTCTCGAAAACGGACGAAACGGGGGCTCCCGGGGCGAAATCAGCGCCCCGGACCTCCCAGGGTCGCAGGCTCGGGGGGAAAAAACCTCCCCGGGGCCCCTTTTTGGTTGTTTCTCGTCGTTTTTCGCTTCCGTTTTTTTTGCTTATTTTCTCTGACATTTCTCCACATTATTTGGCTTGATTTCCTTCTGAAAAACCTGATGAGAATCCTTGCAAATTGGTTTGCAAAGTTTCCGATTTTCCGGGAAAAGCCGAACGCAGAACTGCTGATTTTCCGCCAGAAGCTGAAACAGGATCAAACGATGTCGGAATGACCTGAAATTTGAGGTGAAGCTTCTTGAGCATTGAATAAGACCAACCATGGGCTTTCGTTTGAGTTTTGAAGCCGTTTGGAGTCATGCAAATGCTTGCCTTTATTTCACCGCGAGGGAAATGCCGAGCTTTGACTTTTGGTCAAACGATGTCCGATTGACCTGAAATTCGACGGGGAGCCTACTGGAGTCATTTTGAGATGATCCACAAGCTCCGAATTGGGTGCCATGGTCCCGGGGTGCTCCGCCGCCGGTAGGCTTGATTTTGTTTCCGAGCATCGAAACTGGGTCAAACGTCATCGGAATGACCTGAAATTTGTTGTGCAACCCTTTGAAGGTATGTAGAAGCCGCCCATGTGCTCTGTTTGATGAGTGACGACCTCGGTAGTTCTCGCTACCTAAGGGCTTGATTTTGCTGCTCGAGAGTTGATGGAGGGTCAAACGGTGTCGGTTTGACTTGAAACTTGACATGTAGCCTTTCGGAGGTATTTTGAGACCATCCGTAGGCTCTGATCGAAGATTTGGGGTCTTCGACACTGTCGCCGCCGGGAGCTGCTGCTTAGCTGTTGGAGAAGTGAAGCTAGGCCAAATGATGTCGGAATGACCCGAAACTTCATGTGTACCTCTCTTTTGGCTGTTTTGAATGACCTTGCAGTTTTTGTTTGATTCTGACAAGATCTGATGCTTGAAGTGGCGCCTGCCTATTTTTGGTAGGATGCGGCTCCATGTAGCTTTTGGTGTGAAGAGGCAAAGTGACATTTTTGGTGTCAACAGCGCCCGGGGCTCTAGCTGCATGCCCAACAACGGCCCATCATTCAAAAAATGGAAGAGACTTGAGGTGTTTAGCGAGGCAAAAAATATATCATGAAGGGAAATAGTCATCTAGCAGAAGGAGTCTCCCCCACTCAGAGCTCAAAAATTCAAGCTAATGCCCCTTCTCCAAGTTTTCTTAGACAAGGGGCATTGGGGGGCAAATGATGGGCCAAGCCCAAATGGCCCGATCCATGTGGAAAGCCCAATTTTATAAAGACCCACCAAGCCCAAGGTGGTCCAAGTTCGCCACCTTGGAAGGAGTCAGCCCTCTCCTCATCTTTGACCGAGTCTCATGGAGAGCACCTCAACCACCTCGTCCGTTGAGAAGAAGTCGTGAGCTCCACCACAATAGCTATCTAGTTGCTAGTAAGTCGCCCCAATCTGTTAGGGGGCGACTATAAATTGTAAGCCCCACCAACACTTGGGGGGCATATCACATTTTTACCTGAGAACGACTCTCTCCTCTCCTTCTCAAAGCTTGTACTCTTTGCTCCCTGCACCCTTGAGTTAATAAAGTACCCGGCAACCAAAGCCATTCAAGAGTGGACGTAGGTCACGATTGACCGAACCACTATAAATTCTCTCTCTCTCCTTCAATTTTCACATTAATCACTCATCACTTGACCGGTGGTGCCCGAAAACACTTTTTGGCATCATCACCAACTACGCTCACTTCCTTTGGAACACTGGAGGCGAGGATACCTGCTACCCTCTCACATCATGATGATGATTGATGATGGTCCTGCAAGAAAAAAACCAATGGAACCAGAAAAAAGAACAATCCCTCCCCCACCTCTCTCTACACTGCTGCTGTGTTTTGTCTATTAGTAATAACTTAAAAGGAAAAAAAAAGGAGATAGATAATGAAGAGGACAATGATGATGGTGATCGAATATATTACAAAGAAGATTTTTTTTTCTTCGTTCTTTCTCTCTGTTTTTTTTTTTTACTGCGAGGTGATCTCGTCAAATGTGGTCGAGCGATTCCAGAATCTCTCTCATTTTTTACTCTTTTCTTTTTGCCAATGAAATGGAAATGGGGTATATGTCTTTGGAGGTGGAGGCGGTGTAGTCTGGTAAAAAAAATTGTGTGTGACTGTACAACGACGTCGTTACTTAACAGAAGCTAGTGGAAGAAAATGTGTGTGACTATACAACGACGTCATTGCTTCACAGAAGCTAGTGCAAAAAAAAATGTTTGTTATTATACTACGACGTCGTCGCTTAACAAAAGCTAGTGCAAGAAAATGTGTCACTATACAACCTTAGAACAGCCAAAGTTGTTATCTTGATGATTTAGCCACCCAACAATAATTTTAAAACAAGATAATGTCATGAAAAAACTGTATATCAAAAGCCCTAATGAACTTTTCTCAAAATGGCATACAACCTTAGAACAGCCAAAGTTGTTACCTTGATGATTTAGCCACCCAACAATAATTTTAAAACAAGATAATGTCATGAAAAGAACTGTATATCAAAAGCCGTAATGAACTTTTCTCAAAATGGTAAACACGAAGCTCAGAATCTATGGTAGCTAATGCATGAAAGAACCCTAAAACTGTGCTATGCCTACCTCTTAATGGAGATCAACAACCTCCACAAGGAATATACAAATTGGGGGAGAGTTTTGGTTCATTCAGTATTCAAAGGGTTGATCGTAGAAATGTTATGTGTTTCTTAGTGGTAATGCCGCCATTTCTTGGCGTTCTACTAAATAGACTTTGATAGCTACTTCCTTCAACCATTCTGAGATTTTGGCTCTTTATGAAGCTAGTAGGGAATGTGTATGACTGAAATCCTTTGATTCAACATGTTCGCAGTTCTTGTCAATTACCTTCTATTGCAGGTATCCCAAATATATCTATAAAGACAATGGAGCCTGCATAAAACAGAATCGAGAAGATTTAATTAAAGGAGACAAAACTAAGCATATAGCACCGAAGTTCGTCTTCACTCATGAACTTCAAAAGAACAATGAGATTGAAGTCAAGCAAGTTTGTTATAGTAACAACCTGACTGATATATTTACCAAATCTTTGCCAAAATCTGTATTCGAGAAGCTTATATATGAGATTGGCATGCGTAGAGTTCATCATCAAACTATGAAAACGGTTGTTATCATCAGAGAGAGTAGTTATCATAGGGGCATTCTGAAGTATGCTACCCATGACATCTATACGCTTCTCTTTTTTCTTTTCTAGGTTTTATCCCACTGAGTTTTCTTAGTTAAGGTTTTAATGAGACAGCATACGTCCAACACCAATTCAACGATCTTGAAAAATTTTGCACTCTTTTTCACTTCGCTTTCGTTTCTTCCCTTTGAATTTTTCTAAGCAAGGTTTTTAACAAGGCAACTATCATTGAGTGGTGGTCATCCAAGGGGGAGTGTTATGAGATATATATCAAAGGTGGATGCCCACTTAAGATGAATTAGGGTTAGAATCCTATTGTACTTAGCGTTCCTCAATTAGGCGGTTACTTTGCCTATAAATAAGTCTCCTCCCTTGTATTTGTACATACTTGAGATAATAGAAGAAACGCTCTTTCTTCTCCATCTAATCTTCTTCCTCTAAGTTTTCTCTTTTTTCTAACAGAATTGGGATTTTTTCTTTTGCCAAAGTAGGGCTCAGTTTTGAAAAGAGTAGTTGTGCATAGATTCCAAAGAGGAGAAATTATCCAATATAAGTAAAAATCCCTGTAAAAATTGTTGGATAAATCCAAACTTTCCAAGATTTGAAAAGTTTCAGACTGAGAAAATTATCCAATAGTGGACGTCCAACTCATGCCATCCCTTGTATCACACGTCCAAAACATCCTCTCCCAAGTTTTGCAACAATTTGATTCTTTTTCATATTTGAAAAGTTTCAAGCCAAAGTGGAGTCCACAAAATTTGCAACAAACTAATTCTCTCCAATTGAAGATTATTTCAAGATGTGGGGCCCAAGATAAATGTTTCCAAGCTCCAAATGAAGATTAAATTAGAGGTCTTGCTTGCCAAGGAGAATCATGGAGGAGGACTCCAAGATTTTCAAAAGCCTATCCAATTGGGATTGTAAGCTAAGAAATAGAATTTTTTCCTCTTCCCAATTTCCCCCCGTTCTATTTCCCTTTCTTCTTCGGAAAAACATCAATTTTGTATTTATGTGGAGTTTAAGAATGAAGATGGAGGGGTAGAAACCACGTTGTAATATAGGATGATGGAGTATACAATGTAATTCTTTGACTGATTCTGCACATAAGACATTCAATAAAGGTATTTTTCAAATTGTTTGGCCTATTTTCTTTATTTAAGTTCCTTTGATGTTTAGTTTTCTCCAGATACTTAGCATGCTTAGGAATTACTGAATTCTGAAAATAATTGTTGGAGCCTACATGAGGGTGGTATTTCTCAAATACTGAACAATTTTGGATTTATCTTGGCCCATCGTTATGGGAGGGTTGCAAAGTCCCTTAATTGTATATGGGTGACTGTAAGAACAATAGTTCTAGAAAAAAAATATATTGATTTTCATTTTCAGGTTCTTAAACCACAGCCTTAGCATAATTAGATGGGGTGAAACGCCTCGTAATCCTCAAGCTCAAAGTGCTCCGCAAGCGCAAATTACATTTCTGTGTCCAAGGAGGAAAAACATCAGAATAGTGCATTCTCATATCTGCACAGATCATGTTTCATTTTCTTCAAAAGCAGTTCCGCACAATTAAACAGGTACTAAAAGGTGAATTGTACCAGCTCATGGGTGCATAGCACTATTATTTCTTTTCTTTTGGCCAAAATGCCCAAGGTGGATACATTAATGCCTAATTAATCAGAACTACAAGAACAAAAAAAAACAAAAATCAAAACAAATTATCTGCTATAGTTTCTACGATGCCCTAATGCCGATTTACAAGATGAGTATACCAAAAGGTATCCCTCATGTATGCATGGCCTCAAAAAACTGCCAGTGGCATGGAGTAACTGGGAGAATAGAAAGAGACCTCGGAAAAAATCTAGAAGTAAATGTTGACCTCCCTTTCAATCATCTCATATATGTGATCCTTCGCATCTGTCAAAGCAACCTACGATGATAAAAATAAAAGACATGAATGGAAAGTAACTAAAATGGAAACTACAAAACCTATCATGCCAAGTTTACCTGCCCATATTTTGTTATGAAGTTGCTTGCAAGGTTCAAGGACGTCAATGCTGGTTCTTCATTAGCCTTTAGTGCTCGAGCAAGAGCAAATGCTCCATTATCCTGTTCAAAATAAACGGAAGAACAAATCACGACATTAGTAAACACTGGTATTTGATTTTCCGCAAATGTAGGAGCTGAGAGTTCAGGAAGTACTCTTATCTCATTAAACCCTAAATCAAGAGAGCACAAAGCTTCATTAACTATTTTCAAGCTACCAGCCAAAGAAATCGTGCCCTGCAAATATAAAAGAATCCAAATTCCATGAATTATGATAAAGATACTGTTCCATTAACAGTCTACATGCCCACCCACATTGTCTCCAAGTCCATTGGCCCGTAAATCAAGTGTTGATATGGTTGTATTATACTTCAATAAGTCTGCAATGTACTCAGCGCCCTTTGCTCCAAGCTGCAAAGTTATAAATCTTCCTTGTGTAAGAAACTAGTTAAATTTGGGGTGCATGGACTGTCACATATTACCTGACACCAGCCAAGCTTGAGAGTTTCTATTTTCCCATGATACTTGAGTACTTCAGATAGTGACTTTGCCCCTTCAGGTCCGATTGGATTGTAGCCCAGCTCCAACTGCCCAATGAAACATTCGATCCAAGTCATAAATTACATGTATAAACAAGAAATCCAGTCTGATACTCCACCTCAGTACAGTGGTACCTACTGTGTGTTGCATTGGGTGAACTCCATAAAATTGATCTATGGTCCATTGTTTCTACTAACCACTAATTTGTTTCGTGATCTAGTGTCATACCATCAATTTCCTATATATAAATATCAAAATGTTATACTCACAGTTGTGATAACAGAGTTGTCTTTTAGCACTCGTGCTATTGCAGTGACCCCTTTTTCATGTATGTTATTACCACCCTGAAAGAACCACATCATCCAGTCACTCAAATGGTATAAACAAATATCAGATGGATTAAGGTTTGTCCCATTCTCACCAAGTCCAATGTCGCTATTGTGCGGTTCTGCTTCAAAGCATCTGCAATTCTTTCAGCACCCTGTTACATCTCTAGGGCTTACAAGTTGCATGGAAACAAGACCAGAAGTATGAAGCAGCTAACTTATGAAAGATACAATCACAGAATATAAGATACTGTTGGAATGATGTCATTTCCACCTCAAGAAAGAATACGAGAAGACCATGTAAACAAGACTTCCAATCATCCACTTTTGATTAACATTCAGGTTTGTGATTCACTGGGGCTAGTTTTGATTTGGGCTATAAAAGGCACGGATTCAAGTCAACTCTGCAGCGTTAATGATGTCAGTGAAATGGGACATGGCAAAGTCAGTGGTTTGACATAATAAGCCAGGTTTGGAATATTTTGATCTACAACCTAGGGTCATTTGATGGAGGCTGACTAGGTGGAGCCATGGTTTAAAAACGACCATTATGAATCGGTAACGGCTTATGCCGTTACGTTATTTTCAATATAACGGACATTGTCTCGAAAAAAGTCAAAACAGCCATTATGAAACGGTAATGGCTTATGTTGTTACATTATTTTCAATATAACAGTCATAATGGTCACGGTCTCAAAAAATTTTTTGAAAATAACCGTCCATAATGGTCCATAAAGGCTGTTATTTTGGATATAATGGCCAAAAAGGTCATAGCGGTCATTCAATGGTCAAAATATTAGCCGATAATGATTTCTTTTTAATTTTCTTTCCCATTCTTTCTTTCCTAAACCAAGAGTGCAACTTCCTGAAATTGTGCTAGAGCTTCTCACGTCTCTTTTTTCACCAAAATTCAAGCGATTTGTAAGATTTTGGTGGATTCTCATATGAAGGCTTCTTCCCTCTTCAACCACAATGCCGCTATGTCCATACTCCAATATTTTAACTAATTCATTCATTCTGATGTAGTAGTAAATGTTACTTAAAAGTTAAAAACTTACTTGGTGATTGTCACATCCCTAATAAGTGCTTAATTGTTTATAATTTGAGCCCTAATATTTGGTTTATCTTGTGCTAGTTCATGGTTATTATATTTGTTCTTACATTGTCTTTGTTTTTTTTTATGACAAGGTCAAAAGGAGCCAAAGGGAAGAATTTCATAAATTGATTAATTGAGAGATTCAAGTGTGAATCCCAAGGGATGTACGGCCAAGTGGGCCCTCCCTATTCTTTTTGGGAATTTGAAATTTGAAATTAAAGTGGAGCCCTAGGAGGAAAGTGTTGGAGACTCACAACATAAACCAAAAAGGAAAGTGAAACAAAGAAAGAAAGAAGAAAAAGCCCTACTATGTGTTACACGCCCAAAAGGGGGTCCCACATCTATTGCAATAGTTAGAATTTCAGAATTTGGAAACTCTTTCTCAAGTCCAAGTGGCGCCCAAGAATAGAGAAGAAAAAGGAGAAAAAGAAGGAAATTTCAAAGCAAGAGTCCAAGCTAAGTTAGAAGTCTAAGAAGGGGGTCCCACACTCCACTTTGCACACCCCATATAGGTGCACTCTCATGTCAAAGATTCATATTTAGCCCCTTTAAAATAAATCTCAGATTTGTGGGTCCAAGTGAAGAACTTTCAAGAAGCTATAAAGTGGGACCGGAATTAGAAAGTCTTGCACATCAAGAAAAGAGACTTATATTCACATCTAATTAGGAAACCTACTTGTAAAGAAAGCAAGAGACCTAATCATAAAAGGAAACAAAGCCTAAAAAGGAGGAAACTCCTTGCTAAAGAGAGCTTTGCAAAACGCATAAAAGGGGACACAAGGGCATGGACGACCAGCACCCATAACCCATCCCTAGCAGCCGTACACCATCAGATTTGGGAGCTTTTTGAAGCAAGGAAAAGTTAGAGCAAGCTACTAACTTCTAGTTTTTCTTCTTATGACCATCTTTTCTATGTTATTTTCCATTACAAACATGAGTAGCTAAACTTTTTAGGGCTAGGGTGTAATTGAAACCCTAGCCTATTTTTATGTAGTCCCTTTTGGCATTCTTTAATTCAGATTTCAGTTTTGTTGGTTGAGTTTCTAAACCATGATTTTAATTTGATGAGTTGTGTATATGCCTTGCCAACTGATAAGTCCACAATATCACATATTTAATTAATTAATTCATATAAATTTGTGGGCTTAATTGAAACAAAATACATTGAATTCATAGATTTTCACAAAATCATGCCAATTAGACTCTTTTGGTTGGATTTAAGTAAAAATCTCGTAAAACTGCATGTCTTGGTGAAATTATCAAATTCTGCATTTTTAGGCCCCATGCATACCATTCCTCTTAATAAAAATTATTATTTCTGAATTAGTTTTAATTGTTTTGCAGAAATTCAGAAATTGGGGCCCGCAAGAAGAGAAAAAAATTGTAGAAGACCCATCATGGAACCCACCCACATTGGGTGAAAATCCTAAGGCAGGGGCGGCCATGGTGGGACCCAATTGAGAAGAGAAAAATTCATAATTTCATTCCAGATATTGAGAAGATCCCTTGCAAAATTCAAATTCAAATTCAAATTCAAAGAGAAGGAGGAAAGAGATAAAGAACGAAGAGGAAATAAAGAAAAAAAAATCTCATGCCAATATGGACGTCCAAGCCATCTCAAATTCAAGTGCACCTCATTGTGGGGCCCATTTTCATTCAATTTATGCAACAACTTTGAATTTCAGATTTGAGGATTTTCTCAAACCAATATGAGCCATGTGTGGAGAGTTGCAAAGATAAAAAGAATCCAAGTTTAATTAGAAGATCTTGGCTAAGCAAGTTAGTGCAAATTTAAATTTCAAAGAGACCAAGACTCTTGGAAAGATTATCTACAAGTGGGATTATAACCAAAGAATTTGGAAGATTTGAAAAGTTTCAAATCTTGAATTCACCTAAGGATTGAGTTGGACGTCCAAAAAGGGGAGGCCCCAAAAATCCCTCACGTGAATCTCTCTCTCCCCCCTATTCTCTCTCATTATTCTCTCCCATCTCTCTTACCACCCATCTGAATCTCTCTCACTCCCTCTCCCTCACGTCCATTCCTTCTCCATTCTCTTTCCATTCTTTCCCTCCATCTCCTACATCTCTCACTCACCTATTATACAAGGCCAAAGAAAAAATTGATGTGTGAAGGAAGAAGAAGAAGGGTGGAGGGGTAGATTTGCTACTTGTAATCTAAGGAGAAAGGGTGTAAGTTGATTTATTTTTATTGATAGATTTTATGGGTGAGCAATTTCAATTCAAAATCTGATTTTTGATTTATTAATCTATTTTCTTTATTTATGTCTTATTTTTTAATGATATCTTGCATGCTTAAAGGCTGCTAAATACTGAAAATATTCGAAGGAGACTAGAGTCTTTTTGAAATTTCTTAAGAGTCCTGCTACCTGCACACTCCATTTTGATCTCCACACTGTGCAACTCTATACACAGTGAGAAGCTTCTCCCATTTTGATCTCCACACTCTGCACGTTCCCAAAAATGCCCATGCTTTCTCATAGAGGTTTTCTCCCCGCACGCTGTCGTCTTCCCTCCCATTTCACTGTCTGAACTGCCGTTTCACTGCAGCCTCCACGTCCAAGGCGAGATCAAAAAGCTCCCCAACCTTCTCCTCCACGTGAACATAGGATTTCCAACCGCCTGGGCCATCGCCTTCTTCTTACAAGTGCACACATTACTGTGAATCGTCACTTTCCAACCTATGTGAGTGATTTTGCTGCCTTTTGCTTGTTTAGAAATGATTGTATTCGTATTTTAAGATCAAAGACTTGGAATTTTCATATTTCCCCCCCCCCCCCCCTCTTGCGCCATTGTCTCCTTCGTCCAGCCACTGGGATAGTTGCAGACGATGAGTCCGTTCGGCTCTGTGCATCCGAACGAACACGGAACGTTCGGACTTCACGAGCCGTGGAAACATAATATGCTCGGCAATGTAGGTCCGAGCAAAATATATGTGCTCGGCAGTGTGGGTCCGAGCAAAATACATTTGCTCGGCATTGTAACGCCGACAACTCAATAACCACACGGATACTCAGGGCCGAACGGACTGTGACTCAGTGGTAATCTATGTACTGATGTTTATTTTTTTTTAAGATATATGGATAGGCCGAGTACCTCTAGGATTCGACCGACAGCGTCGAACCGGAGACTACGTCAGAGGGTGGTGGCTTCTTCCTCCGAGAGTGACGAAGAAGCGGTTGAAGAACAGCCCGAACCCCAAGTTGAGCCCGAACCCCAAGTTGAGCCCGAACAGCCAGAAGTACGTGCACAACGCCCCCCTGTTGCTCATAGGACTGGAGAGATTCCCGGGGGCCCTACAAGTTTGAGCCTACTGCCTAGTTTTCGGACTCATATTGCTGCAAGTATTTGGCAGCAGCAGGTTTGTGAATATTCTTGTTGAATAGGTTTTAAATATTTATTACCTTTGCTAATTTATGTTTTATTTCGTTTTGCAGGAGAGACCGCCACTCAAATGCATAAGCCATGGCCAAAAAATCTGTGATTGGGCATGGAATTCAGAAGGAAGGCAAAATACCATTTTTGCACGTCTCATTGGCCGTTCAGGGCTGGCTCCATTGGTGGCGACGTCTTATCGTTCCATCAACAAGAACATGGTGTCAGCCTTTGTGGAAAGATGGCAGCCTGAGACTAACACATTTCACATGCCTTTCGGTGAAATGACGATTACACTTGATGACGTCGGCACCATTCTAGGGATCCCGGTCACTGGGAGATCCGTATCAGTTGAGCAGCTGTCTTTTGAGCGATCAAAGACACTTGTAGAGCATGGTCTCGGGGTCACATCCCAGCAGGCACACGAAGAGTTAGTAGGTGTGCGGGGCTCTTCGGTTAGATTGGAGTGGCTGAGGGACCTATATGGAGACGTGACTGATGCGGATCCAGAAGATCGCATTAGGTGTGCAGCTAGAGCATATCTACTATATATATTGGGCTGTACACTCTTCACAGACAAGACTGGCACGAGGGTCCCAGTGCCTTATTTGAGGCTGCTGGTGAACTTTGATGAGGCACGCACGTATGCTTGGGGAGCTGCTGCACTTGCGCATTTATACCGACAGTTAGGGTTTGCTACTCGTAATGGAGTCAGGCAGATTGCAGGATATTTGACTCTACTAGAGGCATGGATTTACGAGCATTTCCACATATGTAGGCCTCACCAAAACCGCGCATACACAGAAGATTTACCGCGGGTGCATCGTTGGGTGCCAAGAAGAGAGTCTGGGGACCAAATGTCCAACCTGCAGTCATTACGAGAGGCACTTGATGACCTTGGTGCCCATGAGGTAATGTCTTTTATATGTTATAAATGCATTACGTTTTCCGAAAATAGTATCGTATACTTTAACTAATGGTTTTGTTGACTAATGTTGCAGGTGGTGTGGGACCCCTATCGAGAGCATAGGGCAGATCACCCCTTTAACGAGGTTGCGTTTTATACTGGCTGTCTTAAGTGCATGGACATCGTTGAACCATATCATCCTGATCGGGTGCTTAGGCAATTTGGTAGGGTTCAACGCATTCCCCCCACTCCACTAGCTCCACAGCGCGCCACTAGGGGTCCCACCGCAAATCAATATCGGATCGCCTACAATTACTTGGATCAAATATGGGAGAGATGGCATAACCACATCCTGTCTCCGATGGAGCGCGGTGCACCTGTGGGGCACCCATGGGACTGTGCACCCAATTATATGGAATGGTTCCGCCGAGTGTCCCACCCTATTATTCAAAACCCTGAACATCGCTCCACGTTTAATCCGCGTAATCAGGATTCTCAGGGTAGCTCTTCTATTGACCCACGATTGGTAGGATGCCTGGTAACTTAACTATTTTATTAAGTATAACCAACTGAACAAACTTACTAATTTGTGCTTTATGTGATCAATGTGGCAGCGCATCGTGAATGCCCAAAGTATTATTCAGCCGATTCTAAGGAGAGGGCATAGTCTGAGTATCCGAGATCCTGATGCCTTGTACGTGGCCCTTGAGGACGTAAACAAGGTACTGGATGGAGCCGATCCAGCAGATCTTGTTCATCGACCGCCACGGAGCGAGACACGCACTTACAGCCGCAGGGGGAGACGTGGGGGATAGGATGTGGACTAAGCATTTGAACTTCTTTTTTGTTTCCATATAATTGTTCTTGTTGGAAAACATTGAAAGATTGTAATTTTTTTGTGTAACAAAGAGGTTACAAACAGTTTTGTAAGTAATATGATGTGTAACAAAGGTCTGTACATATTTTTTCCATGGCCTATTTATGGATATGATTTTTTAACGTTGCATATTGATTTGAAGTATGTTTGATAGTCTCTTTTTTATACAGGACCGAATTTAAAAAACAAAGAGGTTACAAACAGTTTTGTAAGAAAACATTGAAAGTTTGGACGCACTTACAGTTATGTTCGGCCCTGTGATGCCGAACAAATTGTGTTTGCTCGGCCGCGTGAGACCGAACAACTCAAGTTGGTTCGGCTACATAGGGCCGAACAATATAAATTTGTTCGGCCCTGTGTGGCCGAACGGACATGGGAGAAGCTGAGTATTAATATTTTCCTAAAAAATGGTTTGTGGAGATACTTTCCCAATGCACCATGAAGATATATAGAATATTCTTATATTTAAAATAAAAAGAAACAGATGCAAAATTACAACAAGGTTCATGTCACCGAGTTTTTCAAAAAAATTGGAACATTGATACATCCTTATAAAACATAACATTCATTCTATATCAATTGTTTCGCATGTCGCAACTGATGGACTGATAATATCTCTGAAATGTTGGATCCGAGATTGATAAGCCGTATCCCATCCATCTACAGAAGGGTGATGGTGACGATTCCAGTTAGTAGCAATGGGTGGAATCGGATGACCTTGTAAGAGGAAAACCTACATATGATAATGAGTTCAAGTTAGTCACGTTATTTCAGAGCAAAATAAGATCGGAGAAACTATGCAATGAACTTGGTATCACCTGAACAAAGTGGTTTTGATTGACAAAACCGATTGCGATCTCCCACCTAGCAGCTAGAGGAATAGGCACAGATCGAAGAGGAAGAAAAGTCAGACATTGCTCCATTGACAAATGGTATAGAACCACGTTATAGTGTGAGGCAATTAGATGTCCCATGTCCGGCATCGTCATCCACCGATCATG
Source organism: Cinnamomum chago (assembly GCA_038049695.1). Classification (NCBI taxonomy): domain Eukaryota; kingdom Viridiplantae; phylum Streptophyta; class Magnoliopsida; order Laurales; family Lauraceae; genus Cinnamomum; species Cinnamomum chago. The sequence goes on from CP142458.1 coordinate 44,210,442, forward strand.
TGGAGGGCAATCCTCTTCGTAGGATATGATATGGAGAAGTTCATCAACCCTTTGATGTGAACCATATAATTGTCTGTAGTGTTCGGCATGAGTCACCAACTCTCTAGAAAGATCTTTTCGTACCTGTTGCCACGAGTCCTCACCAAGTCCCATCAACCCTGCAATTGCTGTAAAGCCACAATTGCCATCCGCCTTGACATCTTTTACATGATGGATATAAGGCCTTAAACCAGCTGGGAGTGTGTTAATATAAGAAACAGGCTTTAGCGATCGGGTGCGAATGACCTTTTGCTTAGGTATATGCTTCTTCACGGGCACCAAAGAGGCCCCACTACTGACAATGGTCTCTTCCATCTTCAAGACAGGAGAGTAACTGTCTTGAGCTGATTCAAAATATTCAAAGGAAGACGGCTCACGTTTAGTGGAGTTATGTAATTTCAATTTTGGGCGCCCCTTACACTGTGACTTCGAAGCTGGCTCGGCAAGCGAGGTCGTCTCAGGCTTTGCAAGCTCCCTAAGCTTATCCAAGATTTGTAACTTCTTTCTCGAGTCGTAGCCCCTGAACTGTTCAACAATTAAATCTATCTCTGGCATGCAATCCAAATTCAAACACGAGTCCTTGACAGAAGCGGTAGATAACAAGTCAAGCTTGCGCCAATGCATATGCGTGCAATCTAGAGGAATAGGGCGACCAGCACTTATGTATTCTGCAATTTCATGAGCACAAGGTAGACCATGTGTGCATCGAAGTACACAGCCACAAGCATCTCTATCGATACCAAATGACGAGGCTCGTTTCGTCTCGGCTAAGATTTTCTCTAATGCACTTATAGAAATATTCCCACGAAGTTCTTTGAATTCGGAAGGCCTAAAGTTGTGTTGCACAACCGTCTTACTTTTTTCAAATGATGATTTTATATCTGTATGTTGCAGCAGCAATAAGTTGTCAATCTTTGTCCAAGAGTCTTCGAAAGTCCCCTGGCTTGATCCAAGCTGCCGCTTCAGCTGTGCATGTGAACTCTCCACCCTGTTTGTAGTAGTGTTCCCAAGATGCATGACCTTATCCGTCCATGCAGCCACAAATCTGTCCTTGTATGCATCTAACCAAGACGACCTCACATACTGAAGTGCCGTCGGATAGGTAATGAACTCCTTGACAAACAAGCTGAATTGCAGATTGTAATGCTCCTCTGTGGATGAGGAGACCAACATGTTCCAGCTCATTATAAACCGGTCCCACTTTTCTTTCGTCTCAAACAACTTCTTGCATTTAGCCAAAATATTTCTGTTGATATGCCATCTGCATAAAAGATGTTTGGCGTCTGGAAAAACAATAGATATGGCGTTCATTAAAGCCATCTCTCTGTCAGTGACGATAACGCTAGGAAGAACACCATCGCCAATAACTTTGCGCAAAATACCCAATGCCCATGAGTAACAGTCTTCACGTTCATTCTGGAGATATACAATGCATACCGAAAAAGTCTTCTCTGTGGATGTAACCCCAACAATCTCCAATAAGGGCATTCGGTACCGATTGGTCTTGTAGGTGCAGTCCATTATCAACACATGAGGAAATGCACGCAAGAGGTCTAAGCTGGTAGGGTGTGTGAAAAACAAGTCAAGGACAGTATCTGATGCAGGACAATTCCTATGCCACTCAATGTAACCATGATCCGCCAATAATTTCAACAGATGCTGCATTTGACTTCGTCCAGCCCTCTCCGCAACTTTATGCCTTTGACGTGCATTGTAAATGGTCTTCATTGTACTAACATTTAACTCATTTTTCCGTTTTAGTGTCACCAAGATCTCTTTTGGCCGAACCATATTCTTGGACATGTCTACTAGCAATGATGTTTCCTCCTTTGTTAATCTCCCTGCAAATGAGTGCCCTTCTAGAAAGTCTGCAGCAGGATGATTATGCACACCACACACTACATGCAACATCCATTCCTCATTTGAGCCAACCACTTTGCCTTGTAACGTGAATGGGCATCCACATTTTTTTGAACCAGTCTGTTTCAATCTCTTCCCAACGGTCCCATCTTTAGTTATCCTCGTGTCTCTATAAGACCCATTTCTCTCACACCCAAGGGTCAGCCTTGGTTTTTTATTCCTCCTGTTGGGCGCTGCTGATGTCTTAATCACAATAATGAAACCATTTCTCCTCCCAACCTCACGAGCCCAATTAATTAAGGCTTCTCGGCTTGTGAATATCTGCACATTTTACAAAATAAAATTATATTGAAACAAGTGACTACATCAATTTTTCCATCAAATGATTCATCTCAATTAATTACCTCTTCAGTGATAAACTCATTACTATAGTCGACCACACATTCCGACCCAACCTTGCTGCACTCAGTAGGCGCATGAAACTGCGATGGAACCAATTTTGTTAGAATAATCTACATGACAAAATTACACGGCTGTGGTAAGATGGCAGCTTGTTCGGCCATGTATTGCCGCGAAAATTGCCTCTGTTCGGCCATACATGGCCGCGAAAATGGGACATGTTCGGCCCTACAGTACCAAACTTAGGGCATATTCTCGGCCATTCAGGTCCGACCGAAGGGCATGTACTCGGCCCTGCATGGCCGACAATAGGCCCTTCGGTCGGATATTCAGGGCCGAACGGTTCGTCTCCACCATTAATCCAACTCTCGATGAATATGCTTACCTCGACGCTGCTAGAATGATCGGGAGTGAGTGGATGCTTGTCCTTTCGCTCGTCCATTGATCAAGAATGCTCGCAAACCGAGTTTCAACTTTGAATGCAATCGATAATGAGTTGCAGCCAATGCTGCGAGGCTTTAAACCGAGAGAGAAGAGAGAAGATGAACGTTGGGTGCCAAGTACAGAGCGTTAAATGTAGGAAGATGATAGAAACCTTCACTTCATTACTCGTGCAAACTGAAGAGGATGGAATACAGTGACGACAGCCCGGATGACAACATTTCCAACATTTTCGTTTGGAGGGAAAACGCAGTGTGTATTCAGTAGTGTGGGAGGAGTGCAGTTCATACGTTTTGGTCATTTTGCAAGTGGGTATTTTAGTCACAATCTCTTTGCAGTGTATGTTGAGTAAAATGGAGTGTGCAGGTAGCAGCACTCATTTCTTAATTATTAATAAATCAAATTTTTCAGATTTTGAATCTTTAATGAAATCGCCCATATTTTCAGTATTTAGAAAACAACTAAACCCTGACCCTTAGATTGCAAGGCTCTCATTCAATTTTGAATTTCAATTTAATTATTTCTGAATTTTTAACATCTCCAATTGGTTTTCTGATCATTTTTATGGTGGATGCAGTTTTTAGTATAGTTTTATTAGACTAGGTTTTTAGTTTAGGATTTTTCTTTAATTCGGGTTGTAATTAATTTTATTCAGATCTGTAAGTAATTTTTAATTAAAGTAGGATTAGTGATTTTTATAGATTTTTGATAGGTTAGCACTAGTTTTCTAATAGGACAAGTACATTGCGATCATTAGTTCCCTGTGGATCGACCCGGTTTCACCGGTTATTACTACATTGTGACGACCCTGACGACCCTACACTTGGGGCACGATCACCAACCATGCCATGTTCAATTAAATTTAAGATTAGCAAACTTATCTTTGATCGATCTTGATGTTAAGCACCTAGGACTTAGAACCACGAATAATCTAAGTATATGCCATGCTTAGACTCATGCATTTATCATTCCCACTGTTTTTATGCATCATGCATGTATTGACTAGGACATATGCCATGCTTAGTTATTGCAACTGGATGAACAATTCATGTAGTATGCCACTCATGAATTAGGTTTAGGGGAATCATAATCTAAATACATATGCCATGATCTAGGTTGATGAATGTCACCAATAATTCAGATTTTTTATTAAGGGATAATAAGGGACATGCATAGGATAGTAGATGAAACCCTAGTTCATTCATTCTTATTGTTTTTCAATCCTAGTAGTAGTTTTGTGTGTTAGGTTACTTTCCATTAAGCTTTTGATTTATTTTAATAGTTTAATTTACTGTTTTTAGTAATTTCATTCATTCAATCATCTTTTTCATCCATTTAATATTCTGAATTTTTAGTTAATTTTGACATTGTTTTATCATAAGTCTTCGTGGGATCGACCTCGTACTTACAATTCATTATACTACATAGTGATCTTGTGTGCTTGCGAGCTTAAATTGTGTGCATATTAAGTAGCTTATTTCTAAGTTACTTGGTGCATACCAATCCCCGCCCAACTCGGCATGATATTGTCTGCTTTGGCCCACGTGCACGCGCGACGACTTCGCAGGCGGTCACCCATCTCAGTACTGCTCTCGTGTGAGCACGCTTAACTCCAGAGTTCTTATGGGATCGGGGACTGCACAGCTTTAAAAAGCGACATGTTGAGTTAATACGGGTTTTGACTTATAAGCCCAGGGTCAGGACTTGGATATTTCCAACGTGGGACTTGGACAAAGCCTCACGGTGCTACCGAAGCACTCCACCCGTACCCATGCGGATTTCCCATTCTTGGCTCATAGGATCACTTGACCTGGTCTTGCCTTAAAGGATTAACCAGGTGGGTTGGGACCTCACTCTCTCCAACCAGAAATAGAGCCGTCCTCGATTCTGATACCAATTGTCACATCCCCGCCCAACTCAGCATTATATTTGTCCGCTTTGGCCCACGTGCACACGTGAGGACTTCCCAGGCGGTCACCCATCACGGTACTACTCTCGCGTGAGCACACTTAACTCCGGTGTTCTTATGGGATCTGGGCCATTCGGGACTGCACGACTTTAAAACGCATCATGTTGAGTTAATACGGGGTTTGACTTATAAGCCCAAGGTCAGGACTTGGACAAATCAGATGTGGGACTTCGACAAAGCCTCACGGTGCTATCAAAATACTCCACCAGTACCTCTAGCCCACAGGCAATTGTCACATCCCCGCCCAACTCAGCATGATATTGTATGCTTTGGCCCACGTGCACGAGCGAGGACTTCCCAGGCGGTCACCCATCCCAGTACTACTCTTGCATGAGCACGCTTAACTCCAGAGTTCTTATGGGATTTACCTAGGCGGATTGGGGCCTCACAGTGATTGAGTAATTGAGAACTCTACTACAACTACCAGTTTCTTGACTTAATTGTTTAACACTAATGGTTAGTTTAAAATTAAGGTTGCAATGGATACTATAAAATTTGTAATATTTCAATTTTCAACTTATTTAAATAAATACATGTCAATCTATTTAATTCAATATAAACTTTATAATTTTTAGATAAGACAACATTACATGATATTATTACTTAGGGGGACTGATATTTTGCTTTAAAGTGTTTACTAATGGAAAAAGAAATAAACATTGCTTCTAAGCATTTTATAATATTTTGGGTTTTTAGGATTTTTTTTGGATTTTTTTGGGGTAAGTAAAAGGTCGCACTAAGATGACTGCGAACTGTAATGCGATGCTGCGTCATAACGGTTTTCATGGTAGACCGCAACCACGATTATAAACCAGGACCATAGATGGTTCCTTATCAAGAGCGATTCAATAAAATGACATCCCTAGCATCAGGCCAACTATGATCAATTAGAACTTGATGAAATAACTACTACAACAATCATCGAAGGTCTCATTTAAATTAGACTAATATCATCTTTGGATTGAAGCTATAAAATTTGAAAAGAAAGGCACTTAGAAAACTATTCCAATGTATCTATTTCAAGTAAGCCCCTTCCCACTACTCTACAGGTGTGAACATCATAGTTAACTTCATTTCAGACCCTATTTCGTGATGTGCCAACAAACATCAGCTAGTGGTAGAACTTCTAGTGTCAAGGCCTTGCCAAGTCGCAGTCATGGATCAAAATAGCAGCCGCTAAATAGGGTGTAGCGGTCTTCAGCACTATGCTAAATTCCACTCACATCCATAGAGTCCGCTATGCCCGCTACGGAGTAAGACAAACTTTTACTTTCTAAAAAAAAATTTAAAATGTAAAATAAGACTCATTTCTTTTCTTCTTCTCTCCAAATAACATTTCTACGCAACTCTTCTACACTTATATGCTTAAAAGAACAAAAAAAAAAACACATGATCTCGGCGAATTAGAGTCAATACATAGAGTTCTTCTCAAAGGCTATTCTCTAGGTACATCTTGTTAGACACCTCCTTTGGAAGAGGTATTCTTTTCTCTACGCTAATGAAAAACACATTATTTGTTTTGATGAAAGGTAATTCGTTATTTGGTTTGAAATTAAATTTGAACTTTTAACTTTATTTAAGCATTATTTTAAATGCAAAATAGAATCTAACTTAGTATGGCTAACTGACATGAATACATGGAAAAAATTAGATTAATATTGGTTTTTTAATAATCATTCAGCGACACAGAATTTCTAGGCATTGAAGGGCCCGCTACACCCCTCTATCTTAGTTACTATAGAAAAAAAAATCAAATTCTAACATATTCCAATATTTTGGATTTTTTGGATTTTTTTAAAAATCTTTTACAACCTTTTAGAGTCACACTGTTACGCCGCTATGTATCACCACTACCGCTATGTAGTGTTTTGGCCACCGACCACTATGCTCACCGCAACCACTATTTTGATCCTTGTCTGTAGTTCCATAACATCAGAGATGTAAAGAGGAAGCGGAGGAGTAGAAGAGTCCACGATCAAGAGCACCACAAATATAACGGAGAATTTGGTGCACAGCTATGAGATGGAGTTGTTAAGGGTTACTCACAAATTGACTGACAATAAGAACTGCATGGAATATATTAGGATCAGTCATGGTAAGATATAATAGACTAGTACAAAGTGTTAGCACCATCTGACCCAAGGCCCATGTACAATAGGCCCATACTCATATCACGTGAGATTAGTTGACTCATCACCAATCTGTTTGTATCCCATTCCATGTATAGAAGATTGTAATTTATATTCTTTATATTCTTTCCTCATACATAGATTGTAATTGCCTTGTTTAAGACTAGTAAACATTATAAGTAAAGAGAGGACTGATAGACCAGATCATCCAATTTTCCAAAGCTTCTTCTCTTTTTCTCAAAGTTCTGAATCTAACATGGTATCAGAGCTTTCTGTCTTCTAGCTATCAATCTTCGATTTCTATTCGAATCTTGGTGCTAACAGTCATTGCTCGTGGCTGTTTGGCATGTTTATCATAGATCTTCATCAACATCTTGAAGTCTGATCACTGTGGCCCACCTGCGATCAGCACGGCTACTCTTGGGAAACACAATCTTGTGTCTCAGAAGTAAACAGATCAAAGATCTGTAACCTTGGCAACAACCAGATCAGGGATTTGTGTTCATTGAAAGCAGAACAGTCTTTCTTTAGTGATATGATCAATAGTGGCCCACCTGTGATCATCATGGCATCTTCAGCAATCTCTACAGTAGTGGTCGACCACCTCCACTGGTAATTTTGGAGATTTTTTCAGCATTTTTCCAAGATCAGAGGTAGGCCATTTGAACCAACTTGTGATTTTCCAGTTTTCTAAGATAATTATGATCACTACTGTACAAAATCTTAGATTATGGATGGATTTCAATAAATCTTGTACCACTGGAAAGATAAATTGATCCTACTTGCACCTTGTGGATATGATTCTCACTCAGATCCAGCATTGGGCCCCACGCAAGGAACCAGCAGTACAAATCAAGGTCGCCTGGGCCTTTTTATTTTGTGAAAAAGCTCACAGACGGCTTGTTTGTTATTTCTGCACTATTTGCAAGCATTCTGCGTTGATCTGATCCCTCTTGGCTGCGTGGAGATTTACATAGACTGGATAATTTGGTTTAAATTGGCTTGCTGCTCGTCATCTTTGCTACATTGGCTTGGGCCAACTCCTAGAGTGAAAATGGACAAAAGTGAACTCTCAATAGTTAAGTTTAATGGAACCAATTACATATCATAGGGATTCCAGTTTCAGATATATCTAAAAGGAAAAGAATTATGGGGTCATATAGATGCGACTGATCCAAAACCTGTAGAGGATGTCGAGGCTGTCTCCAAATGGGACACCAATGATGCAAAAATAATGACTTGGCTTTTGGGATCAGTTGATCCACAGTACATCCTGAATCTCAGGCCTTACAAAACAGTGAAAGGGATGTGGGACTACCTAAAACAGGTATATAAACAGGATAACTCAGCACGGAGGTTCCATTTGGAACATGAGCTCTCTCAGTTTACTCAAGGGACATTGTCCATTCAAGAATATTACTCTTAGTTTATTCGCTTATGGACAGACTATACTGAGATTATCTATTCTAGTCTATCTGATGCCTCGATTGCGGTGGTTCAAACCATTCATTCCATTAGTCAGAAGGCCAATCTGGCAACCCTGGATGCGTCTTCTTCTGCATTGAGTCCTGCTGCTAATACATCGTTGCCTGCTCCGCCTGCTTCTTCATCTTCTCTTACCCCTGAAATGGCTCAACAGATGATCGTGAATGCCTTTTCTGCTCTTGGCCTCTCAGGTAAAACCAAACGGTCAACCTCCACCTGGTATATGGATTTCGGGGCCTCTAATCATATGACCCACTCTTCTGATAATTTATCTCAATTAAAGTCTTATGATGGAAATCTCCGAATCAATACAGCAAATGGTGGCAGTATACCCATTAATGCCATCGGCGAGATCTCACATCCCTTACGTTTGAGTCATGTTTTTCTTTCTCCTTAGTTATTTACAAATTTATCATCTGTTGGGCAACCAGTTGATAATCATTATTCTGTCTTTTTTTCTCGTTCTGGTTGTGTTATACAGGATCAAGCATCGGGGAAGGTGATAGCGAAGGGACCTAAGTGTGGCCGTCTTTCCCCACTACAACTATCTACACAGGATAGGAATTTGATTGCCTCTGCTTTGTTTTCTGCTTCTAGTTCAAATAAAAGCCAATTATGGCACAATAGATTAGGCCATCCTCATTCTCGCACTTTGTTGTCTTTGTTTAAATCTGGTTTGCTACATGATAATAAAATTTCCCTTAAGGATGTTTCCTTCAGTTGTTCTAGTTGTAAAATGAGCAAGAGCAAGACTCTTCCTTTTCCAATAAGTACTTCTTCATCATTGAAATGCTTTGATCTTGTGCATAGTGATGTATGGGGTATAACACCTTTCATATCACATTCTCATATTAAATATTTTGTTACATTCATTGATGACTATAGTCGCTTTACATGGATTTACTTCTTGCATTCAAAATCTGAGGTGTTTGCTACGTTTAAAATTTTCTTAGCCTATGTGGAAAATCACTTCTCTACATTAAAAAAAAAACACTGCGCACGGATTCAAGTGGTGAATATGTTTCTAATGAGTTTCAGGCTTTTTTTGCAAAACAAAGGGATACTCTCTCAGAAATTATGTCCTAATACACCCCAACAAAATGGTGTCTGAGAGGAAAAACAGGCATCTTTTGGACATTATTCGGTCACTCTTAGAATCCTCTGATCCACTAAGATTTTGGCCTGAGGCTCTGTCCACAGCAGTTCATGTAATAAATAGAATACCCTCACCGCGCATAAATCATGAAACATCTTATTTTCGTTTATTTCTTAAGCATCCCATTTATTCTCATCTCCATGTTTTTGGGTGTGTATGTTTTGTTCTTCCCCCGGTTGAACGAACAAAACTATCTGCTCAATCGTCGAAGTGTGCCTTTTTAGGTTATGCGAATGACCAAAAAGGATTTTTCTGTTATGATCCCAAGGTCAAACGTATCCGGATTTCTCGTAATGTTGTGTTTTTTGAAAATCAATATTTTTTCCCTCATCATCTAGATCATGATACATCTCATGTGTTTTCACTTGTTCCTAACTTTGTTGATCCTCCTGTTCCACCTACGGAAAATATCAGACCTATTCTTGTGTACGAAAGGCGTAGACGGAAAACTACTATTGCACCTGAGCCCCCCGATCTATCATCTTCCTCGGCACTTGACCCAGCACCTGCTCCAGACATCTCCCAGTCAGTTCCCCGTCGCTCATCCAGGATTTCCCAACCCGTTGATCGGTTTGGCTTCACCATACATCCTTACTTGCTACTTTGTCTTCTGTTCATATACCTAACCATTTTTCCCAAGCAGTGCAACATGAGTGTTGGCGTCAGGCATGCAGGAAGAACTTGACGCACTGAAAGTTAATCACACATGGGATGTTGTTCAATGCTCTTCGTCCATCAAACCCATTGGATGTAAGTGGGTTTTCTCTATCAAGCTTCATCTTGACGGTACTTTGGCGCGTTATAAAGCTCAGTTGGTAGCACTTGGCAACCGTCAGGAGTATGGCATTGACTATGATGAGACATTTGCTCCGGTCGCCAAGATGACCATTGTACGCACAATTCTTGCTATTTCAGCATCACGCTCATGGCCTCTTTATCAGATGGATGTCAAGAATGCCTTCCTCCACGGAGATCTAAAAGAGGACGTGTACATGAGTCTTCCTCAAGGATACAACTCTACTTCTAAAAATGAGGTGGCAAAGCTCCGTCGCTCTTTGTATGGACTTAAACAAGCACCCAGAGCTTGGTTTGAGAAATTCCGTGCTACTCTACTTCACCTTGGATTTGCTCAAAGTCCTTATGATCCGTCACTATTCATGAGTAAAACTGCTCAAGCTACGACAATACTTCTCGTATATGTGGATGATATCATCATTACGGGTACTCACAATAATATGACACAAAATCTTCAATCCTCCCTTTAAGCTGCATTCCATATGAAAAATCTGGGTCCGTTAACATATTTCTTGGGCCTGGAGGTTCAACAGTCTAGAAAGAGACTGTTTTTGCATCAGCATAAGTATGCTACTGACCTAGTTGACCTTGCTAGCCTCCATCAGGCCACACCTGTGGATACTCCATTGTAAGTAAATGTGAAGCTCAGGAAAGATGACGGGGATCTCCTATCTGACCCCACATTCTACAAACGTTTAGTCGGCAGTTTGGTCTATTTGACTATCACTAGACCGGACATCTCATATGCTGTGAATGTTGTTAGTCAATTCATGACAACACCGCGGCATCACCATCTGGTTGCTGTCAAACGGATCATTCGGTACATTCTTGATTCCCCGACACGTGGATTGTTCTTTCCGGTTGGCACACCATTGACACTTACTGCGTATTCTGATGCCAACTGGGCCGGCTGCCCGGATACTCGCAAATCCACCACGGGCTGGTGTATGTATTTGGGTGAATCACTCATCTCATGGAAATGCAAAAGGTAAGAACATGTCTCAAGATCCTCCACTGAATCTGAATATCGTGCTATGTCCGCTGCTTGTTCCAAAATCTTGGCTTCATGGCTTCCTTACAAATCTTGGTTTTCCTCTGACCTTGGCTACACCACTTCATGTGGACAATACTAGTTCCATCCGTATCACTAAGAATCCAGTTTTTCATGAACGTACAAAGCATATTGAGGTGGATTGTCATTTTATTCGAGATGAATATGATCGCAAGGTCATTAGTCTTCCACATGTCTTGAGTGAACTCCAACTTGCAGACATCTTCACCAAAGGACTGCCTCGACCACGTCATGAGTTTCTGATTCGCAAATTGTTACTAGTTGACCAGCATCAATTTGAGGGGGGATGTTAGCACCATCTAACCCAAGGCCCATGTACAATAGGCCCATACTCATATCACGTGAGATTAGTTGACTCATCACCAATTTGTTTGTATTCCCATTCCATGTATAGAATATTGTAATTTATATTCTTTATATTCTTTCCTCATACATAGATTGTAATTGCCATGACTGACGTTAGTAAACATTATAAGTAAAGAGAGGACTGATCGACCAAATCATCCAATTTTCCAAAGCTTCTTCTCTTTATCTCAAAGTTCTGAATCTGACACAAAGTGGATTAGGTAGAGGACTACCTTCCTTCGAATTTAACATTTAGATTTACTGAAATATCAGTGGCCTTTGAATCTGGCAAGATGTGCCAGTGAGAGTAAATTCTCAAGCATGCGAATACCATGAATACCATCTTTTGTACAAGAAACCGCAAGTCCAAGAAAGTAAGTTAGTGACCCTAAATCTTTCTTCTGCATAAGACAGGTCTCTTTAGTGATGTAATCATAGTTATTAATTTCATACCGTCTCGGTTGAACTAGCCGAAATTTTTCGTTCCGGTCAAGTGGCCAAAATGAAATTTCACTTAAAACTTTTCATTTTGAATTTCAGTCGATTTCGGCCGAAATGGTAATTTAGACAATTAAATTCTTTCCTTTTATACACATATATATTAAGTATTTCTTATATTTACCCAAATTGTGATTCCAAATTTTTTTTACTAGAATGGATTAAATCCATATTTATTATTTTTTTATTTTTCTATATATATACATATTATTTTATATTCCTCGAAATGTAATTCCGAAAAGTATCGCTGAAATTCCAAATCCGCCAAAACTTCACTTTGGAGGCCAAACCGAAATGGGGTCCGAAATGATATTAACAACTATGGATGTAATGCCAGAAGCATCATTCCCTCTAATAATTGTCATCGACATATAAAAACAAGATATTGCCACCATGCGTAGTTTGCTGAATAAACATTGAACTACCATTTTGACTCTGAGAAAAGTGTGCTTAAAGAATAGCACCACAAAATTTATCAAACCACACACATGGAGCTTGTTTGAGTCCACAAGTGATTACGAAAGTGAAGAAACGTGATTTGGCAAACACACATGCTCAAGAGGTGGGCACATAAAAACTATCTATTGGAGGTCACCATGGAAGAAAGCATTTTTTACATCCATTTGCCAAAGAGGCCAGCCACATGTAGCAGCAACTGCTAGCAAGGCGTGGACTGTGGTCATTTTGGATAACCTTTGCAAGTGTAACATAACCATCATCAACGCCTGCCCTCTTTGTCTCGCTGCAGAAGAATCGGTGGACCACCTAATAATTAATTGCAAGGTGGCTTATGGGTCTTAGTTCCCAGTAGCTTCGATTGCAGTTGGGTGCTTCGCCACTCTCTCGCAGACTTGGGTTTGCCCTGTTAACACAAGTGATACAAAGCCCACCAGGCCCAGGCCCATTCATTGTAACAAATTAACCCATCATATGGGATACGTTTAGGATATACTCAAATCACTGTAACAGTTTTCATTCCATAACAAATAGATTGTATCAAGATTTGAATTGCCTTGATTAAGGCTAAATGAGAGTATAAAAGGGGGGGGAGGATCGTCCATTGGAGGGATCCAAGTTTTCCACAAATATTACTCTCTTCCATCATCGTGACATGCCCCATAGCTTCCCCAAAAGCAAGATAATGTGGCACTTAGCTTTCTTGGAAAGCACTAGGGCTGTCTGGAAAGAGAGGAACCGTAGATGCTTTGAAGGGATTGCTTCTCCATCACATGCGATCACAACATGAGATTTTGCATTACTTCCTGGATCCTTCCTGGATCCCTTTGCTACTTCTCAGATATTTCTTTTATACTATAAAGCTTTTGATTTAATACAAGTTACCATTTCAATAATAATAATAATATAATTTCTTACTTTCAATAAGTGTGCAACAACACGACCTTTATATCTATCCAAACTTCCATCTGATTTCACTTTAATCGAAGAGACCCATTTGCTTCCAATCACCAGAGCTCCAACAGAACGTGGAACTTGATCCCATGTTTGATTAGTATCGAGCGCAAGTAATTCTATTATTATAGACTCATAACATCTGGCTGACATGGGTATTTCTTCGGCCTTTAAAAATGAAAAAGGAACAGAGAAAACATAAGGTGGTAAAAAGCACAAAAAAACTAAAACGGTCAAGTGGTTTATAAACAAGTTTTAAAATATAGGCCAATATTGGTACAGATCAGATGATGCGTAACATTATCTGCCCTTACCAAACCCATATTTTGATGCATATTGGTCTCAGTAGTGGCAGCAAAATATCAGTATGACTCGGTTGATATTTTCAAAATGTTTACAGACGAACACTAAAACCTTCCTTTCCTTTTCTTCCTTTCTCTTTCATTCTACTTTACTCCAAGCTCAATCCAAGCAGCAAGAGACCCTGTTTCATTTTCTCCAACCTTCTTTTTTACCATTTCTCATCAAAATCTTAAATGTTTGAGTGGATTGAATCATGAAAAAACCGCACAACTCAACCAAGTGACTTCAAATAAGCATTTTAAGTTTATTTTTCACATTTTTTTTTCTAAGCTTCTTTCTCAAAATGGTTTAGAAATGATGGGAACTGATGCAATCATTGATACAATCGCAAGTGCCGGGGCTCAATTAGGGTTCTCAGGAAACAATCACACGATGAAGAGAGCTCTCCAACGATAAACCCACAAAAAGGGAATTTCTATTAACTCAAATCTCTGAGATTACCAATCTCTACAATATCATATTTATAAGAAAAGAAACTAAAGGGCTAAGAAAGCAATCTTAACCAAACTAGGAAACCTAATAATAATCCTATCCAAATTAGAAACTAATCCTAAATACAACTACTTAAATCCAAATTAGAAACTACTAACAATTAATAAAGAATTCCTAAACTTCCTTGGGTCCCACATGTGGACCATGCCTCTTGCTCCAACGACGGTATAATGCTGCTGCATCACGAACATGTTGGATCTAGAGTTTGGAGGAAATCTTAAAAGTCTTGAGCATTTTTTATCTTTTTAATTTTTCATGATTTTTACCCAATTTATGAATTTTTTATTTAAAAAAAGGTGAAATAAATGTAATAAAGGCCTCACATTGAGTTAGATATGGTTGTAGTCTATTAGTTTCACTTAAATTTAGTGATTTTGAACCTACGTCTAGAAATTTTGGTTTTAAAAAATCAGGGCCTTTTTAGATCTAGTGAAGTTGAGCCTAAATCCCAAGTTTCTATTAAATTAAATTTCTCTCATTGCTCTCTCTTGATGTAAATTTTATTTAATTTTCCCTGAAGTTCATCGTTTGAACTTGTAAGTCATAACTCACTTGATACTTCCGTGCTTAACTACTTACTACTTAATTTTTAATATTACTGGTTTATAATATTTTTTGCACCTTTAACACATTCATGTAAACCCATCATATTTGAACAAACTTTTAAGAGTTTCTAACAAGATACCAGTACAAGATGTTATGACTTAGGGGGGACCGATATTTTGGTTTATAGTGTGTCAATGAAAAAAAAAATATTTTCTATCCTTTTCAATATTATGAGTTTTTGGGATATTTTTAAATATTTTCTTAAGTAATATTCAAGCCAGTGGACCGTGACACATTGCTGTTGTAAGAAACCATATACCAACCCAAAAGCTTAAGCTGATAGGTGGAAGGCCCATACAGGTATATTAAGATATGTCAAGCATATTACTTAGGCGATGTGGGATGTGGGACTTCCCAACACTCCCCCTCACGTGCAGGCCCAACAGATTTCATAGACGGGCCTGTCACGTGGGCTACACAAGAACACCGGGATTGAAACCCGCTCTGATACCATGATAGAGATCATGCAGAGAGATAGAAGAGAAGAGCTTGGAGGAAAAGTTGATACCTCAACAGAGGATCGACCAACCATTTTATAATATAATTTACCCCAATTACAAGCTATTAATCAGCAGCAATCACAATCTAATTACAATCAGAAATCAAGGAATAAAAGAATCCTAATCTCTATACAGAGAAGTATATCCATAATACAAGCTGTAGTCCCACACGTGGGATATTCTACATGGGCCTAGATGGGCCAAGATTAGTGTACATGGGCCTATTCAGTTCATGAGTTATCTTCTACATTCAGTCTGAGAGATTCTCCCAAACATCATCGAGTGCTTCTCCCTGTGTATCATCTCTTCCTTCTCTCTGCTGAATCTGCCTGGAGTTCTCTGATCAAGGTGGCCCACATCTGATCAATCACTGGTCACCAGCAACACCCATTATTCTGATCGACTAGTCTTCAGGGATTTTGGAGATTTTTTTGGATTTTTTCCTCATCGATTAAAGTACTTTTCAACCCTTCTTCATCTGACGGTTTTTGGGTCCTTTTTCTCAAAAGGATTTCATCACCACCATCCAGATTTGTGGATCTTCATCCAAATCTCCTCAAACTTGGACTGGAGGATATACTTTTGATCTTCTCTAGGATTATATACTCTGATCAGAGATTGGACACCATTGTGGGCCCCACGCACCACTTCTGCCCTGAAAATCCAGTTCGTCTGGCTCCTCTATTGATGTTTTCTGTGGTGGTTTCTCTTGCTTTTTCATATTATTAAATCTGATCGCATCTTTCATCCTTGGTTAGTGAAAATCATAGCATATTACTTCATTGTGCTTTACTGTTCACTGTGGTCTGCTACTATACTGCTGTTGTTCTTCTCTGCTACTGTTCACTGTTACTTTCTGTGTGGTCTCTGCTGCATTCAGTAACAATGGACAAATATGATGTTATTCCAATTAAATTTAATGGGAATAATTATATGGCCTGGTCTTTTCATCTCAAGAACTTTGTGGAAGGCCAAGGACTGTTTGGTTATCTGGATGGATCGATAACTAAACCTACTAGTATAAGTGCTACTGACACAAAAGCATTATCCACCTGGTCCAAAGAAAATGCTAAGGTGATCACATGGATTCTTAACTCCATTGATCCTCCTCTTGCCATTGCTCTTCAAGCATATACTGCTGTCGCTGATATGTGGGCACATCTCAAGAAAATTTATCATCAAACAAATAAAGCACACAAATTTCACTTGGATAGTGAAATTGCTAAATTCAATCAAGGAGATAAATCTGTGCAAGAGTATTTTAATGGGTTCCTCACCTTATGGACTGAGCGGGATGCCATGATAATTCAATCTATTTCTTCTGGATTTCTGTCTGAGGCTCTCAAATTACAAGAGGAAACTCACATCAATCAGATCCTTATGAACCTCAGACCCGAATTTGAATCGGTTCGGTCTGCTCTCATGAATAGAGAAGTATCTGCGAACCTGGATACCTGCTTCCAAGAGGTCCTTCGAGAAGAACTTCGCCTAAACTCACAGCGCGCCATTGTCGAAGACCCAAAGGCTTTTCTAGCTCCTCTTTCGGCTAATTCTGTTCTCTTGGCAGCCCCCACTCAGAAGCCTACTCAATGCTATGAATGCAAAGGCTTCGGTCATATTGCCAAGAACTGTCGTAAGAGACTGGTGTGCAGGTATTGCAAACGATCTGGTCATCTTATTGATGACTGTCGAAGCTTACAGCGAAAGAATGGGCCCCAGCAGAAGCAAAATCCTTCCAACTTGCCCAGACAGCATACTCCAGCTGCATTCCAAGTTCAAGCATCTTTTCCTGATATAGGAAGCACCTCTTCTGGGTCCGTCTCCATGACTCCTGCCCAGATTCAAGATTTGATTCAGAACACGGTTACTTCAGCATACGCATCTATGGGCTTTACTGGTGGTCGGTATCATTCTCATTCTCCTTTAGCATTTCCTGCATTTCATTCTTCACTCTCTGAGTCTTCATCTATCACCACATCCACATGGTTTCTAGATTCAGGAGCATCAAACCACATGACTTCTGTCAACAGTAGCTTTACATACTCTCAACCTTACCTTGGAAAAGACAAAATCACCACTGCTAATGGTGACCAATTACCCATTTCTGGTATTGGTACCATTACTTTATCCAATATTTCTGGCCAGTCTATCAGCCTTTCCAATGTCTACTTTGTTCCCAAATTATCAGCCAATTTACTTTCTGTAGGACAACTTATTGATGATGGGTACAGTGTTAACTTTTCTTCTACTGGTTGTGTAATACAGGAGCGGCAAACTGGGAAGGTGATCGCAACGGGGAGTAAACAGGGTCGACTGGTTCTGCTAGACATTGGACTTCATTCTCTATTTTCTTCTTCTCCTCCTAATTTTAATAAAATGTGGACTGTGTGGCATAGTCGTCTTGGTCATGTGAACAATGCTTCTTTACTTTCTTTATTTAAAATTGGTTGTTTAGAACCTACTATTGATAATAAAATGGTTACCTCTTTCCTTCAATCAAAGTGTGAAACGTGTTGCTTGAGTAAGAGTCATATTTTGCCTTTTCCTATTCATCATTCTCGTGCATTATCATCTTTTGACATTATTCACACTGATGTTTGGGGAATTGCACCTACATTGAGTAGGACTGGGTTTAAGTATTATGTGACATTCATTGATGATCATTCTCGTTTCACTTGGATTTATTTCATGCGTTTCAAATCTGAAGTTTTTTCTCTTTTCCAAAAATTTTACAAAATGGTTCAAACACAATTTCAGAAAGAAATAAAAATCCTTAGGTCTAACTCTGGGGGAGAATACATGTCCCATGATTTTTCTACCTTCCTTTCTAATAAAGGAATTCTTCACCAAAAATCCTGCCCGTATACTCCACAGCAAAATGGTGTTACGGAGAGGAAGAACAGACATATTCTTGAAATTGTTCGTTCTCTCCTTCTTGCATCCTTAGTTCCTCCCACCTTTTGGTGTGATGCTGCACAGACTGCTGTTTATCTCCTCAATCGTCATCCTAGCTCAGTTCTAGGAAAGACTACTCCTTATGAAACTCTCTTTGGTCATGCCCCTTCATACTCTCACTTACGAGTTTTTGGCTGCTTGTGCTTTGTTCATCTTCCACCTACAGAGCGCACTAAGTTGTCTCCTCAGGCTGCAAAATGTATCTTTTTAGGTTACAGTACTGAACACAAGGGATTTCTGTGTTATGATCAATCCAAAAAACGCATGCGCATATCTCGTAATGTGATCTTCTTGGAACACATTCCTTTCTTTTCTTTGCGTTTGGATAATCACCCTGTTGCTGTGTCTTATATGCCGCACTTCCCTGCAACTTCTCCACCTCCTATCACCAATGTCTATGTCCGGCGTAACACGGTTCCTCCTGTGGGGACTCCTTCTCCTGATCCTCATCCCGTGCCACTTACTGCACCCTCAGGTATTAATGCTTCTTCTGATAGTACCATACCCCTGCGACGCTCTAGTCGTCCTTTAGTTATCCCTGACCGTTATGGCTTTCCTACTCTTTTCACTTCTTTGGATAGTGCTCCTATACCCACCTCATATTCACAGGCCTCGAAGATTGCTTACTGGCAGGATGCTATGACTGAGGAGTTGCTTGCTCTAGAAGCAAACAAAACATGGGAGTTGGTACCGGCCCCTCCCGGCGCATCTGTAATCGGCAGTAAATGGATCTATTCCATAAAAGTTCACTCTGATGGGAGTCTTGACCGCTACAAAGCCAGATTAGTTGCACAGGATTATAAGTAGGAATATGGGATTGACTATGAGTAGACCTTTGCACCCGTGGCCAAAATGACAACTGTTCGCACTCTCCTTTGTGTAGCTGCAGCCCGCAACTGGCCCTTATGGCAAATGGATGTCAAAAATGCCTTTCTTCATGGCGACTTGCGTGAGACTGTGTATTTAAAACCACCTCCGGGATATGCTTGTCCTCCACAACATGTTTGTAAATTGAAGAAAGCTCTTTATGGGCTTAAGCAGGCTCCCAGGGCTTGGTTTGATAAATTTCGGACAGCAATCCTTTAAGCTGGCTTTCGCCAGAGCCACTCTGATAGTTCCCTCTTCATCAGATGGACTCCGAAAGGCTACACATTTCTCTTAGTCTATGTTGATGATATGCTTCTTAGTGGCAATGATGTTGATGGCATTATGGATCTCAAACTTCATCTTACTCGCCACTTCAGAATGAAGGATCTTGGTCCTCTCACTTACTTTCTGGGGCTTGAGTTTGTGCGTAACAAATCTGGCATTCGGGTCCATCAACGAAAATATGCTACAGATTTGATTAACTCGGCCAGGCTTAATGATGATCACACTGTTGATACGCCCATGGAACTAAACAGCAAACTCAGTTCGAATGATGGCCCTCCTCTAGATGATCCCTCTATTTTCCAGCGGATAGTTGGTAGTTTGCTCTACTTAACTATGACTCGGTCGGATATATCTCATGTTGTTCATACGGTTAGCCAGTTTGTTAGCAATCCCCACAAACCTCACCTTGCAGCGGCTTTACGCATACTCCGCTATGTTAAAGGCACTCTTCACCATGGTCTATTCTACTCTTCGGGTACGTCTTTGTGCTTATCTGCTTATGCTGATGCCGACTGGGCTGGTTGTCCCGATTCTCAACGTTCTTCTACTGGTTGGTGTATGTTTCTTGGGGATTCTCTCATTTCGTGGAAGTGCAAGAAGCAAACCACCGTTTCGAAGTCTTCTGCTGAGGCAAAATATCGGGCAATGTCCTCTGCTAGTGCCGAAATCATCTGGCTACGCCGTCTTTTGTGTGAATTCGGTGTTCCCCTTGGTCGTTCTACACCTCTTCATGGTGACAACACTAGTGCTACCAGTCTTTCACGAAAGGACAAAACACATTGAGATTGATTGCCACTTCATCCGTCAGCATGTCGTTACTGAGAAGATATCCCTTCCTCATGTCTCTACTCTTAACCAGTTAGCGGATATATTCACCAAGGCTCTTCCCAAAACGCGTCATCATGATCTTACTTCCAAATTGATGTTTTCTACCTTACCGCATCAATTTGAGGGGGAGTGTAGAAGATAACTCATGAACTGAATAGGCCCATGTACACTAATCTTGGCCCATCTAGGCCCATGTAGAATATCCCACGTGTGGGACTACAGCTTGTATTATGGATATACTTCTATGTATAGAGATTAGGATTCTTTTATTCCTTGATTTCTGATTGTAATTAGATTGTGATTGCTGCTGATTAATAGCTTGTAATTGGGGTAAATTATATTATAAAATGGTTGGTTGATCCTCTGTTGAGGTATCAACTTTTCCTCCAAGCTCTTCTCTTCTATCTCTCTGCATGATCTCTATGAGCCGTGTCATAACTTTTTTCAAAGTCAACCACAACTGCGACTTTGAACCACCATTAGAAATAAGAGAGGAATGCCACACAGGAGGTGGTTTGGGGAAATATTACCTTGAGGAAGAAGAGGATTTGGCAATGGTGAGTGATCAGGAGTATGTGGGAAGCAGGCAAAGGCTTTGGCCTCGACTATAAACCTTCATGACAAGCGGATATGTGGATCCAGAAAATTGAGGAAGATAAGAAACATCCAAGGGACAAGAATCCCATTTAAGAAAATACAAGGGACATGTTCAACAAATATGACATTATTAGAAATACAAGTTTCACAAGCCTCTACATCATAGCAGAAAACTCCTTTTATGTTTATCACTGTACCCCAAGAAGACACATCTAGTTGTTGCTTGTGATAATTTTGTTCTTTCAAAGGAAGGAAGATGAACAAAGCAAATACAGCCACAAGTGCATATGTGAAAATAAGGTGGATAATGGAAGAGGGATTCAAATGGAGAGATGTTATTCAGAATGCGGGTTCAAAGTTGACTTATAAATGAAAGGCAGCATGGATAGCTACACATCAAAAAATAGAAGGAATACTTGATTCAATGAGTAAGGTCCTAACAGTTTAAAGAATGTGCCTAGTTTTCCTTTCTGCTATCATGTTTTATCGTCGCGAATAAGGGCATATTTTTTTATATACAATGCCCTTTTCTAATAAAAAGGAACAGAACTCTCCCCAAAGAGATACCTCCCCCTGAGCCAGACCAAAGAACCTTGATATTTTTTTATCAAAAGGTTTATACTAAATTGTAAATTTTCTTATAAGCAAAATCTCATATTTAAGATGAGGAACATAAATCCATGTAAAACGAGAGTGATCCTCAATGAATGTCACATGAATTAGATGCAATTCCCCAAACATCAATGTGTATCATATCAAAAGAAGCATTGGCTCATTAATAATGAGTAGGAAATGGTAGAACATGATTTTTACGCAAGCAACGTGAAACACACTAACATTTTGAAATAGTGACGCAGCGCGGGTAGGGAATAATAACCTGTCAGATTGTATGCAAGAAGAAGAAGAAGAATAAGTGGAGAGAATGTTGTGCCTCAAAGGAGGATCGACTACTTGTATTTATAATCAGATTGTTCCTTAATCAAGGCTCTAAACATGCTAAGTATACAATTAGAATAATGAAAGAATATCTCCTAATCTATACAAGGAAATAAGAGGAGAGAAATTAGCTATACAGTGGAGAGAAATTAGCTTATACAATCAACACAATATCCCACGTGAGGGACTATACATGGGCCTGGATGGGCTGGGCCTATCTTTAAGGCCTGTTATCTTCTACACTCCCCTCAAATTGATGTGGTAAGGTAGAGAACATCAATTTGTTAGTTAGATCATAATGACGCGTTTTGGTAAGTGCTTTTGTGAATATATCCGCCAACTGGTTAAAAGAAGAGACATAAGGCAAAGTTATCTTCTCAGTAACAACATGCTAACGGATGAAGTGACAGTCAATCTCAATGTACTTCGTTCTTTCATGAAAGACCGGATTGTTGGCAATCCTGGTAGCACTGGTATTGTCCCCATGTAGAGGTGTAGAACTACCATCACGAACACCTAATTCACAAAGAAGACGGCATAGCCAGATGATTTTAGCACTAGCGGATGACATCGCCTGATATTCGGCCTTAGCAGAAGACTTTTAAACGGTGGTTTGCTTCTTGCACTTCCACGAAATAAGAGATTCTCCAAGAAACATACACCAACCAGTGGTAGATCGCCGAGAGTTTGGGCAGCCAGCCTAGTCAGCATCCGCATAAGCTGATAAGTGCAGAGAAGTACCAGAAGGGTATAAGAGACCATGATGAAGGGTGCCTTTAACATAGCGAAGTATGTGCAAAGCAGCAGCAAGGTGAGGTTTGTGAGGTTCGCTAACAAACTGGCTAATCGTATGAACGGCATGAGAAATATCCGACCGAGTCATAGTTAAGTAGAGCAAACTACCAACTATCTGCTGGAAAACAAAGGGATCATCTAGGGAAGGGCCATCATCCGTATTGATTTTGCTGTTCAATTCCATAGGAGTGTCAAAAGTGTGAACATCATCAAGCCTCGCCGAAATGATCAAATCTGTAGAATATTTGCACTGATGGACCCTAATGCCTGATTTGTTACGCACAAACTCAAGCCCTAGAAAGTATGTGAGAGGACCAAGATCCTTCATTCTAAAGTGGCGAGTAAGATGGTGTTTGAGATCCATAATGCCGGTAATATCATTGCCGCTGATAATCATATCATCCACATAGACTAAGAGGGATGTGTAGCCCTTCGGTGTCCATCGCAGAAATAGGGGACTATCAGAGTGACTCTGACGAAATCCAGCTTGAAGAATTGCTGCCCGGAATTCATCGAACCAAGCCCTGAGAGCTTGTTTAAGTCCATAAAGAGCTTTCCGCAACTTACAAACATGCTTTGGAGGGCAAGCATATCCTGGAAGAGGTTTTAAGTAAATAGTCTCTCGCAAGTCCCCAAGAAGAAAGCATTTTTGACATCCATTTGCCATAGAGGCCAGTTGCGGACTGCCGCGACACAAAGAAGAGTACAAACGGTGGTCATTTTAGCCACTGGGGAAAATGTTTCCTCATAGTCAATTCCATATTCCTGTTTATAACCCTGCGCAACCAATCTGCCTTTGTAGTGATCAAGACTCCTATCAGAGTGAACTTTGACAGAGTATATCCATTTACTGCCAATCACAGATGCGCCTTCAGGGGCCGGTACCAATTCCCATGTGTGGTTTGCTTCAAGAGCAAGCAATTCCTCATTCATAGCATCCTACCAGTAAGCAATCTTTGAGGCCTGTGAATATGAGGTGGGTATAGGAGCACTATCCAAGGAAGTAAAAAGAGCAGGAAATCCATAGCGGCTAGGGGCAACAGAAGAAAGACTAGAGCGTCGCAGAGAGATGGTGCTATCAAAAGAAGTATGATTACATGAAGGTTCAGTAGGCAAAACTATGAGAGGATCAGGACAGAGAGTCACCAGAGGAGGGATCATATTACGCCGGACATAGACTTTGGGAAGAGTTGATGGAGAAGCAGATTTCGGGAATTGTGGCAGATAGGACATACCAATAGGATGACTATCCAAACGTAAAGAAAAGAAGGGAATCTGTTCCAAGAAAATCACATTACGAGATATTCGCATGCGTTTTTCAAATTGATCACAACACAAAACCCTTCGTGTTCATCACTGTAGCCTAGAAAGATGCATTTGGCAGCCTGTGGTGATAACTTAGTGCGCTCAATAGGTGGAAGGTGAACAAAGCATAGGCAACCAAAAACACGTAAGTGAGAGTATGAAGGGGTATGACCAAAGAGAACTCCATAAGGAGTAGTCTTTCCGAGAACAATATTAGGAAGACGATTAATAAGATACACTGGAGTCTGTGCAGCATCACACCAAAAATTGGGAGGAACTAATGATGTAATTAAAAGAGTACGAACAGTTTCAAGAATGTGTCTGTTCTTTCTTTCCGCAATTCCATTTTGCTGAGTATGCGGATAGGATTTTTGGTGAAGAATGCCTTTATCAGAAAGGAAGACAGAGAAATCGTGAGAAGTGATTTCTCCACCAGAATCTGATATAAGAATCTTGATAGCTTTCTTAAATTGGGTTTGGACCATGTTTTAAATCTTTGAAAAATAGAAAACACTTAAAATTTCAAGTGCATGAAATAAATCAAAGTATAACGGGAATGATCATCAATAAAGGTCACATAGTACTTAAATCATGTCCTACTCAATGTAGGAGAAATTCCCCAAACATCAGAATGAATAATGTCAAATGATGCCAATGCACGAGAATTATGAATAGAAAAAGACAAAATATGACTCCTACTTAAGCAACAAGTTTCACACTTGGATTGAGATAAAGAAGACATCATTTTATTATCAATAGTAGATTCCAAACAACCAATCTTAAACAAGGAAATCAAATGGGCATTGTTCACATTACCAAGACGTTTATGCCAAACAGTTCACAATTTATTGAAATTATTTGAAGAAAAAACAAAGGAATGATGTCCAATGTCAAGCAAAAACAGACGCCCATGTTTACTCCCCGTTGCGATCACCTTCCCAATTTGTCACCCCTGTATAACACAACCAGAGGAAGAGAAGTGAACAAGATAGCCATCGTCAATAAGTTGTCCTACAGAAAGTAAATTGGCTGATAATTTTGGAACAAAGTAGACATTGGGAAGGGTGATGGACTAGACAGAGATACTGGATAAAGTAATGGTACCAACTCCAGAAATGAGTAGTTGATCACCATTAGCAGTGGTTATTTTCTCTTTTCCAAGGGTGGGAATCTATAAAGCTATATTCTATAGATGTCATGTGATTTGAGGCTCCTGAATCTAAAAACCATGTGGATGAGGTGATAGGAGAAGAAAGAGATACTGAAGAATTACAGGCAGGAAACGCTATAGGAGAATGAGTTTGATACCGACCACCAGTAAAGCCCATAGATGCATATGCTGAGGTAACTATGTTTTGGATCGGTCCTTGAATCTGAGCAGGAGTCATGGATTCAGCCTCGGATGAAGTGCTTCATGTATCAAATAAGGGTGCTTAAGCCTGGAATGCAGTTAGAATATTCTGTCTTGGCATATTGGAGGGAGGCTTCTTAAGCTGTGTCTCATTCCTTCGTTGTAGGCTGCGACGGTCATCAATAAGATGACCAGACCGTTTGCAATATCTACAAACCAATTTCTTGCGACAATTTTTGGCAATATGACTGAAGCCTTTGCATTCATAACATTGAGTCAGCTTCAGATTTGGGGTTGCCGGAAGAGCCTAGTCAGCAGGAAGAGGTGCAAAGAAGGCTTTTGGTTCTTCCATAATAGTACGCTATGAGGTAAGACGAAGTTCTTCACGAAGGACTTCTTGAAAGCAGGTATCACGATTAGCAGAATTTTCTCTATTCATGAGGGTAGACCGAACAGATTCAAATTATTGTCGTAGATTTATAAGAAACTGGCTAATGTGAGTTTCTTCTTGTAACTTGAGAGCCTCAAATAGAAATCCAGAAGTGATTGTTTGGATCAACATGGAATCCCTTTCAGTCCATAAGGTGAGAAAACCTTTAAAGTATTCCTACACAGATTTATCCCCTTGATCATATTTAACAATTTCACTATCCAAGTGAAACTTCCGAGCCTCATTGGTTTGATGGTAGACTTTCTTGAGATGTGCTCACATATCAGCTGCTGTAGTGTAGGCTTGAAGAGCAACGACAAGAGAGGGATCAATAGAGTTAAGGATCCAAGTGACAACTTTAGCATTTTCCTTAGACCAGGTGGCTAAGATTTTTGAATCAGTGGTACTTGGTGTCGGAGGCTTAGTAATTGATCCATCAAGATATCCAAAAGAGCCCTTGTCCTTCTACAAAGTTCTTTAAACATGAAGACCATGACATATAATTATGCCCATTAAATTTAATTGGGATAACATCATACTTTTCCATGGTAGAATGTAGTAGAAAGAAGGACAACAAAAAAATCAGCAGTAGTTGAAAAAGAAAAACAGCCCCCAGATCCAAAAACAGCAGTCAACAGTAGTTGATGAGGCTTCCAATAGAAAACAGCACACACAGGTGCAGTTTTGGAAAAAAAAGCAGTCCAGACGAACTGGATTTTAAAGGCAGGATCCCTGTGTGGAGCCCACAGAGTGATCTGATTGAGAATAAGATGAGAGGCTAGAGACCAGTATCAAATTTCCTTTCCAGCAGTACAGGTCTCATCAAGATCCATTTAGAATCCAGGATTTTGTGCGGCTGTGATGAAAACTATTTCAAAAAGTTGGATAATCACAAGACATATCAAAAGGCCTATCTCTGAAAAATGCTGAAAAAATCTCCAGAAAGACTAGCAGAGATGGGCGACCAAGGCTGGAGTGAAGCATGTAGATTTTGTGATGATCGCAGGTGGGCCACTATTGATCACAGTGAGGAAACAGTATGTTTTCACCCACGATTTGCTTCCCAAAGTGCAGATCCTTGATCTGTGTTTCTTCCAAGTTGCTTTGATGAAGTAGATGTCAGAAGAATGAGACCTCCAAGATTTTATGGCTCTGATACCATGTCAGATTGTATGGAAGAAGAAGAATAATAATTGGAGAGAACGTCGTGCCTCAAAGGAGGATCGACTACTTGTATTTATAGTCAGATTGTGCCTTCAAGGCTCTAAACATGCTAAGTATACAATTAAAATAATGAAAGAATATCTCCTAATCTATACAAGGAAATAAGAGTAAAGAAATTAGCTATACAGTGGAGAGAAATTAGCTTATACAATCTACACAATATCCCACGTGAGGGACTATACATGGGCCTGGATAGGCTGGGCCTATCTTAAAGGCCTGTTATCTTCTACATAACCAACGGTCTATTCTCCAAGCTTGGGATCCATAGGGATCAAATCTCTCTTGGTCTCACACCCAGTTCATTGGTCCTATATAACACAACTAGAAGAGGTAAACTACTAAGTATCCATTATCACTTAACTGACTGACAAAAAGAAAGTTTGCAGAAAAACGTATATTGGAAAGAAAAGGGATTGGTCTTAGGAAGATGCGAGTGTTATCAATCCAATACTAGAAATGTACAAATGTTGATTGTTTACGACAATGATTTGCTTAATTCTGGCACAATGTTGGGTTTCACTGAGACTGTTCCACAGAAGTCATATGGACTCAAAGATCAGGAGTCTACCAACCAATTACACCCATAGAAGTGAAGGCAGATGCTACAAAAGCATTTATCATGTATCAAACCTATTTTGAAGCCATCATCATGGTATTGGAATGAGAAGAACTTGTTTCACTATCGGCAATCTGATTGTATATGGGAGTTGCGGCACGTCAGTCTTCCGTCAAGGATATCTGGTGCATTCAAAGATGATGTGCTCTATCCTTTCATAATGATTACAAAAAAAAAAAAAAAAAAAAAAATTCTTCATGCAATTCCTTGCGAGGATCAAAATAGTGGTTGCGGCGGGTGTAGTGGTCAGTGGCCAAAACGCTACGTAGCGGTTGCGACTATACGTAGCGGTGTGAATTTTTTCTACGGTCAAAACTTTTTGAATCTTATATAGCAACCAATATTGTGTTTTATTATGATTTGAAACCATGCAAGGGTAGAAACAACTTTAGGAAAGGCTATTGAGGAGAAGAAATAGGAAAAACATTGTTCAAAACTAAAATTGCTCGGCTCTACTAGGTTTTAGACCGTAGCACGGCTATTTTGAACCATGATTCCTTCCAGACTTGCTTGATGCTTCCCTTTTTGGGACATACTGTCAGATGAGGAAGTAACAAAATACTTAAGTTCCTCATTTAGAGAAGTCTAAGATTGAAGTCGGATTTCTTCTCTTACCACCTCCTGTACACATGAATCTAAATCAAGACATGCCTCCCTATTCATCGAGGCTACTCGAACTGACTCAAATTTGGGTCGTATGATCATAAGAAAATGAGGGAAAGGGTAATGTTAAGACTCCATTCAGTTAAAGATCCAGGTAACCACTTCGGAATTGTTTTCGGTCCAAGTAGCTACAAATTTTCCATCTTTATCTGCTGTGGGTTTCAAAGTTGTTCCACGAGATACCCTGCAAGTCCTTGTCCTTCGACCAAATGTTTAAGGAAAAAGGACCGTTCCATGTAGTTTTTCCCATTGAGTTTGATTGTAATAATATCACTTTTCTCCAAGATCAAATTGATATAAAAAAACTGAAAATAAAAATAAAAATAAAAGAAAATAAAGGCATGATGACCCACAAATTTGGTAATAGAATGACTATTTTTCACATCAAGTAGCTTGAAATCTCAGATCCAACTTCCAGGTTAGTGAGTACTAGTTTTTATCACCTTTCTGTGAAGTATGAAGGTGGTAAGACCATTGGTTGGAGAAATCAATAGTCATGATTAAAACTAATTGATGAAACTTCTGAAGGAAAAACTCAGATTTACTAAACTTTCTTCGCAGAAAAAATACCAGAAAAATCAGAGTAATTTTCAGAAAAACCAGATGACCCTTGCTGCACCTTCTTGCTTTGATCAGATCAAGAGTGGTGGCATCCACAGAGTAGATTAAGCAATCTAACATTGCAGAACTGTCAACTGAGAGAGACTTGAGATTCAGTAATCTCTATTCTTGGATGATCGGAGGTTCAATAGACTACCAGACAGGGAATTCCATAGAGATTCAGAAATCTCTACTATCCACGTGATCTATCATCTGTTGACTGAACCAAGAGAACCACGGAATGATCGATCAGCTATTTGTGACTGAACAAAGAGAACCCTCACAATAAGAGAAATTAGATCTCTGACGGAGAGAACAAAGACTACACTTCCTACATGAATAAGGACCTTTGCTATGATACTATGTTAGTGCGTCAATGAAAAGAGGAAGAGGAAAAAGGTTGTTGTTAAGGACCGATATCTATCTCTCGATCGACCGTGAATATATATATATATATATATATCGCTCATATGATGCCAATTACTGGATAAAATCAAGTATTACACGATAATTACAAAGGAATAAATGAATCGTCTATTCTAATATAGTTTGACAAAAATCTCCTATGACTAGTACCTATAAAATGTCTGACTCACACCCACGTGGTGAGATATGCAACTTTGACCAAAAAGCATGTGGGCCAACTGAGCTGGTCAACTGAACTGGTCATGTGGGCTGTGGGTGTTTTGATGGGCCACTCACCACATTTTAGGGGCCACATCAGGTCACCACTAATTGGGGTAGTGGGAAGATCTTCATGACTAAGAGATACATGTCATCTGATTAGATTCCATTTTGTATGGATTTTAAGGCCTCAATGACAACAGTCAAATAGAGTCATAAGAAAAGGGGAAGGAAAAAAAAACTATCAATCCAGTCAAACCAACGATGAATTGCCATTGGAGAGTGTAGAATTTAGGTAAGTGCCAAATTGCACACGCAGGCGGGGGCACTGGTGGGCACCCATAAGCGTGTAATAACTTCCGTGGATACCATTAAAATGAGTGCCAATTCATTAGGGTTGTGGGATGTGAAGCTTTCTTCATAGGTGTTGGTGAGTATCGACCTTCATCCAATTACATTTGCCCCTTCAACTAAGTGGACGTCTATCTAATCTGATTATTAAATTGGATCCAAAATTTTACTCCATATCTCTTTAATGAAATTGATCCAAAAACTACATAATTGGGTAAATAAATGTCCATCAAGAAACCTTCCTTTGATCCAACAGTCTGACTTAAGAAGTGCACCCAAGATCCATACTTCTCTCCTATATCAAATATAAGCAAAAGAATAGTTTTATTCATACCTCATCACCTATGTCATTCATGTAAAGATTCAACCATAGCAAGGATTTGCTTTTTTTTATGAACTCAGCAATATGAAAGGCACCTTTGGAGCCAATCTCATTGTTGCTAATATCTAAGAGTGAGATTTTCCCTACAAAGCAACCATCATATCAGAAGAGTATTCAACAAGCAAAAGGTGAACAGGACTACACAAGGCAAAATATAAAAAGGAAAAAAGCATTCCAGGTAGGTAATCAGTAATAGTGAAAGGTGGGTCACCTTTGTGTGCAGATAAACCTGACATCAAAGCCCTCACACCTTCATTTCCAATACTGTTTCCGTGCAAATGAAGTTCCTGCAGGCAGATATAACACTGGAGTAGCTTAGCTGCGTGGAACCATGTGCTTGTGCATGACATTAACTTAAGGATAATATCAAATTCCATGCTTGTCTCAAGATGAACTAATAGGCAACTTATGTACCATAGAATGAGATCATTGGACGTTTTTCCTCTATTTTTTTTTCCTTTGTCTTCCCTTTTTGAGTATAGAAATAGTACAATCTATTGTAACAGACGCTTGTCTCAATCCATTCATATATTGTCATATTCATTATGGCTATATACATTTAGAATTTGGTTCGCGGTTTGGTTACCAATAGAGTACCAAGGAGTTTCAGCCCTTCTTTATCTAGGTCATTATAATAGATGTATTTCATCACTAGTTATAAGTTCTCTCACATTTTTCAGGGACACTTGTCTTTTCCAATCTTTTTCCGAACCAAATAGTCCATTGGCGCCTCCATGGTATCATCAACTAATAAATTCTCATACTGTCCCAATGGCTTTCAAGCCAATCACCACAGGCTAGGGAGCAAGGTATTAAAAATCAGACTCGAGGGGCAACTTGGTCAATACCGAGTCGACTCAGCTGAAACGCATGGGACTCAGCCAAGTCAGACCAAGTCGCACCTTAGAGCCCAATAGCCTCCAAAAAATAAGAAAAAGAACAGCAAAAACTCTGAAAATATAGAAAATAACTCTCTCTGAGCCCAGAATGTTAAGACTTGTTGTGTAGTACTCATTAATAATGAATTAATAGACTTACAAGACTTTGTATTGTAGTCAGTCACATAAATAGTACCTACAATCTTCTGATGTTTCTTCTAGAAAGAAAGTGGTTATGATCTTCCATAATCAGTGCAAACTGTCCCTAACCATTTGAGCAATATCTCCCTATTTCAATTGGACTCTCATCAATGTACCTTATGTCCTTGCCTCCTCTGAGGTTTGATGTACCTTTACCAATTGAGCTACAATGAAGGGTGATTTTAGATAAATTTAGCGGGATAAAAGATGATAGAATAGAACATAAAAAAGGTTTTATGGCCATAGTCTATTTTAGGGTTCCACACGATTGCATCCAAAATAATTATCTTATTGGTGCAATCATGGCTTAAGATATCGCCTGATACTGATATGTATCAGCTAATACATACCAGTATCAGCCTAGAGTAAACCAATATTTTACAACTTATTGGTCTCGGTCTTGTATTGCCAAAAAAATTCCCCAAAATATCCATTATCTAAGCTGATATTTTGGAAATATCGGCCAAAAATATCAGTCTCAAACTCATTGCCATAAAGTCCCCAAAATATCGGTCATCTGGTTGATATTTTCAAAATACTGGCATATTGGTCTCAGACAATCTTTCGAAAATATCAGCCTGAAAGCACCAAAAAACCCTTCTCTCTCTACTCCCCCTACTCACTTCTCAAATGGTTGAAAATCAGAAAAAGGGCCTCTAAGTAACAGGAGTTGAGAGAGAGAGAGAGAGAGTGGATCTCTAACTGTTTGTGTTTATTAGGAAAAGCCAAGTGGTTGACCACTTAAATATTAGGAAAATTCAAGTGGTTTATAGTGGTCAATCTAACAATGGACCTAACATTGGGTCTTTTCATTTGTCCATCTAGAGTCATTAAATGGATAGTAAGCACAGTGTATCTGATATGCCAATGATTCTAATCATGTCACATGGTTAATTTGAAAATGGGCCCAACTCCAATTAAAGTGAAATTTTTCAAAAAGCTAATATGAAGGGTGATGGTTATCTCGAGTGATTTGGATTTTAGTTATGAGCTATACGTTGATAGATTTATAAATTATAAAGATGGGGGCATGGAGCTAAATGTTAACCACCAAAACTTAATATAGTTAAAAATCAAAGATTAAACAGTGATACAGTGCCGGTGATACAGTGCCTTAGGAAAACCAATATATTGGTTTATAGTGTGTACAAATGGAAAAGAAAAAAAAAATTCTAGCACTTTTCAATATTTTGGATTGGGACAATTACCGTACGGACGGTCATAAACTTGAAAATAGCCCCAGAATAGCCGAAAAATGCATATTTACTGCAGAGCTGTTCGATCCGTAGGATATCGCAAGCTGTGATATCCTAGAGATGTAGCATATCGCAGGCTGCGATATCCTAGGAATGTAGGACATCCCACAATCAAAAGCGGGAAGACTTGAACTGTCCGTTTTTTTTCTTTTTTCCTTGACTGTGGGACCACCAAACACCACCAAACCATTGGATAACTGTATGAGTGTAAGAACTAATATCGCACCAACTTTGAACCGTTGATCTATCACGGTTATCGAGAAATTTACAAGAAAGTCACATTGTTTTGCAAATTATAAGAACAAATTATAAGCCACGTTTTTTTTTTTGCAAGTTTCTTGATAACCGTGATAGATCAACGGTTCAAATTTAGTACAATATTAGTTTTTACACTCATACAGCTATCCAACGGTTTGGATGGTGGTTTGGTGGTCCCACAGTAAAGAAAAAAATTAAATACACGGACTGTTCAAGTGATTGTGAGATATCCTACATCCGTAGGATATCACAGCTTGTGATATCCTACGAATAGAACAGCTCTGCGGTAAATATGTATTTTTGGGCTGTTCTAGGGCTATTGTCAGGTTTATGACTATCCGTACGGTAATTGTCCCTTTTGGATTTTTGGAATCTTTTTCAATTTTTTTTAGGGTTGAAAAAATTTACGTCGTGCTGTGACACCACTTCTTATCATTTTTCAGGGACCATGATGATCACTTAGCTGGGAGTGAATATCATCTTCCTGATTTGGACAAGAGAGTCCAAACTAGTGCAATCCCATTTTCTTTCATTTTTCCTTTTATTTCCTTTTTTTTTAATCTAAACACACATCTCTTTGCTGCTAATTATACGATGAATGGAGCCTTTCTTGGTCCTTAACTTGGTTCCAAATCATGATTTTACATTACCGCCATATTTTGTCTGCAATAGGTCATGAAAATATGTGCAGACCCACAAAAAAGAAAAAAGAAAAAAAAAAAAACACACTTCCAGAAGCTTTTTGTTTTATATCCAACGCACCTTAATTAATATGGAATAATTTCCGTATTAATATTTATGAAAAGGATAGGAGTGGCACAAGGCAAGTCCAGGACAAAATCATTTTTTTTATTAGGCATTCAGACCGGATTCCTATTAGGGGCTTTTACAGTTAAACCTTAACCGTTTTCTTCTTGTCGGCTATATGGGATTTTTATCTTTCAGTTCTTTATACTTTGCTTGCTTGAAAAGCAACATGCTGTTAGCACCATAAAGTCAAACTTCTGCGTAGGTGGTTTCCTTGCCATACGATTGTATCAGTGTAACTCTTTTTATTTGCAAGGATCTCCCTACTTTGGTTGTCTTTTTTTTTTTCTAACAGTTCTTGGGTTGTAAATATAATGACATTACTGTAAAGATATAGGTCAGCTCGACCTAATGGGTCAGCCCAAAACCCATGAATTGGGTCGGCCCACAAGTCAAAAGATTGTATGAGTTGTCTTATGATTGTACAACTAAGAGTAGATATTAGTTTCCTTAAACAATACTGTAATCATGTAATTAGATCTGTTAAACTAGGCAACACCGTATTACAAATACCCATCGTCAATACAAGGATCACAAGATATTCTCTTGAAAACTCTCTCTTGCATGCTTCTGGTTATGTGTTCTGGATACTCTAACAATTACATCTCCATCCAACCATTCAAACCATGCCTCCAGCTTTTCATGAGGGAGTCTCTCTCCCTCCCTTATGTCCCCCACCCCGAGAAAACAATACTACAGCATTCCATCTTAAAACCCAACATATATCTTCACAAGCTGGAGCAGAACAGAAACCCTTTGTTTGGCTTCCAAATCAGTAGATGGAAAGAAAAATTATTTAGAGTAGATGGAAAGTAGATGGTCTCAGACACCATGTGCATCCAACTATTTAGAGTCTGGCCACTTGCCCATACAAACAACCAAACAGACAGTGGATATAGAACCCTTACATATGCTATTTAAGTCATAGCATTGCATTTACGCAACATTTATATAACATTATGTTTATTTTCTTTGTTGTGTTTGATATGAAAGAAATGACGGTGATGATTAACTGAAACCAGTTCTGAAACCTCAATCGCTGTGGACAAAGAGGATCTCTAAATTCTAATACCTTCCCCTTTGCTGCCAAAGTTTAACTTAAAACTCTGTGTGCTATTTAGTTTTCTTAACGCTTCTACCCAGAGGGTTTAGTGGAGAGTCCTTGAACCGCTCCATCAGTTACAAGCACAACTATCTTCCCAACATGCCCTTCCTATGCTTCCAGAAGTTCACTTCCCACAGCAGTCATTCTCAATTTGGTTCACAGCTAGACACAATTTACAGGTATCAAAATCTTACATAATAGGGAATAAAAGACCAGTATTGCAGACTTCAATCAAGATAGTTAAATTGACTAATCAAAATATAACCAAACCAAAAAGTTATGAAAATTGAGTGAGATAATATTATACCCTCAAAGACTTGTTCCCTTCAATCCCTTTAGCAAGTGCAGCAGCACCAAGAGCACCACCATAATTGCCACTAGAACAAAAGTAAAATGTGATTTCATCTCATCATTAATGAAATTTTGTTGCCAACCAAAACTGAAGAAACAAAATAAGATATGATCTGAACTCTAGGGAATTCAATAAGTGATTGACCTACAACAGTCGCGAGTCAAGGAAATGAGGCTTCAAAAAAAACATATGTCGATTGAAATTTCACTCACTTAAGATGTATTGCTCGAATTGTATTATTCTCGAGGAATGCTCCAGCTAAACTTGTGAATCCCTACATTAAGTATTAAAAGAAAAACAAAGCATAATCATGTTCCAAAATCGTGCGCTAAGGTTGATTCACAGCCA
The DNA here is from genome assembly GCA_038049695.1 of Cinnamomum chago. Classification (NCBI taxonomy): domain Eukaryota; kingdom Viridiplantae; phylum Streptophyta; class Magnoliopsida; order Laurales; family Lauraceae; genus Cinnamomum; species Cinnamomum chago. The sequence continues at coordinate 44,246,015 of CP142458.1, forward strand.
CAGCCGCACCCCCCCCCCCCCCCCCCCCCCCCCCCCCCAACCCCACACACACACACACACATATATATATATATATATATATATATAGAGAGAGAGAGAGAGGCTGCATACAGAATAGTCAATCATATTGTTGTTTAGTTCTAGAACTCTTAAGCCCGAATTCTTTTTCAGCATCTCTGCAATAGCTTTTGCACCCTGCCAAACAGAAGCAAGCAAAAACCATATAATATTAGGAAAAATTATTACACTAATATAAGAAACATTTGGAGCGTGAACTCACAACAGGCTTCACTATAAATTATTATAACAATTGCTTCAGAAAGTACAACGAACCTCATCCCCTAGACCAGCGCTATTCAACTGAAGCTTTTGAATACCATCATTCCCCATCAAAAGATCTGACAGACACTGTAAACGTGGATAAAAAAATTATTTACCAGAAAAATGCAGTCTTTATTTTATTTTTTTCCAGAAAAATACAGTATTTGTGGGGGGAGGGGCGGGATGTTCAAAAACTATATATTGGCGGTTTAAAAAAGAAATATCCATCGCTTATCAGTAGCATCAATGCATTCCAACATGATTCTTCACCCGAGAAAAGTACAGTAAATGACAAAAATAATGTAAAATTTTAGATTATAATGTCTTACTGCATGAAAGCATTTAGTAGATAGGTTAACATTAAACCTCAGAAGATCATTTAAGTGCTGTTAATTTTATTTTGGGAATGAAGCAATAAAAAATTGAACAATATAAATACTAAAAGTACAAGTCATTTTAAGTACAAACCTTGAAATAAATGAAGCAAGAATATAAACTAGATATGGAATTGAGGAGCAGCTGAGTGAAGTTATTACTTCATAAACACTAAAAAGAAAGGTAAACACGTAATAGTATTGTTGACAGTACCGATCATAGTAATATTAAGTTGAAAATAGCCCAAAAATGTCAAAAGCTAGCTCAAAATGCAGGAATCAAAGCATTAGAACATATTAAGCATAATTAAAATGCAATCATGCGACAAATGAAGCTTGAGGTCAATTTTAAAATGCTCAAATCAAACTTAAACAAACTAAACAAGCATTTCCCCTAATTCTTCTCTCAAAAAGGGAAGAAACCAAGCTAATGTCATATTTTCACTTTCAAGTATGAATCTGTTCATATAAGCCATATTACCATAATGACCGATTAGTATGAACAATTGATCCCCAGATCCAAACCAATTTGTTGTACTGTTTTTTACCAGTACTATACATGATGCTTTCAACCATTAAGTTATGTATCAGCTAATAAATTGAAACATAGTGGAAGCAGACCTCCACAACACTACCTGAGGATTCTTCTTTTTTCTTGCATGATTGCCAGTATATGAAGCCAACAATATAATTTTATTTAAGTTCCTTACCATAATTGTCAATTCCATTCTAGACACCATCATATATTGAATCTAAAATGGACGTTTCAACATTTCCAACTATTCTAGAGTTCCGTCCTCAAAAAGATGTGACAAAAAAAAAAAATCTAAATCTAAATAAGTTACAATATAGAAAAATTGACAGAACGGTAGAATGCTACAATAACACTAAAATGCATATTAAACCATTCAACATAAATTGCAGTATACAATTGACTATTCTAGCTTTCTACATGTCAAATGTCAGAATAGAGAATCTGTCAAATCAAAACAAGCAGCTAAGCACATAGATGGACAATCAAAACACAGTTTAGATTTTGAATATAAAGTACTAATAGTAAAATAATATTAAAGTTCAAACAATAAACAGAGCACAAGACTATTAGTCACCACATTGTCTTAAATGCATTACACAACCAAATTATTATATATTAAGCTAGAAGCTTTTTAGATAATTTTGACCACGATTTGATTTTGACCGTAACTGAAATATAACTTCTCACTTCTTATTGTAGAAGATAACCCATGTACACTAATCTTGGCCCACCGAGGCCCATGTAGAATATCCCACGTATGGGAATGGGATAAAACATCATACAGCTTGTAATATAGATATTCTACCATGTATAGAGAACTTCTATGTATAGAGAGATTAGGATTCTTTTCCTTAAATTCTGATTGTGATTAGATTTGATTAGATTGTAATTGCTGCTGATTAGTAGCTTGTAATTGAGGTAAATTCATTATAAAATGGTTGGTCGATCCTCTGTTGAGGGATCAACTTTTCCTCCAAGCTCCTCTTCCATCTCTCTGCATTATTGTCTAACATGGTATCAGAGCCAAGGTTATGAGGAGATTTTCCTTCATTCAATCTGAGAGATCATCCAAAACCATCATCGAGTGCTTCTCCTGGTGAATCGTCTCTTTCTTCTCTCTGCTGACTCTGCCTGGAGTTCTCTGATCAAGGTGGCCCACCTATGATCAATCACTGATCACCAACAACACCCAGTATTCTGATCGACTAGTCTTCAGGGATTTTTGAAGATTTTTCTGGATTTTTTACTCATCGATTCAGGTACTTTTAAACCCATTCTTCATCTGACGGTTTTGGGTCCTTTTTCTCAAAAGGATTTCATCACCACCGTCCAGATTTGTGGATCTTCATCCAAATCTGTTCAAACTTGGACTGGAGATCATACTTTTGATTCTTTCTAGGATTATATACTCTGATCAGAGATTGGACACCATTGTGGGCCCCACGCACCACTTCTGCCTTGAAAATCCAGTTCGTCTGGCTCTTATTTTGGGTGTTCTCTGTTGTGTTTTCTCCTGCTATCACATCTGATCACATATCATCAACTCTGGTTGCATCTTTTATGCTTGGTTAGTAAAAATCATAGCATATCACTTCTTTACATTGTGTTTTGCTGTGCTCTCCTCCTATACTGTTCTCTACTGTTGGATTTTTCTGCTACTGTTCACTGCTACTTTCTGGGTGTGCTCTGCTGCATTCAATAACAATGGACAAATATGATGTTATTCCAATTAAATTTAATGGGAATAATTATATGGCCTGGTCTTTTCATCTCAAGAACTTTGTGGAAGGCCAAGGACTGTTTGGTTATCTGGATGGATCGATAACTAAACCTACTAGTATAAGTGCTACTGACACAAAAGCATTATCCACCTGGTCCAAAGAAAATGCTAAGGTGATCACATGGATTCTTAACTCCATTGATCCTCCTCTTGCCATTGCTCTTCAAGCATATACTGCTGTCGCTGATATGTGGGCACATCTCAAGAAAATTTATCATCAAACAAATAAAGCAAGAAAATTTCACTTGGATAGTGAAATTGCTAAATTCAATCAAGGAGATAAATCTGTTCAGGAGTACTTTAATGGGTTTCTCACCCTATGGACTGAGCGAGATGCCATGATCATTCAATCTGTTTCTTCTGGATTTCTGTCTGAGGCTCTTAAATTACAAGAGGAAACCCACATCAGTCAGTTTCTTATGAACCTCAGAGCCGAATTCGAATCGGTTCGGTCTGCTCTCATGAATCGAGAGGTATCTGCGAACCTGGATACCTGCTTCCAAGAAGTCCTTCGAGAAGAACTTCGCCTGAACTCACAGCGTGCCCTTGTTGAAGACCCAAAGGCTTTTCTAGCTCCTCTTCCGACTGATTCTGCTCTCTTGGCAGCCCCCAATCAAAAGCCTACTCAATGCTATGAATGCAAAGGCTTCGGTCATATTGCCAAGAACTGTCGTAAGAAACTGGTATGCAGGTATTGCAAACGCTCTGGTCATCTTATTGATGACTGTCGGAGCTTACAGCGAAAGAATGGACCCCAGCAGAAGCAGACTCCTTCCAACATGCCCAGACAGAATACTCCAGCTGCATTCCAAGTTCAAGCATCTTCTCCTGATATAGGCAGCACCTCTTCTGGGTCCGTCTCCATGACTCCTGCCCAGATTCAAGATTTGATTCAGAATACGGTTACTTCGGCATATGCATCTATGGGCTTTACTGGTGGTCGGTATCACTCTCATTTTCCTTTAGCATTTCCTGCATTTCATTCTTCCCTCTCTGAGTCTTCATCTATCACCACATCCACCTGGTTTCTAGATTCAGGAGCATCAAACCACATGACTTCTGTCACCAGTAGCTTTACAAACTCTCAACCTTACCTTGGAAAAGACAAAATCACCACTGCTAATGGCGACCAATTACCCATTTCTGGTATTGGTACCATTACTTTATCCAGTATTTCTGGCCAATCTATCAGCCTTCCCAATGTCTACTTTGTTCCCAAATTGTCAGCCAATTTACTTTCTGTAGGACAACTTATTGATGATGGATACAGTGTTAACTTTTCTTCCACTGGTTGTGTCATACAGGAGCGGCAAACTGGGAAGGTGATCGCGACGGGGAGTAAACACGGTCGACTGTTTCTGCTGGATATTGGACTTCATTCTCTATTTTCTTCTTCTTCTCCTAATTCCAATAAAATGTGGCATGTGTGGCATAGTCGTCTGGGTCATGTGAACAATGCTTCTTTACTTTCGTTATTTAAAATTGGTTGTTTAGAACCTACTATTGATAATAAAATGGTTACCTCTTTACTTCAATCAAAGTGTGAAACGTGTTGCTTGAGTAAGAGTCATATTTTGCCTTTTCCTATTCATCATTCTCGTGCATTATCATCTTTTGACATTATTCACACAGATGTTTGGGGAATTGCACCCACATTGAGTAGGACTGGGTTTAAGTATTATGTGACATTCATTGATGATCATTCTCGTTTCACTTGGCTTTATTTCATGCGCTTCAAATCTGAAGTTGCTTCTCTTTTCCAAAAGTTTTACAAAATGGTTCAAACACAATTTCAGAAAGAAATAAAAATCCTTAGGTCTGACTCTGGGGGAGAATACATGTCCCATGAATTTTCTACCTTCCTTTCTGATAAAGGAATTCTTCATCAAAAATCCTGCCCGTCTACTCCACAGCAAAATGGTGTTGCGGAGAGGAAGAACAAACATATTCTTGAAACTGTTCGTTCTCTCCTTCTTGCATCCTTAGTTCCTCCCACTTTTTGGTGTGATGCTGCACAGACTGCTGTTTATCTCCTCAATCGTCATCCTAGCACAGTTCTAGGAAAGACTACTCCGTATGAAACTCTCTTTGGTCATGCCCCGTCATATACTCACTTACGAGTTTTTGGCTGCCTATGCTTTGTCCATCTTCCACCTACTGAGCGCACTAAGTTGTCACCTCAGGCTGCCAAATGTCTCTTTCTAGGTTACAGCACTGAACACAAGGGCTTTCTGTGTTATGATCAATCCGAAAAACGCATGCGCATATCTCGTAATGTGATCTTCTTGGAACACATTCCTTTCTTTTCCTTGCGTTTGGATACTCACCATGTTGCTGTGTCTTATATGCCACACTTCTCTGCAACTTCTCCACCTCCTATCACCAAGGTCTATGTCTGGCGTAACACGGTTGCTCCTATGGGGACTCCTTCTCCCGATCCTCTTCCCGTGCCACCTACTGCACCCTCAGGTATTAATGCTTCTTCTCATAGTATCATACCCCTGCGACGCTCCAGTCGTCCTTCAGTTACCCCTGACCGCTATGGCTTTCCTGCTCTTTTCACTTCTTTGGATAGTGCCCCTATACCCACCTCATATTCACAGGCCTCGAAGATTGCTTACTGGCAGGATGCTATGACAGAGGAGTTGCTTGCTCTAGAAGCAAACAACACATGGGAGTTGGTACCGGCCCCTGAAGGTGCATCTGTAATCGGCAGTAAAAGGATCTATTCCATCAAAGTTCACTCTGATGGGAGTCTTGACCGCTACAAAGCCAGATTAGTTGCCCAGGGTTATAAGCAGGAATATGGGATTGACTATGAGGAGACCTTTGCACCAGTGGCTAAAATGACCACTGTTCGCACTCTCCTTTGTGTAGCTGCAGCCCGCAACTGGCCCCTCTGGCAAATGGATGTCAAAAATGCCTTTCTTCAAGGCGACTTGCGTGAGACTGTGTATTTAAAACCACCTCCCGGATATGCTTGTCCTCCACAACATGTTTGTAAATTGAAGAAAGCTCTTTATGGGCTTAAGCAGGCTCCCAGGGCGTGGTTTGATAAATTTCGGACAGCAATCCTTCAAGCTGGCTTTCGCCAGAGTCACTCTGATAGTTCCCTCTTCATCAGATGGACTTCGAAAGGCTACACATTTCTCTTAGTCTATGTTGATGACATGATTCTTAGTGGCAATGATGTTGCTGGCATTATGGATCTCAAACTTCATCTTACTCGCCACTTCAGAATGAAGGATCTTGGTCCTCTCACTTACTTTCTGGGGCTTGAGTTTGTGCGTAACAAATCTGGCATTCGGGTCCATCAGCGCAAATATGCTACAGATTTTATTAACTCGGCAAGGCTTGATGATGCTCACACTGTAGATACGCCTATGGAATTGAACAGCAAACTTAGTTCGACTGATGGCCCTCCCCTGGATGATCCCTCTATTTTCCGGCGGATAGTTGGTAGTTTGCTATACTTAACTATGACTCGGCCGGATATTTCTCATGTTGTTCATACAGTCAGCCAGTTTGTTAGCAATCCTCACAAGCTTCATCTTGCAGCGGCTTTACGCATACTCCGCTATGTTAAAGCCACTCTTCACCATGGTCTATTCTACTCTTCGGGTACTTCTTTGGGCTTATCTGCTTATGCTGATGCTGACTGGGCTGGTTGTCCCGATTCTCGGCGCTCTACTACTGGCTGGTGTATGTTTCTTGGGGATTCTCTCATTTCGTGGAAGTGCAAGAAGCAAACCACAGTTTCGAAGTCTTCTGCTGAGGCAGAATATCGGGCTATGTCCTCTGCTAGTGCCGAAATCATCTGGCTACGCCGTCTTTTGTGTGAATTCGGTGTTCTCCTTGGTCGGTCTACACCTCTTCATGGTGACAACACTAGTGCTACCAGAATTGCTAACAATCCAGTCTTTCATGAGAGGACGAAACACATTGAGATTGATTGTCACTTCATCCGGCAGCATATTGTCACTGAGAAGATATCCCTTCCTCATGTCTCTACTCTTAACCAGTTGGCAGATATCTTCACCAAAGCTCTTCCTAAAATGCGTCATCATGATCTTACTTCCAAATTGATGTTTGCTGCCTTACCACATCAATTTGAGGGGGAGTGTAGAAGATAACCCATGTACACTAATCTTGGCCCACCCTGGCCCATGTAGAATATCCCACGTATGGGAATGGGATAAAACATCATACAGCTTGTAATATAGATATTCTACCATGTATAGAGAACTTCTATGTATAGAGAGATTAGGATTCTTTTCCTTAAATTCTGATTGTGATTAGATTTGATTAGATTGTAATTGCTGCTGATTAGTAGCTTGTAATTGAGGTAAATTCATTATAAAATGGTTGGTCGATCCTCTGTTGAGGGATCAACTTTTCCTCCAAGCTCCTCTTCCATCTCTCTGCATTATTGTCTAACACTTATGACTACTGCCTGACAGTGTGAGAGACGAGCATACAAATATGCTGAATGACCTCCCATTGAGGGACGATTGTAACTCATATATATAGGGGCTGAATGCCCTAATTACAGCAATTAGCAATATCTAATCAAATCCCTAATTATAGCAATTAGCAATATCTAATCAAATCAAGATCCTAAAGATTAGCAATTAAATATGTACAGATCTTTGACTAAATTACAAAGACTGGGCCTAATGGGCCTGCAAGCGTGGGCCAACATTAACACCCCCCCTCAAATTGATGCCGAGGAATCAACAAGCATCAATTTGTCAACCAAGAATTGATGACGCGGTCGAGGAAGTGCTTTGGTAAAAATATCAGCAGTCTGGAGGCTTGAGGAGATGAACGGAAGGGAAATAACATCGCGTAGATATTCATCCCTGATAAAATGACAAGCCACTTCAATGTGTTTAGTTCTCTCATGAAATACTGGATTCTCAGTAATCCGAATGGCACTGGTGTTATCCGCATGTAATGGTGTTGGAGATTTCTGGGAGAAGCGAAGTTCCTCAAGAAGACCACGAAGCCATATAAATTTGGAGCAGGCGGCAGACATAGCCCGGTATTCTGCCTCAGTGGATGATTTTGAAACTTTGTCCTGTTTCTTCACTTTCCATGAAATAAGAGCATCGCCTAGGAACATGCACCAGCCCGTAGTGGACCGGCGAGTATCAGGACAACCTGCCCAATCAGCATCAGAATAGGCAGACAAATGCATTTGCGAGCCAACAGGGAAAAACAAGCCTCTGTGAGAAGTGCCAAGAAGATAACGAATAATACGTCGAACAGCGGCTAAATGAAGATGATGAGGCCTCGTCATATACTGACTCAGCAAGTTGACTGCATAACTGATGTCAGGCCTAGTAGTAGTCAAATATATAAGACTACCAACAAGTTGACGATAATATGTTGGATCAGAAAGGAGATCACCACTGTCACTATGGAGTTTAAGATTTAGTTCAAGAGGAGTATCCACTGGTGTGGATTGAGACAAACCCGCAGATTCAATTAAATCCATAGTATACTTATGTTGATGTAAAATCAACCCCTTCTCAGAGTGATGAACTTCCAATCCCAAAAAATATTGCAGAGGGCCCAGATCCTTCAGATGAAAAGATTGATGCAGAGAAAATTGGAGATCTTGAATCGTGGCTGTATCTGTGCCAGTGATGATGATATCGTCTACATAGATGAGAAGAATGGTGATTCCTTTTGATGTATGGTGCAAAAACAAAGATGGATCATAAGGACTCTGCTGAAACTGTAGCTTAAGTAAAGCATCTTTGAATTTGTCGAACCATGCACGTGGTGCTTGTTTTAGCCCATATAATGATCGTTTCAGAAGAGCAACGTGATCTGCCGATGGTTTCGGGAAACCTTGAGGCAATCGCATGTAAACCTCCTCTTTAAGATCACCATGAAGAAAGGCGTTTTTCACATCAAATTGAAAAAGAGGCCAGGATTGAGATGCAGCTATGGCAAGGATAGTGCGAACAGTGGTCATCTTTGCAACAGGCGCAAAAGTTTCTTCGTAGTCAATGCCATATTCCTGTCGGTTGCCAAGGGCCACAAGCCTAGCCTTGTATCGATCCAAAGTACCATCTGCCTTTAATTTGATAGAGTAAACCCATTTACTCCCAATAGGTTTAACCGAAACGGGGCAAGGAAAAGTAACCCAAGTTTGGTTTTGCTGTAGAGCACTAAGCTCTTCTTCCATAGCCTGTCTCCAGCACTCATGTTTTGCTGCTTGTGAATAAGAAGTAGGAATGGATACAGAGGATAAAGTAGCAAAATATGAAGAATGAGAGAAACCGTATCTATCCGGTGGACGAGATAGACGAGCAGAACGGCGAATAGCAAGTTGAGGTGAAGTTGATGCTGGAGCAGGATTCCGTACCGGTTCTTGCAAAAGAGGCAAAGTAGTGGCATTTGTTCCTTGTCGACGAATATACACCTTGTCCGGATGAAATCGCAAAGGTGAAGGAAGACATTCATCATCAAAGGATGGTACTTTAGAAAAGGAGATTTCTGGAGAAGAATCAGAATAAGACTGAAAAAAATACTGATGTTAAAAAAAAACAACATTCCGAGAAATGCGAATACGCTTGGAGGTGGGGTCATAACAAACAAAACCTTTTTGGTGGGAAGCATAACCAAGGAAGGCACATTTTACAGATTGAGCAGTTAACTTGGAACGTTCATGTATGGGAAGATGAACAAAACAAACACAACCAAAAGTGTGGAAATTTGTGTATTGTGGGGTAGTTTTGAAAAGACGAAAATATGGAGATGTGTTTTGAAGTTTTGGAGAAGGAAGGCGGTTGATGATATGAGTAGCAGTGGTAACGCTTCTGGCCAAAATCTAGGTGGAACGGAGGATTCTAATAATAGACACCTGACCATGTCTAGAAGATGACGATTTTTCCGTTCTGCAACACCATTCTGTTGGGGAGTATAGGGACAAGTCCGTTGGGATATAATCCCTTTGTTTTGTAAAAATTCCTGAAATTGGTTGGACACATATTCCCCCCCTGAGTCGGTTCGAAGAACCTTAATACATGTGGAAAATTGATTTTGAACATAATTCAAAAAATTTTGAAACACATCAAAGACTTCAGATTTGGCATGTAGAAAATAAATCCATGTAAAACGGCTATAGTCATCAATGAAAGTTACGAAATATTTATACTGTGAATGAGAAATAATTGGTGCAACACCCCACACATCACTATGTATTAAATCAAAACTTTTCGTAGCAGAAGAAATATGTAACGGAAAAGGCAAGGTTTTACTCTTTCCCAGCTTACAAGTGGTGCAATCAAGAGCAACATCAGATGATAAAAACTTCATTTTATTAATATGACCAGAATTTAACAAGGATAACAAAATAGTTGGATTGGGATGGCCTAATCTATTATGCCACAACTGCACATTATTCCTAGAGACAACTGATAAAGCAAACAAAGACATATCTGGATTTGGTGTTATTATCTGAAGAGGAAACAAACGCCCCCACTTAGGCCCCTTCACTATTACCGTCCCCGTCTCCTGATCCTGCACCACACAACAGAGGAGGAAAAAGAAACATTGCAGTTATTATCAACCAATTGACCAACAGAGATTAAATTGGTAGAAAGATTGTTGGAACAAAAAACATCATGTAAAGGTAGAGAATGAGCAATATCACCAACAGAGGTAATTGGAATTGTGGTACCATTAGCAGCATGGACCTGAATCTGTCCATCATATGGTTTAAGTTTGGAGAAATTTTTGGAGGATGATGTCATATGATTGGAGGCACCAGAATCAAAATACCATTGAGAGGGAGATTGAATTTTACCAGATATACCAAGAGTGGAAAAGGCCTGGATAATCATCTGTTGGATCATTTCAGGGGAGACTGGAGCAGCAGAAGCAGGTGCCGAAGAAGATGTGGAAGAAGAATCAATAGTGCCAGTAGCAGTAATCGCCTGGTAAACTTTCGGATTTATGTTTTGAGGACGTTTGCGGCATTCATTGATTGAATGTCCAGAAGCTTTGCAATAATTTCAGATCCGCTGCTTGCACTGATTTGCATAATGGCCGAAAGTGTGACACTTGAAACACTGCACTTTACTCATATCTCTGGTTGGTTGCTTCCCCTTGGAAGAATAAGCAACATTTTCTGACGAGTGTGGTGATTGAAAGACAGTGGGTACACTATAGGCAACATCCATAGCACCCGAACTAGCTTGGTTGAGCATACCAGATTGCGTCAATTGTCTCTGTTCCTCTCGCAATAATTCATTGAGACAGACATCCAGTGAAGGAGAAGGGACCCTACTCATGAGATTAGATCTGACAGATTCATACTGAGGCCTTAATTTCATAAGAAATTGATCCCGATGACTAGATGCTAAAATTACTTGCACTTCGGGAAGAGCTTGTGCAGAAATATTGGCATATTTGATGTCATTTAATTCTGTCCACAAAGTCTGAAAACCAGAATAATAGTCCTGAATGGAAGACGTCCCTTGCATATAATTCGCAATTTCAAATTCTAACTGATACTGTCGAGCAGAATTGCCCTGATAATACACTGTTTTAAGATATTCCCACATCTCTTTGGCAGATTTGTAAGGTCTCAAATTCATGAAGAATTGGGGTTCCATGGAACCGAGAATCCAAGTTTTGACCTTAGCATCTTTTGTGTTCCAGGACAGAATTTTTTTCTCATCTTCTGTTGGTTTTGGGTCAGTGCCAAAGATATGTCCCCATAACTCTTTACCCTCTAGATAAAGTTCAAATTGAAAAGCCCAAGAGGGATAATTTTTTCCATTAAACTTTATTAAGGTGATGTCAGATTTCTCCATTTGTAACAATGATGCAGAGGAACCAGCAAAATGATGCTCCAGACAGTAACAGTAGTCACAGCCAAATAAACGCAGCAAAGATCCACAATGAACAACAGAACAGGTAACAAAAGAAACCAGAAGAAAAAAACAATGACCACTGTATATACTAGCAGAAGAGACAGTCAGCAAAAAACCACTGCATGCACTTAGCAGAAGAAACAGGCAGCAAAAATGCCCATAAAGAGGAAATCGTCCATGTCGTCAGGGAGGAGAACCTGACCTGGGCCCCACATGATGATCTCTTGATAGATCAGAGAGTGGGGATGTCTGAGCAGAATAAATACGCAACTAATGGACGTGGAAGCAAACAAATCAAATCCAGATCAAGGATTTCGAACGACCGAGATGAAAACATCCAAAAAATTGAATCTTCACAAAAATAGGTAGAAGACCTACCTCGGATGACCAATAAATGTGGCAAAAATCTTCATAAAGCAGAGAACATCCAGACGACCAAGATGGAGAAGACCGCTGAGATGGGTCACGCCTGATCACAGGTGGGCCACGCCTGATCTGAGATGATCAGGGAAGATCAAAGAGGATCGGACAGAAGAAGATGATCACAGATGATCACTGATTGGCTTCCAAGGCTTGGAAGATGACTGGGACAATCACAGATGTTGGATTGACTGAAGAGAAAAAATTAACTCTGCTCTGATACCATGACAGTGTGAGAGACGAGCATACAAATATGCTGAATGACCTCCCATTGAGGGACGATTGTATCTCATATATATAGGGGCTGAATGCCCTAATTACAGCAATTAGCAATATCTAATCAAATCCCTAATTACAGCAATTAGCAATATCTAATCAAATCAAGATCCTAAAGATTAGCAATTAAATATGTACAGATCTTTGACTAAATTACAAAGACTGGGCCTAATGGGCCTGCAAGCGTGGGCCAACATTAACACTGCCCACTTCTTATAATTACCAATTACTTTTCTTTTCTTTTTTAAATTTCTGCAAAATTACTTTTTTGCCCGCATCTCCTATTCCATTTCTACATATACTTTTTTTTACCTCACTTCTCATATTCCCTTTCTACTCTCCCTACTTTCAATTCTGAAAATAGATACAATCATATTTTTTTTTACTCTCTAAAAATTCATTGCTATGCATGAATATTTTATTTGCATTGTCTGAGTGAATATTTGAATTGCATTGTATGGACGTATCCGTGCTCAGCACAGGTTATTGAGCTAGTTAACATATTGTTTCAAAAGGCCTTCGAAGCTTTTAATTGGCTGGTTGACTGGTTATTTTTTTTTAAATGGCCAAAAATCTCAAATGATTCTTTGATTAGACCAAAGGATAGGATTTGAGTGGTTGTTCATTGCCTACAAACACATTCCAAATTGATCATCAAAGAAATATCAACAAAAAGAAACTTCTTATAAATTTGATTATCCGGCCAAGGGGAAGAAAATTAAGAAAACTTGTATAAACCCTAGATTTTTAATAATGTCAGCACACTCATTGGATTTGGAACGGCAAATATACATATAGGCCCTTTAAATGTTAAAAGAAGGGCATAAATGGAATAGGCAATAAAACACACACACACACAAAAATAGAAAAACTTGCACACAGAGGCTTCAAAATAAATTTATTTCATCAAAAATTAACAAGTCCCACTCATTATGGACAAGCTTTGTCAATTCTAGCCAAAAACATGTTTCAAAGATGGAGAATACACAGAAAACACAAACAGCAATTAACAAACACAAGGAGGTATAAAACCTATTACGTGACTCACCCATTAGCATAGTTGTCAAAATCGTGGGATTCGCGATTTGAATCGTATCGGAAGAAAAACAATTCGAATCGCACTGACGAATCGCATTTGGGAAGGAATCGTGCAATTCAATTCATATCGTATCGTATCGTGGGAATCCAACGATTCTGTTAAAGGAGGGAAAATGAAGGCTCGAGCTTCTATATTTGAGGGTTTATTTTTTTCCCCTTCATTACCGGTTGAATTAATTTCCATTAATGGAAGTAATGAAACCCTTATTACGATAGACAAAGAAAAGAAACATTCAGCTCATCTTTGTGCGGCTGCTATCCAAGCCCTCCTGTGGTTCGCCTGTTCCTACAAGCATCCGTGTTTGAATGCTGGAGGTGAATTCGTGTTTGGTGAAGTTCTTCCAGGCTCAAGGCCTCTTCCAGCAAGAAAGTCGATTGAGCCTGACAGACTTCTTTGTTGGTGATGAAGAGATGAAGCTGAGAGTTAGCAGCCATGAAGGTGGGTGAAAATTTTCCAAGCTCAAGCTCCAAAAAAAAAGAAGATGAAGAGCAACAGCCCATTTGCGATTTCCAGGTACGCTGTGTTTTTATTTTATAAATATCTCTCTCTTCTCAGTCCACCTCCTCTTCTCCCTGTTCTTCTTTTTATTCCTTTCCATCCATTAGCAGTGGGCCTCACCACAGAAAGTAGTTGTCTTTCATCAATTTGTGGGTCCCACCTATATTTCCAATCAAGCATCAGTGTGCCCAACTTTCCATTTGAATGTGTGGAGATTTTGGACATGGCCTCCTTGTGAAATTCCTACCATGGGCATGGGCCCCACTGATGGATGAAATCCCAACTGTTCTTCCTTTTTTTGGCATGGATGTGGATCCATCGATGGGATGGGTACCCCATTTTTTTCCTCTTTTACATTTATTTGCGCCCCCCTCCCCTTCCCCTCCCCCCTTTTTTCTTTTTATTTCAATCTTCAATGGGGCCCATCTTTCCACTTCCCCCTTTTTTCTTTTTATTTCAATCTTCAATGGGGCCCATCTTTCCACTAGATGTGTAAAGATTTCAGGCATGGCCCTCATTGTGGAATTCCTTGTGTGGGCCCCGCAAGCCATGGACGGCCAAAAATAATATGAGCAATATTCATGAGGATTACATCGCACCAAATTGTGTCCTCATAATTGCCAATCTTGAATGATACCAAACATCTGAGTCTCGGGGATGACATTGCCAGTAGACCATGTGACTTGATAGAGCTTAGGCATCATCTCAGTTGGCAAATTAAGCATGTCAATAACCTCTTGTGAGACAAAATTCATTGCACTGCCAATGTCAATAATCACATTAATGGACATACCTGTGTGTGAAATTTCGGAGCCAGTCTCCATTCTTCTTCTTCCTTCTCATCCACATTGAGGAGCTGACAAATGACAAGTGTGGGATTATCTTCTCCTGCAAAAAGTTGTTCCACAATATGAGCTCTTGATCTTGGCTGAAAATTTTCTTCTTGAGAATGTCAAATTTCATTTTGAGCCCAGAGTGCTTTAGCATAAGCTTCTTGAATGGTCATGCAAAAACGCATCTTATCTCGTATTTCTGATCGCAAACCTCTCATATACCGCTTTTTATCATCTTTATCTATGCCCTTTAAATTACAATCAAATTCCAGATTTTGATATCGGTGCATGTACTCATTGACTATCAGATCTCCTTGCTTCAAACGGAGGAACTGCTCAAAGTAGACTGCTTTCTTATAATACCGATCCCCATATCTCTTTTGATAAAGTTTTCTTGGTTGCTCAATTGGATCTACAATGTTTCTCATATTGGATTTAAAAGAGGAATAAGACATTTTTTTTTTTAAAGATGAATTGACCTGACGTATGCACGTGAAGACTGATCGTTGATCAACAAGAAAAAATTATGCTTTGGATGTGGTTGGCTCCCTGTTGCCTAGTCCCACTTGTGGGTTTTTTTTTTCCTTTTTCTTTATTTTCACTTTTTATTTTATTTTAATTCTTTTTTTTTTTTGCTAGAGGGCTACTGGACTTGGGTTCGGACTCAGATCAGGCCCGAACTGCCAGTTCAGAGTAGCACATGGGAGGGATTGGAACCTTTTTGCTTTTGCTTCTTAGGGTCTCGCATAGGAAGAGAAATAACCGAATTTTATCTTACCTGCTTCGACTTGGAGATAAAAACATGAAGAGCAACTAGGCGAGGGCTGCTATGCATGGATGAAAATAGCGGCCGCTACGTTATATCGGCCGTAGCGGCCGCTACATCCGCTACAGGACCGCTACGGCCGCTACTGGGTGAGAAAAATTCCTACTTTCCAAATTCTTTTTTAAATGCATAATAAGACTTATTTCTTTTCTTCTTCTCTCCAAATAACATTTCTACACAACTCTTCTACCCTTTTATGTTTAAAAGAACACCTAAAAGCAAATGATCTCGCCGAATTATAGTCGATATAGAGAGTTCTTTTCAATGATTCTTCTCTAAGTACATCCTATTAGACCCCCCCTTTGGTAGATGTATTTTTTTCTCTAGGTACTCTTAAGTCTTGACTTCATGACATAGTTTTTTCTTTTATAAGCCTTTCATTAGTTTCTAAGTTAGTATAACTAAGCAACATGAACACATATGAAAAAAAATGATCATTACTATTATTTTCTATTTATACAGCGACACAAGACCTCATACAGTAAGGGGACCGCTACGCCCCCTTACCTTAGTCACGTTTGCAAAAAAAAATACATTTTCTTTCATTTTACAATTTTCTGGATTTTCTAGAAATTTTTCAGATTTTTTGGCGATTTTTTCAAATCGCACAGCTACGTATCGCCCGCTTCGTAGCGTTTGTAGCGGCCTGCCGCTACCGCTATTTTCATCCTTGCTGCTATGGAGATGGCCTCATGGTCCAGTGACGCTAAACGGCAAGGCGAGGTCTGCTGGCTGCTGCTATGATGAAGATGGGCTTGCAGGTTGCTGCTTTTTTATTTTTCTTTTTTTGTTTGTTGTTGTTTATTGCTTGCTGGAGATGAAAAGTGGAGCGGTGAAACAATCGACAGGTGCTGGTGCGCCCTACTAACTCAAGGCTCCTTCTTCTGCTTCTCTTTTTTTTCTCTGCTGGGTGGGGTTTCAAGAAGGCTGGGTGAAGACAGATTTGGGTTTGGATTCATGGGAATGCAGGAGAAGGGGTTTGGTCCCCTTTTAGGATTTCAAAAGTTGGGGTTCGGCGTGGGGATTTGGAGTTTCGTAGGGTTTTGGGGTGGTTTCAGTTGAGAGGTTCGGGGAGAAGGGTTATGGGGGCTAGGGACTTTCGGTGGGTGGAAAAGGGCTTGGAGGAATGGGTCGAGATGGGTTTGAAGATGGTGGGTATAGAAAGGGTCGGCGTAGGTGGTTTGGTGGCTATGGAGTCTCGATTTTGATGATAGATGTTTGAATCAGTGGCTGAAATTTGAGAATAGAGGGGCCGGTTGGGTTGAAGGTTTTGATGGATTAGGATTGGTGGTGGGTTTCGATTGCAGTTAGGGTATCGATGGCTGGGTTGAGGGAAGTTTTGGGTTCGGCTGGGGCTAGATGGTCGACTTGGGTTTTGGCAATGGCGGTTTGGTGAAGAGGCATGGCAGAGGCAGGACTTTGTTGTTGAAGGTGGTTTCGGTGAGAGATGGCATATACTTCGACGATACTCGGGTTATGCAGGTTGTGAGATGGGTTACATATGTAAGTTGAGATGATGGACTAATGGATACCTGGGAGGGAAAAAAACGTCTCCCCGGCGATCGCTCCTCGACTCTTATACCATTTGGCACAACCCAGATCTGCGATTGACGAATTGATCAATCTCCCGAAAGATTGATCGAATCCAATGACGGATTCAGCCACTAGGGCACCCTCACAAGAGGAGAAAACACCATAAGAGATAAATCTCAAGGAAAACTTTTAATTGATTAAAAATAAGCACTCTAAATACGATGAGGCCTAACATCCTTAAATAGAGGAGTTGGCTTAATCCCTAAGCAACAATATTTCCTAATATCTAAATAAGCCTAAACAAATAGGAAACTATTAATCTTAATCCTAATCAAATTGAAATACTCAATAAGATTCCTAAATAACTGGATGTCCCGTTGGGCTTACGGGTTGGACGACCTATTGTCTGGCCTGCATCAAAGCTATTCGTATATCATTCTCTGGTTAAAAACAAGAATTCTCAAATTGTCTTGAAAATTGTGCATCTCCTTAGGAGATCAACTCCCATTAAATAGAATAAAGGATGCCTTAATCAAGGCTATAAATCTGGCTAATTATGTTACACTATCTAAAAATAACAAAAGAATCTCCTATAAAAGGAAACTGTACAATTGTCTTTTGACCGAATCATATCGAAGAGATAAACTCAATTAGCCTGAATTTTAGACAGTTATACAAGTGGACCTAAGCCGACTTGTATTTGATAGTTTGCACGGCTTATTTCAAAGCCCTTGGATTCTAAAGTGCTTCCGCTATCTCTTATGTTCCACGTTGATGCCATCTCTCAAGTTTCGCATTCACGTCATCTCTCAATTCATCCGACAACACTATATTATCAGCAAACAACATACTCCAATGTACCTCATCATGAATATGAGATGTTAACTCATTCATAATCAATACGAAAAGATTAGGGCTTAAAGCCGACCCCTGATGCAAATTTATTGCCACTGCAAAATAATCTGTCTCTCCCCATATAGTTTTTACACTTGTTACCACTCCCTCATATATGTCTTTAATGATGCCAGCCTCTTAGGACACTCTTGTTATCTAAAACCCATTAATTCCAATCTCTAGGTTCCCTTTCATAGGATTTCGCTAGATAAACGAAGACTATATAAGCATTCTCCCTCGCCACTCAATATTTTTCCATTAATTGCCTAAGTGAGAAGATAGCTTCCATGGTTGACCTCCTGGCCTGAAATCAAATTGATTTTCATATACCTTGGTCCTTTTTATATAAGTCTATGCTTCATTACTCTCTCTCGTACTTTCATCACTTGCCTCACAAGTTCAATCCTGTGATAATTTATCCAAATCTGCATATAATGCAAGGAGACAATTTTCAATATCTCCCATTGAGACTTAGCTTCCACTTCATGTGCACCACTTCCCTCTGTGAGCCCAAAGACATCTCCCTACTGTTGCTCGTGTCCGCACAATTCCCAAGTTCCTCATTTTCATTTTTCTTATGAAGTATTATAGAAATTTAAGAGAATATTAGGGGCACATTTGTGCAACATGATCTAAAAATTTGTTCTTGAACTTCCACTTTTAGGCAGAAAGGAAAAGTGATTTCAACCCCACTTCCTAACATAGGAAAGGAAATGGTTTTCTACGGCATCACAAAAAATTAGTTGTATTTTGCCAATTTTCCTTGGGAAAGGGTGCCATACCAAACTGCGGAAAAGGGACAAACATGGAAAAGGTTTTACACAAACATGCCCTAAATCACACATCGACAATGTATTCCACCGTCTTATTTTATTTTCTCTCCAACATGCATCGATTTGCAATTGACGATCCTCAAAACTTTGGTTAAAGTAGATACTCAATTGTATCAAAAGATTATTTACTTCAATATGCTCCAAAAGATTGGATAAGGGGCAAACACTACAAAACCAACATTATTGAATTGAACATCTAGCCAAAAATGAAACCTTTCCAACAAAGATTTGAGAAAAACTCAGATTTATTCCAATTTCATTCTATGGTATACTAAAAGGATGTATAAAGACCAAAAATATATTAAGTGAGAAGACAAACAATAGATAACACTGAAGCAATAGAAATGGGAAAATATGATGATGTGGACATAATATGCCACATGCCAGGGTATCTCCTAACACATGCCCACTGAATTAGATCACCTCAAGGAAAGAAACAAATTAAACATTAAAGCCGTTTCATGAATGGTTGAGAATACCCATTGGTTGTCTTTCAATAATTATTCATTCAATTAGTGAATTCATGAATTTTGTTTTGTCATGTTTTTTTTTATTATTATTACTTTGCTTTTGTGTTTTGTTAAATGATTGATTCCACTTTAACTTGAAAGGGTTTTGACAAACAGTTGCAGAGATCTTATTATCCTCCGTCATGGGAGTTATAGTTTGAGAATACCCGTTGGTTGTTTGTCAATACTTATTCATTCAATTGATGAATTCATGAATTTTTTCTTTTTCTTTTTCTTTTTCTTTTTTGCTTTTGTGTTTTCTTAAATGATTGATTCCATTTCAACTTGAAAGGGTTTTGACAACCATTTGTTGAGGTCTTACTAATCATCAGTCATGGGCATTATAGAATTTTGTTCCCTTTTCTACGTCCTATTGAAGATTGACCTGTCATGATTTTTCTGGAAGTTGTGAAGAATGAAAAACACACACAAACAGTGCTCGAAGTAGATTTTGAATTTAATCCCTTAGGATTGATTCTTAGCACCATAATTCATCATACAAGCACATAATTCATGGTCTACTTTAATTAGTTCCAATGTACAAATTACAATGTAATACTGAAAAATAAAGCAGGCATAACCTTAGCTCCTTCATCACCGACGGCATTTCCAGAAAGATTGAGAGTCTTCAATATAACATTTGATTGGAGAACACCGTCTAAAGCTTTCAAACCAGCTGCAGTTATTCCATTAGCAGAAAAATCCACTTCCTCTGCATTCTGATTTATAATAAAAAAAATGATAAGAACTATTTAGTGTAACTTTCTCAAAACAACTATGAAAAGAAGCCTCCACAGCTGAACTAAGTTCGTCCGTAAAAGCTATATTTATTAGAAGGGGAACCCCCAAACTGTAGTGGGAGTTTATAGGATTTACAAATGCAGCATAAGTTCTGACCTGATTGTAGGCTAAGCTTTCAGCAAGAAAGAACAGACCCTCATCCCCAAAATTGCGACCTATCAAAAGCATATATTAGGAGATCTCTAACGATTCAATAGAATAAATAGGTCCTGTCAGCCACATGTTTTGTGCTCAAAGGTTGTTTGCCTTCTGCACATGGGATAAGAAAATGGGTTTTACATATGTAAATGTCATCCAAATGTTAGACATGTTACACATTACCATATTTGTTAAAATCACCATTTTCACATGAGTAAATGAATACATGAGTACATCCAACAGTTTTAGATGTTTTCAGATGTTTTGGACCGTTTTCACAAATTTCTCAAAATCCATGAAGATTTCAGAAATGAAACCGAATGTCTTGATGCTCGCTATTAATATGAAAATATTGAATGGTTTGGATAATGAATTGGGGGCCAATAAAGGTGCAGAAAAGTAGACTAAAGGTTCGGGGTTATTTTTTCACAAATTACACAATATCTACGAAGATTTAAGATGATCAGCTTTAAAGTCTAGGGATTTATTAGTCCAAGAAACAAATTGAATGGTTTGGATTATAAATACGGGACCCAAACGAATGAAAAAGTAAAAGCGGTTGATGGGATTTGAGCCCGTGGCCAATTGCATAACTAAAAGGAATCACCATTTTACGACTTGTACAAGCTCCTTTTTGCAAGTGAGAGATATGCTTCTGATGCAGCCCCAATTTGACAGAGAATCAGACTGTCAAGGCCCCAAATAAACCAAAACCAGAAAAATAGGGAGAATAGTAGGGGTTCGTAGAAATTCCAGCAATCAATAAAAATCAACAAAGAACAAAATCAACCACAAAATTGACCTTAGCATCCTTCTTAATTACCCTAGAAGTCACACAATACCAAAGAGGAGAGGAAAATCAGTACACAATACTCTATTATTATTAAACAAAAACTGTCAAACAAGAGTATCCTAGCAGTCAGCTGCTGTTTGGTATATATACCATGCAAATAATAAAAAAAGCCCATCCAAATAATAAAAAAGCCCCTAGAAATCTCACGCTAATAGATTTCTAATACAATTAAAAATCTTAAGCAAAGTTTCGAAATCCAAAATAATCAGTACTGAGAAAATTAAAGAAATTTGGAAATTTTCCAGAATCTGGTCGTCCCTGACATCCTGCACTAGATTGGTTGTGGGGCCTACGTGGGCCATCTAATGATGAATCAAAACATATGAATTTGAGGCTAAAACCAGGGCAACCCTTCTGGCATAATTCTTTCATTGGTTGGGCTGGATTTAGCACACCAAACCGAAGCTTGAAGAAAGGTCTCGTCCAGCCTCTATTAACAGTTCAGACTACATAAAATTTGCAAATAAGCCTCTGCCTTCTCTTATTTTCTCAGAAAATCCCTTGATATTCAATTTTAAGCAACATTCCGGACTGTTTGGGCCCTGATTCTTCGTCAATTCTTGATTGAGCCCTTGCGGGCCTTTTTGCGATGCACAATTTTCTCCACGGCCTCAGTACTTCAAAATCGCGACAAAAGATCCAATCTAAATCAATTTTACACCTATTTATTTGCACACCATGTTCACACCTCGTTTACGTATGTGACACCTCATTTACTAATCACATGCGTAAATGAGAGCAAACAAATGTGACAATGTGTAACCATTATGCATGTGTAATGCCCCGACCCCTAATTACCGTGTTTAATAATAATTAATTATGCCTAATAGTTAAGTGAGTGTGTTTAGATGTTAATTAATTAGTTTTGTGGAAGTAAGTGTGTTTAGGTGTTAATTAATTAGTTTTACGGGTTACAATAGTGTTTGGGTAGTTTCAGGAAGTTTCGAGAGCTTTTGAGCCAAGTTTGACAGTTGGAAGGACCAAGTTGGAGTTTCGGGAAACTTGAGGTGTATTTTGGGAAATTAGAAAATTGTCGATTCAGGTTTAGTGGGTAGATTAAATCATTCCGAGAAACCTTCATGTTTGACTCGTAGTCAGTTGATGTCCCTGAAACCCTTCATTTCACAGTTTTCCTCTTAAGTTGGGACATAGTTGTCACTTTGATAAAACACAAGCATAGAAAAGAGAAAGAGAGAGAAAGAGAACTTGCTGAAAACGCGTGTCCCCTTTAGGGTTCCATCACTTCTTATTATATAAGCCTAATTAACAGAATCCTATTACAAAACAAATCTTAAATTATAGCTACCTAATTGTATAAGAGTTATGATTAGACTAATTGTAAATTAACTAAGATACAATAGCTAAAAATAGAAATACAAGTATTGATCCCAGACCACCACCACCCCAAATTGATGTTGGGGAGTTATATAGCAGCAATTTGGTAACCACAAACTGATGTCGAGGCCTAGGAGGTCCCTTCGGTGAAACTATCAGCAAACTGAAGCTCGGTAGGGACTTGAGGTAAAGAAATGACATCACACTTAAATTTATCCCGAATAAAGTGGCAGTCTACTTCAATATGTTTTGTGCATTCATGGAAGATAGGATTTTCAGTGATCCTGATAGCCCCAATATTATCTGCATGCAATGAAGTAGGAGAGGACTAAGCAAAGCCGAGATCTGAAAAAAGTCCTCAATGTCATTTAGAGAGAGATGAAGTACAGATCATGAGAAAGAGAGAGAGATGAATGTCCTTTCTCCTTTGAGGATCGACTGTTGTATATATAAGGGTTCAATTCCCGAATTACAATCAATTACAAATCCTAGATCCTAAACAGAAGCAACAAATTAAGTAACAACCTTTGACTAATTACAATGCAATAAATGGTTACAATAAATGGGCCTAAATGGATGGGCCTGGATTGACACCCCCCGCTCAAATTGATGCTGGGGAGTCATAAAGCAGCAATTTGGATACAAGAAATTGATGTCGAGGCCGAGGAAGACCCTTCGTGAAGATATCTGCAAATTGAAGTTCTGTAGGGACATGAGGCAGACAAATGACATCACGCTTATATTCATCCCGAATAAAGTGGCAGTCAACTTCTATATGTTTGGTGCGTTCATGGAATACTGGATTTTCAGTGATGCGAATAGCCCCAGTATTATCGGCATGCAATGGAGTAGGAGAGGTTTGAGCGAACCCGAATTCCGAAAGAAGTCCCCTTAGCCATAAGATCTCAGAACAAGCAGAAGACATTGCCCTATATTCAGCTTCCGTGGAAGATCGAGACATCCGTTCTTGTTTCTTGCATTTCCAAGAAATGAGAGAATTGCCGAGGTACATGCACCAACCAGTAGTAGAACGGCGTGTGTCCTGACAGCCTGCCCAGTCAGCATCCGCATAAGCGGTCAGATGAAGAGGATTATCCTTTGGATAATATAAACCACGAGGGGCAGTTCTTAGCAGATAGCGGATAATGCGCTTCACAGCTGCCAAATGAAGGTGGCGAGAAGCTGTCATGAACTGGCTCACTAGATTAACAGCATAAGATATGTCAGGTCTAGTGATAGTGAGATAGACAAGACTTCCCACCAGGCGCCGATATGGTTGAGGATCAGGAAGAAGATCGCCATCATTCTTACTCAGCTTGAGATTTACCTCAACCGGTGTATCAACAGGCGAAGAATCATGGAGGTCAGCCAACTCGATAAGATCTGATGTGTATTTGTGTTGATTAACAAAGAGACCTATGGGAGATTGATGCACCTCTAAGCCCAAGAAATAATGCAAAGGGCCCAAATCCTTCATATGGAAGTAAGTCCGGAGGAATCTTGAAGAGATTTGATCATACCATCATCCGTGCCAGTGATAATAATATCGTCAACATACACTAGAAGCACAATAACCCCAGTAGAGGTGTGGCAAAGAAAGAGAGATGGATCATAAGGGCTTTGAGTAAAGCCACTTTCGCATAAGCGACCCCTGAAGGTTTCGAACCATGCCCGAGGAGCTTGCTTTAGACCATAAAGCGATTTCCGCAGCCGACAGACGGACCTCTTGGAGGGAGAGGGGGACGCCTTGTGGTATACGCATATAGACCTCTTCTTGCAAATCCCCATGGAGAAATGCATTTTTGACATCCATTTGGTATAATGGCCAAGACTGAGATGCAGCAATGGCGAGAAGTAACCTAACAGATGTCATCTTTGCCACAGGTGCAAACGTCTCCTCGTAGTCAATGCCATACTCCTGTCTGTTTCCGAGTGCCACAAGTCGAGCTTTGTGTCTATCCAAGGACCCATCAGATTTAAGTTTGATCGAGTAGATCCATTTGCAACCAATGGGCTTAACTGCTGAAGGACACTCCACAATATCCCATGTGTGATTCAGAGCCAATGCATCTAATTCCTCCTTCATGGCCTGGTTCCAACAATCTTGTTGGACAGCCTGCAAATAAGAACTTGGGATAGAGATAGAAGATAGGGTGGTCATCAAAGAAGTATGGGTAAATCCATACCGCTCAGGCGGTCTAGAAGGTCTGGAGGAGCGACGTAAGGCAGGAGTAGGCGTGGAACCATTTGTCGGTGGAGGATCAGGGGGAGGGCCATCTGCAGTGGGAGGTTTCTCCCGTCGGTGGTATACAAAAGCAGGATTAAACCTAGTAACAGAGGTTTGATCCGAAAAACATGGTAAGAGAGCTGATGAAGAGGGAGGAGGACAATCCATCTGAGTTTGAAAGAACTATTGATTTTCAAAGAAAATAACATTTCAAGAAACCCTGATACGACGACCAATGGGATCATAACAAACAAAACCTTTTTGATTAGTGGCATAACCCAAAAAAGCACACCTGCGAGATTGTGCTGTGAGTTTCGTTCTTTCGATGGGAGGTAGATGAACGAAGCACACACAGCCAAAGGTATGTAGGTGATCAAACACAGGATGATGACCAAACAATTTAAAATGAGGTGTTGAATGAGCAATGGTAGGTGATGGAAGGCAGTTAATGAGATAGACAGCCGTGGTGAGAGCTTCAGTCCAAAAACGAGGGGGAACAGATGATTCAATCAGAAGAATTCTAGTTACATCAAGAAGATGTCTGTTTTTCCGTTCTGCGACTCCATTTTGTTGTGGCGTCTATGGACAGGTACATTGAGAAATGATTCCTTTATTGGTTAAAAATGATTGAAAATCCTTGGAAACATACTCCCCCCGAGTCTGAGCGCAAAGTTTTAATGCATTTAGAGAATTGGGTTTCCACATATTTAACAAAAAATGTAAATGCCTTGAGAACATCAGACTTCGAATGTAAGAAATAAATCTAAGTAAATCTGTTGTAGTCATCAATGAAGGTGACAAAATACTTGAAATGACTATGTGAAAGGGTCAGGGCAATGCCCCAAACATCACTGTGAATTAAGTCAAAACAAGCAGTGCTCCGTGTGTGAGAGTTTGGAAAGGGTAAAGTTTTACTCTTACCTAATTTACAAGCATCACAGTCAAAAGAAGCAGAAGCAACAGGTTTATTTATTAATCCAGATTGAAATAATGTAGACATAGTAGAAGCATTTGGATGACCAAGTCTATTATGCCACAAACGAGAATGATTCTGAATGAAAAATCAAAATAACTGATGTAAAGTATTATTCTCAAGAACAGAAGACATTGGTAAGGGAAAAAGTCTGCCACGCTTAGGCCCCCTCGCGATCACTTCCCCCGACTCCTGGTCCTGCACAACACATCCAGAAGAAGAAAAGGAGATAGTGTAATTATTTTCAACAAGTTGACCCAGAGAAACCAAATTAGTAGCAAGAGGAGGAGAAACCAAAACATTGGTTAAGGGTAAGGGGCCAGGGGTATCACCAACAGAGGTGATGGGGAGATGATCTCCGTTGGCAGCTTGAATAGTGAGATGACCAGTGTAAGGAACAACATTTTGTAATGTGGCGGGTGATGAGGCCATATGGTTACTTGCACCAGAATCTAAGTACCAGGTATTGGAAAGAGAGGAAGCCGTACCTGCGATGTTCATGGATGCTAAGGCATTGATGATCATTTGGTTAACCATATCAGGGGTGAGAGGAGCTGGAGACATAGATTGTGATGAGGAACCAGGCTGTGAGGATGAATCATACTGCAGAGTACCACTGAGGTCAGATGAAGCATATGGTGGAGTAGTCACTGTGTAAGCAGTAGGAGCAGATGACACAGTGGAAGTACCAGGGTCGGACTGCACATAATTGCGGGAAGTAGAATTGCGAGCCTTCTTCCGACATTCTTCAATAACATGACCAGTGGCCTTACAATATCTGCAAATTTTGGACTTTCATTGATTTGCATAGTGACCATATTTCTTGCAGTTATGACACTGAACTTTACTGATGTCCCGAGGAGGTTGTCTGGCTGTGGCAACATAGGCAAATGGAGCCTCAACAGAGCGTTGTTGTTCCAGAGTAGTTTTAGTAGCCAGACGTTGTTCCTCCCGCAAAAGTTCCTGAAGACAGGCATCCAAGTTGGGAAGAGGAGCCCTGCTCATCAAGTTCGATCGAACTGTCACAAACTCCAAACGAAGTTTCATGAGGAGCTGATCCAGATGACTACTTTCCTGTAATGGAAGTAATTCCGGTAGAAGTGCTGCAGATACTGTGGCAAACTTAATTTCATCATATTCAGACCACAGTCGGCGGAAGCCATTGTAATACTCCTGAATAGACTGGGTACCTTGAGTGAATTGAGAGATTTCAAGTTCCAATTGAAACTGGCGAGCAACATTGCCCTGTTGTTAAACTTTCTGAAGATAGTCCCACATTTCACGAGCATTTTTGCAGGGTTTTAGGTTGAGAATAAAATGTGACTCAATAGAGCCTAGAAACCAGGTCTTGATTTTAGCATCCTTTGTCTTCCACGCTAAAATCTTCTTATCATCTTCCTCAGGTTGAGGTTCAGATCCATCAATGTGTCCCCATAGTTCTTTTCCTTCCAAGTAAATATGAAATTGGAAGGCCCATGAGGTATAATTGGTTCCATCAAAGCGAATTAGGGCAATCTCATGTTTTTCCATGACTAAAGACAAGTCACTATTGAACCAATTTTAGGCAAATTAAACCACAGTCACTATTGAACTAAATCTGACGTGTGAAGAGGTCCAGACCAGTGCCCAGAATCCACAGGATAAATAGTGGACAAAAGTAGTGCACAGAAAAATAGTCCAAAACAGTCCCCAGAAGCCAGATAAGGAATAGTGCACTAACAGTGCACAGATTGACACAGACGACCCTGTCGTCACTGTGTAGATCTGCACGTGGGTCCCACCAAATGATCTGCTCACAGATCTGAGGATGAGGATGGGTTCACAACAAATGGCTGCAACTATTGGAAGTGGTCGCAGGCATAACGAATCCAAATCCAAACTTTTGGACGACTGAGATGAAAAGAAATGGACAAAACTGAGTTTCCACAAAAAATGATAGATGGCCTACCTCTGATGATCCATAAATCGTGAAAAAATCTTTAAAAAGATGTATAAATCCAGTCGACCAAGATGGGCTGTTCCAGCTGAGTAGCGATGATGATCGCAGGTGGGCCACTTCAAATCTGAGATGAATAGGGATGAGCACAGACGTTCAGGGCTTCCAGATCTTGGAAGATGATTCTGATGATCAATAAATCAGAAAAAATTCTTCATAAATCCTGGAAGCTTCAGGCGACCAAGATGGTAGAGTTCCGCTGATGAGTTGGTGATGATCACAGGTGGGCCACGTCTGATCTGAGATAATCAGGATGATCCGGCTGAAGAGAATGATCACAGATGATCATATACTGGCTTCCAATGTTTGGAAGATGAGTTAGGAGAAGATCACAGATGATCGATCGGGCTCTGATAACATGTCATTTAGAGAGAGATGAAGTACAGTTCATGAGAGAGAGAGATGAATGTCCTTTCTCCTTTGAGGATCGACTGTTGTATATATAAGGGTTCAATTCCCGAATTACAATCAATTACAAATCCTAGATCCTAAACAGAAGCAACAAATTAAGTAACAACCTTTTGACTAATTACAATGCAATAAATGGTTACAATAAATGGGCCTAAATGGATGGGCCTGGATTGACACTCAGAGCCACAAGATTTCAGATTAGGCGGAAGACATTGCCCTATATTCAGCCTCTGTGGAAGATCAAGAAACACGCTCTTGTTTCTTGCATTTCCAAGAAATGAGAGAATTTCCAAGATACATACACCAACCAGTAGTAGACCGACGGGTATCTTGACAGCCCGCTCAGTCAGCGTCTGCATAAGCGGTCAACTGAAGAGGATTATCCTTTGGATAATATAAGCCACGAGTGACAGTGCCTAACAAGTACCAGATAATGTGCTTGACAGCAGTAAGATGAAGATGTTTAGGAGAAGTCATGAATTGGCTCACAAGATTGATAGCATAGGAGATATCCGGTTGAGTGATGGTGAGATAGACAAGACTACCCACAAGCGCCTGTAGGTATGTGGATTAGGAAGGTCACCATCATCTTTACTCAATTTTAGGTTGACCTCTACAGGCGTATCAACAGGCGAGTAGTCATGGAGATCAGCAAGCTCATTAATATTAGATGTGTCTTTGTGTTGATTAAGAAAGAGGCCTTTGGGAGATTGATGCACTTCTAACCCCAAAAAATAATGCAAGGGGCCCAAATCCTTCATATGAAAAGAATCCCTGAGAGAAGCTTGAATAGACTTGATCATACCATCATCAGTGCCAGTGATAATGATGTCATCAACATACACACAAAGAACAGTAACACCAATAGATGTTTGCAGAAAAAGGGACGTATCATAAGGGCTTTGAGTAAAGCCTCTTGTGCATAGGCGACCCCTAAAAGTTTCAAACCATGCCCGAGGAGTTTGCTTCAGACCATAAAGAGACTTTCATAGATGATAGACAGATTTCTTAGATGAGCGGGGACTCCCTATGGTATCCGCATGTAGATCTCTTCTTTCATATCCCCATGGAGAAAGGCATTTTTGACATCCATTTGATATAATGGACAAAATTTAGAGGCAGCAATGGCTAGTAGTAACCGAAGTTTAGTCATTTTTGCCACAAGGGTAAAAGTTTCCTCGTAGTCAATCCCGTATTCTTGCCAGTTTCCGAGTGCCACAAGTCTAGCTTTGTGTCGATCCAAAGAGCAATCAAATTTAAGTTTGATTAAGTAGATCGATTTGGAACCGATGGGTTTAACTGTGGAAGGACAATCCACAATGTCCCATGTGTGATTCTGATCCAATGCATCCAATTCTTCCTTCATGGCCTAGTTCCAACTATCATGTTGGACTGCCTGCAAATAAGAACTTGGGATAGAGATAGAAAAAAGTGTTGTCATCAAGGAAGTGTGTGAATCCCTACCGCTCAGGTGGTCTAGAAGCTCTAAAGGAGCGACGGGGTATATTCGAAGTTGTGGAACCAATTGTCGGCGGAGGATCAGGAGGACGGGCATCTGCAGTGGTAGGTTTTTCCCAACGATGATAAACAAAGTCAGGATGAAACTTAGTAACAGTTGTTTTATCTGAAAAACCCGGTAAGATAGCAGGAGAAGATGGAGGAGGACAATCCAATTCAGTTTGGAAAAAATACAGATTTTCAAAGAAAATAACATTGCGAAAAACCCTAATGCGACGACCAATGAGATCATAACAAACAAAACCTTTTTAATTAGTGGCATAACCCAGAAATGCACACCAGCGAGATTGTGCGGTTAATTTTGTTCGTTCTATGGAAGGTAAATGAACAAAGCAAAACAATCCAAAGGTATGCAGATGATCAAACACGGGATGATGACCAAACAGTTTAAAATGCAATGTTAGTTGAGTAATGGAAGGGGATGGAAGACGATTTATTAAATGTACGGCAGTGGTGAGAGCTTCTACCCAAAAATGAGGAGGAACTGATGATTCAAGCAGTAGTGTTCGAGTAACAACAAGGAGATGCCTGCTTTTCCGTTCCGCGACTCCATTTTGTTGAGTAGTATACGGACAGGTATGTTGAGAAATGATTCCTTTAGTCTTGAGAAAAGATTGAAAATTATTGGAAACATACTCCCCCCCTGAATCTAAGCGCAAAGTTTTAATGCATTTGGAAAATTGGGTTTCAACATAGCTGAGGAAAAACTAAAGAGCATTAAGAACATCAGATTTAGAATGCAATAAATAAACCCAAGTAAACCGGATGTAGTGATCAATGAAGGTCACAAAGTACTTGAAATGACCATGGGAAAGGTGATGGGCAATGCCCCAAACATCACTGTGAATTAAGTCAAAACATTCAGTGCTCCGTGTTGTGGAGTGAGGAAAAGATAAAGTTTTACTTTTTCCTAATTTACAAACATCACATTCAAAAGAAGTAGAATCGAAAGGCTTATTTATTAATCCAGATTTACATAAATGAGACATCGTAGATGCATTCGGATGACCAAGTATATTGTGCCACAACCTAGAACTATTCTGAAGAAAAAAAACAAAACTGTTGTAAAAATTTGTTCAGAGTAAATGTAGAAACTGGAAGGGAAAATAGTCTGCCACCCTTAGGTCCCCTCGCGATCACTTCCCCCGACTCCTAGTCCTCCACAACACAACCAAAAGAAGAAAAAGAAACATTATAATTATTCTCAACAAGTTGACCCACGGAAACCAAATTTGTAGCAAGATGAGGAGACACTAAAACATTGGTTAAAGGTAAGGGGCCAGGGATATCACCAACAGAGGTGATAGGAAGATGGTCTCTATTGGCAGTTTGAACAATAAGAGAACCAGTGTAAGGAATAACATTTTGTAGTGTTGTTGGTGAAGATGCCATATGGTTGCTTGCTCCAGAATCTAAGTACCATGTATGAGTTAGAGACGAATCAGCACCTAAGATGTTTATAGATGCCAAGGCATTGATAATCATTTGATTTACCATGGCAAGAGTGAGAGAAGTGGGGGATACAGATTGTGATGAGGAACCACGCTGTGAAGAAGACTCATACTGGAGTGTACCACTGAAGTCAGAGGGTGCATATTGTTGAGATGTTGCTTTGTAAGCACTAGGAGCGGACTGTACCGTGGAAGTACCAGGGGCTGACGAC
Source organism: Cinnamomum chago (assembly GCA_038049695.1). Taxonomy (NCBI): domain Eukaryota; kingdom Viridiplantae; phylum Streptophyta; class Magnoliopsida; order Laurales; family Lauraceae; genus Cinnamomum; species Cinnamomum chago. The sequence continues at coordinate 44,277,555 of CP142458.1, forward strand.
GTATATTTACGGGAAGTAGAACTGCGACCCTTCTTCCGACATTTTCTATACGCGACCAATGGCTTTACAATACCTACAGATCTTTGCTTTGCATTGGTTTGCATAATGACCATAAGAATTCTTACAATTATCGCATTGACTTTTACTGACGTCCTTGGGAGGTGGTCTAGTGGTCGCAACATAGGCAAGTGGAGCCTCAGCAGATCTCAGTTGTTCCATAGAAGTTTTAGTAACCAGACATTGTTCTTCCCGCGGAAGTTCCTGAAGACAGTCATCTAAGCTGGGAAGAGAAGCCCGGCTCATCAAGTTTGATCTAACAGTCTCATACTCCGCACGAAGTTTCATGAGAAATTGGTCTCGATGACTATTTCGCTGTAATGGAAGGAGTTTGAGTAGAAGTGCTTCAGACACAGTGGCAAACTTGATCTCATCGTATTCAGACCATAGTCTTCGAAACTCATTGTAATATTCTTGGATGGATAGGGTGGCTAGGGTAAACTGAGAGATGTCAAGATCCAATTGAAATTGGCGAGCAGTATTGCCTTGTTGATAAATCTTTTTAAGGTAGTCCCAAATCTCACGGGCACATTTGCAAGGTTTTGGGTTGAGGATAAAATGTGGTTCAACAGAGCCCAGAAGCCAAGTTTAGATTTTGGCATCCTTGGTGTTCCCGGCGGAAATCTTTTTGTCATCTTCCTCCGGCTTACTTTCAGACCCATCAATATATCCCCATAGTTCTTTTCCTTCTAAGTAAATTTGAAACTGAAAGGCCCAAGAGGTGTGACTTTTTCCATCAAAACGAACCAGGGCAATCTCAGATTTCTCCATAATGGGACAGATAAGTCAGAAGAGCAAGAGAAGATGATAGAAGAGACAACCACATGCCAAGAAGATAATGCAGAATAGATCAGAACAGATGATCAATTGTATTGATCTTAGGATGGGGATGAGGGCTCAGAGGGAGTAAGCACTGGATTGATGATCAGCAGCACAAAAAACCAGCACAACCAGCAGCACAAATCCAGCACAGAACAGCACACACATAAACAGTGGACAGAACAGAACAGAAAACCAGCACAGAGCAGAAAACCATCACAGAACAGCAGCAGCAAAAAAAAAGAGTGCTCAGAAAATAAAAAAAACGTCCAGGTCGTCAGGGTGAAGAACAGCACATGGGCCCCACCTGGTGATCTCTAGACAGATCAGAGATTGGGGATGGGTTACAAGATAATCAAGCAACTATTGGAAGTGGTCCCAGTCAGAACAGATCCAGATCCAGGATTTTGGACGGCTGAGATGAAAACAAGTGGAAAAAACTGAATATCCACAAAAATTGGTAGAAGACCTACCTTTGATGATCAATAAATATTGAAAAAATCTTCATATACAAGAGGATATTCAGTTGACCAAGATGGGCAGAACCCGCTGATGTAGTGATGATGATCACAGGTGGGCCACGCCTGATCTGAGATGAACAGGGATGATCAGAGAGGATCCGGCTGAAGGAGATGATCACAGATTGGCTTCCAAGGCTTGGAAGATGACTAGGAGATTATCACAGATGATCAACCTGTCTCTGATACCATGTCACTTTGAGAAAACACACGCATAGAAAAGAGAGAGAGAGAGAGAGAGAGAGGGAGAACTTGCTGAAAACGTGTGTCCCCTTTAGGGTTCCATCACTTCTTATTATATAAGCCTAATTAACAGAATCCTATTTCAAAACAAATCCTAAATTATAGCTACCTAATGTACAAGAGTTATGATTAGATAAATTGTAGTTTAACTAGGATACAATAGCTAAAAATAGAAATACAAGTATTGTGCCTAGATGGGCCTGCGCAGATGGGCTGGATTGACAATAGTCGTCATTTTCATAAAAGTTGAGTTTTCTCTCAGAACCTCAAAATACGTCATTCTTGGGTTCATTGGAGAGTATATTTAATTTCAAGTAACTTTTGTTCTCGGCCCGAGACCATCCGAGACCCCTAAGTCGTCCGTTTTGCCAAGTCAAATTGTCACTTCATTTGGGACAAACGGAATTTCTGAATTTGTCCTTTCTATAAGCCACACGCACACCCAATTCATTTTCCTCTTCTCCAGCACGTTCGAGCACTGGTTTTTCTCTTCCTCTTCCCTCTTTCATCCTCTTTCTCAATTGGCATCAAATTAGGGCTGCTACTTCAAAATCCGACACCGCCGATTGACCGTGCAGATCGACTTCCACCTCCACCTTCTTTTTTCCACATTTCCTTCTCCAGCAGCCACTCCCCCCATCAATTTCAGCTCAATCAGGTCACTTAGAGGTGAGATCCTCTTTTCCTTCCTTTTGATTCATGATTAGGAGCTCATTCTAGCCTTATGAGTAGTGTATCTCCTTTTTTTATCAATGTGTTTCTCCATTTCCTTCATTGTTTGTGATTTTTTAGGGTATTTTTGGTGTAGAAATTAGGAATTTCATGGGAGGCGATTTCAGCTAGCCTTGGGAGTGATTTTGAGAGTTTTGTGAGCTTAGAGAAGCCAAGGCAAGGGTCAATTTAAATTTCCATGGACATACATGCTAGATTTCTTTTTTCATGCTTTATTCTTCTACTATGCTAGAGAACCCATGTTTTTAAGCTCAATTTGTTGTTAATCATGTTACTTTAATTGCAAGTGGACCAATAGGCATGTTAGCAAATTCCCCCGCCCAAAGTTCCACAAAATGGGCTAAAAAGACCAAAAATTGCGCCCAGACTACAGAAGTCGAATGCAGTGTTGTGCATTGCACGGCTAGCCATACAGGCATTCGGCAAGTGACCGTTGGCCTCATGGCAGTTTGGCATCATCTGGCTAGTGACTGTTTAGGGATTGTTCTGTCCCCTTTTTCTTGGGATTTGATTTCCTACTTTTCCCATCAATTTGTGGACCTTATAAACTTGTTAGGTGGGACCCAAAAGTGACCAGACTTCATCATTTTGACTCGGAACCAGACCATCCAGCTAATGGGCCATCCCACTGGTCGATCGGCTAGTGGACTGTAAGTCCCTTTCAATTTGGCTTGTGACCCTTTGGTCAAGCTGTGGGCACCTTTTCAACCATGTTTAAGGACCTTTTAGCCATTGGTTCAATGCCAAATGCAAATGCCTGACCTCCAATAATTTGAGGGACCTTAAACTTAAAATTGGAGGATCCTTCCACCCGCGAACCTAGCCTAACACTTTATATACATGAAACTTGTGGGAAGTGATTGCTGGAGCTAACAAACGCAGCCAAAGATCCACGATCGGGTTGATAGATCAATCTCCCAAAGGATTGATCGAATCCAAGAGGATTCCAGCCCCTAGGGCACAAACGAAAGCATGAAAAACTCACGTGAGCAACTCAAAAAAAGATTATTGATCGATTGAAAATAAGCCTGTTTATTACAATAGAGAGCTTCTCCATTTATAATGTAATAAGGCTTCTAAATTAGTAAACTATGGGAAAATAGAAAACTACTAATTAGAAAACTAAGCAATAATTCCTAATCTAGAAAGGCACATGTGGAGCCCATCAACTGGGTCCATCAAGGCTTGCGGGCATGGATGAAAATATCGGCGTAGCGGCCGATATATCAGCCGTAGCGGTGGCGGTCGCCCGTCGCACTCATAGCGGCCGCTACGTCCGCTACGGGGCCACTACAGCCACTACGAGGCCGCTAAGGGTACAGGGTGAGAAAAATTCCTGCTTTTCAATTTTTTTTTTTAAATGCATAATAAGACATATTTCTTTTATTCTTCTTTCCAAATAACATTTCTACACAACTTTTCTACCCTTTTTAAGTTTAAAAGAACACCAAAAAGCACATGATCTTGCCGAATCACATTCATTTTGGTGGTGATTAAGGTATTCTTGTTTTCTTCACTAACTCTCTACTCTTTGTCATTTCTAAATTGGAGTTGAATGTTGATTGTTGATCACTTCATAGTTCATTCACTTGATTGAATTTGAACCTCGAATGTTGAAATATTGATATTTGATTGTTCAATGTTCACTAATGAGTAATGACTAATTAGTAATGACCTAACTCTTAAGTCTTCTTAATTCTTATGCTTTTTTTATGAGTTTTCCATCACTTTTTAAAATAGCATGACTAAGAAACATGAATACATGTGAAAAAACTAATCATTAGTATTATTATCTATTTATACAGCAATACAGGACCTCATATATTGAGGGCACCGCTACGCCCCCTTTTCTTACTTACTTTTGCAAAAGAACTACATTTTCTTTCATTTTACAATTTTCAAGACTTTCTGGATTTTTTTCAGATTATTTTTGCGATTTTTTCAAATCGCACCGCTACGCCGCCAAGGATGTAAATATCGGCCGCCACGCCGATATATCGGTCATAGCGGGCGATACCGCAACGCTACGGCCAAAATAGCAACCGCTACAAGCCGCCACGCGATACGGCAGGAGGGGGGCTATAAAAAACCCACCTTTTGACGTTTTTAGGGTTCTTTAACCATCCCTTCCCTCTCTTCCCCTCTCTGTCTGCTGTTATTTACTCCACGTGGTCCCAAGTGTCTCCCAAGTCCATTTCTTCAAGATTTCTTGCCACCAAATCACCAACATTCAACTATTGAAAGAAATCTAAAGATTCTAAACAAGATTCTTCATCTAGGTATGTGATTTTTTTTCCAACTTTTGAGATTATCACTCTCTAACTACTATGAATCACAACATAATGGCATCATTGTCTTGTTTTATTGTAGATCCATGCTTCCTTTTAATCTTGCATGCATATCTTTTGTTTTTTTTTATATATTGTTATTTTTATTTTCGGATTTATGTTATTTAAAAAAAAAAAAAAAAAACATTATCACCTATGGAAACCTCATGAAACAACTTGAAAATAGCTTCATATTGTTAGATCTATGTTTCCCATAGATCATTCCAACAATACTTGAATGTTTATTGATTTTTCTCTATTTTTTATTTTCGGATTTATTTATTTTTTGAAAAAAAAAATGTGAATACGCATGAACAACCCATGAAACCACTTGGAAATTGCTTGTAAATGATAGATCTCTGTTTCCCATAGATCAATCCATCACATTTTGAATGTTTATTGATTTTCTCTATTTTTTATTTTCGGATTTATTTATTTTTTGAAAAACAAAATGTGAATACTCAGGGACAACCCATGATACCACTTGAAAATTGCTTGTAAATGATAGATCTATGTTTCTCATAGATCAATCCATCACATTTTGAATGTTTATTGATTTTTCTCTATTTTTTACTTTCGGATTTATTTATTTTTTGAAGAAAAAAAATGTGAACACTCATGGACAACCCATGAAACCACTTGGAAATTGCCTGTAAATGATATATCTATGTTTCCCATAGATCAATCCATCACATTTTGAATGTTTATTGATTTTTCCCTTTTTTTTTATTTTCGGATTTATTTATTTTTTAAAAAAATAATAATTTTTAATATTTGAATACCAATCAAATGTCTTGAAAATGGTTCCTAGATTTGTGATATAAGTTTCCTCTTAACATGTTACTTTGTTTTTTTAATTTTTAACATACTACTAGTTTATATTTATAGCCAATCAGGTATTCAGTCTATATGTCTTTGCCAATCGATAAGTTAAAATGCCTCGTGATATTGATCCCGCATGGAACTTTGGTGAGGCAGTTCAGAATAATAGGTTGAAAATCAAATGCTAGTTCTGTGGGAAAGTGACCAATGGGGGCATTACAAGATTCAAGCACCACTTGGGCCACATATCTGGCAATGTTGCTGGCTGTACCGAAGTACCAAGGGAAGTCAGAGAACAAATGAAAGCTTTGGTTGGCCAAAACAAAGCTAGAAAAGTAGAGATAAAAGAAAAAAGGTGGCAAGATGTTGATGCTGCCCGTTATGATGTATTTGGGGATGAACACTTTGATGAGGAGGAAGATGCACAGATGGAGACTGCACGCCGAGAGTATTTGATGAGTCAACAAGAAGAATATGAATGTCGTGCATTTGCTGGAAGCAAATATTATGATACAGGAGGCTCATCTACTACTGTGCCAAGCAGGGGTTAGGGCATTGCGGGGTCCATGCGTAGGGCATTTAACATCCGGGAACGGGATGTTGATGTAGAAATTATCTCTACGAGAAGAGCAGTTCCTCCCCATGTTAATCCTCTAGCATATAGAAAAGAGGGAGAAAAACAATCAAAAATATCTAGTGTTGTAAAAGGGGTAATGAAGGTTGCAAGAGATAGATTGGCCAAAGCTACAGCAAAATGGCTAATTCACAAGAACATACCACCTACAGCAGTAGATTCCCCATATTTCCAGACTATTTTTTATGTTGCCGCCGAAGCTGGGCGGGGTATACAGGTGCCCTCCGTATTTAATGTGGGCACTAAATATCTTGAAGAAGAATATACAGAAATAAAGGCTTGGGTGGAAAAGTTTAGGCCCATGTAGCAACAGAATGGTGTTACCATCATGTGTGACGGGTGGACCAGTGCCACCCAAACACAATAAATAAACTTTTTGGTGTATTCAGTCGCTGGGACCATCTTTGTGAAGTCCATTGATGCAAATGAACATAGACGGACAGCCACATATATATATACACTCTTATGGATAAAGTTGTAGAGAGTGTGGGAGAGGAGTATATTGTACAGATTGTTATAGATAATGGTGCCAATTTCAAGGCAGTAGGCTTGAAATTAATGGAGAAGAGGACCCATTTATTCTGGACCCCATGTGCAGCACACTGCATAGATCTCATCTTGGAAGAGATTGGAAGGAAGACAAAAGTGGCTTCATTGATCAAGGCATGTAGAGGAATTACAAGATTTATATATGATCATTCATGGGTGTTAAGCTTGATGAAAAGATACACAAATAACCATGCCTTGCTGCGTCCAAGATTAACTAGGTTTGCAACCCATTTTCTGGCTATGGAAAGCCTTGTAAAGTTTAGAACGGAGCTCATTCAGATGTTTGCATCAGAAGAATGGCTTCGTTCGAAATGGGGCAATGCAACTATTGGTCCGGAGTTTGAAGTCCCAAATCTGATGAGGGACAATAATTTTTGGAAGAAAGTGAGGAAGATATTAAAGGTTTTTGACCCTTTAGTTGAAGTGTTGTGGCTTGTAGATGGTGACAACAATGGGCTTTATATATGAAGCAATAGATCGGGCAAAGCAATCCATTATCGAAAATGTTAGATATCACGAGAAATATATAAAGATTATTGATGCCCATTGGAACAATCAGTTGCACCATCCATTGCATGCTGCAAGTAATTAATATATATCTTTGAATTTGATACTTTTTTGTTTTCCTAACTAATGCATTTATTATCTTGTTTGCTCACAGTACATTCTACATATTTATAATGTAGGTTATTTTTTGAATCCCGAATTCTATTACCGCAATGTCGAACTATACACCGAAAAAATAGATACGAACTTGCGGGTAGGATTAAGGGAGGTGTTGAAGAAATAGTTAAATCCAGATAATCAAATTGATGCCATACAAGAGGTGAGTGGGTGGTTACTTAAGAGAATTTAATTATGCTGCCAAGTGCCAATTGTCATACATGCCGTAGGGGTTTACTGACTTATATCTAATTTTCACATTGTAGATATCTATGTATACACAAAGGAGATGAACCTTTGCTGACCCTCTTTTATGATACGATCGATTGGAAGGATGCCACCTGGTATGACTATGAACAAAAGACAAATCCACACTGTAGATATATTGTGATACGATCTAATTTTCTTTATTTATTTTTTGGATTTCAGCTGATTGGTGGATGAATTTTGGAGAGTGCTCCACATCTAAGGAGCGCGGCTGTTCGCATCCCTAGTCAAACTACAACATCTTCCAATTGTGAAAGAAATTGGAGCACATTCTCTTTGATCCACACGAAGGTCAGGAATCGGCTTACCATTCAGAAACTCAACAAGCTTGGATATTGTCAATACAATCTGAAGTTAAGAAACAGAATTAGGGAGAGAAGGGCAAGGGATAATCCTGATTATTGTCCTATTAATTTGGATCACATATTCAGAGAGGATAATCCCTTACTCCCATGGCTAGCCGAGATAGGGGATCCACTGCTAGATTCGGATCCGGGGTTTCAGGAAATGGTTCAAGAGTTTATAGGTGAGGATATGGGTGAGGCACCTGCAGAAGGTCAGCCACCTCAGGGAGAAGGTACCAGTAGTAGGACTAGGAGGAGTGGGAAAGAACTTGCTTCTGAGAAAGCTAGTTCCACCACAGTCTCTTCCAGTAGCCATGGTGGAGGAGATGGAGGAGACAGTGGGACAGGAGGTACTAGTGAATACAATCGACATGATGAAGACGATGAGATTCCTGTAGTGGAAGTAAAGGAGTTACCTCCATCTGGAAGATTTGATCCAAGCCGTGGTTATCAACGGCGCCGAGAGATTCGCCACCTGAGGCTGGAAGTAGTAATGAGCAAGGAAATATGGGTGGAGATTTTGGAGGACAACAAGCGACATCACGGACTGATTCGTGGAACCCTAGTTACAGTGGACAAGGACCCTCACAGTATTGACTATTTTCCATATGGTCAAGTACAACAAGGAGGAGAACAGTCTTCAGCTTCGGGATCCTACTCATATGGTGACTATGGTGAAACGCAATACGGTAGATATCCACCTGGACCACCTCCACCTCCTCCAAGTTCAAATGATTTGTGTGCATCTGCCTTCTTTGGATTTGTGGATCCCAATGCTCATCAATATCAAATTCAATATGGTGCCAATAGAAATGCTAACACTGATAGGGATGAGGGTAATCATAGCCCCTTGAATCTTGGTAGACATTCCTTTTGGTGGTGATTGAGGTGTTCTTATTTCCTTCACTAACTCTCTACTCTCTGTCATTTCTAAATTGGTGTTGAATGTTGATTGTTGATCACTTCATAGTTCATGCACTTGATTGAATTTGAACCTTGAATGTTGAAGTATTCATATTTGATTGTTCAATGTTCACTAATGAGCAATGAGTGACTAATGACTAATGACTAGTGACCTAACTCTTAAGTCTTCTTAATTCTTATGCCTTTATTTCATGTTCTAGTTTTTTTTTTATGAGCTTTCCGTTACTTTTTAAGTTAGCATTACTAAGAAACATGAATACATGTGAAAAAACTAATCATTACTATTATTTTCTATTTATACAACGATACAGGACCTCATATATTGAGGGCACCGCTACGCCCCCCCCCCCCCCCCCTTTTCTTACTTTTAAAAAAGAACCACATTTTCTTTCATTTTACAATTTTCTGGATTTTCTGGAATTTTTTCATATTTTTTTGGTGATTTTTTTAAAATCGCATCGCTACGCCGCTACGTATCTCCGCTACGCTACGTATCGCCCACTTCGTAGCGGTTTGGCAGCGGGCCGCTACGCCCGCCGCTACCGCTATTTTCATCCATATACGTCGCTACGTATCCCCGCTACGCTACGTATCACCCACTTCGTAGCGGATTGGCAGCGGGCGTAGCTACCGCTATTTTCATCCTTGCTTGTAGGTCCTTGTCTTGGATAAGGACCGGACTGCATCAACTCTCCCCGGCTTGAAAGAATGTGCTCACAAAGATCTGGATTCAAATGCTAGAAGTCAGTAGCAGTAATCCAAGTAGCATCGGAGACGGACCGATTTTGCCAATGAACAAGGAACTTCAGAAATCCTTCGCGATGAGTAGAAACAATTTGATCATCAAGAACATCAATGATTTTATCAGGCGGTGGCGGAGCAGCTGGTAACGTAATGAGTTGCTCATCAGAATCGTCCTCATTTTCATGCCCACGATAGAGAGTGAGATCGGCAATATTGAATGTACGACTGATACCAATATCAGAAGGCAACTCGAGAGTATATGCATTCGAACTGAGATTTTTCAAACTGTGAATGGACCTATATTCCTCGGATGTAACTTCTTGTTTGCGCTTGGCGGTAACCTTTCCGGATGAATATGGACCATAACCATGTCTCCTTCAGAAAACTCTAGAAAACGACAACGTTTGTTAGCATGAGCCCTATAACTGTCATTGCTAGCTGCAATATGTCATTGAACTTCATCATGTATTTGTTGTATGTGTTTGATGAATCAAGTTATCGGCTTCTGCACAAGGACGTGCTTCAAGAGGCAAAGGGACAAGATCAATAAGCAAGCGCGGTCGAACACCTGTGACTGCTTCAAAGGGTGAGATGCCTGTGGACTGATCAACTGAATTGTTGTAAGCAAATTCAGCCATAGGTAGAATCTGATCCCATGTTGTGATATGATCACGTACAAGGCATCTTAACAGCTGTCCAAGGCTTCTATTAACTACTTCAGTTTGGCCATCAATTTGCGGATGGTAAGTAGTAGAGAAAAGAAGCTTTGTCTTGGCTGTCATCCACAATCTCTTCCAAAAGTAACTCATAAATTTGGTGTCACAATCTGAAACAATTGTCCTGGGGAGGCCATGAAGACGGACAACTTCTTTGATGAATAATTGAGCTACCTTGTAAGCATACGATGTGGTATTGCATGGAATGAAATGTGGCATTTTAGAAAAACGATCAACAACAACAAAGATGGAATCAACTTTCCGTGCAGTCTTTGGAAGGCCTAACACAAAATTCATGCTGATATTTTCCCATGGGACATGAGGAATAGGCAAAGGCTGATATAAACCTGTATTCTTCTTGTTACCTTTAGCCAATTGGCAGGTGCGACATCTTTCACATATGCTGATAACATTAACTCTCATGTGCAGCCAATAGAAACGATCATCCATGAGGCGAGCGTCTTGTCACGTCCTAAATGACCATTGCAACCACCTGAATGCAATACACGGACAACATGTTCTGGAATGGAAGTAGCAGGGAGGCAAAGTTTGTTACCTCGGAATAAGAATCCATCGTGGACGATGTAATGAAGGTGCTTGTCCGTGTCGCTGTAAAGAAAATCCACGGAGATTGTGTCGAAATCCTTGTCATTTGTGTACTGCTTTATTTGCTCAAAACCTGTGACAATGACTGCCATAGTACTAAGGAGATGTTTCCGACAACTTAAAGCATCAGCTACTAGATTTTCTTTGCTAGTTTTATGGCAGAGATTGAATGTGAATTGTTGAAGGTAAGATCTCCATTTAATGCGACGATCACTGACATGCTGTTGTGACCGTATATGCTTCAATGCCTTGTGATCGGAATATAAGACAGTCATTTCCAACCAAGTAATGACGCCAATGTCGCAATGCTTACACAATAGCGTAGAATTCTAGATCATAAATAGAATATCTGCGCTTGGCATCGGAAAGCTTTTCGCTGGAAAATGCAATCAGGTGACCTTCTGGGCTAAGAACTCCTCCAATGCCGATCTAAGAAGCATCACAAGCAACTTCAAAGACTTTGTTAAAATCTGGACGTCGTAGGACAGGGGCTTCCGTGATCTTGCGCGTGATTTCTCCAAATGCTCTAGTTGTTGCACTTGTCCATTTAAATTCACCCTGTTTCATACAATTAGTGATGGGAGCCATAATACTGCTGAAATCGCAAATGAACCTTTTATAGAAAGTAGCAAGTCCGTGAAAACTATGAACTTCAGTGAGAGTTTGTGGAATAGGCTAATCAAGGATAGCTTGAGTCTTGGATGGGTCCATTGCAATACCCTTAGAAGAGACAACAAAGCCAAGGAAAATCACAAAATTGCTCATAAAAGTACACTTCTTCAGATTAGCATAGAAGCATTCCCGGTGAAAAAGCTCAACTGTGCTCTTCAAGTGATCAACATGCTCCGGTTTGGATTTGTTGTAAATCAAGATATCATCGAAGTAGACAACAACAAACTTTCCAATAAATGGTTTCAGCAATTGATTCATAACACACATGAATGTGCTAGGAGCATTAAAAAGACCAAAAGGCATAACCAGCCATTCATAAAGACCATCTTTAGTTTTAAAGGCCATCTTCCATTCATCACCTGGCCTAATTCTGATTTGATGACAACCGCAGCAAAGATCAATCTTAGAAAAAATAGAAGCACTAGTCATAAGATCAAGCATATCATCAAGTCTAGGGATAGGAAAGCGATACTTTACAGTGATTTTATTGATGGCACGACTATCTACGCACATACGCCAGCTTCCATCATTCTTTGGTGTGAGGAGAGCGGGTATGGCACATGGACTTAGGCTTTCCTGAATATACCCCCGTTGCAACAGATCATCAACTTGTTTCTTGAGTTCAGCATGTTCGAAAGGGCTCATCCGATAAGCACGAAGATTAGGGAGAGATGCTCCAAGAGTTAAATCTATTGCATGCTAGATGTCTCGCATCGGCGGCAATTCATTTGGAAGCTCATCGGGAATTAAATCAGAAAATTCATTGAGCAATGGTTGTACCTCTTGGGGGGTGGGTGGCTTGGAGTCTTCATTTGATTCGGTCACCTATCTGGCAACTAAAGCATACATCACACCTTGCTCTTAACTTTCAACTTCAAATTTGTGCAAGGTGAGGATGTGAGGAGAGGCAGTAAGAGTGGTTTGCTTTGCAGAAAATGGAGTTTCCATGGGCTTCAATTGGATTCGGCGTCCATTCCATTTAAAGGTGTAGGTGTTCTCCGCGTGATCAGTGATGACGTTCAAGCGTTTCAGCCAAGGTCTGCCAGGGGCAACATTCATCGGAATAACATCACACAGGACATTATCTTCATACGAGCCAATCTTGGGAACAATGCACCGGCGATTGACGAAAATCGAATAATCATTTACCCATGCAACTCTGTAAGGCCTCGGATGCTTTATAGTTGGCAACTGAAGTTCATCAACTGCTTCTTTGGATATGACACTCATAGCACTGCCACCATCAATGATGGCATTACAAGCTCTTCCTTTACAAGTGACTCTTGTTCTGAAAATTGGAGCTTGGTTTTCATCGTCTTCCTCTATACCATCTGTAGCCAATAGGCGGCGGTGAAGGAAAAGCAATGGGCTGTCATCATCAACTGTGAATACCTCAAGTGCGGACTCTGGTACTAGTGGAAGTTGTGCATCAGGTTTCTCCATTTCGATTTCCTCATCACACTATTCTTCATCATAAGGTTCACCTTCACAATGCAGATTCCTGTGAGGACATTCTCTAGCATAATGACCCCGGTTTTTGCAAGAATGACATACAATGTCGCGCTTAGCGGCTATTCCAATGCCTTTAGCATTATTCTAATGTGTTGGCCACTTCTGATTGGGCTGAGGAGGCTGTTGACCCTGTGGCGGAGCTTGTTGCTGCCTTTCATGGTTCAAAAAACCGGCCGAGACCGGTTCATCTCGGCCGAGATGAACCGGTCTCGGCCGAGACCGGTCCGATATCTCGCTGAGATATCGGACTCGGTCCAAATTCACCAAAATCTCGGCCGAGATGGCCGAGATATTCATTATCTCGGGACTTTTTTCATCTCGGCCGAGATATCGGCCGAGATGAAGATAAAGCTTCAAACCCTAATTTTTTTTTTTATTCTTCTCCCATCTTCATCTTCTTCTCCTCTCTTCTCAAAGCCCCTACTAGCCATAGCAGCAGCCACCTTCTCTCTTCCATATTTCCAAATCTCACTTATATTTTTTGAAGAAAATATTATCTAAGGTAAGAGGAAATCAACTTAAAGCATATTATGTTTTTTTTTTTTTTTTTTTTTTATAGATGAAGCATAGAGGTTTGTCACTTACTCACTTGTGTAATTGTGTTGTTTTCTTCATTTAGAAGTTAGATCTATATACTTTCATGCTAGATCTACTCATACACATGATTTTGAACTTTTTTTTCAATTTTTTTTATTTTCGGATTTTTTAATATTTGAATTATAATATATCATTTTTTGGGGATTTCATCAAAAATATGTTGTTTTAATGATTCATGATCATTATATGGTGTGTAAATGATAGATCTACATACTTTTATGTTAGATCTATATATTTAGGATTTTGAAAATGATTTTATTAATTTTTGTTTTCCAAAAAATAATTTTTGTTACTTGTTAGGATATTTGTGAAACCAAAGGCTTATTAATAGTGTGTAGATGATAGATCTACATCTACTCATAGTCATAAACATGATTTAGATTTTTATTTTAATTATTTTATTTTCGGATTTTTTAATATTTGAATTATAATATATCATTTTTTGGGGATTTCATCATAAATATGTTCTTTTAATGATTCATAATCATTGTATGGTGTATAAATGATAGATCTACATACTTTCATGTTAGATCTATATATTTAGGATTTTGAAAATGATTTTATTAAAAAAAAAATTCAAAAATTAATTGTTGTTACTTGTTAGGATATTTGTGAAACCAAAGGCTTATTAATAGTGTGTAGATGATAGATCTACATCTACTCATAGTCATAAACATGATTTAGATTTTTATTTTAATTATTTTATTTCCGGATTTTTTAATATTTGAATTATAATATATCATTTTTTGGGGATTTCATCATAAATATGTTCTTTTAATGATTCATGATCATTATATGGTGTGTAAATGATAGATCTACATACTTTTATGTTAGATCTATATATTTAGGATTTTGAAAATGATTTTATTAATTTTTGTTTTTCAAAAATTAATTGTTGTTACTTGTTAGGATATTTGTGAAACCAAAGGCTTATTAATAGTGTGTAGATGATAGATCTACATCTACTCATAGTCATAAACATGATTTAGATTTTTATTTTAATTATTTTATTTTCGGATTTTTTAATATTTGAATTATAATATATCATTTTTTGGGGATTTCATCATAAATATGTTCTTTTAATGATTCATGATCATTGTATGATGTGTAAATGATTGATCTACATACTTTTATGCTATATCTATATATTTAGGATTTTTGAAAATGATTTTATTAAATCTTGACTTTTCCTAAAAATAATTGTTCTTAAGTGTATTAGTGTATTACTATTGCATGAATTTCTTATTTTATAGGAACAAGATGGTGCGTTCAATAGATCCGGCATGGAACCCTGGTGAACCAGTTGGAAGCAAAAGTAGGGTGAAATGTAATTATTGTGGAAGAGTGTTCAATGGCGGGATTACTCGATTGAAACAACATTTGGGGCATGTAACAGGACAGGTGATAAAATGTCATAAAGTGCCACCAAATGTAACTGCTGAAATGAAGGAGCTCCTAAATGCATCAACAAAAAAAAAAAAAGTTACAACAAAAAGGAAGAACTGAGGAATTTGATGCATGTAGAGAAGAAGTATTCGGTTCCTCCGATGATGATGACGATGAAGACCCGGAAATGAGGACGGCTAGGAGAGAAAGTGTTAGGTCACTTCAGGAGGAGGAAGAGAGAAGAAGAATGCAATATGAAGTAGCCTCTAGAGGTAGCCAATATGAGCAGGGTGGGTCATCCGAACCTGGGGGAGCAAGTTTGCGTCGGGCATTTAGTCAAAAACAACCCCGTCGAGATCCAGACATTGAGGAGATTGAAAGAACTCATACACGTGCACCTCAGCAAGTGGGGTCAACTGACCCATATTCTTATAGAAAACCAACATCAAAGCAGCCCAGCATTATGAAAGCATTAACGGGCAGGCTTGGTAAAGCAAGAGAACATCTAGTGAGAGCCGCTGGGAATTTTTTTTGGACGGAGGCATTCCTCCCAACAAGGCATCATCTCCTTATTTCACCACCATGTTAGATGCAGCTGCAGAACATGGTCCAGGTATAAAGGCACCTACCCCTTATGAGATTGGGCATGTACGTGTTGAGAAAGAGTATGAAGAGTTGCAGGCTTGGGTGCAAACTTTCAAATGGGCATGGAAGGAAAGAGGTTGTACACTAATGTGCGATGGGTGGACGACCATCACACACCATCATCTCTTGAATTTTCTAGTCTACTCGTCTATGGGCACGGTGTTTATCAAATCAGTTGATGCAACTGATTACATTCAAGATGCAAAATATATTAATAAGTTATTGAATGAGGTGATTGAAGAAGTTAGGGCAGATTGTGTAGTTCAGGTCGTTACCGACAATGCTGCAAACATGAAGGCTGCAGGAACGATGCTTATGAAACAAAGGCCAAGGATTTTCTGGTCTCCATGTGCAGCACATTGCTTGGATTTAATGCTTGAAGATATTGCAAAAGGAAAAGTCATGAAGTTTGTGATTGGTAAGATAAAGAAGATCACCAATTTTTTTTATCAATCATATAGACTCATTTCCATGATGAAAATGCATACAGACAACCATGAATTATTACGGCCTGGCATCACTAGATTTGCCACCCACTTCATTGCTATCGAAAGTGTTTACAAGTATAGAGAAGGACTTCTCCGATTGATAAAATCAAATGAATTCATGAATTCAAAATGGGGAAAAAGGCCAAGTCCCATTACTGTTGAAGTATGTAAAACAATTGAGTCCAACAAGTTTTGGCCTCATGTGAAGGGTGTTTTAAATGTTTTTGAACCCCTAATAAAGGTTCTTCGATTGGTTGATGGCGATGATAAGCCAACAATGGGCTTCTTACATGAGGCCATGGAGAGATCAAAGCTGGCTATTCAAGGAGATTGTAGATATTACAAAAAGTTTTGGAAGATCATCAACGATCGATGGGGACGACAATTAAAACATGATTTACACATTTTCTTACTTACTTTTGCAAAAGAACTACATTTTCTTTCATTTTACAATTTTCAAGACTTTCTGGATTTTTTTCAGATTATTTTTGCGATTTTTTCAAATCGCACCGCTACGCCGCCAAGGATGTAAATATCGGCCGCCACGCCGATATATCGGTCATAGCGGGCGATACCGCAACGCTACGGCCAAAATAGCAACCGCTACAAGCCGCCACGCGATACGGCAGGAGGGGGGCTATAAAAAACCCACCTTTTGACGTTTTTAGGGTTCTTTAACCATCCCTTCCCTCTCTTCCCCTCTCTGTCTGCTGTTATTTACTCCACGTGGTCCCAAGTGTCTCCCAAGTCCATTTCTTCAAGATTTCTTGCCACCAAATCACCAACATTCAACTATTGAAAGAAATCTAAAGATTCTAAACAAGATTCTTCATCTAGGTATGTGATTTTTTTTCCAACTTTTGAGATTATCACTCTCTAACTACTATGAATCACAACATAATGGCATCATTGTCTTGTTTTATTGTAGATCCATGCTTCCTTTTAATCTTGCATGCATATCTTTTGTTTTTTTTTATATATTGTTATTTTTATTTTCGGATTTATGTTATTTAAAAAAAAAAAAAAAAAACATTATCACCTATGGAAACCTCATGAAACAACTTGAAAATAGCTTCATATTGTTAGATCTATGTTTCCCATAGATCATTCCAACAATACTTGAATGTTTATTGATTTTTCTCTATTTTTTATTTTCGGATTTATTTATTTTTTGAAAAAAAAAATGTGAATACGCATGAACAACCCATGAAACCACTTGGAAATTGCTTGTAAATGATAGATCTCTGTTTCCCATAGATCAATCCATCACATTTTGAATGTTTATTGATTTTCTCTATTTTTTATTTTCGGATTTATTTATTTTTTGAAAAACAAAATGTGAATACTCAGGGACAACCCATGATACCACTTGAAAATTGCTTGTAAATGATAGATCTATGTTTCTCATAGATCAATCCATCACATTTTGAATGTTTATTGATTTTTCTCTATTTTTTACTTTCGGATTTATTTATTTTTTGAAGAAAAAAAATGTGAACACTCATGGACAACCCATGAAACCACTTGGAAATTGCCTGTAAATGATATATCTATGTTTCCCATAGATCAATCCATCACATTTTGAATGTTTATTGATTTTTCCCTTTTTTTTTATTTTCGGATTTATTTATTTTTTAAAAAAATAATAATTTTTAATATTTGAATACCAATCAAATGTCTTGAAAATGGTTCCTAGATTTGTGATATAAGTTTCCTCTTAACATGTTACTTTGTTTTTTTAATTTTTAACATACTACTAGTTTATATTTATAGCCAATCAGGTATTCAGTCTATATGTCTTTGCCAATCGATAAGTTAAAATGCCTCGTGATATTGATCCCGCATGGAACTTTGGTGAGGCAGTTCAGAATAATAGGTTGAAAATCAAATGCTAGTTCTGTGGGAAAGTGACCAATGGGGGCATTACAAGATTCAAGCACCACTTGGGCCACATATCTGGCAATGTTGCTGGCTGTACCGAAGTACCAAGGGAAGTCAGAGAACAAATGAAAGCTTTGGTTGGCCAAAACAAAGCTAGAAAAGTAGAGATAAAAGAAAAAAGGTGGCAAGATGTTGATGCTGCCCGTTATGATGTATTTGGGGATGAACACTTTGATGAGGAGGAAGATGCACAGATGGAGACTGCACGCCGAGAGTATTTGATGAGTCAACAAGAAGAATATGAATGTCGTGCATTTGCTGGAAGCAAATATTATGATACAGGAGGCTCATCTACTACTGTGCCAAGCAGGGGTTAGGGCATTGCGGGGTCCATGCGTAGGGCATTTAACATCCGGGAACGGGATGTTGATGTAGAAATTATCTCTACGAGAAGAGCAGTTCCTCCCCATGTTAATCCTCTAGCATATAGAAAAGAGGGAGAAAAACAATCAAAAATATCTAGTGTTGTAAAAGGGGTAATGAAGGTTGCAAGAGATAGATTGGCCAAAGCTACAGCAAAATGGCTAATTCACAAGAACATACCACCTACAGCAGTAGATTCCCCATATTTCCAGACTATTTTTTATGTTGCCGCCGAAGCTGGGCGGGGTATACAGGTGCCCTCCGTATTTAATGTGGGCACTAAATATCTTGAAGAAGAATATACAGAAATAAAGGCTTGGGTGGAAAAGTTTAGGCCCATGTAGCAACAGAATGGTGTTACCATCATGTGTGACGGGTGGACCAGTGCCACCCAAACACAATAAATAAACTTTTTGGTGTATTCAGTCGCTGGGACCATCTTTGTGAAGTCCATTGATGCAAATGAACATAGACGGACAGCCACATATATATATACACTCTTATGGATAAAGTTGTAGAGAGTGTGGGAGAGGAGTATATTGTACAGATTGTTATAGATAATGGTGCCAATTTCAAGGCAGTAGGCTTGAAATTAATGGAGAAGAGGACCCATTTATTCTGGACCCCATGTGCAGCACACTGCATAGATCTCATCTTGGAAGAGATTGGAAGGAAGACAAAAGTGGCTTCATTGATCAAGGCATGTAGAGGAATTACAAGATTTATATATGATCATTCATGGGTGTTAAGCTTGATGAAAAGATACACAAATAACCATGCCTTGCTGCGTCCAAGATTAACTAGGTTTGCAACCCATTTTCTGGCTATGGAAAGCCTTGTAAAGTTTAGAACGGAGCTCATTCAGATGTTTGCATCAGAAGAATGGCTTCGTTCGAAATGGGGCAATGCAACTATTGGTCCGGAGTTTGAAGTCCCAAATCTGATGAGGGACAATAATTTTTGGAAGAAAGTGAGGAAGATATTAAAGGTTTTTGACCCTTTAGTTGAAGTGTTGTGGCTTGTAGATGGTGACAACAATGGGCTTTATATATGAAGCAATAGATCGGGCAAAGCAATCCATTATCGAAAATGTTAGATATCACGAGAAATATATAAAGATTATTGATGCCCATTGGAACAATCAGTTGCACCATCCATTGCATGCTGCAAGTAATTAATATATATCTTTGAATTTGATACTTTTTTGTTTTCCTAACTAATGCATTTATTATCTTGTTTGCTCACAGTACATTCTACATATTTATAATGTAGGTTATTTTTTGAATCCCGAATTCTATTACCGCAATGTCGAACTATACACCGAAAAAATAGATACGAACTTGCGGGTAGGATTAAGGGAGGTGTTGAAGAAATAGTTAAATCCAGATAATCAAATTGATGCCATACAAGAGGTGAGTGGGTGGTTACTTAAGAGAATTTAATTATGCTGCCAAGTGCCAATTGTCATACATGCCGTAGGGGTTTACTGACTTATATCTAATTTTCACATTGTAGATATCTATGTATACACAAAGGAGATGAACCTTTGCTGACCCTCTTTTATGATACGATCGATTGGAAGGATGCCACCTGGTATGACTATGAACAAAAGACAAATCCACACTGTAGATATATTGTGATACGATCTAATTTTCTTTATTTATTTTTTGGATTTCAGCTGATTGGTGGATGAATTTTGGAGAGTGCTCCACATCTAAGGAGCGCGGCTGTTCGCATCCCTAGTCAAACTACAACATCTTCCAATTGTGAAAGAAATTGGAGCACATTCTCTTTGATCCACACGAAGGTCAGGAATCGGCTTACCATTCAGAAACTCAACAAGCTTGGATATTGTCAATACAATCTGAAGTTAAGAAACAGAATTAGGGAGAGAAGGGCAAGGGATAATCCTGATTATTGTCCTATTAATTTGGATCACATATTCAGAGAGGATAATCCCTTACTCCCATGGCTAGCCGAGATAGGGGATC
Source organism: Cinnamomum chago (assembly GCA_038049695.1). Taxonomy (NCBI): domain Eukaryota; kingdom Viridiplantae; phylum Streptophyta; class Magnoliopsida; order Laurales; family Lauraceae; genus Cinnamomum; species Cinnamomum chago. The sequence goes on from CP142458.1 coordinate 44,298,115, forward strand.
CACTGCTAGATTCGGATCCGGGGTTTCAGGAAATGGTTCAAGAGTTTATAGGTGAGGATATGGGTGAGGCACCTGCAGAAGGTCAGCCACCTCAGGGAGAAGGTACCAGTAGTAGGACTAGGAGGAGTGGGAAAGAACTTGCTTCTGAGAAAGCTAGTTCCACCACAGTCTCTTCCAGTAGCCATGGTGGAGGAGATGGAGGAGACAGTGGGACAGGAGGTACTAGTGAATACAATCGACATGATGAAGACGATGAGATTCCTGTAGTGGAAGTAAAGGAGTTACCTCCATCTGGAAGATTTGATCCAAGCCGTGGTTATCAACGGCGCCGAGAGATTCGCCACCTGAGGCTGGAAGTAGTAATGAGCAAGGAAATATGGGTGGAGATTTTGGAGGACAACAAGCGACATCACGGACTGATTCGTGGAACCCTAGTTACAGTGGACAAGGACCCTCACAGTATTGACTATTTTCCATATGGTCAAGTACAACAAGGAGGAGAACAGTCTTCAGCTTCGGGATCCTACTCATATGGTGACTATGGTGAAACGCAATACGGTAGATATCCACCTGGACCACCTCCACCTCCTCCAAGTTCAAATGATTTGTGTGCATCTGCCTTCTTTGGATTTGTGGATCCCAATGCTCATCAATATCAAATTCAATATGGTGCCAATAGAAATGCTAACACTGATAGGGATGAGGGTAATCATAGCCCCTTGAATCTTGGTAGACATTCCTTTTGGTGGTGATTGAGGTGTTCTTATTTCCTTCACTAACTCTCTACTCTCTGTCATTTCTAAATTGGTGTTGAATGTTGATTGTTGATCACTTCATAGTTCATGCACTTGATTGAATTTGAACCTTGAATGTTGAAGTATTCATATTTGATTGTTCAATGTTCACTAATGAGCAATGAGTGACTAATGACTAATGACTAGTGACCTAACTCTTAAGTCTTCTTAATTCTTATGCCTTTATTTCATGTTCTAGTTTTTTTTTTATGAGCTTTCCGTTACTTTTTAAGTTAGCATTACTAAGAAACATGAATACATGTGAAAAAACTAATCATTACTATTATTTTCTATTTATACAACGATACAGGACCTCATATATTGAGGGCACCGCTACGCCCCCCCCCCCCCCCCCCCTTTTCTTACTTTTAAAAAAGAACCACATTTTCTTTCATTTTACAATTTTCTGGATTTTCTGGAATTTTTTCATATTTTTTTGGTGATTTTTTTAAAATCGCATCGCTACGCCGCTACGTATCTCCGCTACGCTACGTATCGCCCACTTCGTAGCGGTTTGGCAGCGGGCCGCTACGCCCGCCGCTACCGCTATTTTCATCCATATACGTCGCTACGTATCCCCGCTACGCTACGTATCACCCACTTCGTAGCGGATTGGCAGCGGGCGTAGCTACCGCTATTTTCATCCTTGCTTGTAGGTCCTTGTCTTGGATAAGGACCGGACTGCATCAACTCTCCCCGGCTTGAAAGAATGTGCTCACAAAGATCTGGATTCAAATGCTAGAAGTCAGTAGCAGTAATCCAAGTAGCATCGGAGACGGACCGATTTTGCCAATGAACAAGGAACTTCAGAAATCCTTCGCGATGAGTAGAAACAATTTGATCATCAAGAACATCAATGATTTTATCAGGCGGTGGCGGAGCAGCTGGTAACGTAATGAGTTGCTCATCAGAATCGTCCTCATTTTCATGCCCACGATAGAGAGTGAGATCGGCAATATTGAATGTACGACTGATACCAATATCAGAAGGCAACTCGAGAGTATATGCATTCGAACTGAGATTTTTCAAACTGTGAATGGACCTATATTCCTCGGATGTAACTTCTTGTTTGCGCTTGGCGGTAACCTTTCCGGATGAATATGGACCATAACCATGTCTCCTTCAGAAAACTCTAGAAAACGACAACGTTTGTTAGCATGAGCCCTATAACTGTCATTGCTAGCTGCAATATGTCATTGAACTTCATCATGTATTTGTTGTATGTGTTTGATGAATCAAGTTATCGGCTTCTGCACAAGGACGTGCTTCAAGAGGCAAAGGGACAAGATCAATAAGCAAGCGCGGTCGAACACCTGTGACTGCTTCAAAGGGTGAGATGCCTGTGGACTGATCAACTGAATTGTTGTAAGCAAATTCAGCCATAGGTAGAATCTGATCCCATGTTGTGATATGATCACGTACAAGGCATCTTAACAGCTGTCCAAGGCTTCTATTAACTACTTCAGTTTGGCCATCAATTTGCGGATGGTAAGTAGTAGAGAAAAGAAGCTTTGTCTTGGCTGTCATCCACAATCTCTTCCAAAAGTAACTCATAAATTTGGTGTCACAATCTGAAACAATTGTCCTGGGGAGGCCATGAAGACGGACAACTTCTTTGATGAATAATTGAGCTACCTTGTAAGCATACGATGTGGTATTGCATGGAATGAAATGTGGCATTTTAGAAAAACGATCAACAACAACAAAGATGGAATCAACTTTCCGTGCAGTCTTTGGAAGGCCTAACACAAAATTCATGCTGATATTTTCCCATGGGACATGAGGAATAGGCAAAGGCTGATATAAACCTGTATTCTTCTTGTTACCTTTAGCCAATTGGCAGGTGCGACATCTTTCACATATGCTGATAACATTAACTCTCATGTGCAGCCAATAGAAACGATCATCCATGAGGCGAGCGTCTTGTCACGTCCTAAATGACCATTGCAACCACCTGAATGCAATACACGGACAACATGTTCTGGAATGGAAGTAGCAGGGAGGCAAAGTTTGTTACCTCGGAATAAGAATCCATCGTGGACGATGTAATGAAGGTGCTTGTCCGTGTCGCTGTAAAGAAAATCCACGGAGATTGTGTCGAAATCCTTGTCATTTGTGTACTGCTTTATTTGCTCAAAACCTGTGACAATGACTGCCATAGTACTAAGGAGATGTTTCCGACAACTTAAAGCATCAGCTACTAGATTTTCTTTGCTAGTTTTATGGCAGAGATTGAATGTGAATTGTTGAAGGTAAGATCTCCATTTAATGCGACGATCACTGACATGCTGTTGTGACCGTATATGCTTCAATGCCTTGTGATCGGAATATAAGACAGTCATTTCCTACCAAGTAATGACGCCAATGTCGCAATGCTTACACAATAGCGTAGAATTCTAGATCATAAATAGAATATCTGCGCTTGGCATCGGAAAGCTTTTCGCTGGAAAATGCAATCAGGTGACCTTCTGGGCTAAGAACTCCTCCAATGCCGATCTAAGAAGCATCACAAGCAACTTCAAAGACTTTGTTAAAATCTGGACGTCGTAGGACAGGGGCTTCCGTGATCTTGCGCGTGATTTCTCCAAATGCTCTAGTTGTTGCACTTGTCCATTTAAATTCACCCTGTTTCATACAATTAGTGATGGGAGCCATAATACTGCTGAAATCGCAAATGAACCTTTTATAGAAAGTAGCAAGTCCGTGAAAACTATGAACTTCAGTGAGAGTTTGTGGAATAGGCTAATCAAGGATAGCTTGAGTCTTGGATGGGTCCATTGCAATACCCTTAGAAGAGACAACAAAGCCAAGGAAAATCACAAAATTGCTCATAAAAGTACACTTCTTCAGATTAGCATAGAAGCATTCCCGGTGAAAAAGCTCAACTGTGCTCTTCAAGTGATCAACATGCTCCGGTTTGGATTTGTTGTAAATCAAGATATCATCGAAGTAGACAACAACAAACTTTCCAATAAATGGTTTCAGCAATTGATTCATAACACACATGAATGTGCTAGGAGCATTAAAAAGACCAAAAGGCATAACCAGCCATTCATAAAGACCATCTTTAGTTTTAAAGGCCATCTTCCATTCATCACCTGGCCTAATTCTGATTTGATGACAACCGCAGCAAAGATCAATCTTAGAAAAAATAGAAGCACTAGTCATAAGATCAAGCATATCATCAAGTCTAGGGATAGGAAAGCGATACTTTACAGTGATTTTATTGATGGCACGACTATCTACGCACATACGCCAGCTTCCATCATTCTTTGGTGTGAGGAGAGCGGGTATGGCACATGGACTTAGGCTTTCCTGAATATACCCCCGTTGCAACAGATCATCAACTTGTTTCTTGAGTTCAGCATGTTCGAAAGGGCTCATCCGATAAGCACGAAGATTAGGGAGAGATGCTCCAAGAGTTAAATCTATTGCATGCTAGATGTCTCGCATCGGCGGCAATTCATTTGGAAGCTCATCGGGAATTAAATCAGAAAATTCATTGAGCAATGGTTGTACCTCTTGGGGGGTGGGTGGCTTGGAGTCTTCATTTGATTCGGTCACCTATCTGGCAACTAAAGCATACATCACACCTTGCTCTTAACTTTCAACTTCAAATTTGTGCAAGGTGAGGATGTGAGGAGAGGCAGTAAGAGTGGTTTGCTTTGCAGAAAATGGAGTTTCCATGGGCTTCAATTGGATTCGGCGTCCATTCCATTTAAAGGTGTAGGTGTTCTCCGCGTGATCAGTGATGACGTTCAAGCGTTTCAGCCAAGGTCTGCCAGGGGCAACATTCATCGGAATAACATCACACAGGACATTATCTTCATACGAGCCAATCTTGGGAACAATGCACCGGCGATTGACGAAAATCGAATAATCATTTACCCATGCAACTCTGTAAGGCCTCGGATGCTTTATAGTTGGCAACTGAAGTTCATCAACTGCTTCTTTGGATATGACACTCATAGCACTGCCACCATCAATGATGGCATTACAAGCTCTTCCTTTACAAGTGACTCTTGTTCTGAAAATTGGAGCTTGGTTTTCATCGTCTTCCTCTATACCATCTGTAGCCAATAGGCGGCGGTGAAGGAAAAGCAATGGGCTGTCATCATCAACTGTGAATACCTCAAGTGCGGACTCTGGTACTAGTGGAAGTTGTGCATCAGGTTTCTCCATTTCGATTTCCTCATCACACTATTCTTCATCATAAGGTTCACCTTCACAATGCAGATTCCTGTGAGGACATTCTCTAGCATAATGACCCCGGTTTTTGCAAGAATGACATACAATGTCGCGCTTAGCGGCTATTCCAATGCCTTTAGCATTATTCTAATGTGTTGGCCACTTCTGATTGGGCTGAGGAGGCTGTTGACCCTGTGGCGGAGCTTGTTGCTGCCTTTCATGGTTCAAAAAACCGGCCGAGACCGGTTCATCTCGGCCGAGATGAACCGGTCTCGGCCGAGACCGGTCCGATATCTCGCTGAGATATCGGACTCGGTCCAAATTCACCAAAATCTCGGCCGAGATGGCCGAGATATTCATTATCTCGGGACTTTTTTCATCTCGGCCGAGATATCGGCCGAGATGAAGATAAAGCTTCAAACCCTAATTTTTTTTTTTATTCTTCTCCCATCTTCATCTTCTTCTCCTCTCTTCTCAAAGCCCCTACTAGCCATAGCAGCAGCCACCTTCTCTCTTCCATATTTCCAAATCTCACTTATATTTTTTGAAGAAAATATTATCTAAGGTAAGAGGAAATCAACTTAAAGCATATTATGTTTTTTTTTTTTTTTTTTTTTTATAGATGAAGCATAGAGGTTTGTCACTTACTCACTTGTGTAATTGTGTTGTTTTCTTCATTTAGAAGTTAGATCTATATACTTTCATGCTAGATCTACTCATACACATGATTTTGAACTTTTTTTTCAATTTTTTTTATTTTCGGATTTTTTAATATTTGAATTATAATATATCATTTTTTGGGGATTTCATCAAAAATATGTTGTTTTAATGATTCATGATCATTATATGGTGTGTAAATGATAGATCTACATACTTTTATGTTAGATCTATATATTTAGGATTTTGAAAATGATTTTATTAATTTTTGTTTTCCAAAAAATAATTTTTGTTACTTGTTAGGATATTTGTGAAACCAAAGGCTTATTAATAGTGTGTAGATGATAGATCTACATCTACTCATAGTCATAAACATGATTTAGATTTTTATTTTAATTATTTTATTTTCGGATTTTTTAATATTTGAATTATAATATATCATTTTTTGGGGATTTCATCATAAATATGTTCTTTTAATGATTCATAATCATTGTATGGTGTATAAATGATAGATCTACATACTTTCATGTTAGATCTATATATTTAGGATTTTGAAAATGATTTTATTAAAAAAAAAATTCAAAAATTAATTGTTGTTACTTGTTAGGATATTTGTGAAACCAAAGGCTTATTAATAGTGTGTAGATGATAGATCTACATCTACTCATAGTCATAAACATGATTTAGATTTTTATTTTAATTATTTTATTTCCGGATTTTTTAATATTTGAATTATAATATATCATTTTTTGGGGATTTCATCATAAATATGTTCTTTTAATGATTCATGATCATTATATGGTGTGTAAATGATAGATCTACATACTTTTATGTTAGATCTATATATTTAGGATTTTGAAAATGATTTTATTAATTTTTGTTTTTCAAAAATTAATTGTTGTTACTTGTTAGGATATTTGTGAAACCAAAGGCTTATTAATAGTGTGTAGATGATAGATCTACATCTACTCATAGTCATAAACATGATTTAGATTTTTATTTTAATTATTTTATTTTCGGATTTTTTAATATTTGAATTATAATATATCATTTTTTGGGGATTTCATCATAAATATGTTCTTTTAATGATTCATGATCATTGTATGATGTGTAAATGATTGATCTACATACTTTTATGCTATATCTATATATTTAGGATTTTTGAAAATGATTTTATTAAATCTTGACTTTTCCTAAAAATAATTGTTCTTAAGTGTATTAGTGTATTACTATTGCATGAATTTCTTATTTTATAGGAACAAGATGGTGCGTTCAATAGATCCGGCATGGAACCCTGGTGAACCAGTTGGAAGCAAAAGTAGGGTGAAATGTAATTATTGTGGAAGAGTGTTCAATGGCGGGATTACTCGATTGAAACAACATTTGGGGCATGTAACAGGACAGGTGATAAAATGTCATAAAGTGCCACCAAATGTAACTGCTGAAATGAAGGAGCTCCTAAATGCATCAACAAAAAAAAAAAAAGTTACAACAAAAAGGAAGAACTGAGGAATTTGATGCATGTAGAGAAGAAGTATTCGGTTCCTCCGATGATGATGACGATGAAGACCCGGAAATGAGGACGGCTAGGAGAGAAAGTGTTAGGTCACTTCAGGAGGAGGAAGAGAGAAGAAGAATGCAATATGAAGTAGCCTCTAGAGGTAGCCAATATGAGCAGGGTGGGTCATCCGAACCTGGGGGAGCAAGTTTGCGTCGGGCATTTAGTCAAAAACAACCCCGTCGAGATCCAGACATTGAGGAGATTGAAAGAACTCATACACGTGCACCTCAGCAAGTGGGGTCAACTGACCCATATTCTTATAGAAAACCAACATCAAAGCAGCCCAGCATTATGAAAGCATTAACGGGCAGGCTTGGTAAAGCAAGAGAACATCTAGTGAGAGCCGCTGGGAATTTTTTTTGGACGGAGGCATTCCTCCCAACAAGGCATCATCTCCTTATTTCACCACCATGTTAGATGCAGCTGCAGAACATGGTCCAGGTATAAAGGCACCTACCCCTTATGAGATTGGGCATGTACGTGTTGAGAAAGAGTATGAAGAGTTGCAGGCTTGGGTGCAAACTTTCAAATGGGCATGGAAGGAAAGAGGTTGTACACTAATGTGCGATGGGTGGACGACCATCACACACCATCATCTCTTGAATTTTCTAGTCTACTCGTCTATGGGCACGGTGTTTATCAAATCAGTTGATGCAACTGATTACATTCAAGATGCAAAATATATTAATAAGTTATTGAATGAGGTGATTGAAGAAGTTAGGGCAGATTGTGTAGTTCAGGTCGTTACCGACAATGCTGCAAACATGAAGGCTGCAGGAACGATGCTTATGAAACAAAGGCCAAGGATTTTCTGGTCTCCATGTGCAGCACATTGCTTGGATTTAATGCTTGAAGATATTGCAAAAGGAAAAGTCATGAAGTTTGTGATTGGTAAGATAAAGAAGATCACCAATTTTTTTTATCAATCATATAGACTCATTTCCATGATGAAAATGCATACAGACAACCATGAATTATTACGGCCTGGCATCACTAGATTTGCCACCCACTTCATTGCTATCGAAAGTGTTTACAAGTATAGAGAAGGACTTCTCCGATTGATAAAATCAAATGAATTCATGAATTCAAAATGGGGAAAAAGGCCAAGTCCCATTACTGTTGAAGTATGTAAAACAATTGAGTCCAACAAGTTTTGGCCTCATGTGAAGGGTGTTTTAAATGTTTTTGAACCCCTAATAAAGGTTCTTCGATTGGTTGATGGCGATGATAAGCCAACAATGGGCTTCTTACATGAGGCCATGGAGAGATCAAAGCTGGCTATTCAAGGAGATTGTAGATATTACAAAAAGTTTTGGAAGATCATCAACGATCGATGGGGACGACAATTAAAACATGATTTACACATTTTCTTACTTACTTTTGCAAAAGAACTACATTTTCTTTCATTTTACAATTTTCAAGACTTTCTGGATTTTTTTCAGATTATTTTTGCGATTTTTTCAAATCGCACCGCTACGCCGCCAAGGATGTAAATATCGGCCGCCACGCCGATATATCGGTCATAGCGGGCGATACCGCAACGCTACGGCCAAAATAGCAACCGCTACAAGCCGCCACGCGATACGGCAGGAGGGGGGCTATAAAAAACCCACCTTTTGACGTTTTTAGGGTTCTTTAACCATCCCTTCCCTCTCTTCCCCTCTCTGTCTGCTGTTATTTACTCCACGTGGTCCCAAGTGTCTCCCAAGTCCATTTCTTCAAGATTTCTTGCCACCAAATCACCAACATTCAACTATTGAAAGAAATCTAAAGATTCTAAACAAGATTCTTCATCTAGGTATGTGATTTTTTTTCCAACTTTTGAGATTATCACTCTCTAACTACTATGAATCACAACATAATGGCATCATTGTCTTGTTTTATTGTAGATCCATGCTTCCTTTTAATCTTGCATGCATATCTTTTGTTTTTTTTTATATATTGTTATTTTTATTTTCGGATTTATGTTATTTAAAAAAAAAAAAAAAAAACATTATCACCTATGGAAACCTCATGAAACAACTTGAAAATAGCTTCATATTGTTAGATCTATGTTTCCCATAGATCATTCCAACAATACTTGAATGTTTATTGATTTTTCTCTATTTTTTATTTTCGGATTTATTTATTTTTTGAAAAAAAAAATGTGAATACGCATGAACAACCCATGAAACCACTTGGAAATTGCTTGTAAATGATAGATCTCTGTTTCCCATAGATCAATCCATCACATTTTGAATGTTTATTGATTTTCTCTATTTTTTATTTTCGGATTTATTTATTTTTTGAAAAACAAAATGTGAATACTCAGGGACAACCCATGATACCACTTGAAAATTGCTTGTAAATGATAGATCTATGTTTCTCATAGATCAATCCATCACATTTTGAATGTTTATTGATTTTTCTCTATTTTTTACTTTCGGATTTATTTATTTTTTGAAGAAAAAAAATGTGAACACTCATGGACAACCCATGAAACCACTTGGAAATTGCCTGTAAATGATATATCTATGTTTCCCATAGATCAATCCATCACATTTTGAATGTTTATTGATTTTTCCCTTTTTTTTTATTTTCGGATTTATTTATTTTTTAAAAAAATAATAATTTTTAATATTTGAATACCAATCAAATGTCTTGAAAATGGTTCCTAGATTTGTGATATAAGTTTCCTCTTAACATGTTACTTTGTTTTTTTAATTTTTAACATACTACTAGTTTATATTTATAGCCAATCAGGTATTCAGTCTATATGTCTTTGCCAATCGATAAGTTAAAATGCCTCGTGATATTGATCCCGCATGGAACTTTGGTGAGGCAGTTCAGAATAATAGGTTGAAAATCAAATGCTAGTTCTGTGGGAAAGTGACCAATGGGGGCATTACAAGATTCAAGCACCACTTGGGCCACATATCTGGCAATGTTGCTGGCTGTACCGAAGTACCAAGGGAAGTCAGAGAACAAATGAAAGCTTTGGTTGGCCAAAACAAAGCTAGAAAAGTAGAGATAAAAGAAAAAAGGTGGCAAGATGTTGATGCTGCCCGTTATGATGTATTTGGGGATGAACACTTTGATGAGGAGGAAGATGCACAGATGGAGACTGCACGCCGAGAGTATTTGATGAGTCAACAAGAAGAATATGAATGTCGTGCATTTGCTGGAAGCAAATATTATGATACAGGAGGCTCATCTACTACTGTGCCAAGCAGGGGTTAGGGCATTGCGGGGTCCATGCGTAGGGCATTTAACATCCGGGAACGGGATGTTGATGTAGAAATTATCTCTACGAGAAGAGCAGTTCCTCCCCATGTTAATCCTCTAGCATATAGAAAAGAGGGAGAAAAACAATCAAAAATATCTAGTGTTGTAAAAGGGGTAATGAAGGTTGCAAGAGATAGATTGGCCAAAGCTACAGCAAAATGGCTAATTCACAAGAACATACCACCTACAGCAGTAGATTCCCCATATTTCCAGACTATTTTTTATGTTGCCGCCGAAGCTGGGCGGGGTATACAGGTGCCCTCCGTATTTAATGTGGGCACTAAATATCTTGAAGAAGAATATACAGAAATAAAGGCTTGGGTGGAAAAGTTTAGGCCCATGTAGCAACAGAATGGTGTTACCATCATGTGTGACGGGTGGACCAGTGCCACCCAAACACAATAAATAAACTTTTTGGTGTATTCAGTCGCTGGGACCATCTTTGTGAAGTCCATTGATGCAAATGAACATAGACGGACAGCCACATATATATATACACTCTTATGGATAAAGTTGTAGAGAGTGTGGGAGAGGAGTATATTGTACAGATTGTTATAGATAATGGTGCCAATTTCAAGGCAGTAGGCTTGAAATTAATGGAGAAGAGGACCCATTTATTCTGGACCCCATGTGCAGCACACTGCATAGATCTCATCTTGGAAGAGATTGGAAGGAAGACAAAAGTGGCTTCATTGATCAAGGCATGTAGAGGAATTACAAGATTTATATATGATCATTCATGGGTGTTAAGCTTGATGAAAAGATACACAAATAACCATGCCTTGCTGCGTCCAAGATTAACTAGGTTTGCAACCCATTTTCTGGCTATGGAAAGCCTTGTAAAGTTTAGAACGGAGCTCATTCAGATGTTTGCATCAGAAGAATGGCTTCGTTCGAAATGGGGCAATGCAACTATTGGTCCGGAGTTTGAAGTCCCAAATCTGATGAGGGACAATAATTTTTGGAAGAAAGTGAGGAAGATATTAAAGGTTTTTGACCCTTTAGTTGAAGTGTTGTGGCTTGTAGATGGTGACAACAATGGGCTTTATATATGAAGCAATAGATCGGGCAAAGCAATCCATTATCGAAAATGTTAGATATCACGAGAAATATATAAAGATTATTGATGCCCATTGGAACAATCAGTTGCACCATCCATTGCATGCTGCAAGTAATTAATATATATCTTTGAATTTGATACTTTTTTGTTTTCCTAACTAATGCATTTATTATCTTGTTTGCTCACAGTACATTCTACATATTTATAATGTAGGTTATTTTTTGAATCCCGAATTCTATTACCGCAATGTCGAACTATACACCGAAAAAATAGATACGAACTTGCGGGTAGGATTAAGGGAGGTGTTGAAGAAATAGTTAAATCCAGATAATCAAATTGATGCCATACAAGAGGTGAGTGGGTGGTTACTTAAGAGAATTTAATTATGCTGCCAAGTGCCAATTGTCATACATGCCGTAGGGGTTTACTGACTTATATCTAATTTTCACATTGTAGATATCTATGTATACACAAAGGAGATGAACCTTTGCTGACCCTCTTTTATGATACGATCGATTGGAAGGATGCCACCTGGTATGACTATGAACAAAAGACAAATCCACACTGTAGATATATTGTGATACGATCTAATTTTCTTTATTTATTTTTTGGATTTCAGCTGATTGGTGGATGAATTTTGGAGAGTGCTCCACATCTAAGGAGCGCGGCTGTTCGCATCCCTAGTCAAACTACAACATCTTCCAATTGTGAAAGAAATTGGAGCACATTCTCTTTGATCCACACGAAGGTCAGGAATCGGCTTACCATTCAGAAACTCAACAAGCTTGGATATTGTCAATACAATCTGAAGTTAAGAAACAGAATTAGGGAGAGAAGGGCAAGGGATAATCCTGATTATTGTCCTATTAATTTGGATCACATATTCAGAGAGGATAATCCCTTACTCCCATGGCTAGCCGAGATAGGGGATCCACTGCTAGATTCGGATCCGGGGTTTCAGGAAATGGTTCAAGAGTTTATAGGTGAGGATATGGGTGAGGCACCTGCAGAAGGTCAGCCACCTCAGGGAGAAGGTACCAGTAGTAGGACTAGGAGGAGTGGGAAAGAACTTGCTTCTGAGAAAGCTAGTTCCACCACAGTCTCTTCCAGTAGCCATGGTGGAGGAGATGGAGGAGACAGTGGGACAGGAGGTACTAGTGAATACAATCGACATGATGAAGACGATGAGATTCCTGTAGTGGAAGTAAAGGAGTTACCTCCATCTGGAAGATTTGATCCAAGCCGTGGTTATCAACGGCGCCGAGAGATTCGCCACCTGAGGCTGGAAGTAGTAATGAGCAAGGAAATATGGGTGGAGATTTTGGAGGACAACAAGCGACATCACGGACTGATTCGTGGAACCCTAGTTACAGTGGACAAGGACCCTCACAGTATTGACTATTTTCCATATGGTCAAGTACAACAAGGAGGAGAACAGTCTTCAGCTTCGGGATCCTACTCATATGGTGACTATGGTGAAACGCAATACGGTAGATATCCACCTGGACCACCTCCACCTCCTCCAAGTTCAAATGATTTGTGTGCATCTGCCTTCTTTGGATTTGTGGATCCCAATGCTCATCAATATCAAATTCAATATGGTGCCAATAGAAATGCTAACACTGATAGGGATGAGGGTAATCATAGCCCCTTGAATCTTGGTAGACATTCCTTTTGGTGGTGATTGAGGTGTTCTTATTTCCTTCACTAACTCTCTACTCTCTGTCATTTCTAAATTGGTGTTGAATGTTGATTGTTGATCACTTCATAGTTCATGCACTTGATTGAATTTGAACCTTGAATGTTGAAGTATTCATATTTGATTGTTCAATGTTCACTAATGAGCAATGAGTGACTAATGACTAATGACTAGTGACCTAACTCTTAAGTCTTCTTAATTCTTATGCCTTTATTTCATGTTCTAGTTTTTTTTTTATGAGCTTTCCGTTACTTTTTAAGTTAGCATTACTAAGAAACATGAATACATGTGAAAAAACTAATCATTACTATTATTTTCTATTTATACAACGATACAGGACCTCATATATTGAGGGCACCGCTACGCCCCCCCCCCCCCCCCCCCTTTTCTTACTTTTAAAAAAGAACCACATTTTCTTTCATTTTACAATTTTCTGGATTTTCTGGAATTTTTTCATATTTTTTTGGTGATTTTTTTAAAATCGCATCGCTACGCCGCTACGTATCTCCGCTACGCTACGTATCGCCCACTTCGTAGCGGTTTGGCAGCGGGCCGCTACGCCCGCCGCTACCGCTATTTTCATCCATATACGTCGCTACGTATCCCCGCTACGCTACGTATCACCCACTTCGTAGCGGATTGGCAGCGGGCGTAGCTACCGCTATTTTCATCCTTGCTTGTAGGTCCTTGTCTTGGATAAGGACCGGACTGCATCAACTCTCCCCGGCTTGAAAGAATGTGCTCACAAAGATCTGGATTCAAATGCTAGAAGTCAGTAGCAGTAATCCAAGTAGCATCGGAGACGGACCGATTTTGCCAATGAACAAGGAACTTCAGAAATCCTTCGCGATGAGTAGAAACAATTTGATCATCAAGAACATCAATGATTTTATCAGGCGGTGGCGGAGCAGCTGGTAACGTAATGAGTTGCTCATCAGAATCGTCCTCATTTTCATGCCCACGATAGAGAGTGAGATCGGCAATATTGAATGTACGACTGATACCAATATCAGAAGGCAACTCGAGAGTATATGCATTCGAACTGAGATTTTTCAAACTGTGAATGGACCTATATTCCTCGGATGTAACTTCTTGTTTGCGCTTGGCGGTAACCTTTCCGGATGAATATGGACCATAACCATGTCTCCTTCAGAAAACTCTAGAAAACGACAACGTTTGTTAGCATGAGCCCTATAACTGTCATTGCTAGCTGCAATATGTCATTGAACTTCATCATGTATTTGTTGTATGTGTTTGATGAATCAAGTTATCGGCTTCTGCACAAGGACGTGCTTCAAGAGGCAAAGGGACAAGATCAATAAGCAAGCGCGGTCGAACACCTGTGACTGCTTCAAAGGGTGAGATGCCTGTGGACTGATCAACTGAATTGTTGTAAGCAAATTCAGCCATAGGTAGAATCTGATCCCATGTTGTGATATGATCACGTACAAGGCATCTTAACAGCTGTCCAAGGCTTCTATTAACTACTTCAGTTTGGCCATCAATTTGCGGATGGTAAGTAGTAGAGAAAAGAAGCTTTGTCTTGGCTGTCATCCACAATCTCTTCCAAAAGTAACTCATAAATTTGGTGTCACAATCTGAAACAATTGTCCTGGGGAGGCCATGAAGACGGACAACTTCTTTGATGAATAATTGAGCTACCTTGTAAGCATACGATGTGGTATTGCATGGAATGAAATGTGGCATTTTAGAAAAACGATCAACAACAACAAAGATGGAATCAACTTTCCGTGCAGTCTTTGGAAGGCCTAACACAAAATTCATGCTGATATTTTCCCATGGGACATGAGGAATAGGCAAAGGCTGATATAAACCTGTATTCTTCTTGTTACCTTTAGCCAATTGGCAGGTGCGACATCTTTCACATATGCTGATAACATTAACTCTCATGTGCAGCCAATAGAAACGATCATCCATGAGGCGAGCGTCTTGTCACGTCCTAAATGACCATTGCAACCACCTGAATGCAATACACGGACAACATGTTCTGGAATGGAAGTAGCAGGGAGGCAAAGTTTGTTACCTCGGAATAAGAATCCATCGTGGACGATGTAATGAAGGTGCTTGTCCGTGTCGCTGTAAAGAAAATCCACGGAGATTGTGTCGAAATCCTTGTCATTTGTGTACTGCTTTATTTGCTCAAAACCTGTGACAATGACTGCCATAGTACTAAGGAGATGTTTCCGACAACTTAAAGCATCAGCTACTAGATTTTCTTTGCTAGTTTTATGGCAGAGATTGAATGTGAATTGTTGAAGGTAAGATCTCCATTTAATGCGACGATCACTGACATGCTGTTGTGACCGTATATGCTTCAATGCCTTGTGATCGGAATATAAGACAGTCATTTCCAACCAAGTAATGACGCCAATGTCGCAATGCTTACACAATAGCGTAGAATTCTAGATCATAAATAGAATATCTGCGCTTGGCATCGGAAAGCTTTTCGCTGGAAAATGCAATCAGGTGACCTTCTGGGCTAAGAACTCCTCCAATGCCGATCTAAGAAGCATCACAAGCAACTTCAAAGACTTTGTTAAAATCTGGACGTCGTAGGACAGGGGCTTCCGTGATCTTGCGCGTGATTTCTCCAAATGCTCTAGTTGTTGCACTTGTCCATTTAAATTCACCCTGTTTCATACAATTAGTGATGGGAGCCATAATACTGCTGAAATCGCAAATGAACCTTTTATAGAAAGTAGCAAGTCCGTGAAAACTATGAACTTCAGTGAGAGTTTGTGGAATAGGCTAATCAAGGATAGCTTGAGTCTTGGATGGGTCCATTGCAATACCCTTAGAAGAGACAACAAAGCCAAGGAAAATCACAAAATTGCTCATAAAAGTACACTTCTTCAGATTAGCATAGAAGCATTCCCGGTGAAAAAGCTCAACTGTGCTCTTCAAGTGATCAACATGCTCCGGTTTGGATTTGTTGTAAATCAAGATATCATCGAAGTAGACAACAACAAACTTTCCAATAAATGGTTTCAGCAATTGATTCATAACACACATGAATGTGCTAGGAGCATTAAAAAGACCAAAAGGCATAACCAGCCATTCATAAAGACCATCTTTAGTTTTAAAGGCCATCTTCCATTCATCACCTGGCCTAATTCTGATTTGATGACAACCGCAGCAAAGATCAATCTTAGAAAAAATAGAAGCACTAGTCATAAGATCAAGCATATCATCAAGTCTAGGGATAGGAAAGCGATACTTTACAGTGATTTTATTGATGGCACGACTATCTACGCACATACGCCAGCTTCCATCATTCTTTGGTGTGAGGAGAGCGGGTATGGCACATGGACTTAGGCTTTCCTGAATATACCCCCGTTGCAACAGATCATCAACTTGTTTCTTGAGTTCAGCATGTTCGAAAGGGCTCATCCGATAAGCACGAAGATTAGGGAGAGATGCTCCAAGAGTTAAATCTATTGCATGCTAGATGTCTCGCATCGGCGGCAATTCATTTGGAAGCTCATCGGGAATTAAATCAGAAAATTCATTGAGCAATGGTTGTACCTCTTGGGGGGTGGGTGGCTTGGAGTCTTCATTTGATTCGGTCACCTATCTGGCAACTAAAGCATACATCACACCTTGCTCTTAACTTTCAACTTCAAATTTGTGCAAGGTGAGGATGTGAGGAGAGGCAGTAAGAGTGGTTTGCTTTGCAGAAAATGGAGTTTCCATGGGCTTCAATTGGATTCGGCGTCCATTCCATTTAAAGGTGTAGGTGTTCTCCGCGTGATCAGTGATGACGTTCAAGCGTTTCAGCCAAGGTCTGCCAGGGGCAACATTCATCGGAATAACATCACACAGGACATTATCTTCATACGAGCCAATCTTGGGAACAATGCACCGGCGATTGACGAAAATCGAATAATCATTTACCCATGCAACTCTGTAAGGCCTCGGATGCTTTATAGTTGGCAACTGAAGTTCATCAACTGCTTCTTTGGATATGACACTCATAGCACTGCCACCATCAATGATGGCATTACAAGCTCTTCCTTTACAAGTGACTCTTGTTCTGAAAATTGGAGCTTGGTTTTCATCGTCTTCCTCTATACCATCTGTAGCCAATAGGCGGCGGTGAAGGAAAAGCAATGGGCTGTCATCATCAACTGTGAATACCTCAAGTGCGGACTCTGGTACTAGTGGAAGTTGTGCATCAGGTTTCTCCATTTCGATTTCCTCATCACACTATTCTTCATCATAAGGTTCACCTTCACAATGCAGATTCCTGTGAGGACATTCTCTAGCATAATGACCCCGGTTTTTGCAAGAATGACATACAATGTCGCGCTTAGCGGCTATTCCAATGCCTTTAGCATTATTCTAATGTGTTGGCCACTTCTGATTGGGCTGAGGAGGCTGTTGACCCTGTGGCGGAGCTTGTTGCTGCCTTTCATGGTTCAAAAAACCGGCCGAGACCGGTTCATCTCGGCCGAGATGAACCGGTCTCGGCCGAGACCGGTCCGATATCTCGCTGAGATATCGGACTCGGTCCAAATTCACCAAAATCTCGGCCGAGATGGCCGAGATATTCATTATCTCGGGACTTTTTTCATCTCGGCCGAGATATCGGCCGAGATGAAGATAAAGCTTCAAACCCTAATTTTTTTTTTTATTCTTCTCCCATCTTCATCTTCTTCTCCTCTCTTCTCAAAGCCCCTACTAGCCATAGCAGCAGCCACCTTCTCTCTTCCATATTTCCAAATCTCACTTATATTTTTTGAAGAAAATATTATCTAAGGTAAGAGGAAATCAACTTAAAGCATATTATGTTTTTTTTTTTTTTTTTTTTTTATAGATGAAGCATAGAGGTTTGTCACTTACTCACTTGTGTAATTGTGTTGTTTTCTTCATTTAGAAGTTAGATCTATATACTTTCATGCTAGATCTACTCATACACATGATTTTGAACTTTTTTTTCAATTTTTTTTATTTTCGGATTTTTTAATATTTGAATTATAATATATCATTTTTTGGGGATTTCATCAAAAATATGTTGTTTTAATGATTCATGATCATTATATGGTGTGTAAATGATAGATCTACATACTTTTATGTTAGATCTATATATTTAGGATTTTGAAAATGATTTTATTAATTTTTGTTTTCCAAAAAATAATTTTTGTTACTTGTTAGGATATTTGTGAAACCAAAGGCTTATTAATAGTGTGTAGATGATAGATCTACATCTACTCATAGTCATAAACATGATTTAGATTTTTATTTTAATTATTTTATTTTCGGATTTTTTAATATTTGAATTATAATATATCATTTTTTGGGGATTTCATCATAAATATGTTCTTTTAATGATTCATAATCATTGTATGGTGTATAAATGATAGATCTACATACTTTCATGTTAGATCTATATATTTAGGATTTTGAAAATGATTTTATTAAAAAAAAAATTCAAAAATTAATTGTTGTTACTTGTTAGGATATTTGTGAAACCAAAGGCTTATTAATAGTGTGTAGATGATAGATCTACATCTACTCATAGTCATAAACATGATTTAGATTTTTATTTTAATTATTTTATTTCCGGATTTTTTAATATTTGAATTATAATATATCATTTTTTGGGGATTTCATCATAAATATGTTCTTTTAATGATTCATGATCATTATATGGTGTGTAAATGATAGATCTACATACTTTTATGTTAGATCTATATATTTAGGATTTTGAAAATGATTTTATTAATTTTTGTTTTTCAAAAATTAATTGTTGTTACTTGTTAGGATATTTGTGAAACCAAAGGCTTATTAATAGTGTGTAGATGATAGATCTACATCTACTCATAGTCATAAACATGATTTAGATTTTTATTTTAATTATTTTATTTTCGGATTTTTTAATATTTGAATTATAATATATCATTTTTTGGGGATTTCATCATAAATATGTTCTTTTAATGATTCATGATCATTGTATGATGTGTAAATGATTGATCTACATACTTTTATGCTATATCTATATATTTAGGATTTTTGAAAATGATTTTATTAAATCTTGACTTTTCCTAAAAATAATTGTTCTTAAGTGTATTAGTGTATTACTATTGCATGAATTTCTTATTTTATAGGAACAAGATGGTGCGTTCAATAGATCCGGCATGGAACCCTGGTGAACCAGTTGGAAGCAAAAGTAGGGTGAAATGTAATTATTGTGGAAGAGTGTTCAATGGCGGGATTACTCGATTGAAACAACATTTGGGGCATGTAACAGGACAGGTGATAAAATGTCATAAAGTGCCACCAAATGTAACTGCTGAAATGAAGGAGCTCCTAAATGCATCAACAAAAAAAAAAAAAGTTACAACAAAAAGGAAGAACTGAGGAATTTGATGCATGTAGAGAAGAAGTATTCGGTTCCTCCGATGATGATGACGATGAAGACCCGGAAATGAGGACGGCTAGGAGAGAAAGTGTTAGGTCACTTCAGGAGGAGGAAGAGAGAAGAAGAATGCAATATGAAGTAGCCTCTAGAGGTAGCCAATATGAGCAGGGTGGGTCATCCGAACCTGGGGGAGCAAGTTTGCGTCGGGCATTTAGTCAAAAACAACCCCGTCGAGATCCAGACATTGAGGAGATTGAAAGAACTCATACACGTGCACCTCAGCAAGTGGGGTCAACTGACCCATATTCTTATAGAAAACCAACATCAAAGCAGCCCAGCATTATGAAAGCATTAACGGGCAGGCTTGGTAAAGCAAGAGAACATCTAGTGAGAGCCGCTGGGAATTTTTTTTGGACGGAGGCATTCCTCCCAACAAGGCATCATCTCCTTATTTCACCACCATGTTAGATGCAGCTGCAGAACATGGTCCAGGTATAAAGGCACCTACCCCTTATGAGATTGGGCATGTACGTGTTGAGAAAGAGTATGAAGAGTTGCAGGCTTGGGTGCAAACTTTCAAATGGGCATGGAAGGAAAGAGGTTGTACACTAATGTGCGATGGGTGGACGACCATCACACACCATCATCTCTTGAATTTTCTAGTCTACTCGTCTATGGGCACGGTGTTTATCAAATCAGTTGATGCAACTGATTACATTCAAGATGCAAAATATATTAATAAGTTATTGAATGAGGTGATTGAAGAAGTTAGGGCAGATTGTGTAGTTCAGGTCGTTACCGACAATGCTGCAAACATGAAGGCTGCAGGAACGATGCTTATGAAACAAAGGCCAAGGATTTTCTGGTCTCCATGTGCAGCACATTGCTTGGATTTAATGCTTGAAGATATTGCAAAAGGAAAAGTCATGAAGTTTGTGATTGGTAAGATAAAGAAGATCACCAATTTTTTTTATCAATCATATAGACTCATTTCCATGATGAAAATGCATACAGACAACCATGAATTATTACGGCCTGGCATCACTAGATTTGCCACCCACTTCATTGCTATCGAAAGTGTTTACAAGTATAGAGAAGGACTTCTCCGATTGATAAAATCAAATGAATTCATGAATTCAAAATGGGGAAAAAGGCCAAGTCCCATTACTGTTGAAGTATGTAAAACAATTGAGTCCAACAAGTTTTGGCCTCATGTGAAGGGTGTTTTAAATGTTTTTGAACCCCTAATAAAGGTTCTTCGATTGGTTGATGGCGATGATAAGCCAACAATGGGCTTCTTACATGAGGCCATGGAGAGATCAAAGCTGGCTATTCAAGGAGATTGTAGATATTACAAAAAGTTTTGGAAGATCATCAACGATCGATGGGGACGACAATTAAAACATGATTTACACATTGCCAGTAAGTGAAGAATATCCTTTAACACTTGAATTGTTGTATTAACTCTCCATTCTCTCCTCAGTCCTCAATCCTCACTACATTAATTTATCAAGGACTAAAATTCATTGGTTTTACTGTTACAGGATACTTCTTTAATCCCCAATTTACAGATGGACACATATCTAATGAAATCCATTTGGGACTAAAAAATGTAATTGAAAGATTGGCGGAGAGTACAGATGAAGCAATTTGGGCTACTAATCAGGTAGGAATGTAGGATAATTAAGGAAAAAAAGTATATAACATTGTAATTTCTCTAATTTATTTTTCTACGTTAATATCTTCAGATTGACATATACAATGTACGGGCCAGAAGCTTTGGAACGACGACTGCACGGAGAGCTGTGACACAGACCTATCCTGGTATTGATTGTAATGTCATCTCTATATTATTTAAGGACTTATTATTTTTTTATTGACTCTAATATCATTTCTATTTTTTTTCAGTCGAATGGTGGTTGAATTATGGAGAGAGTGCTCCTGCACTAAGGACGATTACTATTAAAGTCCTTAGTCAAACTACATCGTCTTCCAATTGTGAAAGAAACTGGAGCACATTCTCATTTATCCACACAAGACCAAGAAATAGATTGACAATGCAAAAGCTAAATAAATGGGTCTACATTCACTACAACCTCAAACTCCGGAGTAGAAATAGAAGGAGAAGACAGTTTGAGGATCACCGGGATTATTTCTGTCCAATTAATTTGGACTATATCTTTTCAGAAGAGGATACTGTGTTAGGTCAATGGTTGGAGGAACAAGAAGAACCGGTGTTAGACCAAGACCCAGAGTTTGAGCGGTTGATAGAGGATTTGGCTGGGGAAAGGCCTGAGCCAGTGAGGGCTGCAAAAAGGATAGAAGAAATAAACTTGACAATGCAGCAGGGGCGTGCACCTAATACAAGTGAGCCAAGGGGAAAGGAGGTGGATGAAGAGAGTGAGTCAAGTATTTCTACTTCTTCATCATTAGCAGGAATTCCACCTGACTCTCCCGGGGATGAGGGTCATTATAGAGATGATGAGCCTGTCACTTATGAGACAGTTGAGCATTTTCCTCATGCTACTGAGTTAGATCCTCGCCGTGGCTATGTCAGACATGTTGGACAGACTGAGGCAGGGGGTAGTAGTAGCGCCGGCGCCGCTACTCATGGTCATCATGGAAGTTATGTTGGCCAAGGTGCCATGTATGGACAACATGGGGATTATGTTGGCCAACAAGGTGCCATGTATGGACAGCATGAGGGTTATTCATATGACCCTAATTGGGTACCCCCTTCACCAACACCGATTATTTCTATCGAACAGATGTTAATTGAGCAAGGGAGGCTTCCCCCACCAGTTTCTCGACGACCTATTTATGCCCCTCATAACTATTTCATGCCATTTGATTACAACCAGCCATCTCAATCCACAGACACAGGGGATCAAGATAGTTCATCATCTTATCAAGAACAATCTGAATATGGTTATGGATATGGTAGTGCTAGTGCTGCACAGCAGTATGGAGCATATCTTTTTAGCCAAAACCGAAGAAATGATGATGATATCGAGCCAGGGCGACACTCCACTTGGTATTAGGCTGTCAATCTGTCATACACTCATACTCATCAGTCTCTCTCTAGTCTCTACTAGTACTCTCCACTAGTCCCCTCTAATTTCAGGTAAACCATGAACATTTTTATGCCCAAGTGCTTTATGATTTATCTATCTCAGACTTCTCAGTCACTAACTCACTATCTCATTCATTAATCTTTAGGGTCTTGAATTTCACAACTTTATTTGATGATTAAGTTAGTATTAAATGATGATTGATATGTTATCTTTATCTTCTTATATTTGACACTAATGAATTGATCATGAGCATAGCATCAATAATGTTTGCATTATATGAAATACTGGAAAAAAGACAGTGAACTGCGAGTCTGCGACACAGACAGGACTCATAACTTAAGGTGACCGAGATTTTGATTTATTGTTGTTACTAATGGAAACAAATATAGTTTTCCAGCATTTTCTAATATTCTGGATTTTTTGGATATTTTTGCGAATTTTTTTGGATTAAAAAAAAAATTCACACCGCGATGACCGCGACGGACCGATATCCGCGAATGATACCGATATCATATCGGTTTTTCGGCCCGGCCGATACCGCGACCGAGACCGAGATTTTAAACCATGCTACCTTTGCATTTGGTTCCGTGGTTGGCTTGGACGTGGTCGGAACCCTGAATGTGGGGCCCGCTTAAAAATAGAATCTGGACCCTTTTTGTAGGACTCCCCGGGTTACCAAACGTCGCCCAATGTGCTGACGCGGCGTTTGCTCAACGCGTCACGCCTTGCTGGAGATTGCATCAACAGTGGCGAAGTCAAATACAGCCAATTTATCCTGTATATCTGGGCGCAATCTTTCTCGATAACGGGTGACCATCAATCGATCATCTTCATTAGTCTTGCATCAAACACAAAGCTCATGGAACCTGAGTGTATTCATCTATGGTCATAGAGCCTTGCTGAAGATTGATAAGCTCGCTATTAAATGAATCAATTTAGTCAAAAGGCAAGAACTTATCCTCCAGTCTCTCTTTCATAACTTCCCAACGAGTGATAGGAGGGCGACCCATTTGCACATTGTGGTCAACAATACTTTTCCACCAAATTCGAGCAGGACCCTTTAACTTCATCTTGACAAAAGTGACTCGTTGAGGATCTTCAATGTGATACCAAGTGAAATAATCCTGAATTGAAGTAAGCCAATCAAGAAGGGCGCGAGCATCAACTTGACCAGAAAAATCAGCAACCTCTAATTAAATTTTCCACGAGAGATCATCTCGGCGCGGGCGGGTGGTACATTATCAGTGGCCCTGTCTGTAAAGAGACGTTGAAAAAATTCATGGATTGATTCTCGGGGAATATTATCCAATGGGTGAGAGTGTGAGCCATAGGTGCTGGAAGACTCGCCGTGAGGGTTTGAAGGGGCCTTAGCAAGTTCATCGACTGTGAGTTGTAAACCGTCGACCCATTCATATAAATCCCTTAATGCAGTCATCGCGCTAAATATCAGTGAGTCTGCCACGAAAAATTTGCCCGGTGCAAGTAGCCATGGACAAGGGTTGTTCTGTTCTCACAAGGTTTTTTTTTTTTTTTGAACTGCTAGTCAGCTGGGTCAGTTTTGGCTTAACCAAGTGGCAGACAGCAGATCAAGCCCAAGCTGTGGCCCAATTCAGTGCCTAAGCAGAACACGTGGGAGAAATCCCTTTACTGGCTTGGAAAATCGTGCAAAAAGGAAAAAAAGAAATAAGGGGCCTCTGCGTTACCTGTGTCGACTTGGAGAAAAAAAAACGAAGAGTGAAGGCGTTGGCGATGGTGAGTGGCTGATGGAGTCAAGATCCATGATCTACGATGCAAGGTACTGCGATGCTGAAGATGGAGTTGCAGGCTGGTTGTTGCTGTGATGAAGATGGAGTTGCAGGCTGGTAGTTGCTGCGATGATGGTGCGGCTAGAGTGCTCGTCATCGGTGCCAGGTATTCTCAAAACTCAGTGCTCCTTCGTCTCTCTCTTCGTCGTCTCTCTGCTGCTGCTCTTTCTTCTTCTTTCTTTTTGGTTGGGGTTTCTCAAAGCTAGGGAATGGCAGGGTTGGATGCTTATGAAATTGAGGGCTGGTTTTAGTGGTTTTTTCTTTTATTTTTGTTGTATTTTGGTGTGAAATTAGGTATTTTGGTGTCGGTGTTTGTGATTTAGGGTTTTCGAAAGTTTGGAAAAGGGGATGGAGACGGGGTTCTGTGCGGGGAGAGCAAAGGTTTCGGTCTAGGATTTGGGGTGTCTTTTTTTTCTTTTGGGAATTTCGGATGGTTGGGAAGTTGGTGGAATGGTTACGTGGTCTCGGTTGGTTGGATAGAGGGAGGGGAATGGGTTGGATGGTGAAGGGCAATTTGGCAGTGAGTTCGGTAGGCAGACAGAGGGTTCGGTGGAATGGAGAGAGTGGGATGGAGAGAGAGGGGACGAGAAAAAATTCCGAGAAGGACGAACGTCTCCCCGGCGATCGCTTCGGCTCTGATACCAATTGACGCAGCCAAAGATCTGCAATTGGGTTGATAGATCAATCTCCGGAAGGATTGATCGAATCCAAGAGGATTCCAGCCACTAGGGCACAAACGAAAGCATGAAAAACTCATGTGATCAACTCAAAAAAAGATTATTGATCGATTGAAAATAAGCATGTTTATTACAATAGAGAGCTTCTCTATTTATAATGTAATAAGGCTACTAAATTAGTAAACTATGGGAACATAGAAAACTACTAATTCTCAAAAATAGAAAACTACTAATTAGAAAACTAAGCAATAATTCCTAATCTAGAAAGGAACATGTGGACCCCATCAGCTGGGTCCATCACAGCTTGTGGGTCCTTGTCTTGGATAGGGACCGGACTGCATCACTAACTCTCACTCCCCAGATTGCCCAAGACATGTGGAGCACGGTAATGAGTCAAGGGTATTTGAACTTAGGGTTTTGAATGTCCATTACCTTCTGAAGCACCAAGGGTCTTGAAACCCGACATTCAAACCCTAATAGCGCATAGAGTTGAATGTCGTCATGCTTGCATGTCTACGATAACCCATGACCTAGGTTGATGGCTGTAACTTGTAATGGTCCCTTGAATGCTATCTAGTTGGGATTTGGTCACCAATCAGTTATACTCATTACTCACGTCTGTTGTGCATGCATCTATTACTTTGGCAGTTAGCAGTGTCCATCATACCTTTGGACCTACCAGATCTTAGTCAAGTTATTTGTCGTGTGTCGGTCACTCTTTGCAGTTTATCACGGAGTACATAGCCCACTTTCTTCCTTGGAATGACGGGATCCTTAGTTGGGTTTTACTTAGTCGATGAGTGCGCGTACGTTGCCAGCTGCCTTCTAAGTTGCCCGGATCAAAACCTACTTTTTTACCCATTTTGGGGCTACTCATTTCATGTCGAAATGCTGCCCAATTTTATTTAGTTCATTTTAGCCTAGTTTAGCATTGTTTTGTTCAGTTTAGTCAAGTCTTAGTCGTTTAGCATGCTCGTATTGCCTAGTCTTGTCCGATACTTGTTTACTTTCCCTAATTGAGATTCGTAAAGGGCTACTCAGTGTGGAACACAATTTTTGTCATGCTTGCTCCGTACTTGGAGTAGTTACCTAAATTGGTTGTCTTGCTCGAAAGAGAGTCTAGCTAGGTCTTTTGCCTTGGAATCTAGAGTCGGCACCACATAGCTAAGATCCTGCCCAGTCGGACCCGGCTGTGTACGGGTTTTGTTTCATTATTTATAGTCACTGCAATGTAGCCTCGCAAAGCAACTAGGGTGTTGCTTTGGTACCATACCTAATACTCAATGGCCATAATTAAACTCACAAAATGGAGTCTTGAGGTGCCGATGCTCGATTATTTCTCGCTCGCTCTGGGCCACAAACGCGATTTGAAATCGTGATTTCCAGGAGAATTTAGCCACATGATTTGCCATTTTGCTAGAGTATAACTTGTTTAGCTTTGTCTTGCAAGATTCTTCATTATGCCTACTCTTTTGCACTATATTGCCTAGTTGTTTACTTTATTGCACATCTTTAATATTTCCAGTCTTTTAAATTCATATTTAACGCAACATGTTATGTTATTTACATTGACTACTTGCCCAGCTCTTGTTTGATTCTACACTTGGTGCCATAGGTAACTGATCCCCTACCCCTGAGCAAGAGGCTACGGGGTCCAAGAGGATCTACAAGGTTTCTGAGAGCAAAACACTAATGATGTTTTGTAAAGCATCGGGCTAGCACGAGGGATCGACACATTTTGGGAAATAGTCATTTTGGTCTTATCTTCTGTAAATGGCTGTTGTTTTTGTAGGCCTTGTAATTAAACTACTTTTGTAAATGTTTAACTTGAATATATTAATGCAGTGGAAATGTTTGTCCTTTTCAGTTACCAAGTCCGATGCCAATATCTTGTGTAGATATTTATTTGTTTTCCTTATAAGATTCACACAAGCTTCTGCCATGATCTCCCATGGATTCAAGAGACTCAATTATCCTCACATGGCGGAATCCTGTGGGAACTGCAGCCGTAGGGAAAATTTTTCAAATTGCTAAAACTATGGAGACAGCACCGCGATCCCGGAATGTGGAGTTTAATGCTAATCCGGTCCGGGGTGGCGGAGTCATGTCGTGACAGCGTGTGAATCATTTACATAGTAAATGAGTGCAAACAACCAACCCCTGAAAAGTTGGATCAAGAGGAATTATGCACTAATATAATAAGTTTGATGTGCAACATATAACTATATGGTGTCCAAAAATACAAAGATTGATGGGCACTGATGTGGAGCAGAAATACGACTCTACATTTCCTGAAACGCAGAGCAAGGATACAGATACGGATACTGTGCTAATGCCAGTAACTTTAACATTTGCAACAAAGCTTTGCCTATAGCTTTCTGTTAGAACAATCTCAAATCTTGTAAAGTATTTTTGTACATTTCTTTTTTATAGTAATTTTTGTAAATTTGAATAAAATGCTTTCACTTATCACTCGCAATAAAAAAATGAAAAGAACAATAATAACAATAAATCTGATATAAAATAAAACAAGAAAGCTGGTGCAGTACAATATGGTGAAGCATGTATCTGTTTGACAGCAACACAGCAGTGCACAGGAATATAGAAGTTTGAAATATTAGGGAATTTTAAACCGCATCAAAAACCTTTATAACAACATGCTAACCTGAAGCAGTGAGAAACATGGTTCTCAGAAAATCTGTCATTTCAATATCTTGAGAACACACCTGACATGTCAACGCTTCTGAATGACCTAAGTTCTTTGGCAAAATCATTGAGCTTCTGTCTGGATTTCCTTTCAATCTTGATACTAGCACCTGAAGACAAGTTTGTCCCTGGAGCAAAAGACCATTTCATCCCTCCTAAAGAAGATCTGCTCTCTTCAGAAGAAGGCCTCCCTGGTTTTGACACGAGTAACTTTTCCACCATCTTCCATAGAACTGAAAAAATAATATATATATATTATTTGATCAATTTTTATATGATATATGGCCAAGAGATAAACTTTTTGAAAAAGCAGAGTTCTTTCCAAAATGGCAACACAGCATGAACCGATACACTCAAAACTAAAAAACATGTCTTCTACATTCATGCATTCATCATCATCATCATCATCAAAGCCTTGTCCCAACTATGTTGGGGTCAGCTACATGAATTATGTTTCTCCATTCCGATCTATCCCAAGTCAAATCCTTGGATAGGTTCCACTTCATATCTATCCTTGGTTTTTCCATCCATGTTCTTAAGTCTTTTTTTTTTTTTTTTTCTTGGAAAAAAGTTGTTTCCAAGGAAAAAACAAATTAAGAACACCAAAATTGGGTCTCTAAAAATCTTGACCCTTCAATTGACCTCAGTTGGTCTTACTAAGGAGGAAAAAAAAGAATACAAAGGATAACCTTTTCATATCTGGATCATGGCCAGACCTTTTGACAGTGACCCTTCACACCCTGGCTCTGGTAAAATGCTAATGAACCCAAATTGAAAGAAGATGAGAGAGAGAGAGAGAGAAAGTATTGGTCTTCACTAGTTATTTCTAATTTTCTATCCCCTGTGAGAGGCTGCATGTTTCTGTTAGCACAAGAAACTGTCAGGGTAATGTACATTTATAAAAATAAAATAAAAAATTAGGTGCACAACAGGAAGATAGTTTCTAAAAATGTCTAAAGATTGCTTCCTAATCTGAAAGATATATTCATGTCTCATTCATGATGTCTAGAAGATGTAGGTTTCCCAAAGTACCATGGTGAATGCGGTCTCGCAGGATCCATATGAGATTCTGCCAGGGCCACATTCACTCATTTAAACATTTTAGCAACTTTTGTAGAGGACTATATATCAATGCATTCAACAATCTCCCGATATGGATTGAGACATGTACACAGGGAGCATGCATATGACCCGTCATTTTCAAAAGCCTAGGATATGGGTACCGATTTGCAGGTACAGGTATGGCCTTAAAGTTACTAAAGAGTGAGGTGAAAACTCTAATCCAGGAAAAGAAAAAAGGACCATGATCACAATTTCCCTTTGTTGTCCATTCTTTTTAAATTGCCTTTTTTAATTTAAGAACTACTCTTGATTGAGCTGAATGTATGAATCCCAATAGGAGTACACCATATAACTTGCTTCCTGTGAATCTCAACGTCAGAAGGCATTGTTTAAATCAAAGAAGATCACAACTTATTTAGAACTCTTGAAATAGCCTTAAGGAGAACTATTGATCAGAACTGAAAAATGAGCAGAAGAAATACAACTATGGATCCATTTTTTCCATTTCATAGCAAACCCCATGCGCACCATCATATATTGGAGAAACCCCCAATCCACCATATCAAATGCCTTTTCAAAATCCAGCTGGCAGACCAATCCTGGATGCTGTTGCCGATTCCTTGAATCTATACACTCATGAGCTATTAGCACACTATCAAGAATTTGACGACCATCTACAAAACACCCTGAACATCAGAAATAATCTCTGGCAGCACCCTTCGAAGACGATTAGCAAGCACATTAGCTAATATCTTGTACAAACCACCAATCAAACTAATGGGCTGGTAATCCTTGATCAAGATTGCACCATCCTTTTTAGGAATCAATGCAATGAAAGTAGCACCCAACTCCCCTGTTATAACTCCATTCTTGTGGAACTCATTAAAGAAAATAAGCAAATCATCTTCTAGAAGGTCACAAAAGTGCTGAAAAAAATATTATAGGAAAACCATAGGCTGTAAAGTTGGGAAGTTCCCTTCTAAATATTTGGGGATGCCTTTATGTTTCGGGCTGCCAAAGAAAGGTTTATGGAACTCGGTGGTTGAGTATATTGATAAAAAGCTTAGCTCTTGGAAGGGGAGGTACTTGTCTTCGGGAGGGCGCATAACTTTAATAGAGTCTGTTCTTTTCATTATCCTAATTTACTATTTGTCTTGTTTTAAATGTCATAAGAGTGTGCTTCGGCGGATTGAAAAATTTCAGCGTAACTTCTTTGGAATGATGCTGTGGAGAAAAAGAAGTATCATTTGGTTAGATGGGAGACAGTGTGTTCTCCTATTTCTCAAGGTGGTTTGGGTGTTCGTTCAATCGAAAAAGTCAATAAAGCACTTCTTGGGAAGTGGTTATGGAGGGTGGGAGAACCTGATGGACGCTTGTGGAGACAAATTTTGATTAGTAAATATCAGTTGGGTAATGAAGGATGGTGTGAGCCAAATATGGATTATAAGATTTCGAGGATATGAAATTCTGTTCTTTCTGTTAAGGCTGACTTTGATTTGCAAATCCGTTACAGGGTTAATGATGGTCAATGGGTTAGCTTTTGGCACGATAAATGGTGTGGGCAAAATGTGTTGCATCATCTCATTCCTAATCTTTATTCATTGGAGAGAAGGCCAAAGGGGACTGTTGCTGATCATTTTGCTTTTAAAGGAGACTGTATGTCTTGAAATTTTTGTTTTCGGAGGTACTTAACTGATAGAGAAATTTCTGACTTAACTAGTATGCTTGGTATGCTAGATAAGATTTATTTATCAGTTGGGAGGGGAGATAAAAGGGTTTGGAAGCCTGATGTTAAAGGTAACTATTCGGTCAAGTCTGTTTTTAATAGCCTAACTGAAAATCCTGATAGAGTGGCTAGTTGGCACAGTTTTGGGGATCCTTCGGTTCCTCCAAGAGTATTAGCTTTTTGTTGGATTGCTAGGTGGCATAATATTTTGACTACTGACAAATTATGTCAATGAAACTATGTTATAGTTAATGGGTACCCTATGTGTTTAAAAGATGAAGAGTCCGTGCATCATTTGATGAACCATTGTCCATTTGCTTATAGAGTGTGGATCGCTATCCTTGACATGTTTGGTATGCAGTGGGTCATCCCTAGGGCAGTCAATGGCCCTTTTCATCAATGGCAGCTTGGGTGCAAGTACATTCGCGGCAGAATCTTATGGAAACTAGTGTTGTATGCTACACTCTGGAAGCTTTGGTTGGAGAGGAACAATAGATTATTCAGAAATAAAAGTAGCTCTGTGGATGAGGTTGTTTGGTGCATTGATTGCTCTGTTTCGGAGTGGGTATGGACAAAAAAGGAGCTCCAAGGTGTTGATCTAAGTAATCTCTATATATCTTGGGTGGAAGTGTTGAGAGGAGGTTGGAATGCTAAACGTGTGAATAGAGTGCTTTGGTTGAATCCTCCATTGGGCGTTCTAAAGCTAAATTTTGATGGAAGTTTTGTTCATTCACTTAGAAGAGGTGGAATTGGGGGCTCACTTGGCCAAGGACTATGCGCCTCAAGAAGCGGAGAGGTCTTGTGTTCGACACCTACCTCCGTTGGCCACTTTCCATACTTTTTCCCGGTGCATGTAGATAGGAGGGTTTGCATGTGCCCCTAGGGATTAGTTCTCGACTGTCCAGAATCGAGTGTCCCTCAGGCCCAGAGCCCTGGGTTGGGCGCGGAGATACCCTAGGTTATAAAAAAAAAAAAGAGGTGGAATTGGGGGTGTTATTAGAGATTGGCCTGGCGTGGTTGTTCGAAGCTATTCAAGGCCTATCAAGTCGATGGATGTTAATGAAGCTGAACTTTTTGCTATTTTGATTGGTTGTCGTGAGTTGCGTAGGATGGGATGTGTCAATGTAATTCTTGAAGGCGATTCTTTTTCAGTTATTCAGTGGTGTCTGGTAAGTCTTCTTTTCCATGGAGGCTGGCGGATTGGGTAGAGGAGGTGCAGGATATTTCTCTTCAATTGAGCGCTTGCTTCAATCATATTTTAAGAGAAGCTAATGTCATGGCAGATGCTCTTGTAAGGGAGTGAGTTTTTTCATTCTCCTCTTACTTTTTGATGTATAGTATCCTTTTTGTTTCGTAGGTCTCTTTTGGAGTGTTTTTTTGTTTAGGCTGGCAGTTTGTGGCTTAGTCCCGTTTTGTTTCTTCTTGTAGCTTAATAAAATTTTATTGTTATAGAAAAAACTATGGATAACAAAAGCCGAATCAAGTTCAACTTTGCCACAGGCAAAAAGATTGCATAATCAACTCCATATGTCTACATAAAGCTCTTCACTACCAACTTAGCGCTATATCTCTCAACACATTCATAAACAATCAAAACATTCCACAATCAAAACTGAGTCTAACATCTTTCAACCTTCAACGATATAGCCTGTTCCGCATTTATTATCATTGGAATAACTTTCTGCAATCTATTGACAACAATCTTTGCCACTCTTTTATGAACACTCCCAACCAGAAAATTCTTCTCACCCTTACTAGAAATTAGCACAGAAATTAAAACAACACGCCTACTAGAGTCCTTTTCACATCCTTCTACGAATCTCCGGCTAATATAAGACTCTAAGAACCACTCAAACTTTAAAAGATCTCCTTTATTATGGTAGCTCATTTTGTTTATACTGAAGAAGTTAAAAAAAGAAAGAACCATTACAAGTACTTCATTTTAGGCCTCCGCCTACACTAAAGCACTTACATTTTCTAAATGACTCAATTTCCTTAATATTAGGAACTACGGTGTAAAAGTCTCATTCTGCAACAACACGCTATCGACAGCACTTATTTGCATTTTTAACTAAATTACTACAAAACCAGCTTCGAATACAGTTGACTGGACATGACCATTAACATCAACTGAATCAGGTGCCAACTTTCAGATATCATTTGATTTTCCATTTTAGTTCCTTTTTTTTTTTTTTTGTTTACTATGAACAATGCCCTTTCTCCATATTCTGCTAAACACAAAATTACTTGCTGATCACAGCACTTCAGCTCTGCCATAAGTAATTGATCCATATCAGATATCTGGAATGCCCCACAATAGATTTGAAATGCCGAACAGAATTTCCCAGAAGAGACAATCAATGCAACACATTGTATGTTGGTGGTTTCATGGTTTAAACCATAAGGAAGTTCTCTCTATTGTGTGTACTTAAATTTCGACTTGGAAAATCCAGGTCCTGGCCCATTACCCTTGTTTGAAGCCGTTGTGGCAATCGTGTAAGTGCTCACAACGTGTCTCCTCTTTTTATAACACGTTATTGCCATGCGTGGTAACATGCTCATGTGTTGCTGCCATTGGGGAGCTACTTCCGCAGAAGTACTAATGGTACACCACCTCCATGGGCTTATGAGATATGTTACCTTCGCGGAAGTGTGCACTTAACCGCCAGGTGGCAATGACATGCTTTTGTTTCCGTTTGGGTTCCTCTTTATTTATATAAAGGTTCAGTGGAGGGCTCAAATAGAATACACAAAACACCACTATAACAATAGAATATTTTCCTCTTTTGCTCTCTGGTTGGTGCTGCTGTTGTTGCAAGCAAGTCTGAAATAGTGGTCCACAAGGTTTGAGTTCTTCATACATCCGCGTGCATAAGTGGTGGAGATATCCTGTCCGGAAGCCGTCGTATCCTAGGGCACACGTCCACGAGTCCACTGCATAATTGAGGGGTGGAATCTATCTAAAAGAAAGCGCCCTCTGTGACGTGCTTCAGCTGCCAATCGTTCGTGTTCATTCTTTCTTTTCTCTAACTCTTTATTTTGTTCAATAATTTATCAACAATTTCCGCAATTATTTTCCAACAATTTAGACAGTCTTTTTTTTATGAAGAAGCAATTTAGACAGATTTTTATTTTGCAGATTAAATTGTTGATAAATGAAAATGGTTATTATTAGGGAGAATCCTAAAGTATTCAATTTCGAAGGCCAACATTTTAAGATCTGGTAAATGAAAATGGAATTTCTCCATAAAGTGTTGAAAATCCTAAATGTGTTGAACACAGACTGTCCTGAACCATTGGGATATGGGCCCACTAGTACATATCAGAATGATCAATGGAAATCTAATGATTTTGATTATAGGGATGAGATCCTCAATCATCTAGATAATTCCTTATATAGTGTATTTGCGAAATACAAAACCGCAAAGGAATTATGGGAAGCATTGGAAAAAGAGTAAGCTACTGAAGATGCAGGAACCAAAAAATATGAGGTACAAAAATTTTGGACTTCCAAATGGAAGAAGGAATATCAGTGAAAACACGAGTTAAAGACTTTCAAAAATTAGTCCATGAAGTCCAGACCGAGGGAATGGACATACCCAAACAATTTGTAGTTGGCAGTACTTCACACAAAGTCCAACTTTCGTGGAAGGACTTTGTGATCTCCAATGGAGGATCAGATTGTCCGCCTTCAGATCCAAGAACAACATTGAGAACGTGATTCTAAGAGTAAGGAATCTGAACATGTGTATAAGGCCAATCTGACTGAGATCAAGGATGACTAGAAAAGACCCAAACCCGATGCATCTCGTTCTCAGCCAAAGAGAAATCAGAAGAAAAACCAGAACCAGAATCTAAAATCCCGGAAAGACATAAATAAGTAAAGAGATGTTGAATACATTGTTTGCAGAAAAAAGGATCATTATGCAAAGGAATGCAACCAAAGAAAGGGCAACAAAGCTAAAGGACAAACTAATCTTGCCAAGAAAAACTTTGCAGCGGTGGTGACAAAGGTGAACTTTGTTAGAAGTAGTACAGATTGTTGGGTTGACACAGGTGCTACCTGGCACATCTGTAAAGATAGAAGTGCTTTCACCTCCAACGAGCAGGTAGGAGATATCCAAGAACTCTACATGGGCAACTCCTCTATGGCCAAAGTCATTGGTCAAGGGAAAGTGGTTTTGCACTCTCTTCTGGGAAGTCACTAACTTTGACGGAAGTGCTACATGTGCCCGATGTGAGGAAGAATTCGGTTTCTGGTTCGGTTCTAATAAATAATGGTAGTGTTTGAAGCAATTAAATTTGTGATTACCAAAAATGGAACTTTTGTAGTAAAAGGTTATATCTGCCTTTGCAAAATGAATGTAAACTCTAAGGGTAATAAAGCTTCTACTTTTGCTTATATTATTGCCTCTTCTGATGTGTGGTATGCTAGACTAGGTCAAGTGAATTTTTCATCTATAAAGAACATGATGGATTTGGGATTAATTTCTAGATCAGAAGTAGTTCCTAAAAACTTGTGAAGTCTGTGTTCGGTCCAAATATGTGAGAAAACCTTTCAAAAGTGTTGAAAGATGTTCTGAACTTTTAAGGCTAATTCAAAGTGATATTTGTGAACTAAATGGCATTTTAACTAGAGGTGGTAAAAAGTACTTTATTACATTCATAGATGATTATTTGAGATTTTCATATCTACTTGCTTAGAATATCTGAGGCCCATGATAAATTTAATCTTTATAGAATGGAAGTAGGAAATCAATTGGGTAAGAAGATTAAGGTCCTTAGATCTGATCAGAGGAGAATCCATGTCCAATGAATTTGTAGATACTCATAAAATCTTAGGTATAATTTATTAAGTGACAGTCCCCTACTCCCCACAACAAAATGGTGTGGCCGAGAGGAAAACTAGAACCTTGGTTGAAATGGTGAACTCACAGTTAACCAGTTGTGGACTCCCAATGTCATTCTACCATAAATTCTGGGGCCTCCTAGGAGTTGACATTATGGCCTTCATGAAGGAATTTCACTCTAGAGGCAAGCTCTCTAAATCGATTGGTGCCTCTTTCATCGGCCTTATCCCAAAGAAGATAGGGGCTGACACCATTAAGGACTTCAGGCCAATAAGCCTCTTAGGTAGCACCTACAAAATCTTGGCTAGAGTTCTAGCTTCCAGACTCCAAAAGATCCTCCCTTCCATCATCTCTCCCTCTCAAGGTACCTTTGTCCAAGGTATACGGATCTTAGATGGAGTTCTTGCTCCCAATGAATGCATCCACTCTAGATACAAAGACAGACTTCCTGACATAATTTGTAAAATTGATTTGGAAAAGGCCTTCGACAGGGTGGATTGGGATTTCCTCCTTCAGCGTAGGATGGGCTTCGGATCAAAATGGAGGGTTTGGATCAAAGAATGCATTTCATCTGCGACCTTCTCCATTCTAATCAACGGCTCCCCAAAGGGATTTTTTCCAGCTGAGAGGGGCTTACGCCAGGGGGATCCCCTGTCTGCGTTTCTCTGTCATTATTGGAGAAGCCCTTAGTCGGATGCTTTCCAAAGCAGAAGACTGCAATCTGATCCACAGATTCAAGCCTTCTCATAATGCTCCTTCTGTCTCCCACCTCCAATATACAGATGACACCTTCCTTTTCTGCGATGTTGACGAGGACCAAATAAAAAATACGGTTGCTATTCTCAGATGTTTTGAAGCTGTCTCGGGTCTTAAGATAAACTTCTCAAAAAGTTCCATCCTCGGAGTCTCAATCGAAAACATCTCTCTCCATCACTATGCTACCATTTTGGGGTGTAGAGCTAACTGTTAACGCAAGCCCATTATAATATAAGTTTGGCCCATCCATGACCCATCTGCAAAGTCCATTATGTTATAAACTTGTACAGCAATACATACTAAAATAGGAGATTTGATTGATTGATACTAGTCAGACTTGTACAGCAATACATACTAAAATAGGAGATTTGATTGATTGTAATTGTAGCCCAAATTGGGCATCTCTGATCTATAAATTACAATGGTGAATCCTTAAGGAGATCATCGAATACAATTCTATTCAGTCTTGTTTTATGAGTGATATTTCTTCTGGCCTATTCGTTACATGGTATCAGAGCCAACCTTGGTGCAAAAGAGAGATTAAGAGCCATCTAATCTCTCTCGTTTAAAATTCTCAAGGAGAGTTTCTCCGCTGCCAACTGTTTTAAACGAGACTTACACGACGACAAGCTGTGAAGATCAACAAAGGGTCATCATCAACAAATCAGATTTGATCAGAAGGACACCACAGTGCTGGTCGTCTGACATTCTGGGATTTTTTGGCTATTTTTGAAGAATCAGAGGTAGGTTTTTTTATCACTGTTTGGGTTTACCAGTCTCTGCAATATCATTTCATCAAATCCGTCCATCTTTGAGCATAAGTATCCGATTGCTGCAATCTGTGCTGTGTTGGTTCGAAATTT
This sequence comes from Cinnamomum chago, assembly GCA_038049695.1. Taxonomy (NCBI): domain Eukaryota; kingdom Viridiplantae; phylum Streptophyta; class Magnoliopsida; order Laurales; family Lauraceae; genus Cinnamomum; species Cinnamomum chago. Next base: position 44,335,239 of record CP142458.1, read on the forward strand.
TTGTGGAGTATCTATCTGATCACCCTGATCTGGTATATTGCATCTCAAGTGGGCCCCACCTACTGTTTTATGTAGAAAATTTTGGTCGCCTGGACCAAATTTGTGAGCATTTTTTCTACAGATCTGAGATCTATTGTGATCTGTTGAGTTAGAACAATTTCTGGGCTGTTCTTGGTTCTCTGGTGTTGCTGTCTCCTTTAATCAACACTTTCTGCATGGTCTACAATTAATCTGAGCTGTTTTTTTATTGCTGTCTGGTTACTGCTCACTTTGTTTGTGCCTTTACTGTCATTTGTCCGTTACTTTTGTCCTCTGTGGGTTGCAAATGGACAAGAATGAAATGCAATTGATCAAATTCAATGGGAAAAACTATTCTGCTTGGGCCTATCAATTTGAGTTATATCTGAAAGGCAAAAAATTATGGGGCCACATTTCTGGTTCTATACAAAAGCCAACTGGAAATGAAAAATTGGAAGATTGGGAAACCAAAGAAGCACAAATTATGAGCTGGATGTTGGGCGCAGTGGAACCCCAATTTTTCCTACATCTTAAGCCCTATAAAACTGCTCAAGATATGTGGAGATATCTGAAACGCATATATCACCAAGTGAATTCAGCCCGTCGGTTCCAATTAGAACATGACATTGCTCAATATTCTCAAGGACAGATGGCTGTCCAGGAGTATTACTCCGGCTTCTTTGCTCTTTGGACTGAATACACGGATATTGCCTATGTCACTATCACTGGAGAAACTCTCTCTGGTATTCAGGAAGTTCATAAAATTACTCAGAGAGATCAATTCTTAATGAAACTTCGGCCTGAATTTGAAAATGTTCGCTCCAAGCTTCTGAGTCGGCATCCATCCCCCTCTTTCGAGACATGTCTCAATGAAGTGCTCCGCGAAGAACAACGGATATTCACTCAGCATCAACTATCCCAACAATTATCCACTGGTCCCACTGAAGTAGCTTATGTAGCAAAAGGGAAACCCCCCAGACGCGACACTTTAACCCAGGATTTGAGCAAGATTCAATGCTTCACTTGTAAGGAGTATGGACATTATTCTTCTCAGTGCAGAAGAAAAGTTTGTAACTACTGCAAAGCTAGCGGACATATCATTTCTGAATGCAAGAAACGACCATAAAATCGAAATTCGCGTGCTTATTCTGCCATTGCTTCTTCAGATTCTCACTCTGTGGCACCTGCTTCTCCGTCTTCATCTATGTCTTCACAGCAATTTGCACCCAGCCCTCCTATCAACCCTGAAATGATTCTCCAAGCATTCTCCTCCTTGGGCCTCTATGGTAAAACCTCTCCGTCTCCTTCCATTTGGTATTTTGATTCTGGAGCATCAAATCATATGACTTCCTCTTCCAGACTCATGTCTCACATTCAATCATATGATGGGAAACTCCAAGTTCAAACTGCAAATGGGGGTCATTTACCTATCACTGCCATAGGAGATATTCCACACAAATTGCCTTTGAATCATGTTTTTCTTTCACCTGGCCTCTCTACAAATTTGTTATCTGTTGGACAACTCGTAGATAATCAGTGTAATGTGTCATTCTCTTCTTCTGGTTATGTTGTACAGGATCAGGGGACGGGACAGGTGATTACGAAGGGGCCTAAGTGCGGCCGGTTGTTTCCACTTAGTCTACCTATACAACCTAGGGATGAATCTACTTCAGCTTTTTCATGTGTTCTTCAAAATAATGTTCATCTGTGGCACAAAAAATTAGGACATCCTAATTCGAACATATTGTTATCTTTGAAAATTTCTGGTTTGATTAATAAAATGCAGTTTTCTACTTCTGATGTGAATATTGATTGTTCTGTTTGCAAATTAGGAAAAAGTAAGGCCCTTCCATTTCCTGTGCATACCTCTATATCCGAAAAATGTTTTGATTTGATTCATAGTGACGTTTGGGGTATAACACCAGTTATTTCTCATTCCCACTTTAAATACTTTGTCACATTCATCGATGATCATAGCAGATTCACTTGGGTTTATTTTTTAAGGGCTAAATCAGAGGTTTTTAAAAAATTCCTGGCCTATGTTGAAACACAATTCTCCACTTGCATAAAGATTCTCCGATCTGATTCAGGTGGAGAATATGTGTCAAACAGATTTCAAGAATTTCTTCAACACAAGGGGATTATCTCACAACGAACCTGTCCTCACACTCCACAGCAAAATGGCATTGCTGAGCGGAAGAATCGCCATTTACTTGACATGGTTCGTTGCCTACTACTTGAATCCTCTGTTCCCCCTAGATTCTGGCCGGAAGCTCTCTCCACTTCCGCTCATCTTATTAATCTGCTTCCGTCTTCCAAACTTCAAAATCAGTCCCCATATTTCCGTCTTTTTAACTCTCATCCTACATATACACATCTTCGTCCTTTCGGATGTGTTTGTTTTGTTCATCTTCCTCCTTTTGAAAGGATGAAATTGTCTGCGCAAGCTACCAGATGTGTTTTTCTTGGTTACGCAACTCATCAAAAAGGATTTGTTTGTTATGATCCAGCTGCCAAAAGAATTCGTGTTTCTCGACATGTGTTTTTTGAAAATTTTTATTTTTTTTCTCAAACCCCTGATTCCTCCACTCCTATTACCATGACTAGATTACCACATTTTTCATCCAACACTTCATCTTCTGTTGAAAGGTTCAAAACTGGAATTGTATATCGGCGACGGACGGAACCACTCACTGCTACAATACAACCCCTTCAAGAGACACCTGTTTCTTCTGGCTTATTCGTTACACTAACTCCTTCTCATCCACCTACCTTGGTCTACACTGTGCCTATATAGAATGCCTAAATCTATATGGAATCCAGTGGTTGAAGGATTCAGAAAAGGCTATCTTCCTGGAAAGCAAAGTATTTATCCTTGGGAGGCAGAATCGTGTTGATCCAATCTGCACTCGCCAACCTTCCTATCTACTACATGTCCATCCTCAAGTGCCCCGCTGCAATCATCAACCGCATTAAGAAGCTTCCAAGAGACTTCCTTTGGCAAGGCCATGAGGAATCTAAAAAATTCCACCTGGTCAATTGGAAAATGGTATGCTGCCCTAAAGACTCTGGCAGTCTTGGAATAAGACCTTTATGGCTAGTTTGGCACTTTACTAACATAGTAAAAGTCAAGTAAAGCCTCTTCAGACAAGATGTCACATTAAAAGCACATTAATTCAAAACTCCCTTCATCTTTTTCAAAAAAAAAAAAAACCACCTTTATCCACTAAAATACAAAAAAACTCCACTTTCCCATACAGAAAGTCAAAAAGATTTCATAACAAACAACTAAAAACAAAATACCATCATAAAGCACTTATATTTTATTCTTTCTTCAAAATAAACATTACTTCACATGACTCTATTAGTAGAGTTGCCAAACTGGCCCTAATCATGAATCAGGCTTTGCTAGGCAAATGGCTTTGGACACTTGGAGAAGATTCAAAAGGCCTTTGGAAAAGCATCCTGGTAGCCAAATACAAAGTTAGAAGCGGCTAGGATACCTCTCCTCCTTCGCGAAGGTGCTCAAACTTCTAGAAAGGGATATACAGCTCCAAAGTTACTTTTACCCAATCCATCCACTATCGCGTCCGCAATGGAGAGAACTTCATTTTGGCATGATGTATGGGCTGGTGAGACCCCTTTAGCACTTCAGTTCCCTGACCTATACAGATGCGCCAGAAACCGCAATGCTAAGGTTAGAGATTACCTCGACACAAGCACAAACAATCAATTGTGGTGGCCTATATTCAGAAGGAATCTTTCCGAGGCAGAAGAAGCAAACCTCTTTAGTCTTTTTGAGGTGCTTAATGGCATAGACAGCTCAAGAGAAGGGTAAGACAGCAGGTTATGGGCCCCTTCACGTGATGGTTCTTTTTCGGTTTCCTCCTTCTCCACCTTATCAATCACTCCAGTTGCTTCTCGACGTTGGTCATCATTATGGACGATCAAGGCCCCTCCAAGAGTTATTGCTTTCGCTTGGCTTGCATTTCGATACAAAATTCTAACTATGGATAATCTTTGCCGCAGACATATGCTCATTTTCAACGCTTGCCCCATTTGCTTAGGTGACGAGGAATCGGTGGATCACCTTCTGCTCCATTGCAAGCAGACGAAAGCCCTTTGGTCAACGATCCTGGAGGATTTCAACTGCAGTTGGGTCATACCGCAATCCTTACCCGACCTATTCCATCAGTGGGCTAGCCCGATTACTACCTCCAAAGGGAAGATCATGTGGCGCCTCTCCTTTTGGCTTGCATCTGGATGATTTGGAAAGAGAGAAACAGAAGGTGCTTTGAAGGGATTACTTCCTCCTAAGAAGACTTAATCCTTAGAATGAAATTTTGTGTTACCTCATGGGTCTCCTATCTTCCAGATTTTTTGGGCTTATCTATTGATGCAATTATGTTCAATTGGAGGGAAGTCGCATCAATTTGATTTGGTTCTCTTCTTCCCCCATTTTTTTACTAGAGGCCTTACTGCCGCCGACACGACAGGGGGGTTATAAAATCCCCCTTTTGGTCTTTTTAGGGTTTTTTACCTACTCTTCCCTCTCTTCCCCTCTATGTTTGCTGTTTTTTACTCTTTGTGGTCCCAAGTGTCTCCCAAGTCCATTTCTTCAAGATTTCTAGCCACCAAATCACCGACATTCAACTATTGAAAGAAATCTAAAGATTCTAAACAAGATTCTTCATCTAGGTATGTGATTTTTTTTTTCAACTTTCGAGATTATCACTCTCTAACTACTATGAATCACAACATAATGGCATCATTGTCTTGTTTTATTGTAGATCCATGCTTCCTTTTGATCTTGTATGCATATCTTTTGTTTTTTTTATATATATTGTGATTTTTATCTTCGGATTTATGTTATTTAAAAAAAAAAACATCATCACTTATGGAAAACTCATGAAACAACTTGAAAATAGCTTCATATTGTTAGATCTATGTTTCCCATAGATCATTCCACCAATACTTGAATGTTTATTGATTTTTCTCTATTTTTTATTTTGGGATTTATTTATTTTTGAAAAAAAAATGTGAATACTCATGAACAACCCATGAAACCACTTGGAAATTGCTTGTAAATGATAGATCTATGTTTCCCATAGATCAATCCATCACATTTTGAATGTTTATTGATTTTTCTCTATTTTTTATTTTTGGATTTATTTATTTTTTGAAAAAAAAAATTTGAATACTCATGGACAACCCATGAAACCACTTGGAAATTGCTTGTAAATGATAGATCTATGTTTCCCATAGATCAATCCATCACATTTTGAATGTTTATTGATTTTTCTCTATTTTTTATTTTCGGATTTATTTATTTATTGAAAAAAAAATGTGAATACTCATGGATAACCCATGAAACCACTTGGAAATTGCTTGTAAATGATAGATCTATGTTTCTCATAGATCAATCCATCACATTTTGAATGTTTATTGATTTTTCTCTATTTTTTATTTTTGGATTTATTTATTTTTTGAAAAAAAAAATGTGAATATTCATGGACAACCCATGAAACCACTTGGAAATTGCTTGTAAATGATAGATCTATGTTTCCCATAGATCAATCCATCACATTTTTAATTTTTATTGATTTTTCACTATTTATTTATTTTCGGATTTATTTATTTTTTAAAATAAAAATAATTTTTAATATTTGAATACCAATCAAATGTCATGAAAATGATTCCCAAATTTGTGATATAAGTTTCCTCTAACACGTTTCTTTGTTTTTTTTAATTTTTAACATACTAGGATACTACTTGTTTATATTTATAGCCAGGCAGGTATTCAATTTCAGTTTATCTGTCTTTGCCAATTGATAAGTTAAAATGTCTCGTGATATTGATCCGGCATGGAGCTTTGGTGAGGCAGTTGAGAATAATAGGATGAAAATCAAATGCAAGTTATGTGGAAAAGTGACCAATGGAGGCATTACAAGATTCAAGCACCACTTGGGCCACATATCTGGCAATGTTGCTGGCTGTACCGAAGTACCAAGGGAAGTCAGAGAACAAATGAAAGCTTTGGTTGGCCAAAACAAAGCTAGAAAAGTAGAGAGAAAAGAAAAGAGGCGGCAAGATGTTGATGGTGCCCGTTATGATGTATTTGGGGATGAATACTTTGATGAGGAAGATGCACAGATGGAGGTTGCACGCCGAGAGTCTTTGATGAGTCAACAAGAAGAATATGAAGAGGGACTCATCTTGTTGTTGACTCATCATAATATCATAGTCTTTGATGAGTCAGAAGCTGGAAGCAAATATTATGATGCAGGGGGCTCATCGTCTACTGTGCCAAGCAGGGGTAAGGGCTTTGCGGGGTCCATACGTAGGGCATTTAGCAGCCGGGAACGGAATGTTGATGTAGAAATTATCTCTACAAGAAGACCAGTTCCTCCCCCTATTGATCCTCTAACATAGAAAAGAGGGAGATAAACAACCAAAAATATCTAGTGTTGTGAAAGAGGTAATGAAGGTTGCAAGAGATAGATTGGCCAAAGCTACAGCAAAATGGCTAATTCACAAGAACATACCCCCTACAGCAGTAGATTCCCCATATTTCCAGACTACTCTTGATGTTGCCGCCGAAGCTGGGCGGGGTATACAGGCGCCCTCCGTATATAATGTGGGCACTAAATATCTTGAAGAAGAATATACAGAAATAAAGGCTTAGGTGGAAAAGTTTAGGCCCATGTGGCAACAAAATGGTGTTACCATCATGTGTGACGGGTGGACCAGCGCCACCCAAACACAATTAATAAACTTTTTGGTGTATTCAGTCGCTGGGACCGTCTTTGTGAAGTCCATTGATGCATCTGAACATAGACGGACAGCCACATATATATACACTCTTAAGGATAAAGTTGTAGAGAGTGTGGGAGAGGAGTATATTGTACAGATTATTACAGATAATGGCGCCAATTTCAAGGCAGCAGGTTTGAAATTAATGGAGAAGAGGACCCATTTAATATTTATTTCCAAAATAGATATTAGAGATTTATACCATATAGGTCTTTTGATTCTTTTGGTGTGATTCAACGGTTTGGATCTTGCAATAAAGCTTTGGATGAATAGATCTGAGGTTTCCCTTTCTCACTACTTCCTCTGGGATTTCTCCAATTTCTATGATGAAGGAAGAAGGAAAAATGAGGATCCTCAACACTAGAGGAAGAAAGAGTTCTCCACGCAATATAAGATGAGGGGACACTTGTTGACCTCATGCTGACAACAAAAAAGGGTTGCCCCCTCCTTTTGTTTCAGATCTTTCATGGCTTTGACTTACACAGATCGCAAGTCAAAAGGAGTGGGATGTCACAGTGGGCCCAACTATTGAGATCTGAACAGTTTAAAATAAAGTTTCTTTAGTTCAATTATATACGATAATCCTAGATTTCATCTCCACTTTGGCAACTCTACTAATAGAGTCAAGTGAAGTAAAGTTGATTTTGAAGAAAGATCAAAATATAAGTGGGTTATTATGGTATTTTGTTTTTGGTTGTTTGTTATGGAATCTTTTTGACTTTTTGTATGAGAAAGTGGAGTTCTTTTGTATTTTAGTTGATAAAGGTGGTTGTTTTTTGACTTTTTTTTTTTAAAAGATGGAGGGAGTTTTGAATTAAAGTGCTTTTGATGTGACATCTTGTCTAAAAACTGAAGGCTTTACTTGACTTTTAACATATTAGTAGAGTGCCAAACTAGCCCTCAAAGTTGATCCTACAGTTACATTAATTGTTTTATAAAACAAGATAATGAATATGAATAAGATTGCGTGTTTTTATCAAATATTCAATCCGATGGTGTGACTAACTCAGAATGAATTGAAATTTCTAGGTACGCCAAGCAATGCAAAGCCGTTTAGTTTTAATAGTTTTAATTTCAAGAAGTGGGGCTCCACAGTTTCACTCCTTGAAATCATGGTTTGCCTACATCAAAGACTTTTCATGCATTTTTACCTCTGATGGACGTGAAAGAAAGCATGTGACTCACTCAGTCACTTGTCTGGGCGAGAACTTTCCCTCTCTTCTTCAGCATTTCGGGCCAGCCGGGTCAAGTTGGGTTAACCCACATCGAGTGTGGCCAAGGAAATTTTAAAACGGGTCGGTAACAGGTTGAGGCCCAATCCATAAATCTCACCTACTGACCCAACCTGTTTTGACCCAACCCGACCCTTTAGCCACCTACTTGTTACATTCACTAACACTTGTTGTCTTGTTCAGGACCCACATTCCAAGAAGCAGATTGGGACAAGGCATAAATCTGGAGGGATGTACCATGTGGATTAGTTGCAGCTACCCAGTTCTCATCCTCTTCATTCCTCTAGTTCCAAATTTCATCCATTGCATTCTAGACTAGAACATTTTTCTTTTTCAAGTTTAAAAAACATTTGATTCACACTGGTGTATTGGGTGATGTTGCTATTAATACTTTTTCACATTGCGTTGGTTGTAAGTTGGCCAAACATATTGCTTTACCTTTTAATAATAGTGTTTCTATTGCAAAGGCCCCATTTGATTTAATTCACTTGAAAATTGGGGGGCCCGCCTCACAGCCTACTAAAGGCATCTCTTCCTACTCACTACACATTGCTTTACTTAATGAAACACAAACATGAACTTTTTTTTATATATTTACATTTCCTCTGCCACTATGGCTGCTAGTTGCTACCCAATTTTCGGCCAAAATCAAAAAATTTCAATCCAACTTTGGAGAGAATACCTCTCGTCCCGTTTTTGCCAATTTCTATCTAAATAAGGCACTTTACAACAACTATCCTGCCCTTACACTCCCCAACAAAATGGGGTTGTGGCAAGCACCGACATCTATTAGATACTGTTCGGGCCTTACTACATTCCTCCTCTGCAACTATTTGCTTTTGGGGTGAGTCTATCCTCACTGCTTCTCTCTCATCAATCAGATGGCTTTTGCAGTTCTCTCCGTCATTTCCCCATTTGAAAAACGGTATCATATCACACCAAATTATGATGAACTTCATGTCTTTGGTTCCACATGCTTGGTTCAACTTCCAGTCCATGAACGAACAAAGTTGTCACCCATATCTGCCATCTGTATCTTTCTTGGCTATAGCATTGAACAGAAAGGGTTTCGTGCTATGACCCCAAAGCGAATCGCCTCCATATGTTGTACCATGTTACCTTCTTGGAACGCATTCCATTTTACTCTTTTTCCTTAATAGTCTCGTTACCCTAATCAACCTTCACTGGTTCCAATCGACCCATTTCCTGATCTTTTTCCTACCATTACCACTCTTGGCACTCCTTTATTGGTCTACAGTGGATGATCACAAACTCAGGTTCCTACAATACAGTTGCCTGATGATGCACCTCTATGTTAGCTCATATGGTCTCAATCCATTAGATGATGTAATAAATTGATTTGTTTCTTTATTTATCAATATAATCATGTTTTCCTTTCATGAGATGAATGACGTTTTATTACTTACTTGCACATAACGAATACGAATGACATAATGGTTCATGAGATGAACCGGAGTCCACAAGTATATTAGATGTAATACATGTGCATGGATGAGATCCACATACGGGAGACGTGTGTCGCAAATCTTACACTTAAATATCTTCACAACCAGTGATGAGATTGGGCATCTCATCTGACAAGGTTGCAACATTATGATCACTATGAGATAGTATGATTTGTCTCAATCATCAGAGTTTAAGACTCTAGATCATCATGCTGGTACATTGGATGTATTGAAGGACCATGACAAGCACCTTATGAAACACTGTCTTTACTTTAAAGTCTGTTCTCATAATTCCCTAGCAATAGGCTCATAATCCTAAGACATTAATGAACTCAAGTTTATGTCTATTCATTTGCTTTGAGTCACCAATGAGTGAGGCCAATTGTAGGTCAACACCTCGGTGTCTTGGGTATGTGGTAGTAGGACTGTGGGAACATTCAATGGTCGAGATGGAATCTATCATCATTATCCCCTTGTGCCAATTTATGGATTTATCATTGGTAAGAGCGCACCCATTCCAATTAAGAGTTAATTGGATAGGTACCGATGATCACTATAATTAATTGGGTCTTGAGGATAACAAGATATGGATCGAATTTGGTGGACAGGTCCAATTGATCCATGGATATAGATGGAGGGGCCTACTTTGTAGTCATATGGAAGTTTAGGGTCCTCTTGTAATTGATTCCTAAGACTGGAGTTCAGTTGCATTTATATAGTGGAGTTATTTGCAAATAACTGTGGGCCCGGATTGCACATGAGATGTGGGGTCAGGGCGTCCCGATTGGAGCCAGCTTTCTATGGAATCCCTACTGGTCCCCACGCTAGCCGAATTATTAGATAATTACTAATTCTACTTGAACTCTAAAAGGAAAGGAAAGAGAAAGTTACTAATCCTATTTGAAGTGGGACTTCTAATTGTGATAATAGTAAAGTTACTAATTGTTATGGAAGTGAGACTTTTAATAATAATTAGAAAGAAGAAAGTAACTAATTCTTAATGGAAGTGAGACTTCTATTTTAATTAGAAAAGAGGAGGTTGCTCAAGCAATAAATAGAGGAGAATAAGGCCTAGACGTTCTATGCACAATTCCACCTTGGAATTCATGCCCAGCCTCTTTAAGTGCAAGAGTTGCACGCCCTCTCTTCTCTCCTTCTTCTTCTAGTTTCTCTTCTGGTTTGCCTTTGAGGTTCCAGTTGATTCTTCTTAGAGATCCCACCATTCTCCTTGAGGAAAGAGATCTGAAACGGGTCATAGCGATGGGTTTGCATCTAACCAGTTTTCCTCAACATATTTGACCTTTTTGGCTTCAATTCACTCTCACACACAACTTAAGACCTACAAAGAAGCTTCCTCTGACCCCCAATGGCAACAGACAATGGCTGAGGAATTAGCAGTGCTTAACAAAACTCATACTTGGGATCTTGTTTGTCTCCCTCCAGGAAAGTCCACCATTAGTTGCAAGTGGGCTTTTAAAATTAAAACTAAGGCTGATGGCACTATCGAAAGATATATAGCCCGGTTGGTTGTGAGAGGTTACAATTTGATTATGAAGAGACTTTTGCTCCGGCTACCATAATGACCACTGTCCATACTCTCCTTATTGTTTCAACTGTTATGCAGTGGCATCCTTTTCAAATAAATGCTAAAAATGCCTTCCCCAATGGGTTGATCTCGGAGGAAATTTCTATGAAGCATCCTCCCACTTTATGTCATTCATCTGGATATGTCTATCATCTTCGTCGAGCCCTTTATGGCTTAAAACAGGCCCCCCGGGCTTGGTTCACCAGATTTAAAGATGCTATCTACAGCATTGAGTATATCCAAAATGCTTTTGATTCTACCCTTTTTACCTCTTTTGGATGTATTCTTCTGCTCTTATACGTTGACGATGTGATCATTACTGGCAACGATCAAGTTGGCATTTAAAGGTCAAAGGAATTTCATCATACCCAGTTTGAGGTGAAGGATATGGGCATTCTCCACTATTTCTTAAGCATTGAAGTCGTCTTTTCTCCAAAGGGGTTGCTACTTACTCAACAGAAATATATTCGTGACATCCTTTCAAGGGATGCTCTCACTAACACTAAATTGGTCGACACACCAATAGAAGTGAATGCTAAGATGGGACTTACGGATGGCAGCCCCCCGCCAGACCCTACTCGCTATCTTAGGTTGTTAGCAGTCTCGTCTACCACACCATTACTGGTCCGGAAATTTCATTTGCAGTTCATGCTAGCAATCATTTTGTCGCAGCCCCAACCATGCTTCATTAGGCCATTGTGTGTAGGCTACTCTGCTATCTTCAACACACTACTACTCAAGGAGTAATCCTATCATCATCAAGTGATCTCACGCTCATTGCCTATTCAAATTCCGATTTAGCCGGCAACATCCATGACCGCCAATCCACCACTGGTTACTACATGTCTATTAGCCACTCTCTCATCTCATGGAAAAGCACGAAACAGTCTATGGTCTCTCGCTTCTCCACCGAAGCTGAATACCGGGCCCTTGCTCACACCACATCTGAACTAGTATGGCTTTGACATCTCATACGTATCTCATCCACAAAGCAGCTAGCAGATTTCTTCACAAAGTCACATAGCTCTCCTTGATTCAAGATTCTTTTATCCAATGTCTCAATGTTCCCATCATGAGCTTGAGTGTGAAATCCATGTAAAACTACCCAAACCGGGTCATATGTAGGACTTATTCCTCAGGGAATTGTTGTAACGATTGTAACATACTTCTTTAGGCATAAAGAGATTGTGAGCCCTCTCATCGATACTCTAAAAATTTCCCAATTGCTGTATTTGTTTCTTCTTAAATAATACTCATAGCCCAAACCTAAGATTTTTTAACCCCATAGAAGTAAAAGCTCCAGGAAAGACTCTTCCTTTGGTCTTAACTTTTATACCTATATTTTGGAGAATGGCCCTACTACTTACAGTGAGGCCATGCAATCTCCAGATGTTGCCTTTTGGAGTGAAGCCCTTAATAGTGAGATAGAATCTATACTTGCAAATCATAGTTTGGAACCTGTTGATCTTCCTCTAGGAACTAAACCAATGGGTTGTAAATGGATATTCAAAAAGAAGCTAAGGAATGATGGGTCCATTTAAGAATTAAAGGCTAGACTGATTGCAAAAGGGTTCAAACAAAAGGAAGGAGTTGGCTTCTTTGAAACCTATGCCTCGGTAACCGGGATTACTACCATTAGAGTGTTAATAGCCATAGCTTCAATACTTAACATGGTTATCCATCATATGGATGTGAAAACCGCATTTTTATATGGAGATTTAGATGAAAAGATCTATCTGGAACAACCCGAGGGATTTATTGCATCAGGGCAAGAACATAAAGTTTGTAGACTTGTTAAATCTCTCTAGGGCTGAAAACAAGCTCCTAAGCAATGGCATGAGAAATTTGATTGGGTGTTGATATCCGATGGTTTTAGAATAAATGAATCAAATAAATGTATTTATTTCAAATGCGTTGAAAATTCTTGCATTATAATTTGTTTGTATGTCATATGGTTATTTTTTAAACTGATTTAAAATCAGTTGAGAAGACAAACCAAACCAAACCAAGCCTTTTCCCACTAGGTGGGGTCGGCTATATGGATTTGACGACGCCAATCAAATCTGTTTAGGGCCATGTCCTCCGTTAGATCCATGTAGGCAAAGTCATGTTTAATAGTTTCTTTCCAACTTCTCTTGGGTCTCCCTCTCCCTCTCCTACTCCTGGCAATCTCCATGCTTTCACACCTTTTAACGGGTGCCTCCGTTGGGTGCCTTCTAACATGGCCGAACCATCTCAGCCGATTTTCTCTCATTTTATCTTTAATCGGTGCTATTCCTACTTTGCCCCTAATCTCCTCATTCCTAATCCTATCTCTCCTTGTGATCCCACACATCCATCTTAGCATTCTCATCTCCGCAACTTCCATCTTCTTAACATGATTATGCTTTACTGCCCAACACTCTGATCCATATAACAACGCTGGACGTACCGCCACCTTATAATACTTTCTTTTAACCTTGAGGGGGACTTTTCGATCATACAAGACCCCCGAAGCACTCCTCCATTTGGTCCACCCGGCCTGAATCCTGTAACTTACATCAATATCAATCTCTCCATCTTGTTGCACCATAGATCCAAGGTACCTAAAGTTTTCTTTCTCTACAATCTTTTGTGTGCCCAAACTTACTTCTAAGTTACCAGGTGTCCTACTTTGACTAAACTTGCATTCCATATATTCCGTCTTGCATCGACTTAGCCTAAACCCTTGTTGAGAAGACAAACATGGTTTAAAATCCCGGTCGGCACCGGATCAACTTGTCCAAGTCAACTTAGTGCCGGTCAAGTCCGAGATAGGTTGGGGCACAACTTGGTAAACGTTCAGTTTTGAAAGATTTTATCTTATTTAGCGCATGGTTTCACTCATACAAGGCATCGTTTCACTTTGTCGGTACATGACTGCTTGAGTTTGACACGAGAGTTTGAATCTTGTCCAAGACAATACAAAACTTTTTCTTTTTTAAAGTAAATTTTATGAATAACCCCAATAATTTCACACACCTGAAAAAGATGCCTATATTTTATTTTTTTTCATTTTTCTTTAAGTAAAGCCCCTCTTGACTAACTATTAAACTAGAAATAAGGTAACTAAAACCCTCTGTTTTTTCTAGTACCAATTTACCATTAAGAAAAACTCAGTTAAAATGATGAAAGGGCAATTTTGTCCCTTAAAATTTGACCAAAACCCAAATGCTAAGACTATAGAAATGGCTTGATATTATATGAGGACCAAAAACCAAAGGTTAGGATTATTGGAATGGTTTGATATTATGAGAATCAAAAACCAAATGTTAGAATCATTTGAATGGCTTGAAATTACATATTTTCTAATCAACATTCAAGCCTTTCAATAGCAAATTAGCAATGCTCCCTTAGTCTTCATGCATCTTGGTGGAACCAATAAAAGTAACTTGAGTTAGTGAAATTTGTTAAGCTTCAATAATGGATATTTTATCATTTGTCCATAAGAAACTTGCAGTCATATGTTACACCACCAGCAACTCAACGCTCAACAATACTAAAAATCACTATATATGAGATGGCTACTATTTAATAGCCCAGTTTTCACATTTTTACTAGTTTTCTATTATATTCTATTTTTCTGAATTTTTTTAGAATTTTTTAATACTTGTAGGACCGGCACAACCAAACCGGTCTTGCACGGACGGTGCAGACCAGCACGGGTGGTACGGACTCATCCCGGTCCTGACCGACACGGCAACTAGCACCGGAATTTAAAACCATGACACAAAGAGGTTCTTTTGTTCAAAGTTTGACATGAAGGACATGGGTAAGGCAGCTGTGATTCTTGGAATCAAAATCCAGAGATACTTAGAAGGGATTGTCTTGTTACAATCACACTCTATTGATATAGTGCTTTTGAGGTTTAATATGCTCGAGGGCAATGGTGTATCCAACCCTTTTGATCCTAGTGTCAAATTGTGTAAAGTAAAAGAGTAAGTGTATCTCAATTAGACTATTCTAAAGCTATTGGATGTTTAATGTAAATCATAAACTGCACTAGACCTGACATTGCGTATGCAGTAAGTAAATTAGGCAGGTAAAGGATTTATCCCAGTAATGAGCATTGGACGGTTGTGATCACGGTAATCAAATATTTGACAAGGACCATAGATTATGGCCTGCACTATGAATCTCATGTTACTAAAAGACACTACGATGCTAACTAGATATCGGATTCTAAGAAATCTAAGTCCATGAACAGGCTATGTATTTAAATGTGGTAATGCAGCCACCTCATGGAAATCAATGAAACAATCGTGTATATCCCGGTCTACAATAAATTCGGCTATTATTGCCATGGCATTAGCCGGCAAGGAAGCAGAATGGCCAAACAACTTGTTGACGGTTATACCCATGTGGGGTAAACCAATTCTAGTCACCCCTATCCACAGTGATTCTAAGTCTGCAATTGATAAGGTATATATAACAGAACTTAGAATGATAAATCAAGAAATATTTGTCTGAGGCATAATCCGTTGAGACAGTTACTTAAGCAAGGAGAAATTGCAATAGATTTTGTGAGATCGATGGAGAATTTAGCCAATCCATTAACCAAAGGACTTGCTAGAGAGCGAGTTTCCTTCACATCAAGGGAAATGAGACTTAAGCCTAAAAAGGACAAATCACAAATAACGGATACCCAACCCGTTTCATTGGGGATCCCATGGGACGGGTTCAACGGGAAGAATGAAGTTATCTTTCGGTGACACTGTGAGAACAATTCAAACTCCCATATGTGTAAAACCCACTCCTATGATGTGAAGTGTTCATTTCATGTATAATAGTTGATATAAACTCTATGAAGAATATATAAGCGGGGTATTATATAGGAAGATCATTCAAAGAGCATACTTATGTGAGTGTGGACGTCAAGCCGCTTCCCATGAGAAATTAGGGGTCTGTTTAGCATTATGCCGCTAGGATGTTCCCTAGTTCCCATGGGACGCGAAAGTAGGACACGCGTTTCGTAGTTGTTAATTGTCGGTTTTTAAATTTGACTCCAGGGAACGATCTTCAGAATCGCGCCCGACGGCATAAGATATGCGAAACGATTTTATTTCGTTTTTTAAAAGGTACAACTCCGTGGCACACTTTGAGATTTCAAAAAAGTCTTGTTGGCAACCCCTTCTCTTTCCAAACTCTCTTCTTCAACCCCATAGATCTGACAACCCTTCTCGTCTCTCCATTTCCCTGACAGTCGCGCACGAACCTTGCCTTCTGCAACTCTCCAATCCCTCTCTCACCCTAACAGCCACATGAACCCCCATCGTTTGCATTTCTCTAGTAGCTCTGATTGGTGGTGTGAGGCCAGTTGCAGGTGTGGGCAATGGTAGGTGGTTAGAGGCTGGGTTATGATGGCGTTGCCTGGAGGCCACGGTGAAGATCTACACCTCTGATGGTGAGATTGAGCCCTAAGACTCAAACCCCTAAGATTACTTAGGGAAAATACCCCAAAGGGGAACTCACAAGAACACTTCTCAATTTTATTATCAATATAGCATGCATTATAATCAAGCATCCATCTCTATTTATAATAGATGAATGGTCTAAATAAAGAAACTACTATTATTCAATGATTCCTAAAATCACTCCCTAAAATCTCTTACTAAAATCTCTAAGTAAATCAAATCACTAAAATCTCAAATTAATAAAATTAATAAACTATTTAAAGAAAGTAAATCATTCTTGGTGGGGTCCATTAGGGCCCACTTCTTCTTGGATCTCACTGCATCAACTCTCCCCCTCTTGGAAAAACTCGACTCCGGCGAGTTGAAAGGTTGATAACGCAGGAGAGAATCCGACCACAAGTTCTGAAAATGTCCACCTGGGTCTAAAATTAAGCGCACAAATGTGCTCTTCTGTTGATCTGCATCTGCATGGCATGGCGTGGGAGTTTGAAGCAATGTAGTCAGCCATCTAAAAGTAGTTCGAAAGCGGCGCTTCTTCTGCTGTCTGTATTGATTGCGAGCTTGCGAGTTTCCTATGAGAGACTACAACTGTAAAATCTGCCATATCTGAGTGCAATTTGTAAGCGTCCATTGCTGATCCTTGAAGATGAAGTCAACGTGAAGGACTTTAATAACTTAATCTTCTTGTGAAACCACTGGGACAATTGATTTAATTTCCAATGATGCAATTGGATTTTCTGGAATTGGCATGACAATGAGATCTACCGGATGTTCAATCTTATTGCTAACTTGGTCAGAGTCTTCAATATTTGCTCGACCTTGTACTTCCTCAACCCTTTGGAGCTCTTGACTGATATTACTATGATCAATAGTATGTGGACCAACGAAATCGTCGTTGCCATGAACTTGCTCTTCAATGTTATCTTTGATGTTCGAAGTCAGATCTTTTGGTGTGATCATGACTACGTTTTCAAGTTTTTGCTCCGTTTGTGGCGCTTTTGTTGAAGGTGCAGACGACGACTGAGATGTTGATGTCAGTGGCATGAGTCTATGCCATCGTCCATTCCTGAAAAGGGTATATGTGTTTGCCTCTGTATCATGATGCACCTTTCGAGCAAAAATCCATTGACGACCAAAAAGGATATGAGCAATATTCATATGGATCAAATCACACCAAATCTGATCGTCATAGCGCCAAGCTTGAAAGATACCAAACATCTGTGAGTCACGGGAATGACAAGACCATTAGACCATGTGACTTGGCAGGGTTTAGGAAGCTTCTCAGTAGGCAATTTAAGCTTGTCAATGACCTCCTGTGTGACAAAATTAATCGCACAACTATTGTCAATAACCACATTAACAGCTTTGTCAACGACTATCACCCGCGTGTGAAATTTCATAGCTTGTTTCCATTCTTCGTCTTCTTCTACATTGGTATTGAGGAGTCTGTGAATGACAATAGTGGGATTTTCTTCTTCTGCAAAAAGTCTTTCCACAATATGAACTCTTTGACTACATTGTTGCTTGCGAGACTTTTGAAGCATGCGCTCAACACGGATGGCTTCGAAGTATGCATCTTGACTGGTTTTGCAATAATTCATATTTTTCAAGATATCTGGTCTCAAGCCTTGGACATAACGAGCTAAATCATGCATCCCATCTTCCTCCAATTCGCATATCTCATGCAACTCTCGAAAATGGCGGGTGTATTCATCAATCGTCCAATTTTCTTGCGTCAAGTTGAGAAATTCCTCAAAATAGAATTCATTTTCAAAATACCAGTTGCCATATTTGCGCTTATACTGAATTCTTTGAAGTGGAATGGGGCTCCCAAAAATTTTCATATTTGACTCAAATCAATTATTCAAATATTGCTCCTTGTAGATGGACAATTGTCTAACTAAATGGGCTGGATTGATGACACTCTAAAAGGGTCGGACTAGAAACGGGCCCACCTATCTCACACTGCAAAATTCTGCACTTATCGCTCTGTCTTTTTTTTTTTTTTGGCTATTTCTGCAGGTTTTTGGGCTTGGGCTCAAGTTGGGCCCAAACTTAGGCCCAGAATAGAAGACACATGAGAGATTTTTTTTTTTTTCAGTTGGGTGGGTCTGGGCCGGTCGAACCTACTCTCAGATCAGGCCCATACTGCTGGTCAGCCCAAATCGTAGCCCACTTCAATGCTGAGAGACTAAACACGTGTGAAGATTGATCTTAACCCTTAGTTTGCCTTGGGTTTTGTGCAGGGAAAGAAGTAAAACAAGAGTGAGGCTTACTGTTTGAACTTCAAAAAAGTAAAAGAAACTCCGGTAATGGGGGTCGAAGATGCCGGCTGAAGATGCTGGCTGGCTACGGAGAGATGGCAATCCCCCGGTGCACGGTATCCCCTCTTCTTCGTCTGTCTTCTCTGCTCCTTTCTCTCTCTGTTCTTCTCTTCTTCTTCTTCTTCTTCTTCTTCTTCTTCTTCTTCTTCTTCTTCTTCTTCTTCTTCTTCTTCTTCTTCTTCTTTTTTTCTGCTCTCTGTTCTTCTTCTACTTTCTGCTCTTTTTATTCTGCTCTCTCTCTGTTTGTTTTTTTCTATTTTTCTGTTTTCTTCCGGTTCAGCTCCCCCTTTTTTTTCCTGCTCTTTCTTCTTTTCTGTTGTGTCTTCTTTTCTGCGCTTTCTCCTTGTGTTTGGGTTAGGTGTTGGTGAGGTGGGAAGAGGTTCCAGATTGTGGTTGTTGTTTGTGGGTGGGGTGGATGGATGGAGTTCGATGGTGGGCTGGCTGGGATTTGGACGCAGGTTTTGGGTTTTGGGAGTGTGTTTGGAATTGGCAACTAAGGAAGAATGGGTTCTGTGATTGAGGGAGGCTTGATGGTGGTGGGGTGTAGGCTGATTAGGGTTGGGATGGTTTTAGGACTGACGGTGGTTGATGGAGTGGTGGCAGATGTGGTGGGTTTGGGAAAAAGGGGTGGCTGGATAGGTGAGGTCTGTGGTGGGAATGATATGGGTTCGGTTTGGGGTTGGATGTGAGTTCGGGAAGGGCTGAGGGGTGAGTCTGGGTTCGGTGGCTACTGGAAGTATGGATGGAATGGATTGGTGATGGTGAGGGTGGATCCAGGAATGGAGGATATGGGTTCTGTGAGGGCTGGATGGCGTGGCAGGGATTGTGGGGGCAGCGTCGGTGGTAATGATGGGCGAAGTATAAGGATTGAGTGTGGATGATGATGACAATGGACGATGATGAATATAGATACATAGGGGATCACGGTTACCTCGAATCAGCGATCTGGACGGCGATCCGAGATTGGATCTTTGCTCTGATACTAATTGATGGTGTCGCCTGGAGGCCACGGTGAAGATCTACACCTCCGACGGTGAGATCGAGCCCTAAGACTCAAAACCCTAAGATTACTTAGGGGAAATACCCCAAAGGGGAACTCACAAGAACACTTCTCAATTTTATTATCAATATAGCATGCATTATAATCAAGCATCCATCTCTATTTATAATAGATGAATGGTCTAAATAAAGAAACTACTATTATTCAATGATTCCTAAAATCACTCCCTAAAATCTCTAAGTAAATCAAATCACTAAAATCTCAAATTACTAAAATTAATAAACTATTTAAAGAAAGTAAATCATTCTTGGTGGGGTCCATTAGGGCCCACTTCTTCTTGGATCTCACTGCATCAGGTTACCTTGGGGTTGAGGTGAGCAAGAAATGGGGAGAAAGACAGAGAGGAGGAAAAGAAAAAAAAAAAAAAAAAGGAAGAGAAGTAAAGGAGGAGAGAAGGGAAAAAAATGGAAACAAGAAAAAAGAGAAGAGGAGAAGTGGTCCGTTGTGGAGGGAAAGGGAGAGTGAGGAAGATGAATAGCGAGAGAGTAGAAGAAGAAGAAGAGTAGAAAAAAGAAAAAAGAATGAGAAGGGAAAGGAGAAAGAAAAAACAGTGAGAAGAAACGTGGTTGTTAGGGTCATTGGTTGGTGTGGATGTGGAGGAGAGAAGGTGGTGGTTAGGGTATTCTTCTCTCTCGTGAGCATAATCATCTCATAAGACGATACAGAAACTCATAATGTCACTCCACTCGACAGCTTCAAGGCCTCAATGTCTCATTGTAGTGTTATCCTCTCTCTCTCCCCACACCCAAACCCAAGTGGGTCCATAGAGCATGGATGGGTGTTGTGGTTTTGGCGTTGGCTTTGAAACAGAAGGTGTGGAGGCTTATGTAGAAGATATTAAAGTTGGGTATGGATGATCCAAGAAGGGGTTTTCATGTTTTCAGGATTGTTGTGGCACTAACTGTGGCGTCACTTTTTAATTTTTACAATCTCCAGCCCTTGTACAAACATGTTGGTGGCTCACCCATGTGGAGCATCATGACTGTTGTAGTGGTCTTTGAATACATAGAAGGTAAGAATTAGTGGTTCATCTCTTTCAATGGTCAAATTCTTAATTCTATGCCTATGAGTCCTTCATTGGATGGTTGGGATCAATAGGGCAACTGGGCCAATCAGATATTAGGTTCTAAAGGCTTTTAGACAGAAGAATGTCAACACTACTTGCTGCCACCAAACAAGTTCCACATGGCATAATCTCATTAGAACAATTCAATATAATGTTGCCAAACAACTTCTGCACAGCATGGTGTCAGCACAATCCAATCTCAGTACAACCCAATCTCAGCACAAAACTGAGAATAACATAGGTACAATGCCAAACAGGCCCTAGGCTACTCTCTAGAGCACTCATGAGCACAAAGTCCTTAATGTGCATGATTATTTGGGAACCAAAGTGACCACAAGGTTGTGGCATGTAATAAGTGCGATTTACCGGATAAACTCTTGGTTCAAAATCCTAGATCACCATAGAGGTATGGTATTTTCAAACTTATTACACCAAGTGAATGTCAGTTCACCTCTATCTATGCACAACCTCATCAGACTACCTTGCAGCATCTTCTTTTCCTTCCTATACTCTAAAGTGTGGGAGATTGTTGGTGGCTTCATGCTTTAAAGCATAGGAAAGTTCTCTCTTTTGTGTGTAGTTATTTTTTAACTTGGATAATCCAGGTCCTGGCCCATTACCCTTGTCTGGCCCCGCCCATTATTATTTGTAGCCGTTGTGGCGATCGTGTAAGTGCTCACAACGTGTCTCCTATTTTTATGACACATTATTGTCATGCGCAATAATGTATTTATGCATTACTACCATTGGGGAGCTACTTCCACGGAAGTAGTAATGGTACGCCACCACCATGGGCTTATAGGATACATTACCTCCGCAGAAGCGTGTACGTTACTGCCAGGTGGCAATGACATACTTTTGTTTCCATTTGGGCTCCTTATTATATAGAGGTTATGTGGAATGGCTCAGATAGAACACACAAAACACCACTATCACAACAAAATATTCCCCCATTATGCTCTCTGATTGTCGCTATTGCTGCAAGCAAGTTAACATAGTGGTCTGTTGGTTCGAGTTCTACGTCCATTTGAGTGCACGAGTGGTGGAGATATCCGATCAAGAAGCAGTTATAACCTAAGATAGACGTCCACAAGTCCACTGCACAATTGTGGGGCAAAATCTGTCTAAAGAAAGTGTCCTCTTTGACCTGCTTTGGTTGCCAATTATTCAGGTTCTTTCTTTCCTTTCTCTAACTATTTATTTAGTTAAATAATTTGTCAGCAATTTCCACAATTATTTTTCCACCATCGTAGGCCTCCAAATGGATGGTTAACAGTGGTCCGCAAGCAGGAGGAAGAAAATCCTCAAACAGGATACATGATGATCTCCTGCCATGACCCACTCACAGCAGAGGTAGCGGCACCGGATAAAAAATTTAAAAAAAAAAAATAGCTAGTCATACTCAACTGTAGACTTCATCAAATTTTATAATAAATGCAACATGCATAAAAACACCCGACATCCAAGAACCCCAAACGGATAAACTAATAACCATACAAAAACATAGCGAGCGTGCAATTTGAAAGCATAAAAGTGTCCAGAAATCCAACAACCAATAACCAGAACATACAACAAACACATGGCAAGCATAAAGTTAAAAGCAGCCGCACCGAATGTAACAGCGAGAAAGACACCAGCAGGGGCGACAACTGAAACGACCTCATTTACAGGGACGCGAAAAGATGAGCCTACGCCCTGCGACTGTTGATACGCTCTCTGACCCTGACGCACCCGTCTCGAGCTTCCGTCGAGACCAGGAGAAGCAGATGCAGCCCTGGGAACCGAACGTTTGAGACGGAAGTTTCTCGTTCTCTTGATGGTTTGTGGGAAGAAGAGCCGGTGCGGAAGAAATAACGAGCAGGAGGGGAGGAGGAGTCCGTTGGAAAACCCGCCCTTGCAAGGAGGACGGGAGAGAGAGAGGATCGGATCCATTGGCGAGGGAGGTCGGGTTATTGTCTTTCACCGGAGGCTCCCAGTTTTGTCTGGGACTCCAGCAAGATGGGGATTGACGCTCCTGCTTATCGAGCAACCCTGTCCTTCGTTTTGATGGGGCTTTTTTTCTTTTTGGTGAAGACCAGTCTTAACCGTTGAATCCTGGGAAAGGATGATGGTTAGAACTTGGGGACCAAAAATAAGGCCTGTTTATATTCAAGGATTCGGTGGGTCTTTTGTTTTCCCGGAACACTTGGAGAATTCTAATTGTTAAACATTTAGGGCACGTTTTGTAAACGGTGAAGAATCCTATATTTAGAGGATTCTCTCCATCTCCAAAGAAAGTCATAATCCTCAAGTAGAATTCCCAATGAAAGTTCCATGTTTGGATGGAGGGAGGATTCTTATAAATTGTAGAATGTATAATCCAATTGATGTTTATACAAATATCTCAAGATAAAGTAAGGATCAACGGTTGTAATTTGGTCACCTTACCGTGTTTGACCGTCCAGAACTAATGACCGGTTTTGATCTTGATCGTGGACCCCACATAAACCCAAAAATGAGAAAAAAGGGACTGTTTTCAATAATAGTTTGCACAGTAAGACATTTTGGCACATATCTGGAGATTTAAGATAAATTAACGGCTGATAATTGGTGAAGTGGCCGTTCTGGAGTTTTTAAAGATGACTAACGGTTTGGATCTTGATTAGGGAATCTAAAAGGTACATTCCCAAAGCAAAAACTTATTAGGGGCACATTACTACTTACCTTTATTGTCACTGTCCCTCACGGTTTTGAAAATATCTCAAGATCTAAGATGAATCAACGGCTGAAATTTTGGGACATATCCGTTATGGACCTTCTTAACACAATTAACGGTTCAAATCTTGATTTTGGGGCCCACGGGAACCAGAAAATTGAAAACAAAGGACTGTATTTAATCCCATTTTTTGGCCCACTGCATCACAGAATATGGCATTTTAACGGTTTGGACGATTTTGTAAATATCTCATGATCTATGATGAATCAACGGCTGAAATTTTATGACATAGCCGTTTTGAACCTTTTTAACACTTTTATCGGTTCAGATCTTGATTGTGGGGCCCATAGAAACCAAAAAATGCAAAAAACCGATCTGATCTAAATTAACGCCTGAAATCACTGTACCTCCGCAAATCCTCATTTGCGTGGATTCCACGGATCCGAGGGAGGGGGGCCGGGGAGGGGGGCCGGGGGGGGGGGGTGGTTCTGACGCCTAAAATAATTGGAAATGAGGAATCCTCGCATCCATTCAAGGCTTTTCCACGCTGAATCAAACGTGGGTTTTTCACGGAATCGCAGAAAACCAGCAGAAATCCGCGGCGAGGATTTGTGCCAAACGTGCCCTTAGTAAATTTCATTTCGTCTAGCTGAAATAGCCGAAACTTTTTGTTATTGTCATTCGGCCAAAACAAAATGGGGGTAAAAAAAACTTGGTTTGAATTTCGGTCCATTCCGATTGTATTCGAGTTTCTCTCGGATTTCTATGCTTATTCCACACGAAAAGAGAAGTCTTTGCACGACCATTTGGCCTATATAATGACACTCTTGTAACCCTAAAACCAAAAACTCTCTCCTATTCATTCGATCAAGAATTCATCTGAGAGATCATTAAGTTTTGCTATGCAAGAGTGCTATGCTAAAAAAATATTTATTCGTCATGTTCTCTAAAGCACCTTGAAGAGACATTCAAGGTGGTGATCTCAAGCACGATAAAGGTGAGCGGCAAATCGTCGGCAAGTCTATCACAGTCCTTAGGTTGAGTTACAACTCGGTATAAGTTCTGTGGGTGTTCTTGTAACCTTTTTTTATTATAGTGCTTGGTTGTCTATTGGTCTAGACGAAAAGACCCGCCGTGGTTTTTCCTGAGTAAGGTTTTCCATGTAAAAATCGCGTGCCTCTTGTTTCTTTTGTGGTTGAGTAATTTTTTTTTATATTTAGTTTAATCATATAGATTGATTAATTGAAGGGCTGAACAGAACCGGACCGCAAACCGGACCGGACCACAAAACCGGACCGGATTTGTGGTCTTTACAGCACAAATCCGGACCGGATTTGAAAAACCGGTTATATCCGGTCCGGTCCGGTCCAGACCTTTTAGAAACCGGTCTAGACCGGACCGGACCGGATTAATAATAAATATTTTTTTTTAATTTTTTTAATACAAAACTTTAAGTATATAAAATTCCTAAGTCAAATACCCTAGTGAAATCGAAGATCTGACTTCTTACATCTGGAAAAAGAGGAAGGAAATGTGACATTTGTGAGCTTTTTAGTTTGTTAATGTATTTGTTTGTGCGTGTTTGAGACATTTGTATTTTGACTTATGGTGCTTAATTTGTTGAGACATTTGCAAGTAATTTGTTATCTTAAGTCCCATATACAATCAAAATCACTCCATTTTTATGTTAACTTTACAATTCAATAACCATATTGGAAGTAATGTTAACGAAGAAAACTAGACATATTTAGGTGTAATTTAGATGTAAGCTGAAAATGAAAAAATAAAATAAAAGCTTAGGAAAAAAAAAATGAAACCGGTCTGGACCACTTTCGGACTGTTTTAGACCTAGACCGGTCTGGTCCTCTCATTTAAGCCGGACCGGAAATCCGGTTGTGCAGCCCTAATTAATTGGAATTGGAATCTATAAAGGAATCTGATCTAGGACATTGGCATGTATTGAGGCTTAAACGCAACCTTCACGCGATATCAGAGCGGGTTGCACTAAATTATTGTGTAAGTCAAACTAATTTTCCTAATAGAATTCAACAGGAAAGGCACGTCAACCACGAAGCCCCCATTGCTTGATGGAAGCAATTATGCTTACTGGAAGGTAAGAATAATTGCTTTTATGAAATCTATAAAGGAGTATGATCTGGGGGGACCTTAGCCCTTGTTAAGGCTTAAACACAACCTTCACGTGGTATCATTTATTGATGATGATGTGTGGGACTGCGTTGAAGATGGTTATTCTAAACCCATTATGGTAATGAATGGGAAAACCCTTCCCAACCCTAAGCCACCTTGGACCCAAGGTGAAAAGCGTCTTGCGAATTGCAACAACGAGGCAATCAATGCCATTTACAATGGTGTGACTGCCTCTGAATTTTGCAGAATTTCCATTTGCTCTTCTGCGAAAGAGGCTTGGGACATCCTACAGACTGTGCATGAGGGCACAGATACTGTCAAGTAGACAAAAATTCAATATTTGACTACTGCATTCGAAACTCTCCATATGAAGGAAACAGAATCCTTTAATGATTTCCACGCAAAACTAAGTGAAATATTCAATTCGAGTTTCAATCTAGGTGAGCTGATTTTTGAAATTAAGATCATTAAGAAAATACTTCGATCTCTACCCAAAAGGTTTCGTGCTAAGGTTGTGGCTATTGAAGAGCACATGAATTTAAATAAGGTTGAGGAATTGGATGGCAATCTGCAAACCTTTAAGGCTAACCATTGCTTAACTAAGAAGTCAAAAGACATTGCCATCATGTCCTCTAAGTCTGCAAAGGAATGTTCAGATGATGAATCTGAGTGCAATTCGGATGATGCTAATTTTGAAGCCCTATTTGTGAAAAAGTTCAAGCGCTTTTTGAAAAGTAAAAAGGGTAACTTCAAAAGGGATTTTAAGAAAAATAAGATTTCGACAAAACCCAAAACAATGCCCAAGTTTGAGAAAAACCCTTTTAACAATTCCTCTAAGCCTATCCAATGCTTCAAATGTCAAGGCTTCAGCTACACTGCCTCCAAGTGTGCCAATCAGAAAGAAAGAAGCAATGGAAAGGTTTTGAACATCTCATGAGATGACAATTTAGAGGAAGAAGATTCTCCTACTCATGCATCCGAGTCTGCTAAATTTGCTGCTTTTATGACTATGACTAGCTCATCTTCTGTGCAGGGCTCATCTGATAGGGATTCCAAGTCAAATAAGGATTTAAATCTTCACGTTTTTTCTGATGATGAACAAGATTTGGAAGCCGTGTATAGGAAACTTCTGAAAGACTCTATGCGCTTGTCTCGCATCAATGACAAGTTGTTTTAAAAGCTAAAAATCACGGAATCTCAAAATTCATCTATGTCTTCGGAACTAGGAGATTCACGTGTGAATGTAAGTCGATTAGAATCTCGACGTACAATTTTGTCTGATAATCTAATTGATGCAGGGAGGAAGAATGAACAGTTGACTGCTCAAAGTGAGAAAGCTGCAAAAGAATTGGAGACCTTGAGCGCTAAATTAAAAACGTGTAAAGCGGAAAAGGGTGACCTGAATGGTAAGTTAAAGATAGTACCGACTGAGTTGGACTCTACCAATTCCACAATCAAACGCATGAACAACGACTCTATGACACTGGATGAAATTCTGAAGAGCCAGAAAAGTGACTTGTCTAAAACAGGTCTAGGCTGCAAATACGAAGCTTCTACTTCCAAGAACTTAGGTAACTTTGTATTTGTATGAGGCCCCACTTTACACTACTCCCATTCATGCAAACACTGCACATGCGAACACTGTGAATAAAAAGAATGCGCTTAAGCCCAAATTCATTCACATTTGTCATTTATGTGAGATCAAAGGGCTCATTTGACCACACTATAACAAAATGATAAATCTCTTAAGAATTATTCTCCTTAATAGGTTAAGACTAAATCTGTCTAGGTACGCAAGTCTGACCTACGCTGCAATGTGGCCCTTACAGCACTTAGTGCTCAAGATTCGCACGTGTGGTATTTTGATAGTGACTGCTCGAGACATATGACAGGTGATAAATCTCTTTTCATGTCACTCGAGAGCTACAATGGTGGTAGCGTTAGATTTGGAAATGGCAGTAAATAAAAAATTATTGGTAAAGGAACTGTCTCCATACCAGATATGTCTAACCTTTCTAATGTTTTCCTAGTAAGTGGTCTAAACTCAAATTTTTTAAGTATCAATCAATTGTGTGATTCTTAACACGAAGTGCACTTTTCCTTGAATGAATGTCTTATCGTTGACAAGAGAGGAAACAAATGTACTCCATGGCAAAAAAAATATCTGACAATTGTTATGTTGTAGCCACGGATAGCGATTTAACGTGTACTATGCCAGAATTAGTGACATTGATTTGTAGCATCAACGGTTGGACCATGATAATCGTAAGGACTTGGAAAGATTGTCTAAAGATGAATTGGTTCACGGGCTACCAAAACGTTTGAAAGCCCTCACCAGTGTGTGCGGCCCTTGTCAGATGGGAAAGCAAGTTAGATCATCACATAAGAAAGTTGACACCATAACAACCACCAAGCCATTGGAATTATTGCATATGGACCTTATGGGTCCAACTCAAACGGAAAGCATTGGTAGAAAGAAATACATATTTCTAATCGTTGATGACTTCTCACAACTAACTTGGGTGAGATTTCTAAGAGAAAAGTTTGAAACCTTTGAACTTTCTTTGACCTATGGACTTTACTCATTGCCGACAAAGGTAAGGAATTTGGTTGTATTGTTAAAATTCGTTCAGACCATAGCAATAAGCTTAAAAGCTCAAATTTTAATTCTTTTTTCACAAAAAATGGAATTAAACATAAGTTTTCCGCACCAAAAACGCCAAAGCAGAATGGCGTAGTTGAGAGGAAAAATTATGTTGTCTAGGAGATGGCATGTGTAATGCTTCATAGTAAAAATATGATTAAGTTTATCCACCTTGAGTTTGATAACACTCAAAACTCCCTATAGTTTCATACAACAATCTCTGGAGCAAGAATAAATAGTAAGTAGGCAGCACTGTCAATCATTGCCGGACAGTGACTCAGCCTACATCATGCACTGCAAGCTACAATCGGACAACTTTCATGTCTGCAAGGCACGGCAAACATTTCTTTTTATAGACATGGTAATGGATAATGTGAACCTTCAACATGGACCATCGGGTGGTGCCACTTTCTACGATTTTTCTCGAATATGAAGATCATGAAACTTTTTTTGTTACGACCAACATTAATTTTTTAATTGGATTTTTACAAAAAAAATTAAGTTTAAACCATAAATAAACGGTTTTATGAAGAAAAACCATAATTGTTCGTATATGTTTTTGGAGGAAATTACCCTGGTTTACGATATCATTAATTCAGTTGGTGATATTGTCAACTTGTTCATCAACCTCCTGTAACTTTTCTTCTTCTTCAACTTTTCTCTTTCTTCGATTGTTCTATACCTAATTGTCTTAAGTTTGGAGGGGATGATACTTAAGTTTGGTGGAAGATGAATATCAATTTCAAATAAATGAAGATTCCTTCCAATATTTATGCGATTGGGAAAAAGAGGCCCACGAAGGCCATGAGCGGTACCTGGGTTTTGCCAGGAAGACGTGCGGCACAGCTGCTATTCCTCACAGCCGTCGAAGGAGGCTTGGATGGCATATCGCCATCCCTCTCCATCGGGTGCTGCCACCTGGGTCAAACCTTTGTGACAGACGTCAAACCTTTGGCGAAGTGATTGTGCCTTGTTGTAGTAAGGTAACAGATCAGGCTTCCTGACTTCGAATTTCTGATTCATTTGGTTGACGATCAGTTGAGAGTCTCCAAAAAATTCCAGCATGGTGATGCCGGATTCGAGGGCTAGTTCCAGTCCTACGATTAGAGCTTCGTATTCGGCTGTATTGTTTGAGCATGGTTCCAGTAGTGAGAAAGCATGTGGAATCATGTACTTGTCGGGGCTAACAAAGAGGATGCCAACTCTCGAGATCAGCTTCCCTTTTTCATTTGTCCTAGTTGCGCCGTCAAAGTACATGTCCAAGGAGGCATTTGGTGAGAAAGTCTCCACGTTGTAGACAGGTTCATCTGGGAGATCATCTCTGAGTGGGGAATCTTTCGGCAACGGATGTTCTGCGAGAAAATCTGATAGAGCATAGCCTTTGATTGCCTTTTGAGGTACATACCTGATATCAAATTGGATAGGAGGATGGACCATTTTGCCAGTCGAGCATGGATAGAACCTGCTTTTATGACAAGGACCTTTAAGAGGTTGATCCTCGAAATCAGGTATACTGTGTTTCGAAAAAAGGTAGTGACGTAGCTTTTGTACAGCAAACATCACTGCAAGGCATTCTTTCTCGACTGGAGAATAGCGATGCTCCGCACCTACCAGCATACGGCTGAGGTAGTATATAGCAGTTTTTTTTCCTTCATCATTCTCTTGTGCAAGCAGAGCGCCCAAAGAATGGTTGAGAGCTCTTGTGTACAAGATGAATGGTTTTCCAGTGGTAGCGGCAGCCAGCACTGGAGGTTTGGTCAGGTATGACTTGATATCTTGAAATGTTGCTTCACATTCAGTATCCCAAACAAAGTTCACACCTTTCTTCATCAACCGAGAAAAGGGACGGCATTTCCCCGAGAGATTGGAGATGAACCGTCTGATGTATGCCAATCTACCTTGAAGTCATTTAGGTTCTCTTAGGGCATGTTTGGATGTGTGGTGAAGTGATGTGAGGTGAGGTGAAGCATCAAATCAAGAGAGAATAAAATATAGAGTGTTATGATGATGTTTTGTTTTTAGTTGTTTGGTATAGAATCTTTTTGACTTTTTTTTATAGAAAAGTGGAGTTTTTTTGTCTTTTAGTGGAAAAAGGAGGTTGCTTTTTTTACTTTTTTTGGAAAAGATGGAGGGAATGTTGAAATTGTGTACTTTTGATATGACCCTTGTCAATTCTTGTCTTGATTCACTTCACTTCACTTTTACTTAGTTAAGTGCCAAACACGCCCTTAAGGTTCTTGGAGAAGGCATTTCTAGAATAGCCTTGACTTTGATGGGGTCAAGTTCTATTCCAGCTTTCCGGACTATAAATCCTAGAAACTTACCCGATGAGACACCGAAGAAGCATTTCAGGGGATTCATTTGCAGTTTGTGTTTACGAACTCGAAGGAAGACTTCCCGAAGGTCTTTCAGATGGTCTTCTTTTCTTTTGCTTTTGACGGCGAGGTCATCAACGTAACATTCAACCGTCTTGTGCTGCATATCTTGGAATATCTTTATCATAGCCCTTTGATATGTGGCACCAGTATTTTTTAGATAAAATGGCATGACAGTGTAGCAATACACGCCAAATGGGGTCCGAAATGATGTGTGTTTTACATCTTCAGGATGCAACTTTATATGATTGTAGCCAGAGAATCCATCCATGAATGTCATTCGCTCAAACCCACAGGTGTTGTCAATCATCACCTCTGGTATGGGGAGCAGGAACTCATCTTTGGGGCAAGCACCATTTAGGTTTCTGTAATCAATACAGACCCTGATCTGCTCGTTTTTCTTTGTCACGGGGACGATGTTGGCCAACCAGTCAAGATGTTGTTCCTCGCCGATGAAGCCGACGCTTTTGAGTTTTTGAACTTCTTGTTCAATTTTATCCATCACGTCCTGACGGAATCTTCTTTGGTCTTGTTTGACAAGCTTGATATCTTTTTGCAGATTGAGTTTGTGGACTCCTATCTTAGGGCCTAAGCCAGGCATTTCAGCATAAGACCATGCAAAACAATCAACGAACTCACGAAGAAAAGAGATACACTCGGGTAACTCATCATCATTTATATTCTTGCTTATGAATACAGGACGTGGGTTATCTGGTGTTCCCAAGTCTATCTTTTGAACATGATCTTCTGTTAGAATGTTCAAAGGTGGTCCCTCCACAATATTTTCGGAGGCTTCCAACTCAATGAAACCTTCTGGAGTTTCAAGGGTATTTTCAGGCCAGGGCTTTGTTTCTGACCATGGGTCTTCAAGATCGATGATCTTCTAAAGGCTTGCTATGAGGTGGTCCCAATCGCCTATTGAAACTGGGTCGAAGTAGGGTATTTCTTTTGGAGATGATGACTCTTCTGTGTCAGACGATTCCTCTTCATCATCAGAGAAATCGTACCAATTGGTAGAGCTTCCTGTATCCTTGACGGGTGACTCTTCAAAGAGATATCCAGGGAGATCAATGTCTTCATGGACATGAGATGTTGAGATTTGGTCGGCAAATCGACTCCTCAGCATTTGTGTCAACTGTCTCATGGGAGTGTCGGGATCATACCCCAACCCATGTGAAAAATTTCCTACATGACTGTAGAGTCTCCAATCTTCCAGTTGATCTTTGGTTAAGGCGGGCTCCAATGGTGTGAGAATACCGCGACCTTGCCCCAGACCGACTGGGTTTTGAGTGTCATAACTCATTTTCTTCATAATAGCTTGTGCCATAGGACTATATAGAAATAGTTGAAGCATACCTTTGTTTTGGAAGGGTTCAATCATGGAATTTGATGAAGAAGCTTCTGATCCGTGGAAGAAGATTGGCTTCTCTTCTGTTGAAGTTGCCGGAACAACGAAGGAAGCAGACGTAGGATCTTCTATATCAGCAAGTGTCTCTATTGGAGGTAGAGCAGGCTGAACTTGTTGAGTGTCAACTTGGCTTGACGATGTGTTGTCTTCTGACTCTAACTCTGAATCCATGTCTTGCATGATAGACACGAAGGATATAACAAGCTTGCCCCCAGACTTTTGCTTTGTCTTCTTTGCTTTGGTTGCTATGACCAAATGCTTTGAAGACTTGAGGGAGACAACGAAGGGAGATGGATTGTTCTCTTCGGATTTGCCGGAAGGTTTGTTTTCTTCCGATGATTGCTGAAGAGTTTTGCCTTTATCTTTCTGGAGATTTTCGACAAAGGGTGTTGTTTCTTCCTCCTTTCTTCTTTTTCATCTTTGTACATCTAAGCATCTGCAAAATGGACTTGTTTACCTTTGAATGGTCTCTTGTCTACAAACACTCGATGTATCGAGCTGTCGTTGCCAACGAACTTGATGCATTGATGTAGAGTTGAAGGGACGACACCATTCTCGTGTATCCAGGGGCGTCCAATAAGGATGTTGTAGCATGAGGGGGTTCTTATTGTATACACAGTGATTTCAGAGATAAGATCACCGATTTGCAACTTGAACCTGATTTTGCCGATAGGCCTTTGAGCACTCCCATCGTACCCAAAGACGGATACAGACGTGTGACTCAGCTTACTTGGTGGGATAATCAACTCTTCAAGTGCAGAAGTAGAGATGAGGTTGAGTGCAGAACCTGGGTCGACCTGGACTCTGTGTATCGGCATCTCTTTGACATACCTTGTGGAGTACAAGGGTCGGTTGTGCTTCGTCTTGCCTAGCAGGAGGTCATCCTTACTGAAGGCGATGGTTGCACTTGCTGTTTTCTGAACCGAGAAGCATTCAATGCCCGATCCCACAGTTTTCATCTTTTCTCCCTTCGAGGAAGTATTCGATTTTTTGACCTTATAGTTCATTTCAATCTGTAGGACTTGTGGGGCCCGGTTGCCGACATCCGTATTCAACTATAGCAGTTCTGAAATGAGACTACCACGAGTTTGTGGAGATATTCGTAATAAATCAAGGATGTGCAGTCGTGCAAGTATGTGTTTGAAGTGCTCAATCAAGTCGTACTTGAAAACCTCTTCGGGCATGCATATTCATTATTGTTGCCACTTGGGGCGTTTACAACATCTTTTCCCGAAGGATTTACATAAGAAGAAGAAGATTGGATGTAATTTTTCTGGAAATCTCGGCCAGAACGGGTACCTCTACCAACTTCAAGAGCTTCTTGAGAAAGGTGTTCATTTGGAAGATCGTCCTTGGGATCCAAGGGTTGATCCTTCTCATTTGCTGAAGAAGGGTCAGCAGCAAAGTCACCATCCTCAGTGATTGCGTTACATGGAGTATTTTTTGGGAACAAGTCCAGAACAACATCTAACAACTTTTCTCCTTCATTGAGTAATTTGTCGGTCCAGACGTCTCCTATGAGGTTAGGTATCTGGGACCAATTGACCAGGTCTTTATCGGCTAAAGTTTCTTCAGGATGATCAGTCGGAAGAGCTGTGAGTTGTGATGTCACGATTTCAGAGGACGAGGGCTAGGAAGGTGTTATCTCAATGGAAGTCACCTGAAAAAATGTAGCTCCGGAAGATATACTATCAGGTGTAGCCGGAGAGTACATGTCTTCGGTAAATGATGCTTCAGAGGCACTATCATCCTGAATTATCATATTGTAGGTTACCCTGATAAGAGATGCCCCCAGAATGGACTGTTGGGAGTCGAACTCATTATCGGATGTGAGAGGATCATCTATCTGATAGTTTTCTCCATTTTTAGGAGTTGAGGGAGGAGGTACGTGTTGATTTTCAAGGGCTTCCGGTTCCGGGTTTTGATCGCGAAGATCTTGCTCTTGTTCTAAGGTAACGTGCTGCAAGATCCCTGCATACTCTTCAAGATCAGGCATGGGAGCCAAATCTTCTCCTTCGTCTGCCCCTTGTGATTCAATACGATTGGGTTCCACTGGAGCATTGAAGGGTGCTGAGTCAACAACATTTTCTTGAACAGTCTCTTGGTCTTCTTTATCATCAGACCATGATCCTTGTTGCTGATATGGGTTATACCAGATTACCGGCATAAGATGAGATTCGGGAATCCATTCTTCATCGGAGAGGTATTCTCCTGTTTTAAGGGATTCCTCCCCCTCGTCGGTGTCACTGGCGGTGTCACTGGACTCGTATCCATCCATGGAGAATCCAATTACCGAATTGCAAGAGTATGATGCCCCTTACGCATTGTCATTTCTGAATTGAGGTGGCATGAAATCACCAGGAGTGAATTTTCTTACCACCTTTGAAGCCTTGGATTCTTTCGTTGCCCCCAGCGAAGCAGTGAAAGAGGTCCCTGCCTTTTCAGGGACTTCTCGCTTTGATTGAGCTTTCTCCCGCTGTTTGAGCTTGCGGGGTTGTCTCTTGGCTTGCCTTCGCTGTTAAGCGGTAGGCTTTGTTTTGACGATCTCCCAATTTTCATCTTCAAGGAGATCGGGATGCACCCATACAGGTTGTCCATCTAGTGTTGGATAAGGAACCAACTCTTGGGACGTCTGGGTCATTTTTATCACCTTAAAGGAAGTAGTGGTCTTCTCCTTTGGTGACTCGGAAGTTTGTCCATACGACACTATGCTGACGGAGGCAGACCCATAGTTTTGGTCAAAAGGTGATGACTCCGTTTTTCCACATCTCGTTGATCTTCTCTCTCACAACAAAGCGTTGATTGAGAGGATACGAGACCATCTGGTGGTAGGGACAATACCAAGGATCGTTGGTTTTGCCGACATCTCCCAGTCTTTTAGGCTCAGGTAAGGTGAGTTTACCATTTGCTACGAGAGCCTCGAAGATTTCTTCAACATCTTCGTCGAACGGGTATTTTTTCTCTACTCATTCTCTCAAGGTGTGAGGTCCC
Source organism: Cinnamomum chago (assembly GCA_038049695.1). Lineage (NCBI taxonomy): Eukaryota > Viridiplantae > Streptophyta > Magnoliopsida > Laurales > Lauraceae > Cinnamomum > Cinnamomum chago. The sequence goes on from CP142458.1 coordinate 44,370,496, forward strand.
ACCCTTGGTGGGCCCTCTAAATGCTATTTTATAGGCTAATTAATCTTAATTTATGCTAATTATTGGTTAATTATACTAATCTTAGCTAATTATTGCTAATCTATGTTAATTATTGGTTAATTATTGCTAATTACTACTAATCTCTACAAATCTTTGCTAATCTTTACTAATCTTGGTTAATTACTCTTTATTTGTGCTAATTAGGGGTTATTAGAGAGATTAGTTAGATTCTCCTAGCTTCTAGTTAGATTAGCTTAGTTGAGTAGAATTTTCAATTAATTGGGTGTTAGTGCTAAACCTAGGCTATTAGTGCTAGTTAGGCCATTAATAGAGTTTAATTAACTAATTAAGGTTGGGTTAGTGCAAAAGGGTGCCCTCTCTAGAAGCTTCCAGCCTAATGACCCAACTACCCCCAGCCCTAACCCTAACTACATGAAAACCCTAGGGCTAAGATGGTAATTAGTCACCCCCCTTAAAACTATAAAACCTCTCTTATCCCCAAAACCCTAAACCTAAGCTAACCCCTTTCCCAAGAAAAACCTCCAGCCCCCTTCCCAAGAAAACTCCCAACTGTCTTCACTCCCATTGCAACTCTCTTCTCCTCCTTCCTCTTCCAACGTATTGAGCTAAGCATTCTACTGTGACTGTGCTGGGAGCATCTTGCAGCTGTTGCAACCCTTCTCCTTCATCTCTCCTCCTCCTCTGCATCAGCCACTACCCCACTACCTCATCTTCTTCTCTTCATCCTCTCTACTGGGCTGAACCTCTGCTGGAACTCTTCCTCTGTTTCCCCCTGGGCTGTGCTGCAACTGCTTCTTCTCTGCTACTGTTCTGCTGGAATTTTCCAAGAGCTGTTGTTATTACCCCATCTTCCCTTCCCATTTCATTTCTCCAAGACTCTGCAGCTGTGACTGTTGCTGGAACCCATTGGAGCTACAGCAGCTGCCACTTCTTCTTCTTCCTCTCTCTTTTCTTCACTGGGAGACTACTGTTGTGCTGGAAATAATTCTTGAGAGCTGCTGCTGGGTATTCTTCTTCTTCATCCAGCTGGGAGCAGCAAACATCATCTTCTTCTTCACTTCTCTGTTCAGCTGGGACTTGGATCTTCTTTGTTATTTCTCTCTTCTCTCTACAAATCAATTCTCAAGCTAAAGAGGCAAGTGCATCTTACTGTTAACTTAGAATATATGTTGTCTTTCCTTTGATTTCTGTAGTTTTATTTCATGATTGTCACTAATTAGTCATAGAAATTCTACCTGAGCTTAGTTGTTTGTTTATGGGATGGATTGGCATTGATGGATGGGGGTTTCACCCCCCATTTGGAAGATCAATGGGCCACAAGGTTGTCAATTAATGGGCATTAGAGTTATTTGATGTTTGGAGATGATTTGGTGAAGTTTGGGACTGATTGGAAGTGATTTGGTGGAAAAACGGGTTGAAATGGAGAAAACCTGAAAACTGGTCTCAGTGTATGGCCGAGACCAGTGTATGGCCGAGATCAGTGTATGGCCGAGACCAGTGTATGGCCGAGATCAGTGCATGCCGAGACCAGTGTATGGCCGAGATCAGTGCATGGCCGAGACCAGTGCAGTGCAGTGCATGGCCTAGACCAGTGCAGTACATGGCCGAGACCAGTGCAGTGCAGTGCATGGCCGAGACCAGTGTAGTGCAGTGCATGGCCTAGACCAGTGCAGTGCATGGCCGAGACCAGTGCAGTGCAGTGCATGGCCTAGACCAGTGCAGTACATGGCCGAGACCAGTGCAGTGCAGTGCATGGCCGAAACCAGTGCAGTGCAGTGCATGGCCGAGACCAGTGCAGTGCATGGCCGAGACCAGTGCAGTGCAGTGCATGGCCTAGACCAGTGCAGTGCATGGCCGAGACCAGTGCAGTGCAGTGCATGGCCTAGACCAGTGCAGTACATGGCCGAGACCAGTGCAGTGCAGTGCATGGCCGAAACCAGTGCAGTGCAGTGCATGGCCGAGACCAGTGCAGTACATGGCCGAGACCAGTGCAGTGCAGTGCATGGCCGAGACCAGTGCAGTACATGGCCGAGCTCAGTGCAGGACCGAGCTCAGTGACTGAAATTTCATGGAAAAGATGACCTGATACTTAGGATTTACAGTAGAAAATGTTTAAAGCTGGGACATCCATCTTTCTAGGGTTTTTGGTGTATGCGGTCAATCACCCAGGCCAGGTGTTTGACCGGACACGCTGGAAACCTTTAGAAATGAATTAAGTCTTCCAGGAGGCCTGACTCAGGTTAGTCAGTGCACTCGGTTGATCCACCCGGCCAGGTGATCAACCGAGCTCACAACACATCAGGATCACCTGGAAAACCCTGATTGTTCCAGTTTTCAACATTTAGGAGTTATGATCAGTCGTGGGGCCCATTGACCATCCAAATGAGTATTTATCAGTGTCCTAAGCCCGAGTCAATGGTGTGGCTCAACCTTGACTCGCAGGGACCACTGTTTAGTGTTTTGGTTGATAATCCAAGATGATTCGACCTCTAAGAGTTGTCAACAATGCCCTTAATCAACTAAGCACCAAATACAATATTTTACGGCATTAATGACATCGTTTAGAGATCGAATTACCAGAGATAGACCCGAACCTAAAGTGGCCCATTTACCTAGGATTGGACCGTTGCTTTTCCCGTTGATTCTCTGATTGAAGTTTATACTTCATTATTATTACTCTGTCATTCTTAGATCTTTAGTTTAGCTGTTTACCGTTAATTAATCATAATTGGGAGACCTGAACCTAGGGTATCTAGAGGTGACCCGATGATGTGTTTTCGGAGATCATTGACCCGTGTCTGTGTCTAGGCGGGCCCTTATTGGGCCTAAGTGTGGAGATGTGAACCCTTTAGCTTGAAGAGGTAGTTTCTATTGGACTGTTAAGTTATATGGTTTATAATGGAACTGTTTATCAGTAGTAGATGGATTGTTGCCTCGTTTGGACGGTTATAGACCAGGCCATGTACTGATGGGCCTTGGTATGGATCCAACGAGTGGGCCTGGATCTTGAATAAGATCCAGAGACTGAATTAAGATGTGTGGACCTTATAGAGGTATTGTTAGGACCTTGTTCACGCAAGGCAAAGCCTAGACAGACACAGACCTTAGAGTTATTCTCGAGTCGGCATGAACATTCACTCGGTTGATTTAAGCTCAGCCGGTGGACTGATCATCCTCGGTAGGAGCTAGTTGAGTATTGAGGAGCTATCATGATGAGCTGTGTGGTTAAGACGGCAAGGTGTCATACCGTGCCGATCTGGAGTGATGAGATGATGAGTTGATGAGTGATATTCGGGATTAGTTATTCCCTGGTGAGATTCCCCACCGCGACTGTGTTCAGTATGGGAGGGCCGCGGCATAATATCCCGCGGTATTCCAGCTCGTGTGAATGTGCCACCTTGTTTGTAGTAGTTTAGATGTTTTCTATTTATACTGATTCCTTATGATTTAAATGCACAACTGCCTAGTTCTTTTCCCTTGTTATTCATTTAACTTATGTACCCATCTTTAATTCCTTTGATATATATATGCTATGTTAGTAGTATGCTGTATCTTGCCAGATCGTTTAGATCTGACCCATTCTATGGTGCTTAGGCCTTGATCCCGAGATCCCAGATGACACACTAGCTGTAGTGGAGGCACCCGTTGCAGGAGAGTACGCATGGGGCCCGGCCGACACGGATGTCGAGCCGGAGGGCGAGGAGTTCATTCCAGGGTTTTGAGGGACATTGTTATTTTGGGTTTTTGAGAGATATTCTTTAGTGAAAAGGGTAGAATGAAAATGTATAACTTTGATTAACATTGAATCATTTTAATTAGACATATGTTCTGCTCATACTTTATATATTTATCGATACCTATTGCTTCCGCTTTGTTTAAATCGTTATGCTTCCGCAATATTAAATGTTATAACTATGTTGGTCGAAAAGTTTTAAATTGGACCTCACTGCGGCCTACGATCTTGGAAGTTCTCGGATTTTCCGGGAAGTAGCGTGCCAATTTCGGGTATTCGAACGAGTATATCGGTATCCGGAATTGGGGCGTTACATTCAAGGCATCAGAGAGTTCAGGTTTCTTACTTGTAGCTTTATTTCCAACTTTCTTTGGCTGCTGAGGAGCTGACTTGGTTTGCACATTATGAACCTCCTTTTTCTTTGGCTTTGAGGTCGTAATAGTAGTCGACTCTTTCTTTGATGACTGCTGACTGTTGAGGTCTTTGATCACCGTTTCAGCCTCCACTCATTCTCTCTCGATTTTAGGTTGCAGAGCTGTGCCATAGTAACAGGATGATCCTCACCTTTGAAGTGAGTCACGAAGCGTGTCTCTAGCATGGCCCAATTTTGGATGGAGTCCTCTGGCAAAGTGGAGTACCAATCAAAGGCCGTACATTTTAGGGTACTTACAAAGAGACGAATCTTGAGGGCATCTTGATTTGCGATAGCTCTCGTCAGGATCTTGAAGTGAAAAACGTGTTGTTTGGCTGAACCTTTCCCCGTATATGTTTGGAGAGTAGGATACTTGAATTTTGCAGGAAACGGGACCGAGTCCATCCATAAGGGGTGTGGTGGCTTGATCCCATGCTCCTTATGTGTATCCTCTTCTCTCGCTTTGGCGAGGATATCGTCAACGTCCTTTTTGGTAAGGGTGCGTGACTCGTTATTTTCTGCATTTTCCTCGTTATCTGGAGGAGGTTGGTTGTTTTCTTGACGCTGAAAAGCGAGAAGAAGATTTTCCATCAGAGCCTCAATCATCTGTTGACCTTGCACCAATTATTGGATGGATGCGTTCGTTTCATCAGGAGGTGGACTGTGAGGTGGCTCAGAATTTGTAGCCAAGACGTTTATCCCCTGTGATTCGAACGAAGAGATCGTTCTGGTGACTGAGATGAGACTCATTCTTGAAGAGCTTGAGGAAGGATTACTCTGTTGTCCTTCGCTTGAAGGAGTAGAAGATTCTTCCGGACGTCTCCGTGTCCTGTCTTTTTTTAAGCTGGGCATAGACAGGATTTGGACCCGGTCCTTCGACTGTCGTAGCGAAGCTTTGAATTTTACGAGTTCGACCCCTGTTGAGAGAAATGGTCGAATTGCAGGAGTGCAGGCCTTGGCAGGTTCTTGCAGAGGCCTGGTGTTGTATGATTTGGTTTTTGGCTTGTAGGAGCTAGCTGGCTCATGATGGGTTGGCTTCTTTGTTAGGCAAGAGACTGGTTTCTCCTCCTTTATGTATGCAAGAGGATAGAAACGGTTTTCTTTGAAAGGGGCCAGGTATGCTGGCTTTGCAGATACTCGGGACCTCCTTTGTTTTGGTGAAGGTCTCAGGGACCAAGTCTTAGGGTAGACCTGGTTCTTTGTAGGTTGAGGCTTCGTGGGGTTGCCATGGGCTTCAGGCTTCTTCGTGTTCGCCCTTGGTGTCATGGTAGTGACACGATGCGAGGCGATCTTTTGCTTCTTAGCAAGTACGGTTTCCTCTACGGGAAGTGGGGACGGTCCCAGTGACCAGAAGACGATAGTTCGGGGAGTAGAGGTCGACCCGGTGTTCTGAGATTTGCCGAGGGAGGCGACGCTTCGGTAGCTAATAGGGCGCTTATGAGTGCGCTTGTTCTACTTCTCTTAAAGCATGAGTTGGTACTTGTTTTCATCGAAAGTGATGGTTAATGAAGTTGCCATTGTTAGTTTTGGAAAACTTATGAAACAAGACCACGTCCATATGTAATCACAGGAATACAGTGATCATAAATGGAAAAGAACTATGGTTTTGTCTTTTCAAATCGCTCATGGGAAGATGGCCCAGTCCAAGCGAGGTGAAGATGACAAAAAGTCATAGAGGATACAATTGTTTTGAACGCAAGTACAGGAGGTTCAGAGCGATTATTCCAGCGACTGCTAGATGCAATTGTAGACCTTAATTCAAATTACCGAGAAGCGAGGCTCACTCAAGGTAAGATGATATAAGGTTGGAGATACAAATGTGTCGGTCGCGAATACAGTAGACCCGAAAGGGCATACTAGCACTGCTAGGCATAAATGTTGCAAATCGCATCCTTGGAATAGACACGAGATGAGATTTTTTGAAAGGTCAAAATCAGATTCATAAAAGAGAGCAAATGACCCTTGCCTCGGACAGTCTAGCTGTCTCCACACTCTGAATAAGGCTTTCTTAGATCCACTTTGGTCAAAGAACGCAAATGGTGGAACCTTAGTATTGTTTTTTTTTTTTTTAATTTTCATGAAAGATCTCTAATGGACCTATCAAAGAGACCGAATAACTTCTCACAGTCCGAACGTTGGCTACAAACGATTTCCGTGAGCCATTGTCCGAAAAGGAAGAAACTAAAGTTTCCCTAATTTGAATCAAAAAGAGAAAAAACTGATATTTTTAAGAGTTTGAGATTAGACTCTTTTTCATTGATAGTTTTTCTTGAAAGATCTCTAATGGTCCTATCAAAGAGAGCGAATGGCCTCTCCCAATCCAAACGTTGGCTACAAACGATTTCCGCGAGCCATTGTCTGAAAAGGAATAAAACCAAAGTTTCCCTAATTCGAATCCAAAAGTGGGGAAAACTGATTTTTTTTAAAATCCTTATGGGACTTCATCAAAGAAAAAAGGTGACCCATTCTTCTTTATGAACAATAGCAACAAACATTCCTGCGAGCTATCAAGTTCGAAGGGGAAATGATCAAAGTTTTTCAAAGTTGAATCCAAGAAAAGAGGAATCAATTTTTTTTTTGAAATGAAAAAGAAAGGAAATAGATTCAACATAGAAATTTCCAAAAAATACCTTCACATGTTTTTTTAGATGTAAGATTCAACATAGGCGGCCAACTAAAGAGGGGCCAAAGAATCCAAGCATTATGTTCTCAAATGAACGGGTCCTACTGGGTATGCCAACTTGATGGACCCGATACTTCCGTTCCTCCCCCATCCGTCCCCGGGGTCACTGAAAAGGCCGAATGGAGGGAAGGAGGGGAGAAAGGCGGGTATCAACAAAGAGAAAGGCAGGTATCAACATTTTTTTGTGCGGGTATACAAGTTTTTCTATTTTACTTGAAATTTAGAAATGGTATTCCAGAGATCCACCTTCACAAGTAGAAAGGAAATTAATCTTTTTTCTAACTTTCCATTGCACATATATTTGAAGAAAGAGACAATTTTTAAATTGCCGTGAGAGGCGATTTCATTTCGTTTGCCATGAAAAGCAATTTTGTGCCGTAGGAGGCGATTTAAGCCGTAGAAGGCAATTTACAAATCTCATCAATGAAGAAATTCAAGAAATGTGATTTTTTGCCTCTTAAAGAAAATACAAAATACAACAGAAAAGTGAGAAAGGGAATCTGACTTCTCAGGAAATTGCGAGGACTCGTTCAGATCGACGGTCGCAAGTCATGTATGGACTTCGCCATCGTCCTTCAGATAAGAACATGCGATGCTTCGATTCATTTGGCTTGGCTTGGACTTCAGTTTTTTTTAGAGGATAAAGACCGAGGGAAGGTCCTATTTCTAATAAAAAAAGAACAAAAAAACGGACTGAAAAGCCACGTCTAGGCCCTGTTGAATAGGAGAAGAGAGGGCTTTGCCTTGGCGGGAGTGCCCCCCAAGGGGCTTCAATCACCTTGTGGTGTTTGTTGCAGCAGAATTTCTTCAAAGTAGGAGAGCTTGTTTGTGCAGAGATTTCTTCGAGGATTCTTCGAGATTTTTCTTGGATTATTCTCTTTCTGATCTGTTCTTCTTGGAATGCTCTCCTATTTATAGGCCTTTGGTAGCCATTTAGGAGGGTTTATGAGCATTGATGGCTTTAAAGCTTCATGATGGGAGGAGTTACAAGTTTTTATTTTTTGATTTTGTAACTCTTTTTTCCTTGAATCTCATTGGCCGATGGAGAATGATGAGCATTTAATCGCCTTTAATCTCCATAATGAGAGGAGTTTCATGGCTTTAAAGTCATGATGGCTTTGACTTGTAACTCCCATTCTCTTGAATCTGATTGGGCCGTCCAAAATAATGAGTTAATGACCGCATTTTGTTGGGTCAATTAACAGCATTAAGTGGTCGTCGGGGATTTGAAGAGTTGCGGGCCGTGCAGCGTCTTTTGGAATTCTTCTTGCGATAATCGACGATGGATCTTCATGTTGGTCGATGTCGGATGATCATGCAACTTCAAACATAGATTGCTAACCGCGGGCCGTTACCATCTGTCTTGTCGATTTCTGGATCGGTCGGGCAGAAAGTGTACTTTCTTGGTCAGCCGGTTGGTGATCTTAGAGAGATCAATGACGATTTTATGCTCTTGACGGCGGATCCGAATTATAGTCGGAGATCAGTCGTTTCCGAGCATCAAAAATGAAATTTTTGGAAAACTACAGGGATTGAAATGCCCGAAACGTGAAAAGGATCAGAAAACGGGCCTTCTGGCGGAAATCCGGCGACCCGGACTTCTAGGGTCGCCGACGACCATGGGGTTTGGTCCCCTTTGGTTGCCTTTTCTTTGGCCCCTTTTCAAGCTTTTTCAATCCTTTTTTCGCCTGTATTTTTCTTGACAGTTTTCCTTTTTTTTTTTTTTTTTTTTGCTTGATTCTCCCGAAGAAAACCCAACGAGAAGTCGTGCAAAACTGGAGCACAAATTTTCCTATTTCTTGGAAAAGCTGAAGACTCTATAGCCGATTTTCCGTCAAGAGTAGAAATTAGGTCAAACGATGTCGGAATGACCTAAAATTTTAGATGGAGCCTCTTGAGCATTAGATAGGACTGACCATGGGCTTCGGTTTGAGTTTTGAAGCCTTTTGGGGTCCCGTCGCTGCTAGGCTTGATTTCGCCTTGAGGAAGATGTCGTGCTTTGATGTGTGGTCAACCTATGTCTGATTGACCTGAAATTTGACAGGAAGCCTATTGGAGTCATTTTGAGATGATCCATTAGCCCCGACTTGGATGTCATGGTCTCGGGGTGCTCCGCTGCCGGTTGTCTTGATTTTGTTTTGGGGCGTCAAAGTCGGGTCAAACATTGTCGGAATGACCTGAAATTTGACGTGGAGTCTTTTAGAGGTATTTTGAGACCATCCGTAGGCTCTGATTGAAGTTTTGATGTCTTCGACGTCGCCGCCGCCAAGAGCACCTGTTTGGCTGTCGGAGGAGTGAAGTTGGGTCAAATGATGTTGGAATGGCCCAAAACTTCTTGTGCACCCCTCTTTTAGCTGTCTTGAAGGATCTCGCAGTTTTCAAGTAATTCTGACAAGATCTGATGCTTGAATTAGCATTGCCTATTTTGTAATAGGATGCAACTTCATATGGCTTCTTGATGTTGAAGAGGCAAAGTGACATTTTTGGTGTCAACAGCCCCGTCTGTGGCCTTGTGGCCACTGTGAGCTTCCAGTATGATGGCAAGCCCGTTTTCAAGTTGAGTGAGCCACTGTGAGCTACATTGTATGATGTCAAGCTAGTTTCCATTTTTAGTGGGCACTTGATTATCTCAACAAAGTTTCATACGATGGTAGGTGTCGCGACCCCAGACCGGGCCCGCAAGCCTAATTCGGGAATGAGACTGGTTTGTATTCAATGATGATGGATGAATGGTGCAATGTCATGGTGCATATGTTTATTTGGCTAATACGTTCACGGATTAACAAAAATACTATACCATGTGCACGCGATTTCCCACAGGTGTCCATAGTGAGGATATAACATCATAATAATATTTTTGTTTAAGTGCGGAAGCGTGTAGCAATTCGAAAATAAAATTCATTTCCATCAACAAGGCTGACAACACATCTATATAAAGCACAATATATCAAAGTGAGCAATATTTATAAGCAGTTCCCAAAAGAAGGTTAAATGTTTATACAAAAGATCAATTAATTAACTTTCCCCAAAAATAAAGGCCAACAAAGGCTAATACAATCAAAATAATTTCCCTAATAGAATATGTTAACCACTATCCCAAAATATTTTGTTTCTCCAGGCGACTGAATGTCTAAACGACATCATCGGCCTGCCACTCAACTACTTGTTACGGCTCTCCAGCTGCCTCCTCATGCTCATCCTTGGGCTGAACGACGTTTGGACCTGAGTACCAAAGAGTGGGTCAGACATGACGGTCTGGCAGGTTAGCGAAAGGATATGGCAATGCAATAACAATTGAATTTTTTTCTTAAAAACTTGTTTAAACAACATAATCCATAAAAGAGATGAATCATTTATTAGAAAACATATATGCAGTGTAAAAGCATGTAATGGTTCCAAAGAATCAGGGAACTAGCAAGATGACAACCACATAAAGCTAAATCCTCTATCACCGAAGTGATGAGAGCACATCGGGGCGTTGATCTCTAACACACGAGGTGATGAGATTCAACGAAAATATATAATTACACATAGCTATACGGGACGGGACCACAGTAGCGAACCGGGTATCAGGACGGAACGGGATCTAAACTGCAGCTGGCGGGACAGGAAGGGGACCTCCAAGTCGGTGGACCAAACCAACAAGGTAGTCCAAGCTTAGTGGTGCTGACTCATAGGTCACATAATAGAAATCGGGACATGTAAATACACTTGTATGATGTAAAACATATAAACGGGCGGGACTGGGTACCCATAGGCACAAATATCACTTATTAACGGGCAATGCACAACGGGTCTAGCAAAATGCTACAATTATAATTTCAGCATTTTCGGGCATGACAAATCATATAGCATTAATTTTCGGGAAGCATAAATACAAAAGTTCGGGTATAGTAGAACGCAACTCTATTTCTAAAGTTTTCGGGCCAAGTATTCGGGATTCAAGATTACACCAATGTGAATAAGGGACCCGTATGTCAATTCTAACATAAACTTGGGACTCATTAAGTTTCGAGGACATTCTGAGCTCCCTATGCACATTGGTGATTACAAAACTTCGATGGACCTTTGTGATGGGGTTCTTTCTCGAACGGGTTCCATACATTGTCTCTCAGGTCTCCCATCACAATTGGGCTCTCAATAAACCTCCTCCATACATTTAAGCATCATATCTAGGCCTCCAACACAACCCCAGGTTGGCAGTACCCACCACTCGAGCGGACATGAAGTTTTCTCGAGCGATGGACTTTCTGGAAGGGTTCACTCGAGCGGACCTGCCCAGATCAAGTTGCCTCGAGCGAATTGTCAAGAAAACTGCAGGAATGCAGTTTTGGGCTCTTTCCTTTTTCCCCCTTGCAAGTCTCCTTGAGCCTCATTCCTACACCTAAATGAGAGGCTTAAAACTTCCATTAAACCACACACAAACCATCATTAAAACTTCTACCAATCACCTCCTTTCTATTCACATTCAACCACAAAAGAAAGAGAAGAAACCCATCAATCACAAGGATTCATTTGTACTATAATCAAGAGTTCAATAAAAGAGTATATGCCAACATTTCCAAGACAATCAATGAACTAACAAGGCTTCTACGTATGGGCATTTCAAAATCAATGTAATCAATAAGAATAAGCATGAATGAAAAATAATAAAACCATTCACATTTTTCATAAAACATTTAAATGCTCAAGATATCTATTCATCTACTTCCCTTGGGTCCAAGCTAGAAAATCAAGCTTTTAATCACACTCTTCTCAAGGATAACCTACAAACACATTCAAAAACCCAAAATAGAAACCCTAAATGTTCAAAACTAAAGAACAAGAATAAGGGAGCCTTCAATAACGAAAATGGGGACTTCTTAAGGCTAGGAGAATACACATCTAAGAGATGGGGAGGATTGCTTACTTGGGAGTTCTTCAAATGCACTAGGTTAGCTCAAGGAGGATCTTAGAATGGATGACTTCCTCCACAAATGGTATTACTAGAGAGCTTTCATGGTGAGGAAGGAGAGGATAAACTCCATTTCTCATATGATGCAAGGTTGGTAGTGATTTGGAGATGGAAGAGCAAGAAGAAGAAGAGGGGAAAAAAATAGCTTGGTTGGGGCTTTAGAGCGGGAGAAAGAAAGAAGAGAAAGAGGGTTCTCCTTTTATACAAGTGAAGATGGGCCCCACCACTACGAATTCTTATTGGGCTAAAAAGATGGCTTTCGGGACCTTGGATGAATTTGACAAAGATGGGAAAACTGATTGTCGAAAAATCTAGTTTCTAAAAAGTATATATTTCGAGGGTTTCGGGGACATCAAATTTTTGTGTCCAGATTTGGTGCAAAAAGATTGTTTCGCCCTCGATGTTAGGAAAGTCGGGTTTCGGCGTTTTAAATGGGGACGGGATCAACACGAAAGTTGTAGAGATTAACAAGATGAGTCTAACGGGGTCAAAAAGCGAGTTATTGGAATCTCGAATAATCCCCCATACACAAGCAAGGTCATAAAAGGAACCCTCAATGGGTCCCACTAAATCAAGGAGGCACTCAAAACTCCGCAAAACTATAGAAAAGTTCTTTTATTCCCAGCTTAACCAAAATCAACTTATCTCGCTTAGAACTAACACATGACTTAATTAGTGCTAATCGCGGTCACTCGAATTGGAGTCTTACAGTAGGGTTCATCTAAATGGGGGTACGTACCAAATTCACAGACCTGTCCTTCAAACTAAAAATTGAAACTACGGCGCTAATGCACAATCTGACGTCTATTTTTCAGTTATTAACATCGCAGGCAACCAAATCCAGCCACTTTTCAAACTGCCATTAGAATAGAGACACATGGATTTCTACAGTGGCAGCCATTGTGTTTGACAGATAGCCCAAAAGGAAATGTAACAGATAAAAAATCATAAAAATAAGCAGGCACATTTGATCGCTCTAGTTGTACGGGTGATGTCACGTCCCCCAAACCCGATTAGAGAATAAACCAGATCCGGGGAGTGAAATTTAGGACTAATTAAAATTTTTGTCCTGTAGGCCCAAGGATCGTAAGTCCGCTGTGAGGATATCAAGTTTCAAGCCTCAAGTATAATAAGAATTGAGGAATTCATACAATTCTAGGCATTTGGAATATAAACAATGGATAATGACTTCAATTAATAATTAAAGTTGCACAAAGAATAAATGAAACTAAACGAAGAAGTTAATTAATTACAATGGCCATCCCAATAATCAAGGCCATTTAAAACAATAACTGATGTCAATAATGTGAAAGGTTCAACGAGGGAAAATAAAGAATAAAAGAATCTAATGAAGTCCTAATAAATCTCTCTCATGCTGGGATCAATGTCATCGGCACGCCACTCTCATTCATCCTCAGCCGGTTGGAGTTCCTCTGGGATCTCCTCACCTGCCTGCTCCTCATAGTAGTAGTCATCTGGGGTGTCTGCACAGCAAGGAACGGAGTCAACAACACGATGAGCAATAGATAAGCAAGTTACATTAAACATGACATGCATCAAATATAGAGTAATGACAAGTATAATATCATATGAATACAAGGAAAGCGAAACTAGGCATAAAGCATGAATAATAATCGTAAGAGACAAAGACAGAAATCCTAACATCATCTAGCAATAACCACTATCCAAACAATGCAATGCAAGAATCAAGAGGGAGACTTCGAAGATGTCCAAGCCACCTCCCAGGGTATCAGTAACAATCCAAGTCAGACTACTGATACCAAAGTTCGGCTCCAGTGGAATCCTAGCTCCCGGTCTTGGGAATAGCAGCACGGTCCTAGCCCGCTCCCAGCTATTCAACGCTATGGACGCCGTCCAACGCCGTTTGTCTACCCCGATGTCCGAGTAACCGGCCCATCAAATAAAAATCCCAAACTGCAGATGACCATGATATGCAAATAATAATAAAGTGGTGTTGACACGAGAATAGACCATGATAATCAAGTCTGGCTAGTTCAACACAGAAAACATGTTCTAAGGGATTATCTCATTCTTGACAATACAAGACAAGTTATTAACATGATAATCCCTTACATGCTAGCCAGTCACGTTTATCAAATACATGACATAAGGTTCTTAAGATACATTCTAAGTTAGGTTCATGCCCTAATTCTACAAGAATTATGTTTCACAATTAGTTAAGTGTTTTATGCCAATAGAGTATACAAGGAATAGTAACAACGGATACAAGTCACAAGTCACAAGTCAAGGAGGAATTATAATCCAAACCTAGGCAAGTGGTGTCATCCCTGTAATTCACATGTTTTAACGGAGTACGTGTGGAAATTGGATCAATGATGCTTCTAGGGAAATTCCTTGGTGTACAATCATGTTAAGCATCTATCGAAACAATTCCATACGCATTCGGTTAATCCATGTGTAATACACGAATACCTAGACAACCCATCGAAGCACACCAACCCACTTGCTACGAATTTAATCCCATTAATGGTCAAGTGAGAGTAGGTTCAAGGTTTCCAACATCTAAGGCCCAAACCTATATTACTGGTCTCATTTCTAATAAAACATAATCTGAATAAATAATCTGAGTATTTACATCACTTTCCGACATCCGATTATGATGAAACTAGAACCGTTGGATTCTACATCTCAAGGGCTTTCCAACAATATATAATACATAGAATTCCAACAGACGGATTAAACGTTATACGTGTTCGAAGTTGTCACATGCTGTCAGAAAACTACCCTCCGATCGATCGGACAAAGAGGTCAGATCAATCGGACTGCAATCCGTCTCAGTTAAAAAGTCACCTGATCGATCGGTCTGCAGGTCCGATCGATCGGCACTGCACCACTCTCAGTTAGTGGCTATGTCCGATCGACCGGTCTGTAGTCTGATCGATCGGTCTGCAGTCCAATCGATCGGACTAAGATATGTTTCAGTTAACTGAGGCTAAATTCTGTCTGGTCGATTGGTCTGTTGTCCGATCGATCGGACAGTGCGACTTGAACCCCGAAAATGGGTTTTCTTCTCCTTTTTCCTCCGGCCAATTCATGGCTAACCTGCAGAAAACAAGCCTCCATGCTCCCCATTCATCACATTTATCATCCCACTCCCATTACAACAATTTAAAACATAAAAGTTACCGATTAAACAATTAATCCAATCATACCATAATTCTATCCTAACATGTCTATCCAAAATCAATATCAAAACCAGGCTTGGTATTAGGGAAATCTAATAAGAAAATCATTGCAATCAATAGAGAAACATACACACATGCTTAACTATAAATTGCAAATCTACTTGCCTCAACCAAGAAGAAGATTGAAAATTGGGGGAAATTCAAGTAGAAACCTTCTATCGTAGAAACCACGAATCTAACCTGACCAAACGCAATCTAGAACAACGAGGAGAAGAAAGAAAGGAAAAAAGGTCAAGATCCAACCTAATCTAAACAAAAGCGAAGAGGATTGAAAAGATGAGGGTGAAGGAAACTTACCAAACTGGTATCAATGCAAAAAGGAGATCGAGAGAATAAAGATAAGCGGTTCGGATCGGGGAGGTGATTTCTCCCGAGTAGAGTTTTGGGCTTGAGAAGAGAAGAGGAAGAAGAAGGGGGTTGCTGGAGTTTTTCGTTGCAGAGAATGAGTGAAGAATTAGGGTTAATCCCTGATTAAGAAGAAGAGAGGAAGAAAAGACTGAATTGCCCTTAAGTGGGTCCTGGTGAAGGAATGGGCCACTTGAAGGGTTTCTGATCGTTGGATCACAACGATCCAAGAGACAAAAATGATCAGTGCGATGAGACCTTTCCAATGAACCCAAAAATCACGGCGTTTGGAATTTTCCAGAAAAACACTCAATTTCCCTAAATTGCAAACTGCCCCCACCCTTGCTAGGGTCAAACGAACTCAGAATCGCAGACTTTGCATACTCTAATCCAACACTAAAAGAAACGCGCTCATGATCTAAAACCATTTAAATATCTAAAATAAAATTAATTATAATAATAACAACATAACGGGTCAATGCTAGAGTGGTAACTATTGTTATAAGCAAATTCACAAAGCGGTAAGCACTCATCCCACTGAACCTTGAAATCCAATACACAAGCACGCAACATGTCTTTGAGAGTCTGTATCTCTGACTGACCATCGGTTTGAGGATGATATGCCGTGCTGAACTGGAGTTTGGTACCCATCGACTCATGAAGAGTTTTCCAAAACTTTGAGACAAACCTACTGTCTCTGTCTAAAGTAATGGAGACGGGTTGACCATGTTTACTAACAATTTCATCAACAAATAACTTTGTAAGTGATGCCATATGCATCATGTTCCCTGTCTTCATCGGAATGAAATGAGCTGACTTTGTCAGACGATCTACAATAATCTAAATTGCATTATTTCCCTTCTTGATATTCGGCAAATCGGAAACGAAATCCATGGTAATGTGCTCCCATTTCCACTCCGGAATCTCCAACGGTTGTAACAAACCTGGGGGCTTCTGATGCTTTGCCTTAATAAACTGACAAGTTAGACAACGAGACACAAAAGCTGCTATCTCTCTCTTTATGTTGTTCCACCAAAATCTATTCTTCAAATTGTGGTACATCTTCGTGCTATCCGGATGCATAGAATATCTTGTGCTGTGAGCTTCATTCATTATTTCACTCTTCAAGTCATCCACATTTGGCACACATAACCGATCACGAAAATACAATATCCCATTCACCATCTTGAAATCTGGATGTTCTATAATAACCTCTAGTATCTTAGCCAAGTCTGGGTCTTGCAACTGACTTTTCTTGATCTTCTGAATGAAGGCAGGTTCTGATACTGTCATATTTGCTAACATCGCACCCAATTTCAGGGTTTGCACTTCTACACCCAACTCTTCAAACTGCGGTAAGACACCAATTCCTCTCAAACTGGCCATGACCACTGATTTCCTGCTCAAAGCATCAGCTATAACATTCACTTTGGCTGGATGATATTTGATGGGAAATTCAAAATCCTTGATATACTCCATCCACCGTCTCTGTCTCATATTTAAATCCTTCTGCGAAAACAAATATTGTAAGCTTCGGTGATCTGAATGGACTTCAAACTTCTCCCCGTAGAGGTAGTGTCTCCACATCTTCAAAGCAAAAACAACTGCTGTCAATTCCAAGTCATGAGTTGCATAGTTCTTCTCATGGTCCTTCAACTGTCTCGAGCCATGAGCAATCACCTGGCCATCTTGCATCAATACACAACCTAGTCCCACATTCGAAGCATCTGTATAAACAATAAATCCGCCGTTGCCCGAGGGTAATGTAAGGATTGGGGCGGTGGTTAACCTTCCTTTCAGCTCTTGAAAACTTGTTTCACACTGTTCGGTCCATACAAACGGGACATTCTTCCTGGTCAATTTTGTCAACAGTGCTGCAATTGACGAAAAACCTTGGACAAATCTTCTGTAATAGCCTGCTAACCCCAAAAAGCTTATGATTTCTGTCACACTGCTTGGCCTCACCCAATTAACAACTGCCTCTATCTTGGCTAGATTAACTGCTAAACCTTCCCTGGAGATGATGTGGCCTAGAAAAGCAACTTGCTCTAACCAGAATTCACACTTACTGAGTTTTGCATAAAGCTGGTTGTCCCTCAAAAGCTGCAACGCCGTCCTCAAATGTTCTTCATGCTCCTTCTTACTCTTGGAATACACCAGGACATCATCAATGAATATAACCGTAGAGTGATCCAAATAGGGTGCAAAGACTTTGTTCATAAAAGCTATAAAGACTGCGGGTGCATTCGTCAAACCAAAGGGCATCACTAAGAACTCGTAGTGCCCATACCTTGTTCTAAAAGCCGTCAAACCAAAGAGCATCACTAATAAAACATTTGCTCAACAAATCCTGCAATTGGAGTTTTAGTTCACCCATTTCTGCTGGAGCCATTCTGTATGGTGCAATCGAGATCGGAGCCGTCCCTGGAAGGAGTTCAATTGTGAACTCAACTTCTCTGATTGGTGGTAAACCCGGGATTTCTTCTGGAAAAACATCCGGAAATTCACACACAATGAAAACATGCCCCAGACTCCTTCCTGCAATCGCGAGCATGGTGACTTCCCCCACAGTAAGTGCAAGTGATTCGCTGAGGCAACTGTCCAAGTACCGATTCATACCGTAGCCTCTTGGGTGTTGGCCGCTAAAACTGATGGGATGATGAACTCTGTGACTTGGGTTGAGGTATCAACGCCAAGATCCTCTGCTGCTCCAAGGCAATCACACCCTTTAGGGACTCTTCAGCCCAATATGCTTCATTGACCACATCATCATAGTCAGTCAGTTTGCTGCGCTAAACTTGTATCTCAATGTCTGCTCGCAGTCCCTTCATAAACCTCCGAACTCTCTAAGATTCGGGTTGAATCAAAGCCCCTGCAAATTTGGATAGATGTGTGAAGGAGATCTCATACTTCTGTACTGGGAAATCACCCTGCCCCAATCGCTCAAATTCCCCCATCTTCTGATCCCTGTAGTGCTCGGGGATAAATTTCTTCGGAAACTGCTTAGTGAAGGTCTTCTAAGCTACATCTTCAACAATCGTCTCATAAGGGTTCTTGACAGTCTTCTACCATTTTTCTGCTGCCCCACGGAACATGTGGGTCGCTAACTGCACCTGCTGAACACCCATGCATTGGAGCACCTCAAAAATCTTCTCCATCTGGACAACCCACTCATCAGCAGCAGCGGGGTCCTCTATACCATGGAACTCTGGTGGAAACCTCTTCCTGATAGATCGTTGATGTCATATTCCTTGGGCTGTGGCTAGCCCACTTTCTGCACTACTTCAAGCATCTGGGCTTGGAACATAGTCTGACTCTCATTCTGCCTATGACTTTGTTCAGCCAAGTCCTTTGAGGACTGAATGAATGTTGCCATGAATTGATGAAACGGATTCTCGGTGCCATTCTGAGAGGAACTACCCTCTGGCGATGGCACGTTATTGGATCGGATGGGTCTACCGGCCATTGTCCTGTAAAATATTCAAGGTTAGTTCCAATATGCCTCAATCTAACAACACAATGCTAGATATATAACTAGGAAACCAATCTACCAACTAACGGAATCCTCACACGCATCCTATGGTTTCTAAAAGTTTTACCCTGAGAAACCATCCATTGCTCTGATACCATTCTATCACGTCCCTTGAACCCGATTAGAGAATAAACTGGATCTGGGGAGTGAAATTTAGAACTAATTAAAATTTTTGTTCTTTAGGCCCAAGGATTGTAAGTCTGCTATGACGATATCAAGTTTCAAGCCTCAGGTATAATAAGAATTGAGGAATTCATACAATTCTAGGCATTTGGAATATAAACAATGGATAATGACTTCAATTAATAATTAAAGTTGCACAAAGAATAAATGAAACTAAACGAAGAAGTTAATTAATTACAATGGCCATCCCAATAATCAAGGCCATTTAAAACAATAACTGATGTCAATAATGTGAAAGGTTCAACGAGAGAAAATAAAGAATAAAAGAATCTAATGAAGTCCCAATAAATCTCTCTCATGCCGGGATCAATGACGCTACTCTACGTCATCGGCACGCCACTCTCGTTCCTCCTTAGCCGATTGGAGATCCTCTGGGATCTCCTCACCTGCCTGCTCCTCATAGTAGTAGTCACCTGGGGTTTCTGCACACCAAGGAACAGAGTCAACAACACATTGAGCAATAGATAAGCAAGTTACATTAAACATGACATGCATCAAATATAGAGTAATGACAAGTATAATATCATATTAGAATATAAAGTAGACTATAAAGTAGACAAGTTGGTGTGTAGAGTTTTACTTATACACGGAAAACTTATTTGTCGGTTCTTATAGAATATAAGTTGTTGTTCATGTTCTAGATGGATTTGGACACACTATCGGTACGATTGTAGCATGATGTTTCAACAGTCTTGTCTTGGTTGCGGGAAACGGTATAGTTTCGACTCATTATTGTTAGGTATTTTGTTTTTGCAATTTGGTGGATGCATTTGCATATTGGCATCATTTGAATTCACACACATGCATTGATTTAAAATATCTTGAAATCTAGTGTTTTACATGCATTGGTTTTTAGATTTGGAAAAGTTTGTGGTTTATGCATGTTTTGGTCATAAACTTGGATGCATTGGTTTTAGAACCCAAAACTCTTTTGAAAACCTAATTCCTTGTGCATTATATTTGGAAAATCATCTTGTGAATTTAGGTTTGAGCTTTGCATACTTTCAACCCAAAAAGAATCATTTTGTATGCAATTTGATTTGAAAAGAGTTTTTACTAATCAAGCTTGCCTTTGGTTTTAAACCTTTGAATCATTTTAGGCTTTGTGTGTTTCATGTTTTTAAATGTTTTAAAACATGTTTTTAAGCTTGGTTTAGTGACCCACAAAATTCCACAAAGAAAATCTTCAAAATGCAAAAGTTGGAATTTTTGGGGGTGTCCCGGCAGTGTTGCCGGTCGACCGAGACCTGGGTCTCGGTCGACCGAGAACACTGCAGGGCAAATGGACAGTTTTTGAACTGTTTCAGGCCAACGGTCAGAAATTTGACCGTTGTGCTTTCTCGGTCGACCGAGACCTGTGTCTAGGTCGACCGAGAACTAGCCGTTGGCAACTTTTTGGCTATAAAGTCCATTCTTTTCCAACCTTCTTTGGTGTTGAACACATGAACCCTTGAGAGCATTTTGGAGCCATTGAAAGGGGATAAAGTTGGAAAGGCTAGAAGGTCATTAGGAGAGCTAAAGCTTGGATCAATGAGTTAAACAACCAAGTAAGCTCTACCTTTTGTTAATCATAGTTTTCATGTTTTGCTTAAGCTATTGGTAAATGGTTTTGTACATGATAACTATGATGTGTAGAATCCTTTCTTCTTCTAATCTTTGGTCTAATTAAGATTGGATTCTTCACATTAGGTTTCAATCCAAGTTGTTTTTTAAAACTTACTTAATCATGCTTAGCCAAAGTCTTTGATTTCCTTTAATGCATGATTCTTTGTCTTGGTTGAAACTTGCTTGTTGTTTTCATTCATTTAAACATTAGTAAAATCTATTTGCTTTTGAAAACAACATTGCACATGCATCACATGTTCTAAGTTAGTCTTTTTCTTACAACTTGTGATTCTTGATTTTCATATCATAAACAAGTTATTAAACATACATGTGATTTGCATTAGACTTCATTCAAATCTTTTATGAGTCTTAAACTTTGAAATGCCTTGGGCATACATTTGATTAAGCTTCCTTTTTAATCTTGATTGAAGTCATCACACACACACCTCATTAGCATACATCTTTGCATTCTTAGAGTGTTTGTGTGAGTTTGTTATTCACTTTCAAATCCGCCTATTTTAAGAGGCAATTACATTGAGCTAAAATTGTATCTCTTAGAGTGATCTTTTGTGAAGACACTTTCTTTGAGAAATCTTTATTTGTAAAGGTTATTGCTAAGCCTAAGAAAAGCAACTTGTAAGGTTATTGCTTAGCCTAATAAAAGCATATTGTAAGGTTATTGCTTAGCCTAAGAAAAGCATATTGTAAGGTTATTGCTAAGCCTAGAAAAGCACATAGAGAGGTTGTTGTTTAGCCTTGAAAAGCAACTTTGGAAGGGTTATTGCTTAGCCTAGTAAAAAGCATAATTAGTGGAATCCGGTGGGGTGTTGGAGACACAAGCCGGTAGTGGATGTAGGCACGTTGGCCGAACCACTATAAATATTGTGTTGTGGTGATTGCTATGTGGTGATTGTTTTTGTTTTAGCTTCCGCATATTGATTGATTTATCATCACATGTGACTAGTTTAGTTTAAGAATTAAAATTGGTTTAAATTGGTCACAATTGTAGCACACCCTATTCACCCCCCCCCTCTAGGGTTAGGATCCTCGTGGACTTTCAATTATGTACACTATGTGCGTATTTAATAGGACCTTGTTTTTGAGTTTATTGTCTTTATACTGACTATATAAGATAATGAACACCCAAATGGTTATTATGAGTGCTTGTACTCTTAATCCCGACATAAATTTTAGACACATACATTTAGTGTTTGACATTTTGATTTACGAAGGAGTGAGATCTTTTATGGGTCAATAATCTTTGTGAATTGGATGAGTACACTACGTGTTTGGTGGATATTAGTTTATTGACGGAATCCACGTCCCATAATAGGGATTGATGATATCTCCTTGATGAAGCTTTTAAGTTTTGATTATGTCAAACCCTGCAGGTGGACTGTGTGTTTGACATATCAAATAAGTAAAATATAAGATCTCAAGGAATTAGAAAGATATCGATTAAATATAGATGTCAATAATTATTTAATCAATGGATATCTGAAATCTTAATGTGGGGAGATTGATAAGCATTTAATAACAAGAAGCTCGAAATATTATTTTAAGAATAAGGACAGGAGAGCAATTATAATTCTTTAGTGAACTGAATTATAATTTATGGAATTTGGATTCTAATTTGGGTTGAATTAGGGTTTCCTGTTTCCATAAGGAGCCTATCCTTATTTCCTTCTTAAGGTCCCTATTGGAGCCTATAAATACACGCTACCGCGCTCTAGGTTAATAATAAGAAAAGTAAGAGAGAAATCTTGGTTTTGGAGGGTAGAGGAGAATTCGCAGAAGAGGCCCACTCCCTAGTGCGAGTTCGAGCATATAGGAATACAGTAGAAGATCTTGAGGTTTTCGGGTGCTGTAAGACCGAGATCAAATCAGAGAGAACTCGTAGGTATGATTTAATAATATTAGTTCAAAGTTATTTCCACAGTGATCTGTACGCAATGTCTAGAGATCCTGGTTTCTACTCGTTTCTAACAGTTTGTTCTATCAAATGGAGGTAATTGGCTTTTCAAGCAGCACCAGTTTCTGGTTAGAATATGAGTATGCCATCTAATCAATTATGAACTTATGGCAAATCGAGTTAGACTGGACAATATAGATCATCAAGAGGCATAATAGGTTTGATCAACTTCCAGTGGTTGTAAGATGGTGAATTTGAATCTAGTCCATGTTTGATAATTCATTTTGTGGGCCAGTGATTAGCTAAATTTTTGCAAAGTAGGTCAATATACAAACAGAAAAAATATTTTAATTACAGACAGATCAGAGAAGATGTATCAAGTTTCAGCATGCGCACTAAGCTAAAGTGTATGATGCAGCCATTATTAGCTTTCAGGCAATATAAGCATATGTTATTACGCACAGATGTAGTGAAGGTGTTTGAGGCAGGGTTGCTGATTACCTTACGACTCCACCGACATGTTAGCCTACGCATCAGAAGCCATTTCCCCTCCCGGCGACTTCCGACCGTTGTTGCATCATACTGCATCCTCGGGGTGCCTTCTTATAGGCGGATTTGTGCTGTTTTTTGGACTGGGTTCTTCGATTTGTCCTTTTCAACATGAAAAAGAAGAAGAAATTAGAGGAGAGAATCAACGAGGCACGTGACGAGATCTGGGTTCGGACAATCCCCTGATTGAGAGATGGAACATGAGCAATAGAGAAAAGTCTTGGTAGATCTACAGATGGGGGAGCAGCAGATCTTATGGTAGAGTTGGGTCGGATCCGGTCTCAGGTTGACGGGACGCGCTGCACAAAGATTTTCTCCAGATCTTCCGGGAGATGAAAATCTGCAAATCCCTAATTTGCATGGACCTGGGCAGTGTAGATTTGCTTCCGGTGTAGCCACTGGATTCGAATCTCAAAATTTATCAAGATTGGGCGTTCTTGAATCGTTATATTTGCAGCAGAGTTGAAGACCTCATTTATGTTGATCTGCCTGGTGTAGGTGCTGAGTAATGTGTATTGAATGATCATTGGTAGAGATGACTCTCTGTCTCCTCCTCCTCAGCGCCTTCGTTAGTTGCGAAGGGGATAAGATCATCCTCTTTCTCTTTGATGGGCTAGGTCACTTTTATTGCCCCGCTTTGGGTGCAAGAAATCCCACTACTTCACCATTATGGCGTTTGGTAGGTTACAAATGGAGTATCGTTAGTTCTGTGCGGACAACTGTATGGGGGAATAAGGGCGCTTTGGCAGTACTATAGGACTTCACATATCGAACGTGGTGAAGTGACTTTCTTGACCGTTGGGACATTACTCCACTTAACTTGACTGTACAAGCTGAATTATCAAACGAGCCCTTAAGTAAAAACAAAAGGTACAATGTTTTTGAGGTTTTATAAAAACACAGGGGCCTTTTTGTAAAAAATTCTTGAAATTACGACAAAACTCAGGTGCAAGAAAGCCTCTTTCTAAATGGACAAGCAACATCCGGTACGAATTGTAATCGGATAAAGGGGTGTTCAAGGCCAAGGCATATCTAAGCTCGGCTCGGTCCAAGCACGATACCGTCGTAAGTCCTTGGACCCAAGCCCACCCATTTAGTCAATCAGGTTGGGCCAGGAAGAGCATTTTATAACTTTTTGGGGTTTCTATTAACTTATTTGAGTAAATAACTTTATAGACCACTACATGTATTAGTTATTTGGGCTGGGCGTGGTAGAGCCTCAGGCTTTCTATCACTTAATCCAAGCTCGTCCCATACGTGTAGAATTCAAGCCTAGCACGATGAAATCGACTGGGCCAAAAATTCAGGCATAACCCAACCCTCAAGCACCCCTAAATAGATCAGGTATGAGGATAAATTATTTTTCTAACCAATTCAAGTCGAATGCAACCCCATGAATCCATATTTCAATTTAGATCCATGGCCCTAAACAGATCCTGTATCTAACACCTCAATATTCAGATATAAACAAAGTAAGGACATTTACCACAAAAATTCCATTAAATAGGGTAACCACAGCTGAGGACCCTAAACTTTTATAATGACTGCCAATGACCTCTAGCCCAAATCATCTATTTTTCCCGTTTTGCCCTTTTCTTGTTGATGTTAACATAACCAATTCCCTATTCTGTCATGAGTAATATTTGTTGATATCAACAAAATATTCGTTGACATCAACATAAAATTGTGTTGAAGTAGTTCAACAAAAACGCCCAGTTAGCGTCAACAAAAGTTGAGTTTTCCATTGTTTAGGGTTTTGTTGACATCGAGCAATCTCTTTCTCACTGTGATTGAGAAAAAAGGGGCAGGGCGTTGATCTCCTTCTTCTCCTTCCTCTCTTTCTTCTATTCTACTGTTGCTGTTGATTTGGGGGTGAAGATCGGATTTTTTTTTAGGGTTACGTTGACATCAACTAACTAAGGGCAAAAACGGAATGAAATATTGGATTTTGGGCTAGAAGTCCTTGGCCGTCATTATAAAAATTTAAGGTCCTCAGTTGTAATTACCCTATTTAATGAGATTTTTGAAGGAAATGTCCCAACAAAGTATATCAACAAAGGTCAAAATAAATTCGTCGATCACAAGCAAGGTTCACAAAAGCATATTATAAAAGGGGAGTTCTATTGGCACTACATTTTTTGCACTTCACACCAAATTTCTCTCCACACCGATGTATAAAAGTTGGTTTTTTTATGGATTTTACTCTCTGCACCCATCAATGTACCGAAACTACCCCTCCCTACCCACACTCGTTCATCTCTGCTCTCCCCACACATCTGTTCATCTCTCCTCTGTAGACAATTCATTTTCATCATCGAGAACGGCGTGTTGCAAGAGGTCATTCACTCCTTGACGAAACCAAGTGAAACCTGACCTCCTTTGGTGCAGTGAAACGTCCATTTTTAAACATTTGGTAAGTCACCTTCCTTCCTCACCATTCTCATTGTATTTTTTTTTTTACAAATACATCAATGTAGCAACTATTTTGCATAAAAATATGTTCAAAGGATTCCAATGCTTTGATAGTTATCACATAATGAATCTATTTACTGTGTAGTTGTACTGGTGTGATTTTTTCTTTTTTTTTCTTTCCTGCACCTCGATCTGTTAAGTACTGATAGTTCGAACATTGTATTATTGTTCGAAAACTAATGTTCGAGAAGCCACTGGATGTTCGGAAACTAATGTTCGATCATCTACTTGACGATCGAATATTAATTTTCGAGCAGTAGAATAAATATCGAATATTAATTTTCGAACAGTACAAGTAAAGATCGGATATTAAAATCCGCGGATTCCAGATATGCTCGAATACACAGTACTTAACAGTAACTGGTCCACTTAAGGTCTATTTTTGAAAAAAAAAACTCTTCTTCCAATATTTCAGAAATGGGTAGGCCAAGCAGTTCCAAATTAAGACCAACAGCTTCCAACAGGAAGCGTTGTTAAAGAATTGAAGAGGTTGTAGAAGAAGTACAGGAACCGGATTATGATTTTGAACAAGGTAATGAAGAAAAAGCCCCTGTTGAACAATTTGAGGAAGAACCTGTGGTTGAACAAGAAATAATTGCGGGGCCAGAAGATCGTTCTTTGTTGCCCAGTTTCAACACACATCGCTGCATACATTTGGCATTCACAGGTATGTATTTTTTTATTTATTTTTATTTTATTTTACATCAAGAACAATGTATTGGTTACATTATTCAATAATTTTATTTTATTTTTACATTATGCAGGAACGGGTTGCGCTCAAGTGTTTAAGCCATGGGCAAAAAATACCACACTGGCAACTGAATGAAAGCCACAGGTTCAGAGAGTTAGTGGATAGATCTAATTTGAGTCCACTTATAACAACATCCTACCGCTCTGCTTGTAAGATCCTCATCTCTTGTTTTGTGGAAAGGTGGCAACCTGAAACAAACACTTTCCATATGCCGTTCGGCGAGATGTCCATAAGTCTAGACGATGTTGCCACCATACTTGGGATCCCGGTGACTGGCCGTTCTGTTGCGTATAGTGGTAGAATGTCATATCAAGATGCTCATTCACTCCTTGTTGACGCTTTGGGAGTTGACCCAAATGGAGCAAATGATGAGCTGCAACAGGTTCGGGGCCAATCTGTAAGATTGGAGTGGCTAAGAGGGAGGCTCTCAAACATAACTGATGATGATGGGGATGACATGATCGATTGTGCAGTGAGAGCTTATCTTCTGTATTTGTTAGGCTGCACATTGTTCACGGACAAGAGTGGCACTTGTGTGCCAATTATGTATCTTACCCTATTGACAGATTTAGAGCGTGTCCGTACATATGCATGGGGTGCTGCTGCTCTGGCGTATTTATATAGACAGTTGGGATTGGCTACCCGCTATGAAGTTAAACAAATTGCTGGATATCTTACGCTGCTAGAGGCGTGGATTTATGATCATTTTGAGTGTTTGACTCCAACTCCCAACATTCACTATGGAGTTAGTCAGCCCCAAGTGCATCACTGACTCCCTCGTAGAGAGACTGCTGCTCCTCTACAATCACTACGAGAATGGCTAGATTTTATGGGTGTAGAACAGGTACTTAAATTTGCTTGTCAAACTGTTATTGGAGTGAATGACATAAAATTTCTAACAATTGTTTTGGTCATTGCAGGTCACATGGGATCCTTATCGCGATATTAGGCGGCACCATCCATTTAATGAGGTCGTTTTCTATTGTGGATGCATTAAGTCCATGGACGTCGTTGAGCCTTATCATCCAGATAGGATCCTTAGACAGTTTGGTAGGGTACAGTTTATTCCTCCACCTCCATTAACTCCGATTCATGCTGCACGAGGCCCGACTGCAAATGCATACCACATTGCGTATCAATATTTTGATCAAGTATGGGAAAGATGGAATGTTCACCTACTATCTGGGCTGAATCGAAGCACACCGGGTTGACGTCCTTGGGATTGCATACAAAATTACATGGATTGGTACGCACGAGTATCATGGAGGCTGCAGCAGAACCCTAACCTCCAATCAAGTTTTTGCCCACGTACTCCAGATGCGCAACCTAGTTCAAACATTGATTATGAGATGGTAATGTTAATATATTAATATTAAGCCTTTTCTTTTAATATGTTAAAGTTAACTAATGAATTGATGACCTAATTGCAGCGCAATGTTCGTGCCCTTAGCATTCTTGATAGAGTTGTCGCTCGGGGACCGGATGGTTGGATTGAAGACCCTTACGATATATACACTCACGTCGAGCAATAGGGTTACACAGAACCAGACCGCAGACCGGACTGGACCGCAAAACCGGACCGGATTTGAAAAACCGGTTCTATCTGGTCCGGTCTGGTCCAGACCTTTTAAAACCGGTCTGGACCGAACCGGACCGGATTAATAATAAATATTTTTTATTTTATTTTTTTAATACAAAACTTTAAGTATATAAAATTCCTAAGTCAAATACCATAGTGAAATCGAAGATCTGGCTTCTTACATATGGAAAAAGAGGCAGGAAATGGGCTGAAAATGAAAAAATAAAAAAAAAACTTAGAAAAAAAAAACTAATGAAACCGGTCCGGACCACTTAAGTGGTCCAGACCGGACCGTTTTGGACCAGTCCGGTCCTCTCATTTAAGCCGGACCGGAAATCCAGTCAAAAAACCGGACCGGTAATCCGGTTGTGCAGCCCTATCGAGCAGGCAGCGCATGTTTTACGTGGAATGTCTATCGAAGAGGCAGAGCTCACGATCCGACACCCTAGCATGACTGCCCGTTCTTACACACGTAGGTCCCGTATGGACAGTAGTTGATTTCATGATTTTGTTCCATGACTATAATAGATTTTATTGGTTGTGTGGGTTGGCATTGTCATACATTTTGGTAACATAGATTTTATGGGTTGTATGAGTTGGCATTGCCAGCAAATTTTGAAAGATGGTAGATGTAATAGAAATTTTGAAAGGAACTCAATTGCATTTCTAAACCCAAATTGTTGTGAATTTATGGGATCATACATATTGAAAATACATGTACTATGCCAACCATGTGGCTAAATGATCATTGGAAAGCATTTTTTTTTTTTTTTTACAATCTTCTAAATCCAATGAGATGGTCTCACATGTGGCTACATCTGGACTTATAATTTCTTTAAAATGCCTGATTCGATCTTCGTATGCTACTTCCCAACCGCTCGCGCAAGGAAGATGGAATTCTCTCCATTTATTGGCAATAGGTGGAACAGGATGATCTCAGATCATGAATACCTTCAAAAAAATTCATAAAATAAATAAACATGTCATTTACGTTAACATTTATATTGTAGACAAGTAGTCATTTTTTAAATTTAATAACTGAACGAAGTGGTTTTCATTAACAAAACCTATCGCTATCTCCAATCGAGAGAAAGGTCAAACACTGTGACCTGCTGAAGTGAAATAGAACCAAGTTGTAATGAGATGCAATAAGATGCCCCATGTCAGACATAGTCAACCAATGGTTATTTGAAGGATGATCCTCATAGTATGATGTGTCTCAATGAGTTCTTCCACTCTGTTTTCCACTCCATATAATGCTTTGTAACTTTCCACATATGCCAGCAGCTCCTGCAAGAGTTCTCTCCTAACCTATTTCCATCCATCTTCAGTATGACCAATCAAAGCAGCAATCACTCTAAAACCACAATTACCATCGGATGCAACATCTTTAATAATGCGTACAAAAGGCCTTAATCCTTCTAAGAACTGTGAACTATATGAACTGGCATTTCTTGATCTTTTTCTCACTGCTCTAGGCTTTTCTTTTCTTTTTTTTGGTTTGTGTTCCAACGTTGCCTTAATGTTAGTGGGAGCAGGTGAGTGACTATCCTGTGCAGATTGTATAATCTCAAAAGCGCTTGGTTCTCTTCTGGTGGATGTATCTATCTTACTACTTGGTCGCCCACGGGTTCGGGTCTTAACTTCGGGTTCTAACAAAAAAGTATTGTCTGGCTTTGACAGCTCCCTCATTTTCTTTAAGAGCTGTAGTTTTCTTGTTTGATTGTATTCATTGAACCGCTATTCAAGTAACCCCAACTCCGCCTTACAGTCCAATTCCAGAGTTGAGCGCTTCAAAATGGTACAAGGATGCATGTCAAGCTTGGCCCAATGCGGGTGTATACAATGCAAGGGAATTAGCCGTCCTTCTGAAACATATGTAGCGATCTCATTTGCACATGGCAACCTGTGTGTGGCACAAATAATACATCCACATGCAATCCTATCAATTCCAACCATACTTGATCTTTTAGTTGCTACCAATATTTTTCCAATGCATTTCGTGAGATGTTCCCACAAAGCTCTTTAAATTCAGATGGCTTGAAACTGTGTTGCACGATTGTCTTGCTCTTCTCGAATGGTGCTTTAATACTTGTATGTTGTAATTCACGCAAACTGTGTGTTTTTACCTAATTTGACTCAAAAGTACCCTGAGATGATCCAAGCAGCCTCTTCAACTGTGAATGTGAAGACTCGGCGCTATAACAATAACATAAAAATTAATTGGTTTGCATGCAGATGTATAAAAATACGTATAAAGTATCAATTATAGGATAATGAAAAGTATAAGGCTCACCTATTTGATGTAATATTTCCAAGATGCATGCATTTATCTACCCACGTTGAGACAAATCTCTCCTTATATTCATCTAACCAAGTATCCTTTACGTACTGCAGTGCTGAAGGATATGTTGTGAACTCTTGATTTAACTTATGCTCATTCATAATATACTCTTCTTCTGTGGAGGAATGGGCCAACATATTCCAATACAATGTGAATCTATCCCACTTCTCATTTGTTTCAAACAACTTCTTACATTTCGCTAGGACATTCTTGTTTATATGCCATTTGCATAATAAATGCCTTGCATTAGGGAATACACCTTTGATGGCTTTCATGAGTGACAATTCTCTGTTTGTTACAATAACATCAGGACTAGCATCCTCACCAATGGTAGAACGTAAAACACCCAAAGCCCATGCATAGTTGCTTTTGCGTTCAACTTCAATGTAAGCAAAGCACACAGAGAAAGTCATATCTGTTGAAGTCACTCCGACAATCTCTAATAAGGGCATGCGATACCGGTTGGTCTTGTAAGTGCAATCCATGATTAAGACATGAGGAAATGACCGCAACAACTCTATGCTTTTTGGATGAGCCCAAACTAAATCAGTGATAGTGTCACTGTCCTCACAGTTCCTGTGGCACTCAATGTACTTATGCTCTGTCAACTTTCCCATGAGTTGTTGCATCTGTGTCCTCCCACCTCGCTCAACAACTCTATGCCTTTGACGAACATTGTAAATGGTCTTAATTGTTGTTACATTTAATTCACTTCTTTGTTTTAACGTAACCAGAATGTCTTTCGATCTCACCATGCTCTTAGACATATCAATCATCAATATTGTTTCCTCCTCTGTTAATCTCCCTGCGAATGAATGACCCTCTAGATACTCTGCAGCAGAGTGATTATGTACACCACATGCAACTTCAAACATCCAATCATCAAAAGTGTCCAACTTTTTACCCTTTAATGTAAAAGGGCATCCACATTTCTTCGACCTTGTTTGCTTGATCTTCTTCTTAGAAGGCCCCTCATAATTGGTCTTACTATGCTTGAAATAGCCGCTTCTCTCACATGCTAGGACAACTCTAGCTTTTATTCCAAGTCTTGCAGCATTTGATGCCTTTATGACGATAACGAAACCGTTTCTTTTACCCACATCACGAGCCCAGTTCACTAATGCATCTTTTCTGTGAAATATCTGAACACATAAACATTGAATAAGACATTGGTAACACAGAATATTTATTCAAATTATAATTTAATATGTCTTACTTTTTCGGTTGTAAACACATCTGTAAAATCCACCACATAGGCTGATTGAACTTGGCTTTCATCTGTGGATATCTGCAGTGAGGAGAAAGAAAATGTGAATTTTTGAGGACCGTTCGGACATATATAACCGCACATCATTAATATGTTTGAAATATTATAACCGAACAAATCCTGAATGTTCGGTTATAAATTGTCGAACATACTACCAATATTCGGAATTTAATTCCTGAACATTTTTGAATAATTCGACATTTTATGTCCGAACATTCTCTATATGTTCGGTCGTATCAAACCGAACAGAGCGCGAGAAACTGCAATACAAAATTTGAAAAAAAGTGGCTAAAAAACTCAAATAATCAAACTGACTTATCTTTTCGCTGCTATTAGGAAGGAAAGACACGATTTCCTTTTTAACTTCCTTCATCATTGCAATGTTTGGTTCGATTGAACCACAAAAAATAGAGTTTTTCTTTTAAAAAAGCAAGAAGATTTAAGAGGGAAGAAGGTGAAGTGTGGGAGAGTGGTACAATACTGTCAAGAGAGTGAAGGAAGAAGGAAATGTGTGAAGTGCATTGGAGGAAATAAGGAAAGGGAGATGAGTGAGTGTGGGAAGACCGGTGAAGAAGGAAGGAGAGATGAGTGACTGTGGGAAGAAGGATGAGAGAGAGTAGTTATGTGTGTGAAGAGCAAGTTTTTTTTTTTTGGATAATGAGATGTCCATTTTAATAATTTCACATATAGATCTTATTGTAAAAAAAAAAAAAACCATAATATCTGTAGTGTGAAGAGCAAAAAATGTGGTCCAAATAGAACTCCCCGTTATAAAAAGTTCAAATGGGACTCCTCATGCCACCTATCTCCAATTTTTTAATTTTTTTACGGACTCGTCGGTTCGTCCATCACAATTCACAATTCACAATTCAGCGATGGAAATCTTTTTATTTTATTTTATTTTTCGTCTAATCGTTCTCTTGTAATAGAAATAGAATTGTACACCTTGGTTTAGCTTTTGACTCTGGTTAAGTTAAGCCGCGACACGGAAGAATGAAAATTCGTGAATGGAAATGCCGACGACTTTCAAACGAACAATTCTCGAAATAACGAGAAGAGAAGCAGAGCGATTTGACCGTGGTCGCTTCTTTCTCTTCTCTCTCGATCTCTCGATTCAGGTGAGGTGAGCTTCTTTCTCCTCTGATCTTGTTTTACCTTTTTCTACTGCTACTGCTGCTACTTCTATTATAGTACTTGTGTTAGGTTCCTATTTTCTCCTCTTTCGATTCTCAAATTTCCAACTACTTACTGTGTCTTTCCATTGCCTCGACTCCAAGCAAATGGAAAAGGAATTGAGAGTAGATTTTTAAATTTTGGTTAGATCTCTCAAATGATTTTTATTTTCGTTCCTTTTGCTGTCAATTGTAGTGCCTATTTTTGTTCTCTTCTCTGTTCTTTTCAGATCTGTGATGTGATATGTTTGGTGCTTTCATCTGTTTGTGGAGTTATAAGTGATCTGAATTTCGTGTGGTATGAGATTTGTTTGTATTGGAGGTTGATTTTAATTTTGTTTTCTTTTGACCTTTTTTTTTCCTCCCTTGAATTGTGGACCATGGAAGAATTGAGTTCTTCTTGATTGATTTTGGGCGAATTGGTGGTGGTTGTGGCTACTTTGATGGGGTTTTTGAATTTAGGTTTGGTTTGATTTAAAGTGAAATTTTAAGGGTTGAGAAATCTGCAGAGGATAGAGTTTGATGCTTGGATTTCAAATGGTTGAGATTGCTTTATATGTTTTATATGAAGCAATCTTCTGTGGCTAAGTGTTCACTGTATGTATTCCGATCTGTCCAATTCTGGGCTCTGTGATAGATAGATATGGACGAGAAATCATACTGACATGATGATCCCGAGTGCGAGCATCTAATTTCACCTATAGAGTAAGGATTTTTGGAAGATATTTCTTCTTTTTTGATTGTTTAATTGTTGTCCAATAGTTGGATAGATAGGCAACTTGATCAGCATGTCTTTTGGAATGTGTGGTGACAAACATTGTGCCCCTTCAGATTGACGACATTGAATTGGAATGAATCCATAATGGCATGCTATTGTGGATGATTGGCCAAGAAATTTTGGTTTTTGGAAGATAGATGAACATAGATATGTATCCCTTTTGAATAATAACGTCGTTTTTTGTTGTTGAAGAAATAATTTGTGTAGCTCCTTTAGAGATTGGTTCTCATAGCTATTTTCTTTTCAAAAGGTAATTGTATCACGAACTTGACGACTGAAATGGTGATTCATGTCTCTTTTAGAAGCAATTTTGTTGATGGGAGTTGGGACTGACATCTTTACACTTGGTCTCTGCAGAATATTCTGATTTGTGAGAGGAAATGTCTGGAGGAGGTACTCAGCAGAGTTTGAGGAAAGCTCTAGGTGCAATTAAGGATTCCACTCGAGTTGGATTGGCAAAAGTCAACAGCGATTACAAGGTGATAAATTTGATAGTCAGTGTCTATCTAGACTCGCTTATATATAAACATGTTACTGTTTGGTTGTTACAACTCTTACATTTTTTTCTTCAGGAATTGGATGTTGCAATTGTAAAGGCTACAAATCATGTTGAACGTCCGGCTAAAGAAAAGCACATAAGAGGTGAGTTGGTCCCTCTGTCTATTATCTGTTCTTTCATAACCAGAGTTGGATCCATTTGGAATTTCATTTTCTTGGTGAATGTTCCTCTCCCTTATTTAATGTGCTGGTGAATCTTATTTTATGTAATGGTCATTTTTTTTTATTGGCCAGAGGTTTTCTTTAATTCCTAGTAAATGTTTTTGTTTTTAATGACCGGGTTGTTTCTTTCTCTAATGTTGTATTTATATGTTGTATTATCCATACTAACTGTGTTTGAGTTGTTATTGCAATTTGCAAGGACCTTCTGCATGAGTTGTCACTACCACCGTCAAGCCTGCTTTATAATCACATCCCTTCTCTTTCCTTACATTTATTACAGACTTTCAATTTCTATGTCTCCAATTTGATACTTGAATCTCCTTTCACTTTGTGCAACATTTTTGGTTGTCATTACTTTACTATAGTGATTTTTTTGCCTGTATATTTCATTTCATGTCCTTGCTCTTGATGCAGAACGGGCCCTATAAGTGGTCCCGCCCAAATTAGTTAGAGATATATTTTATTTTATTTTCTTTTATGTCTCCTATTTATTAGTTAGCATGTTCCTAATTGTAATTATGGTAGTTTCCATTATTAGATTAGGTTTGCTTAGGCCCTAAGCTTGCTTTTCCTATTAATATTGGATTGTAGAGATGAAAATCTCAGACTTTGGAATTGAATAGAATTTTGGGCTTTTCCCTCGGAAAGATGCATCCTCGCGTGTTGAAGTCTCTGTGGAGACGATTTGAAGTGTCTTTTGACACGTGCTTCGGCACCTATGCAAGCCCTAACCCTAGGGCTTGCATCAGTTGGTATCATAGCGAAGATCCATGTCGCTCCTATCACCCTCTGGTCATCGATCGGAGCCTACGCATCCATACCCCTATCCCTCGTCCGTCCTTTCCTTTCACTGTCTCCCTCCCTTGTCTAGAAACCGCAAACCCCCAATCCTTGTCCATCATAGCCCATCGCCGACCCCTGCCAGAACACAAAACACCCGAACCACTTTGCCCATCCTGCTGAAGGCAAAACCCCATCGCCTTCCCCTTCGAACCCCACTACCTTAGCCGAACCCATCGCCTTCCCATCATCTCCAAATCTGCTGAACCCAATCACCTCGGCCGAAATTCATCTTTGTCTAAACCCAGACCCCCGCGCTAAAACCCACAGCCGAACCACATCCTTGACCAACTCGTAGAATTACCAGCCCAATCCTTTCACCTTCCAACACCCAAACCACTTCCCATCATCCTATATCCCTGAAAATCTCCATACCATCCCTCACAGCCCCATCCGAAACCCATCGCTAACCAAATCCCGTTCATCAAAACCCGACCCGTGTAGAAAAAGAAAAAAAAATCAGAAAGAAGAAGAACGGAGGTCGAAAGGGTGTACTTGGCTCTGCCGCCGCCCATTACCGCTGCCCTGCTTCACCGGCAACAGCCACCACCACCAGTGGTGTGTCATCACCAGCGCGCGCCTTAGGCTCTCTTCCCATCCTCTTCGTTGAAGAATACAACAAAAGGGGTTTTGAAAACCCTTTTTTCTTCCTTCATTCAACACGAAGGCTGAGAGATCCACACGTGCTAACTTAAGTGTTCTTTGGGCCAGGTTTTAGTTCTGGGTTAGTGTCGGGCCGGATCTGACCCAATAACAAGATTAAAAAAAAGTGGACTTCATCACTATCAAGGATGAAAATAGGCCGTCAAAATGCTACGAAGCGGGCGCTATGTAGTGGCGTAGCGGTGTGTTTTGAAAAAATCGTCAAAAAACTCTAAAAAAATTCCAGAAATTCCAGAATATTGGAAAATGATAGAAAATGTGTGTTTTTTTTGCTAAAGTAACTAAGATACGCCTCCCTCATTGGATGAGGTCCTGTATCGCTGCATGAACAGAAAATAATAGTAATGATTAATTTTTCTTCACATGTATTAGTGCATACTCCATATTTCTAATTAGAGTGAAATTTGATTGAGCCCTATTTACCTATTTCTAATTAGAGTGAAGTTTGGCTAGGCCTATTCTCGATAAAAATGAAAATGGCTTATTTTCTATTAAAGTGAAATTTGGCTAGGATCAATTTACTATTAGAGTGAAATTTGGCTAGGATCAATTTTCTATTAGAGTGAAATTTGGCTAGGCCTATTCCCGATTAAAATGGGAAGGGCCTAATTTCTATTAGAGGAAATTTGGCAGGATCAATTTTCTATTAGAGTGAAATTTGGCTAGGATCAATTTTCTATTAGAGTAAAATTTTGGTAGGCCTATTCCCGATTAAAAATGAGTATGGTCCTATTTTCTATTAGAATGAAGTTTGGCTAGGATCAATTTTCAATTAATGTAAAATTATAGATAGGCATGAGATGTGACTTTAAATTTTATTTTATATTTTTTTTAAATTTAATTGGCAGGGCTCATTGTGCAGCCCACCAGACAAGAATTTTTTTTATAGTAGGTGGGCCTCATTGTGTAGCCCACCAAACAATCTTTTTAAGGGCTTTAAGTTAAAAGAAGAAAGAAAAAATAAAAAAAGAATGGCCCACCATTCGTGGGGCTGCAAGAAAAAAAATAAAACAAATGAAGGGACACCTCTGAAAGAGGCTCCAAAAGCCTTTTTCGCTGCTTCAGTGAAAAACACGAGTGGGAAAGAGGAGGGAAAAAAAATGGAGGAGGAGGAGGAGGAGGAGGAGAGGGGGAGCAAGCAATGCCGGAGTGCACATGATGACGAAAGGCGCAACCAATCAACGAGTTCAACAAAGAAGTCAACACATAGCGATGAGCTTGGCGATGACGACCAATGCAACTCACAGGTACTCCTCCTCCCCCTCCCTTTCTGTCTTCTTACTTTCATTTTCTTTTCACCTGAAAGCAAACAACAAGGGATTAGGGTTCTTTTTTTTCCAAAATTCGGGTTTTACTTTTCATTGTATCCCTCTTAACTTGTGTAGTGGCTGATACATATATGTATCGGTATTGGCGTCGTGGCGGCCCACAGATGCAAACGACGATAAGTTTCAAATAGTGTAGCGGGCAGTGCCGCTACTCCCGATATATCGGCCGCTTGCATCCTTGATCACCGTATCACCTGGTCTGATCAATAGCAGATTTTGACCAGATTAACGGCCACAATTTGTTTCTGTGATACTGGGCTCATACAAATTCAGATTTTAGATCCGTTTTCGCCAGTGTGATCGTGGAGAGCAGATCTACCCATCAGGTCAGCCAAACTTCTTGATTGAAAAAAATAGCAGTTCATAAGAAGAAGGCAAAAGTGGAGTCCTTCGCAAACGATGATGATTTAAGGGGAACTAGTGTGGAATTATCGGAAAATGTTAATCTACTATCCGCAACGATGGTTTAAATCCAAGAGACTCTTGAAAGGATTGAAATCCGATTAACCAATTTGGACAATAATCGGTGTGAGAATAATCACCGAGATGGAGGACATAATCGGAATCAACAAGATCCACATGTAATTAATGTCGATCGAGATTTAGGAATTAAACTCATGATTCCCAAATATGATGGAAAATTGAAACCAAATGAATTCATGGATTGGTTAGTGTGTGTTGAAAATATTTTCGCACACAGCCCAATGACAGATGGTCATAAAGTTACACCGGTGTCAACTTGATTTCCCAATTATACTGTGATTTGGTGGGCCGAGTTGCAAAAGAAAAACATAGATCCTATTGAACATGGGTTGAGATGAAAAATTGTTGAAGCAAAAGTTCCTCCTTGTGAATTATTCAAGCGATCCCCGTTCAAGTTTTCAAGATATGAAGCAAGGTTCCAAAACTGTTGTTGAATATTCTGAGGAGTTTTTGACCATGCAAGCTTGTTGTGGCTTGGATGGGGATGATGTGTTGGTTGATTGATATTTTCATGGGCTGCGAATTGACATACAACATATACTTGCATTTAAATATTTTGATGATGTTGATGAGATCATCCAACATGCCATCAAGGCCGAAGATATTGCACATTATCAGGCCCAAAAATTTGGTGTCTAAATGGCCTACGCAAAAGACTCCATCAAAGTCAGATTCTAATCCAAGTGCTAGTTCCTCGGAGAAATTTTCATCCAAGTATGAAGATTAGAATAGGATCACATGTTCTCGTTGCAAACCGAAGGGGCACTGTTCGTTTGAATGTCCAAAAAGAATAATTTTAATGGAAGGTGCATAAGAAGAACTGGAAACACAAGATGATCCTAAAAGTGAAAAATCAGAAGTGAAGGAAATAGCAGCTGAAAAAGATGGTGAAGTTCTCTTGGTGGAACATGACTGTACACCCACTGTTGAGAAGATAATGGTTGCCGAAAACTATTTTTCGTTCCACTGGTACAATTCATGGGGAAAAAATGTATAGTTGTGATTCATGGTGAAAGGTTTTTTTTTTTTGAATGGTTACTTTCATTAAAAAGAGCAAACAGTACAAGAGAAAAGTACTGAAAGAAAAAAAGAGCAAAACAAGAATGTTTACAAGCCCAATCGTAAAGTTGCGAAAATATTATCTCCCAAACTTTTGTTGATCGCTTAAAGTTGAATCTTGTCCCTACTTTGTCAAATGGCTAATGACAGGTGATGAAGCGCAAGTGCGACATACATGTTAGGTTACTTTTGCAGTTGGCGATGATTATAAAGATACAATTTGGTGCGATGTGCTACCAATGGATAGTGGAGATATACTATTGGGTCGCCCATGGATGTATGACAAAAATGAAACACATGGTATGCGTAATAACACGTACACATTCATGCATAGTGGAAAGGAAGTTACACTCCATCCAAAGAAACCAAAATCACCGAAGAGGAGATCAAAGGCCCATACAACAAAGTAAGTGCTTCACGTACATCATATATACAAAGGCAACTTGAAGAAGACTCGAGTTCGAGGATGAACTCTTCTTTCAAGCTGGGGGGAATTGTCACGACCCAAATTCCGGGGCCCTGTCGGATATCCGGATTGTGATAACTTGGCAATGTATACCATTCATTTATCAAATTATTCGCATAAGAGATTTGGCATATAAATCAATTATAATTCCAATTAATTTAAATAAAGTCAAACAATATCAAAAATCTCTGAATAATCCAAATCCCTATGTTCTGACTCAAAAATAATGTACTAATCATTAAATCAAATTCTAAACAAAACTAAATCTTCTGCCACTCATATAATTATTTCTCATTTTCTCTCTCTTTAGCCACGCATGCCAAACTCTACGTGCTGAGCGCCATCCTGATTTACCCCACCTGCAGTAAGATTACCTGAAGGGGGCAACACAACATCAGTATTACTGGTGAATGAATATTCCTAATTACATAAGCAGCATAAAACATAATATTACATGATTTAACATAATTGAATCAATATATTAAATGCACAATGATACATCCATAAATATACATCCGTGCCCATGCACCTTACCACGCCTCAAAGGCTTATTGTATACATGTATACCGGTCCTTATGACCCTGTCTCATCGGACACGTCCCTTATGGACCAGCCGCTATAATGGCTCGGACACTAAGTCCAACATCCCCCTGTCTGGGATCTCATCATCTCATAACAACCACAACTCACCATTATTATCAATCTTCCTCATATACATATCAATAGTATGGACCCAACCCTACTACGCTCTCTGTTTATTGCCCCACTCCAACTCATAATTGGTATCGTTGGAGTATGGTTGGTCCATACTATAAATCAACCATAATATAACATTGAGTAATCTAAATGCATGCAATTAATCACAGTTAATTTGATCACACTTATTTACTCACAGTTAATTAATCATCTAATCTTAAGTTAACAGCATATAAACTTTGTATGATCATCTCCTACTAATCCTGGGCCAAGTCCAATTATACATGTCACATGTCCATGAACAGGAACAATGCACAGAACCAATACTGGTTGGTTTTTCTACACCTGATGGCACACTTCTTATAACATCTAGTGGGCCCCGCCGGTCTAAATCCCGATCAGGTCTACTCCCTAGGGATACTTAAGTATAGGCTTTACTCTTAATGGATTGGATTCACCTACGGATATCATTGCTGGGCCCCACAAGATTAACAGACACAATTCAATTTAATAATTTACCCTTATGGTTAATAAAATTGAAGTTCCTGGATAACTGGTCAGATGGAGGCCAGGCCACATGAAACCACCACCATTGGAATCGTCTCTGAGTCTACTTCAAGACGTGGGGTCCCAATCCATGATTGGTTTAGTTAGTGGGTCCCACCATAGATGTCGACCCAAGGGTCTTTTACCGCCAGTTTCACTCCTGTAATGCTCCAATTTCAATATCCATTGGGTCCCACCCCACTAAATCAAGATCAGCCATCTAGGTGATGGTCGACCACTGCTAGACCATCACCTTATTGGATCTGATTCCTCATCAGATCCTGTTATGGGGTCCACAAGTCCAAAACGGCTTTTACTGTTGTTCTGTACAACAGTCACGCCTGGGTCCTTTGATTTTAATAAATAGTGAAATCTACTCGCCTAAATCCAAGATGATCTACTCCACTATGGTCGCCCATCATTCCTCTTCCAGATGTGGGGTCCTGATCTCGGATCAGGTCCACTGATGGGTCCCACAACTCACAAACAGCCAATATGACCATTAACGACAGTCTCTGTTTCACATATATTCAATCCTATTTCACGGATTTGCATTATATCCTACTTGTGTCATTCCCATATTCAATTACATAGGACTTCTTAACCAAAACAGATCATCGTAATTCAGAACAATCAAATCATTAGTTCTTTCTTAACACAGAATGTCCAATTCACAAATCCATATCAACATCTTACTTATTTAACAATTAATTAGGAAGATCCACTCACCTTTGGTATACGATCGTTGCTTTTGCAATGTGCGGGCGTGAATAGGACATCAATCAACCTTCTTCTCCTTCTCCTAGATTGCAACCACAAGACTCTCTCTCTCTCAGAATCTTTTCCAGAGGAATAGAATGCAATAACTGATGTTGGTTTACTTGAATATATAAAGAGGAGGCCAAGTCTCCTAATCCTAATATATCTCCTATTTCCCCTACTATACTTGTTATACAAGTATACAACTCCCGTCCCAACAAACGTGGGACACTTTCCAAATTTCAAATTCCAAAATAAGTATTACTACTAATTCATAAAAGAGAACCACTAAAGTCTACCTGGGCCAGACTAATCCTGGCCCATCATGCAGGATATTACAGGAATGATGCAGAATGGGCCCTATAAGTGGTACGGTCCCACCCAAATTAGTTAGAGATATATTTTATTTTATTTTCTTTTTTGTCTCCTAATTATTAGTTAGCATGTTTCTAATTGTAGTTAGGGTAGTTTCCATTATTAGATTAGGTTTGCATAGGCCCTAAGTTTGCTTTTCCTATTAATATTGTATTGTAGAGATGAAAATCTTAGATTTTGGAATTGAATAGAATTGTAGGTTTTCCCTCGGAGCGGTGTGTCCTCGGGTGTTGAAGTCTCTATGGAGACGACTTGAAGTGTCTTTTGACATGTGCTTCGGCACCTACACATGCCCTAACCCTAGGGCCTGCATCAGCTCTCCATTGCTGTTGATATTGTATAAGAGTGAAGGTCTCTTTTATCTGAGAATTAAATCCTCTGCCGCTCTCTCCCTCTAACACCCCCCTTCTTCAGAGATCTGACTTCTCTGACTGACAGAATTCTCTTTATTCAATCAATGATACCGTTTAGATCATCTTAGTGATAGTGATTTCTGAATCTCTACAAAATTCCCTGTCTAGTGGTGAATCACACCCCTGATCATCAAGGTTTAAAAAATCCGAGTTGGGACCCAACTCGGCCATGGTTGAGTTCGTGTCGACTTGGCCAAGTCGGGCTGAGTCCCAATTTCAAAGAAAATGGTTGGAGGGCCAAGTCCCATAGGACTCGTCTAAGTCGCATGGGACTCGTCCGAGTCCCATAGGACCCGACTCGGTATATGGCGAGTCTGAGTCGGCTCGGACTTGGCCGATTTTTTAAACCATGCTGATCATTGAAGAAATAGATATTTCTAAATCTCTTATACGAAAGTTCCTTCTTAGAGGGTAATCCTGCACCGCCCATTTGTTTAGTCTATATTGTGGGCCCCACCACCTTTGATCCGATCTAAGTGAGTACCTATAGTGAAGGTTGCTTTGTATTTCTAGGAATTGGCATCATTTTATTGAAATTTTTGGATATTAAGGGCATATTTGTTTGTATCAGGGGTCAAATCAAGAGAAAAAGAAAGCCTAGGGGTTTGAATTAAGAAGCAAAAAATGACAAAAAGCTATCGTTAAAAGGCACTGAATGACAAAAAGGGCACTCTTGAAAGGCACTAAATGACAAAAGGGGAGGAGTACTTTTGTCATTTAGTTCATTTACTCTTAACTCCCTCCCCGTTCGTTTTCTCTTGATTTGACCTTAAGTTTTATTCTGCTCCATCCCTCATGCAAACAAACATGCCCTGAAGGCTAGTAATTTACATCCTTTTCCATTTGGCAGTTTGTTTAAAACTGTTTCATCATCACGGTTCTCAATAGTCAGATTTGTCTCATACTCGGATGTTTGAACTCCTTAACTAGGAATTGGAAGTTCAATTTCCAATTTGATGGTTATTTGTTGAGATATTTTCTTTTCAGACGCAAATCTACATGATTTTGCTTTCTGAGTTTTTTTTTTTTTTTTTTTTTTTTTCTTTCTTTGCACTATTTTTGCTGCACACATTGGTTTCTTTTGCTTAATGAAATGGAAAAGGGTGATATTATTCCTTTTAAATTGAACAGAAGACATTATATGAGTGTTTCTTTTGCTTAATGAAATGGAAAAGGGTGATATTATTCCTTTTAAATTGAACAGAAGACATTATATGAGTAAGTCCTTCCATGTCATGCATTTGATGGAAGGCCAAGGACTCATTGGGTACCTAGTTGGAACTGTTTACAGAACCCACTGAAAAGAAATCGATTGCTACTTGGAGTAAAAAATAACTCTTAAGGTAGTCACGTGGATCCTGCATTTGATTGAGTTATCCATTGCTCATTCATTGCAGTTTGAAAGCCTCTGATATCTGGTACCACTTGCGTAAGCTCTATCATTTAGGCAAATAAGGCTAGGAAATTCTATTTGGATACTGAATTAGCCAAGTATTGTCAAGGGGACAAGACAGTCGAAGATTATTTTAGTGGACTCCTCACACTATGGAACGAAAAGGACTCTATGATCCCGAACACTGCGCCTTTAGACTTCCTTACTCATGTGATTAAAATCCAAGAAGAATCCCATATTGGTTTAGTTATTGATGAAATTGAGGCCTGAATTTGAGTTTGTGAGAGTGACACTAATGAATGGAGAGGTATATCCAAATATGGATGCCTGTGTTAAAGAGGTATCATGAGAAGAGGTTCGATTTCAGTCTCAACACACTCTTGTTGAGGAACCAAAAGCTTTCATGATTTCTCAATCAACTCCTCAATCTAAAGATACGACCCTTTTTAATGTAAGGGTCCGGAAAGTTTAGTGTTATGAATGCAAAGGCTATGGACATGTAGCCCACAACTACAAAAAAAAGTAATTACTACAAAAGGACAAGGCGTGTCATTTTTGAGCTTACGAGTCAACCTTCTCCCAAGAATGTTCATTCACAACGGTATAATGACTAAAATGAGTGATGTGGACATCAATCCCATGTATTCTAAGGTCTACCGGAAGCAATGTCACAAGAAGAACATGACAGACAGATCTAATTTGTGGATGAATCAGCCTTTATTGGGCTTAACCCATCAAAACCAAGAACATCCACCGTTGGATATGTAATCTGAAGAAGAT
The DNA here is from genome assembly GCA_038049695.1 of Cinnamomum chago. Lineage (NCBI taxonomy): Eukaryota > Viridiplantae > Streptophyta > Magnoliopsida > Laurales > Lauraceae > Cinnamomum > Cinnamomum chago. The sequence continues at coordinate 44,414,536 of CP142458.1, forward strand.
TCACCCGTTGGATCTTAGTTTGGATGGGGATCCACTGTCAGATCTGATGTACGGATGGTTGAAGACCTCCCATGGCACACTGGAGGAAGCCCCACATAGGGAAGACTCATAGGAGAGGAATACTTGAAGATCTTCAGGATAATTAAAGAAAATGGGGCCCGAAGAATTAAAAGCAAAGAACTAAAGAAGGCATAAAGGGAGGGGACACAAAGGGTGTGACTCAAGAAGCATTTATTTGGATCGAGGAAATCCTCTGGTGCCCAGTCTGACAGCTTTAGTTAGGAAGTAATTTGATATGGGTACAAGAGGCTTCGCGTAGAACATACAATTTCATGAGGGGAAGTGGTGATAAAGTTACAACGTTGGTTGTGTATGTTGATATTGTGATGACTAGAAATGATGAAAAAGTAATCAAGGATCTGAATGCCTATCTCGGGAATGAATTTGAAATCAAGGACTTGGGAGAACTAAAGTTCTATCTTATGATTAAGGTTGCAAAGTTCAAGTAAGGGACTGTTATCACTAAGCGCAAGTATACAATGTAATCACTTGAAGCATAAAGGTTGGTTAAATACATGGATGAAAATAGCAGCAGAGGCGCCTATATGTTGATATTGTGATGACTAGAATTGATGAAAAACTAATCAAGGATCCGAATGCCTATCTCGGGAATGAATTTGAAATCAAGGACTTGGGAGCACTAGAGTGCTATCTTATGATTAAGGTTGCAAAGTTCAAGGGACTGTTATCACTAAGCGCAAGTATACATTGTAATCACTTGAAGAAGCATAAAGGTCGGTTAAATACATGGATGAAAATAGCAGCAGCGGCGCCGGCGGGCGTAGCGGCCCGCCGCCAAACCGCTATGGAGGGGGTGCTACGTAGTGTAGCGGTGCGTTTTGAAAAAATCGCCCAAAAAAATCTGAAAAAATTCCAGAAAATCCGTAAAATTGTAAAACGAAAGAAAATGTGTTTCTTTTGCTAAAGTAAGTAAGAAAAGGGGGCGTAGCGGTGTCCTTAATGTAGGAGGTCCTGTATCGCTGTATAAATATAAAATAATAGTAATGATTAGTTTTTCACACGTATTCATGTTTCTTAGTCACATGCTAACTTAGAAAAGTAATGAAAAGCTCATAAAAAAAAAAACTAGAACACGAAATAAAGGCATAAGACTTAAGAGTTAGGTCCTAGGAAGTAAGGATTCAATAGCAAACAATATCCAAAGGGAAACATGGATCTCATCATATTACAAGACAAGGAAGCATTATCATGTGATTGATTGTACTTAGACTCTTAGAGAGAGATGAATAGATGATCTCAAAAGTCAAAACTAGAAAAAATCCAAAAGAAAAAACATACCTAGAATCTTGATTAAGATGGAATGGAAGCTTGGATCTTGTAGTTGTGTTTGATTCGTTGTATTTGATGTTACTTGTAGTAAAATCTTAAAAGTGATTTGAAACTTTGGAGTTGGCAGGCTTTCACAGCAGTAAACAAGAAGTTACACTCGCATAGAGAGTGAAAAGAGAGAACTACGGCCGGCTGGGGGGTTATTTAAACCCCCACCGCCACGTAGAGGGCGCAAGCATCCGATACAGGTCGCCATGGGTGCGACACCAGATAAATCCATTGGTGGCCGCCACGGCCGATATGCGTAACGACTGATATTTTCATCCACGGTTAAATACTCCTATTGAGCAAAATCATGGCTTACATTATAAAAGCGATGAGCTACTTCATAATCCAAATGCATATCAGAGATTAGTAGGGAGGTTTATTTATTTGACTATCAAACAACCAGATATCTCATATGTGGTTCACGTGATAAGTCAATCATGCATGCACCTCGCCTTGAACAGATGCCTGCGGTTCATAGTGTCCTTCAATGGTTGAACGGAGCTCCATGATAGGGTATTTTGTATAATTGCAATAGAATTTTAGATATAGAGGCCTATAAAAATGCTGATTGAGCCACATCTAAAACAAATAGACGGTCAATAAAGTGTATTGTACACTTGCTGGGGAAACCTATTTTCTTGGAATAGCATTGAGAAATGGCACATGGAAGCTGCGAGTAACTATGGCTGGAGGAGATCTTGTTGCATGAATTAGGTCTTGAGAAAAAGGGCCTGCATTGTGATAATAAACCAGTTACGAGCAATAGCCAACAACCCAGTCTACACGAGCGTACAAAGCATTTGGAAGCTGATTGTCATTTTATTTAAGAGGACGTTGAGAGGAAAGAGATCAAGTTAGTAAGTACACGAGAGTACTCATGATCAACTCATGGATTTTCTCATAAAAGTAGTAGCCTAGGTTGGGATTTACACAAAAATTCCAAACTATGTCAAGGTGCTTGGGATTTACACAACATTACATTCTCCATAAATCAGACTTCAATTCAGGTTTGCTCCTTATTCAATCACAAAACCTATAATGAACTGGCCTTCGTAAACAACCTCATGCATGTGATCCGGATGTAACTTTCCCCTGACCGTTTTGGTATTGGTTTCCAATGGTGTGACATTCACTTAACCAGCCCCTTACAGGTTAAGGTATTTTACAATTACAAAGTGACTTCACAAGCTCATCACATGCCACCCACTTCACAAACACCAATCCAGTGAACTTAATACCTCTTATAATACACGCTCCATTTATATTTGAATAAAAATCAGCAACCATATAAGTCTCGTACATCAGGTCATTAGTAAAGAATCCACAAAATTTATTATATCATAGTCATTGCCATTTGCCCAAGACCATAACCTTAATTTTAAACTTGGCCAGGTTCTAGGACCTAACCTAGGTTTTTGTCAAACATTATCTTTTTAAATATCAATCAGTTTGCATCAAATGTTATAATATATGGAAGAAAAAGAAGGAGAAGAAGAAGAAGAAGAAGAATGGAGAGAAGGTCGTGCCTTAATGGAGGATTGACTGCCCATATTTATAATCTCATTGTGCCTTGATCAAGTCTCTAAACATGCTAAGAATACAATCAGAATAATTAAAGAATATCTCCTAGTCTATACAAGGAAGTAAGAGGAGAGAAATCAGCTATACAATGGAGAAAAATCAGCTATACAATCTAGACTAAATCCCACGTGTGGGATTATACATGGGCCTTGTTGGGCTGGGCCTAGAGCCTGTTATCTTCCACACTCCCCCTCAAATTGACGTGGTAAGGTAGAAAACATCAATTTGCTAGTGAGATCATGATGACACGTTTCGGTAAGTGCTTTTGTAAATATATCCACCAATTAGTTAAGAGAAGAGACATGAGGCAAAGTTATCTTCTCAGTAATAACATGCTGACGGATGAAGTGACAATCAATCTCAATGTGCTTTGTCCTTTCATGAAAGACCGGATTGTTGGCAATTCTGGTAGTACTGGTATTGTCCCCATGAAGAGGTGTAAAACTACCAACAAGAACACCTAATTCACAAAGAAGATAGCGTAGCCAGATGATTTCAGCACTAGCGGATGACATCGCCCGATACTCTGCCTTAGCAGAAGACTTTGAAACGGTGGTTTGCTTCTTGCACTTCCTCGAAATCAGAGATTTCCCAAGAAACATGCACCAGCCAGTGGTAGATTGCCTCAAATAGGGGCAGCCAGCCCAGTCAGCATCCGCATAAGCTGATAAGTGCAGAGAAGTACCGGACAAGTATAAGAGACCATGGTTAAGAGTGCCTTTAACATAGCGTAGTATGCGCAAAGCAGCAGTAAGGTGAGGTTTGTGGGGATTGCTAACAAACTGGCTAACCGTATGAATTGCATGAGAAATATCCGGCCGAGTCATAGTTAAGTAGAGCAAACTACCAATTATCCGCCGGAAAACAGAGGGATCATCCAGGGGAGGGCCATCATCTGTACTGATTTTGCTGTTCAATTCCATAGGCGTATCAAAAGTGTGAGCATCATCAAGCCTTGCCAAAGTGATCAAATCTGCAGCATATTTACGCTGATGGACCCTAATGCCTGATTGGTTACGCAAAAACTCAAGCCCCAGAAAGTAGGTGAGAGGACTAAGATCCTTCATTCTGAAGTGGCGAGTAAGATGGTGTTTGAGATCCATAATGTCGGCAATATTATTGCCACTGATAATCATATCATCAACATAGACTAAGTGGAATGTGTAGCCCTTCGATGTCCATCTTAGAAATAGGGAACTATCAGAATGACTCTGATGAAATCTAGCTTGAAGAATTGCTGCCCTGGAATTTATCAAACCAAGCCCTAGGAGCCTGTTTTAATTTCATAAAGAGATTTCCGCAACTTACAAACATGCTTTGGAGGACAAGCATATCCCGAAGGAGGTTTTAAGTAAACGGTCTCTCGCAAGTCCCCATGAAGAAATGCATTTTTGACATCCATTTACCATAGTGGCCAGTTGTGGGTTGCCGCTATACAAAGAAGAGTACGAACGGTGGTCATTTTAGCCACTGGTGCAATTGTCTTCTCATATTCAATTCTATATTCCTGCTTATAACCCTGTGTAACCAATCTGGCTTTGTAGCGATCAAGACTCCCATTAGAGTGAACTTTGACGGAGTAGATCCATTTACTGCCAATTATAGATGCTCCTTCAGGGGCCGATACCAATTCCCATGTTTGGTTTGCTTCAAGAGCAAGCAATTCCTCATTCATAGCATCCTACCAGTAAGCGATCTTCGAGGCCTGTGAATATGAGGTGGGTATAGGAGCATTATCCAAGTAAGTAAATAGAGCAGAAAATCCATAGCGGTTAGGGGCAATGGAAAGACGACTAGAGCGTCGTAGAGAGATGATGCTATCAGAAAAAACATTATACCTGAAGGCTCAGTAGGCGGCACTGGGAGATGATTAGGAGAGGGAGGCACCATAGGAGGGAGACTGTGTTACGCCGGACATAGACTTTGGGAAGAGTTGATGGAGAAGTAGACTCCGGGAATCGTGGCAGATAGGACACAACAATAGGATGACTATCCAAACGTAAAGAAAAGAACGGAATCTGTTCCAAGAAAATCATATTACGAGATACTTTCTCATGCGTTTTTCGAATTGATCATAACACATAAACCCTTTGTGTTCATTATTGTAGCCAAGAAAGATGCATTTGGCAGCCTGTGGTGATAACTTAGTGCGCTTAGTAGGTGGAAGATAAACAAAGCACAAACAACCAAAAACACGCTAGTGAGAGTATGAAGGGGTACGACCAAAGAGAACTCCGTAAGGAGTAGTCTTTCCTAGAGCAGTACTAGGAAGACGATTGATAAGATTTACAACAGTCTTTGCAGCATCACACCAAAAATTGGGAGGAACTAATGATGCAATTAAAAGAGTATGAATAGTTTCAAGAATGTGTGTTCTTTTTTTCCGCAATTCCATTTTGCTGAGGAGTATGCGGTCAGGATTTTTGGTGAAGAATGCCTTCATCAGTAAGGATGGCAGAGAAATCATGAGATACGTATTCTCCACCAGAATTTGATCTAAGAATCTTGATAGCTTTCTTAAATTGGGTTTGGACCGTGTTATAAAATCTTTGAAAAATAGAAAACACTTCAGATTTCAAGCGCATGAAATAAATCCAAGTATAACAGGAATGATCATCAATAAAGGTCACAGAGTACTTAAATCCCGTCCTACTCAAGGTAGGAGCAGTTCCCCAAACATTAGTGTGAATGATGTCAAATGATGTTAATGCATGAGAATTATGAATAGAAAGAGGCAAAATATGACTCTTACTTAAGCAACAAGTTTTACACTTTGATTGAGATAAATAAGACATCATTTTATTATCAATAGTAGATTCCAAACCACGAATCTTAAACAAGGAAATTAAATGAGAATTGTTCACATGACCAAGACGTTTTATGTCAAACAGTCCACAATTTGTTGAAATTATTAGAAGAAGCAAAGAAGGAATGATGTCCAATGTCCAACAAAAATAGACGCCCATGTTTACTCCTCGTCACGATCACCTTCCCAATTTGCCGCCGCTGTATAACACAACCGGAGGAAGAAAAGTGAACAATATATCCATCATCAATAAGTTGTCCTACAGAAAGTAAATTGGTTGATAATTTTGGAACAAAATAGACATTGGGAAGGGTGATGGATTGGCCAGAGACACTAGATAAAGTAATGGTACCAACTCCAGAGATGAGTAGTTGATCTCCATTAGTAGTGTTTATTTTTTCTTTTCCAAGGTAAGGGTGAGAATCTATAAAGCTATGTTCGACAGATGTCATGTGATTTGAGGCTCCTGAATCTAAAAACCATGTGGATGAGGTGATAGGAGACGAAGTAGATGCCGAAAAATGAAAGGCAGGAAATGCTATAGGAGAATGAGTTTGATACCGACTACCATTAAAGCCCATAGATGCATATGCTGAGGTAACCATGTTTTGAATCAGTTCTTGAATATGAGCAGGAGTCATGGATACAGCCTCTGAAGAAGTGCTTCTTGTATCAGATAAGGGTGCTTGAGCCTGAAATGCAGTTGAAATATTCTGTCTTGGCAGATTGGAGGGAGGCTTCTTCTGTTGTGTCTCATTCATTCGCTGTATGCTAGACAGTCATCAATAAGATGACCAGAGCGTTTGCAATATCTGCAAACCAACTTCTTGCGACAATTTTTGGCAATATGACTGAAGCCTTTGCATTCATAACATTGAGTAAGCTTCGAATTTGGGGTTGCCAGAAGAGCAGAGTCAGCCCGAAGAGGTGCGAGGAAGGCCTTTGGTTCTTCAAGAATAGCACGCTGTGAGGTGAGACGGAGTTCTTCTCGAAGGACTTTTTGAAAGCAGGTATCAAGATTAGTAGAAATTTCTCTATTCATGAGAGCTGACCGAACATATTCAAATTCTGGACTTAGATTCATAAGAAACTGGCTAATGTGAGTTTCTTCTTGTAATTTGATAGCCTCAGATAGAAATCGAGGAGAGGCTGTTTGGATCAACATAGAATCCCTTTCGGTCCATAAGGTGAGAAAACCATTTAAGTATTTCTGCACAGATTTACCCCCTTGATTGTATTTAGCAATTTCACTATCGAAGTGAAACTTCCGGGCTTTATTGGTTTGATGGTAGACCTTCTTGAGATGAGCCCACATATCAGCTGCTGTAGTATAGGCTTGAAGAGCCACGTCAAGAGAGAAATCAATAGAGTTAAGTATCCAAGTAACCACTCTAGCATTTTCCTTGGACCAGGTGGCTAAGGCTTTGGAGTCAGCGGTATTTGGAGTAGGAGGCTTAGTTATTGTTCCATCAAGATAACCAAATAGCCCTTGTCCTTCTACAAAGTTCTTTAAATGGAAGGACTAGGACATATAATTATGCCCATTAAATTTAATTGGGATAACATCATATTTTTCCATGATCTCTAATGCAGCAGAATGTGCAACAGAGAGAGATAAAGCAGAAAATCAGCAAACAAGAAGTTCTGTTCTTCACTTATCCAATCCGAGAGAGAGATGGAGAGGACTAAACAGCAATCAGTCAGCAATAAGCAGTTTGGGAGTCTGAAATCTGGTTCAGATTCGTTACTGGAGCACAAGGATGAACTCCAGGAAAAAAACACAACACAAAAAAGGGCAAAAACAGGGCCAGACGACCTCCTGTTTGGTGCTCGAGTGGTCACGTGGGGCCCACAATGAGATCAGATCTCTGATCAGTGGATGTAGTCCTATGTGTTATACTTCCTACTATCTTTTAGATCAGGTTTCATAACAAAAGATTGAAAACCCGCAAGATGGGATGGATCTGACGAAAACTATCATGAAAAACTAGGAAATCACAACCGGCAGTGGTTGGCCTACCTCAGATGTGCCAAAAATTCTGTAAAAATAACCATAATTCCTAGAGAAGATGGGCGACCCTTGTGGTGGTGTTTGTTTTTTATTTTTGGATGATCGGATCTAGCCCACCTTTGATACACACCCTGCAGAATTTCGACACAGCCCATCTGCTGTGAGGAAGAGTCTTCTTTTCAGATCCTTGAGAAGGGATTGTAACTTAGAGATAGTTGATATGTAAAGATCCCACAGTGCTTTGATACCATGTTATAATGTATGGAAGAAGGTCGTGCCTCAATTGAGGATCGGCTGCCCATATTTATAGTCTCATTGTGCCTTAATCAAGGCTCTAAACATGCTAAGAATACAATCAGAATAATGAAAGAATATCTCCTAGTCTATACAAGGAAGTAAGAAGAGAGAAATCAGCTATACAATGGAGAGAAATCAGCTATACAATCTAGACTAAGTCCCACGTGTGGGATTATACATGGGCCTTGTTGGGCTGTGCCTAGAGCATTTTATCTTACGGCCTGTTATCTTCTACATCAAACACTATGTTACATATAGATTCGGCCACCAGTTATGTATTCATATATCAGTTTCAGGAATGCATAATACTAGACTGAATTTCCATAAAACAATTAATCACGGCATTATCAAACACAATCAGCCAAGGAATATGTATTCAAACAGCTATCCCTAAACATCCATAGATGGTTTGGCCAAATTCTCGGACCCATCTACTGGGGTTCGAGTGAACCTTAGATCTTAGATCTAGGATCCATCATCACATCAACATAATTACTTCATATCATTTCTGAATTTCAACACATAAAAATCAATTAGATGGTTCAAAGGTCATTCGGCCAAGCTCCTATAACCTAGATAGAGATCGGCCATAGTTCTAAAACCCACCCTTCGAGTTTGACCAAACCCTACACCTTAGGTTCATCCACCTCAAAAATCCCATAATTGGGTTTCTTAAGGACCATCAACACAGTATTCCAATTTGTACTCTCGGCCCACACCCAGAGATCTATTGATTAGTGTTCATACAAATTTCTAATTAGAGAAAGCAACAACGTATAACAACTAGATTCGAATCCTTACTCATCTCATGTAGTGTACGGTGGCTCTAGCAATGTGAGAAGCGCTATAAGTATATATGCACCAGCTTGACGGGAAGTGTTCTGAGGTAGCAAGGACTTCTTAGAAACTTCAGAAAAGTCTAGTACTGATTTGTAAACATAGTAAAATCTCTCTCTCTCTCTCTCATTATGAAATATTACATGTACGTAAATAAATGAGGATGTTCGCCTAACCCCAAAAGGGATGATTATCCATCTCTTTTCTTCCAGTTCTTGTATTCTCTAATCTTTTCTAGTTTTTTCAGAGTTTGTTAGACATTTGTTCCATCAAATTCAAACAATTAAAACCCAGAATTCCAATTTCAGTCATATGGTCACTGGCCCTTGAGTCAATTACTCAAATAGTCTGTACGAGATACTCAAATAGTCTGTACGAGATGACACTTCAAATGCATTCGATATACCTTGTCACGACCCCAAAATGGGGGTAGGATTAAGTGGTCGTGATTACGGGGATTACTGTAGCATAACCTTCTTTTTCCCCAGGATTTGCATGGGTAAGAGTTACAAGATCCATCACCATTATGGAATAATTAGCGGAAGCTTGCATTGTGGTGCAACCCGAAGTTCAGAGCTCATCGGATTCCGTATTGCATAACTAATGTCTTCTTAGCTGCATTTAACTGCACAATACGTCCTTAGACTGGTTTAACATAAACAGAAGACAAGCAGAGCTAGACGAGTAAAAGGATAAACCATTCCCATATTTCAAGTTAGAAATTACAAAAGATGTATTAATTACACTCCCCAAAATAAAAGGCCAACAGAGGCCAATAAAATAGAATATAGACCAAAAATAATACTCCCAGGAATATACGTCTCATGTGCAAGGAATGGAGTCTACATGACAACCTCTGCACCTCAATCTCACGTCACTCGCGACTCAGCAACTGCCTCCTTAGAAACCGTACCGATGTACAAGTCATTAAATCATACCTACGGCATCAAGCGTAGATCAGACAAATTGCATGGCAAGTATCCAAGATAAAAATCATAGTTTGCATGTACAGAACAACACATAAATAGCAGGTAATTGATCATAATTGCAATATCAGTAAGCCAGATAGATTAGTGCATAAAAACATGATTAACATAATCATAAACAATAATTAATTGGACTACCGACTACTTGGCAACATTTTCTCACAATCCTTCAGAAGGGGAATATCCTTTGGCCCCTAACAGTCAGGCAGGTAGTACCTTAGAACTCGTCCTGGAGTCATTAACCCTGCCATGGGGAAAATTAAGTCGAGCCTGGGCAGGTAGGTACTTTAGTAATGGGCCTTGTCGCGGGGAATTCTGAATCGAGCCCGGGCAAGGTCTGCCACGGGAAACCTAAATCGAGCCCGGGCATTGGTGACACCAGTCACTTACAAGACACCTCTAAAGGGAGCAATATACAGTTATATAGGAATAATAGTAGTATGGTAGTGTCGACTCGAAAATCAATGCAGAATGCGGGGTTGGGTACTTAATCAGGGATTTATGAGTAATTCGGTTACCCAGGAGATGTAGGTGCAAGTACTGGGGTTGATAGACCATTAGAATTCTTGAAAACAGAAACTGATGTTGATTCGGCTTTTAACACGGTAAACCAAGTTAAGTTAGTAGGCTATGCTAGAAACTAAATCTTTTACAGTGATGATATACATGATTTGCAAGAGTCTATTTCCATCTTAACAAGATCAATGCATTCTAAGATTAACTAGGATTAAAACCAACAAGTTATGCAATTTAAATTGGGTACTTGCCTTAGTCCAAGATTAATTCCAAACCTTCCACAGTCAAGCCAAGACTTCCAAAACCAAGAAAATCTTCCTCTAATCAAACCCCAAAATTCCTCTTCCAAAAATCCTTGAAACAAGAACCCAATATACCATCACACCTAACTCATGTAATCCACAAATATGATGCACCATGGATTCTAAATCAAGGAATCAATACAAGGGGAGGGAGACCTTACGTCTGAAGAACTCAAAGGAAGAGAGGAAGATGGGACAAGCGACTGCCGGCCACAGATTTGCACAAAGATGAACTATAAGACGTAGGGGACTGCGAGGAAACGATCGGCGGTGTCGGATTTCTCAAATGGGCCCTACAAGTGGATGATTTCCACCGTTGAAAATGAGAAAAGTGAAGGGGGGAGGAAGAAGAGAAGGGAAATGCCCTCTTTGCTGGAATGGTGGAGTGAAGGAGTTCTTGTGGTAGGTGGGGAGTTGGGAACTGGGAGCATTTATGATGGTAGGTAGGATATTTGTGAGGGGTTATGTTGTGAGTTTGCCACGTTTTAAGGGATCTTTCGACGAGAAAACGAAGGTCGTTGGGACCTCGTCTAAACGTGGTCCAAGAAGAACAATTGTAGATCGTGAGGAGAGCTTTCCAACAAGCCCTAAATCAGAATTTTTCAGAGATAGTTGGCAGAAGTTGTGATTTTCGGAAACACGGGTAAACACCTCGAAAGGGTGTCGGGGTTCAAATTGGGCTTTCTAGGACTCGGATGAGCTCGGGCTGAACATGAAAATTTTTAGACAGGTCAAGATCTAATTTTTTTGAGCCTAAGAATGACACGCTTCGGGGCTCCGAGGGAGAAGTGAACTGTTTGGTCAAAGTCTAACAATTTATGACGGAATTGGTTAATTGAAGGGTTTTAGGGCCTCAAACTGATTCGAGCTGAATACAAAAGTTGTCTGGAATGATAATCTCGATTTAATGAGCTTAAGAATAGCAGATTTACAAAATTTATGAATAATCCCCCAGTCTCACTCGAAATTACAGACGGGCTCTAAAAAGGGTCATACTAGACTTGGAGGCTCTCAAGACTATTCTCACACACAAAACACCGAGATTCGACCCTAATCCCACTTAGTAATCGTAACCACAATTAATTAGTGCTAATCCCAGGGTTAAGAGGTCGGGGTTCTAACATACCTAATTCAGCTAAGGTAGTGTAGGAAGTGCCCTTAAGATGAGCCATCTCCTCCACTGTGGTTTTATACTCTCCTTTGTGACAGGTGCACTATAAATGTCTTGCCCCCAAATCTGGAATCCTGAAGCCACACGACGCGGAACACCCAATTTGAGGACGCAGACAACGAGGATCTTAGTCTGTTGTGAGGTCCGATTTAAAACTTTTTAACACATTTAAAAAGGAACATTTAAGCGGAAGCATTTATAGAAAAATCAGTGGAAGCCATAGTAATCATCAGCGAAAGCAATCTAACCATATATCCACATATAGGTATCATATCATATATCAAACCATGGGCACAAGTCCAACTATCACATTTGAGTTTCAATGGCAAAAGAGCAGAGTTATTACAATGCCCCAAACATTATAAAATCCACAACTAATAACAGCTCCCAAACATGTGTCACATCCTGGATCCCGGGGCCCTATTGAATTCTGGGCCGCAACGTAGATATATATAATAATCACATATTTCAAGAAAATGAGCAAATAAAATTTTTAATAAAAGATGTCAGAACGAAGCATAATTACATTAAAGTTGCCAATAGTACAAATTACAACTTGTTTTAAAAACATTAACTAGTACAACCTTAGACACGCAGGACTGAATGCAAGATATAAGAAAATAAAATAATCTTGAATGTGATGGCTCTTAGCATAATAAGAAGCTATCAACAGCTGGGCCAAGTGCATTGTTCTAACCACTTGTTGGAATCGTCGAATGAACTCTGGAATGCACGTGAGTGATCAAGGATGAGAGAGGAGGAAAGGAAAAGGGGAATGGGAGCGGTTTCATGCGATTTGGTTGAGAGACGGGAGAGAACCATGGTGAGGAAGATGAATAGCCGATTGGGTGCTCTGGCGAGGCATCTGAAACAGGTGAGGATCGGGGAAGGAGAGGAAATAAAAATGGGGAGGGGCTCGGCCTTATATAGGCATGTGATGTGGGCCCTTGGAAGGATTAAAATCCAGGAGTCAGGGTTCGATTTGGCCTAGGCTTTGAGTTGACTCGGCCGAGTCACATGGGACTTGGCCTAGTCGGGCTGATTCCCTAAAAACTACAAAAAAAGAGTAAAAATATGGGAAAAAAAATACAAATAAAATGTGATGGTCCTAGTCCCTAGTAGTCCCTCCATACATGTAGATAGTTTGAATCTTGTTATTCTTTTATGTTAACGATAGATTTTGGTGAAATTATAGAGTATAGAGAGTACTAAAATCCTTTATCTTCCATATTACTTAGGTTTTTTTTAATTTTTCACAACAAATTCTACAATTGCAAAGCATACTCTAGTAAAATAGTGACCTACTATTTCATTTGGAACGCCTTTAACATCATGAGACAAACCATTTAATTGCAATTAAAATTTAAAAGATAAATCCATATTCCAATTTCCATTTCAATTATCAGCTATCGAGTTTCAATTAGTATATAACAACCATACCTTAACCCATTCTTTCAAATACCACAACGAATGCCTTGGCGGTTGGACGACATTTTCATCGTTGTTGTCATTTTGACTTTGAGAATAGTATTGTGCTATATCAAAATCAAAGAAGACTTGCCCCCACTCTTGAAGGACCTTGCCCATAATTTGATGGATCCATAATTTGAGGATATGCATGTGGTAGTGGTTGTTGCACTTGCGTGGTCACCATAAAGATTCCATATTGCTATTACCCATACCCATGCGAAGGACAACCGTACCCACCATACTGCTACCCATACTCATACGAAAGATCATGGCGGAGGGAGTGTTAATACTGCTGCCCATACCCGTGTGAACTATTAGAATCTGTGTTCCAAGGACTTGAAGCCATTTGATGCAGTTGAGGATAAATTCTGCTGATGACCCTCTTCCTTCATTTAAGCCCCACCCCACCAGCAGGCTCACTTTGATCACCATGTAACGGGTCATCGATATTAATATTGTCCTCTCCATCCATCACCACAACCATCACCACCTTCGTATGCTGGCTCATTTTGGCCTTGATGCCCTTGTGGTGAGACACTCTTGCTAGAAGATAATGTTTTGCGTTGTTGTTCTTCTTCTTCATGAGTGGCCAACGTATGACTTTGAGTGTGTATGGGTGCTCTTGTCCTTTGACTTCCGCTTGTATTCTGGAGAGTTGGGTCCTTAATCAATTGTTTGGCTTTAGAGAGGGGGCCACTTGAACCACTTGAATGTGATGTTGATTTATCGCTCCCGTAACACGTTCAGAAGTAGAATGTGTCATCTCAGACTCACGGCTATGACGTTGTGATGATGACGTTGCTACATTCTTGCCTTTTTCACGCGCAGTAGCAGATTTGCGAAAGGGAGGTTGCGGTATGAAAGCATGTCCTTGATCCAACTCAAACTCATCAACATCAACCATGGCTTCATCGAGGACATCTGTATTAGGCAACACCGGATCGTCTCTTTTAGCCAAGCATTCATCCAGAGGGTCATCTTCCTCGAATATATAATCCAAATTAATTGAATCATATTCTCGATTGTCTTTTCTCTGGAGATTCCTTGCCCTTAACTCATGGTTGGAGAAGTGCTTGCTATAGAAGCACCTTGGGCAATAAGGATGCTGCATGATGTCATTAATCCTTAGTCATATTTTGCAATACATTGAATTCTACAATAAGTTGTGAGTAACTATGATTCAAAATACTAATAATAATCATGTACCTTCTGAGTGCATGTCTTGTTGGAATTGGTTGTTCCCATACTTTTCTCTGGATCTTTGCTCTGTAGCAAGTTTTGCTCGATCCATCGCATCATACACATAGCCCATTGTGGGCTTAGTATCACCATCCACTAATTTCAAGACCAAGACGAGGCTCGAGCAAGTGAGTAATCTGCTCCGCCCTATACCGGAGTTCTATACCGAGGTCAATTCCTTGTACACGGCATGCCAAAGGTTGACGTGAAAATTCTGAATTCACATAGGCTGCACTCGTCCAAATCATCATTATGTTTGGCTTGGCACGACAAAGGCTCTCAAGGGCCACGAAATCCATAGCAAACCGTGTAATTCCTGGCCTCAAAAGCGCACGACCCTGATTCATTTCGCTTGGTAGATCAGTCATAAATTGATGGTTGTAGATCAAGCCTGTCACCATCTTTCCCTCATCAATAGTTTTATGGACATCATCCAATTTACCAATGTCGTCCAAAATAAGATCAATACAATGTGCCGCACATGACACCCAAACAATATGTGGCATCTTTTCATGCAATGTCCTTCCCGCGGTCTTAAAGTTAGCCGCATTGTCCGTCACAACTGCCACAACATACTCATCCCATCCCTCAATGTGGTGCAAAGTCTCATTTATCAAACTGTACAAATATTGGGCATCCATACGATGCTTGGATGTATCTACCGAGCTAATAAAAATTGTGCCAGTAACAGTAAGCCGTGAAATTAATTATGTGCCGCCTATTGCTGCTTGTCCATCCATCACACGCAAGTGTGCACCCATACTCCTTCCTTGTTTTAAAGTGGTCTTCCAAGTATCTCGTATAATCATCATTACTCCATCACAAGATACTTTCTGCTAATCTCATAAGCAGAAGGAGGTTTGACTTCGGGTCTCACCTCACCTATAATATCCACCATAGCCTGATAGTATGGTGAAGTAGCGACATTTGGGGGAATCCTATTATAGTGGAAGAACTTTGAGATTACTC
This sequence comes from Cinnamomum chago, assembly GCA_038049695.1. Classification (NCBI taxonomy): domain Eukaryota; kingdom Viridiplantae; phylum Streptophyta; class Magnoliopsida; order Laurales; family Lauraceae; genus Cinnamomum; species Cinnamomum chago. The sequence continues at coordinate 44,430,119 of CP142458.1, forward strand.
TCCCCATTTTTGAAGCTCTAAGTTTCATATCACCCATGATAGAGCTTGAAATCTTTGGTTGGTTCATGCTTTGGATCCTATGTGTTAGCACCATCTGACCCAAGGCCCATGTATAGGCCCATACTCATATATCACGTGACTCATCACCAATCTGTTTATATTCCCATTCCATGTATAGAAGATTGTAATTTATATTCTTTATAATCTTTCTTCATACATAGATTGTAATTGCCTTGATTAAGGCTAGTAAACATTATAAGTAAAGAGAGGACTGATCGACCAGATCATCTAATTTTCCAAAGCTTCTTCTCTTTATCTCAAAGTTGTGAATGTGACATGGTATCAGAGCTTTCTGTCTTCTAGCTATCAATCTTCGATTTCTTTTCGAATCTTGGTGATAACAGTCATTGCTTGTGGCTGTTCGTGCATGTTTAGCATAGATCTTAATCAACATCTTGAAGTTTGATCACTGTGGCCCACCTGCGATTAGCACTGCTGCTCTTGGGAAACACAATCTTGTGTCTCAGAAGTAAACAGACCAAAGATCTGTAACCTTGGCAATAACCAGATCAGGGATCTGTGTTCATTGAAAGCAGAACACTCTTCTTTAGTGATATGATCAACAGTGGCCCACCTGCGATCATCATGGCATCTTCAACAGTCTCTACAGCAGTGGTCGACCACCTCTACTGGTAATTTTGGAGATTTTTTTAGCATTTTTCCAAGATTAGAGGTAGGCCATTTGAACCAACTTGTGATTTTCCAGTTTTCTAAGATAATTATGATCTCTGCCGTACAAAATCTTGGATTATGGATGGATTTCAATAATCCCTGGCAGGATTGTCTATTTACATTGATTCGGTCTATTTACATTGATTCGGTCCTTTGTAGTTATATTGCACAATCTGCCTAGCTATCTTTCCTTTGCTATTTTGTTATTCATGATGATCGTCTTATTCTATTTTGATGCATTGATCCTATGCTTTTGTATATTTTTCTTGCTAGATCTTTTAGATCTCATCCTCTTTAACCTTGGTGCTGTAGGTGAGCCTTTTTTCGATGTCCTGGAGGGTGAGACAATCTTTGAGACGCCGACAGCGGCGGAATACGAGTGGGGCGCCGGTGATGTAGCTGATCACGTGGCGCACAAAGGGTGACATACATTTGGGAGGCTGTTTAGTTGTGGTGGTTCTAGTGTTTTTGGGAATTGTAAAACATGATAACTCTTTTGTTCATAACTGATACTTAGACTTGTATCCATGATTTGATATATGACATTTGATACCCATACATGGATCAGTGGTTAGATTGTTTCCGCTGATGATTACTCTGCTGAATTTTCTATATATGCTTCCGCTTAAATGTTCTTATTTAAATGTGTTAAAAAGTTTTACTTCGGACCTCACAGCGGACTAAGATCCTGGCTGTCCGCACCCCCAGATTGGGTGCTCCGTGTTGTTTCGGGATTTCGGGATATTGGGGCGTGACAGTGGTGCTTCATGACCCTTGCGTGTAGCTGGTGCGCTCTTCCACCTAGGTTGATGCAATGACTCAGTCCTGGCCAAGTAATCTTCCATCCAAAAGGCCGCCTTCTGGTTGTATTCATAGGTGGGCAGTTCCACACGAGTGACCTCCTCTATATCCACCTGTAATCCTTCCACAAACTGCCGATTCTTCTCAGACTTAGGTGTGATCAAGGCATCCACTTAGCGTGACAACTGGGTGAATTGCAACTTGTACTCTTGCACTGACATATCTCCCTGTACCAGTTGCTCAAAATTTCTAAACTTCTGGGCACTAACATGATCCGGGATGAACTTGGAAAACTGCTTCTTGAAGGTCTCCCACGCTACTCCATCCTCTATGTGCTCATAGGGAGCCTCCACTGTCCACCAATTTTTTGCCACACCTCCAAACAGGTAAACTGCAAGCTGCACCCTCTGCCTCCCAGTGCAATGGAACAACTGGAAAATCTTCTTCAACCTGACTAACCGGTCACCTGCCTCCAAATTGTCTTCACTACCCCTAAACTTCTGTGGTCCACCCTTAGTGAACTTCTCAAACAGGCTGTTGGGATCAAATTTTTGGTTAGGCAGCACACTTACATCATCTGAGCCTGAAATTGTGTCATGCTCTCCGCCTGCCTAGCCCGATTCTCACTTTGGGCCTTCTGTGACTGCATAAAGGCTTAAAGAAACTACTTAAACCTCTCTTCCATGTTGATCTCTCTCATATTTACTCTTTTTGCCATTCTGCACAACAAGGTTAGTATACTCTTTAATGTAACAAACTATGGACCAATTACTCTACCTAACTCACCCCAACTAACCAATCCAATCCTTGCAACGTCCTAAAGTTTCTAGTGTCTTTAATATTTTAGAGACTTGCCGCTTTTATACCAAATCTGTCACGCCCCTAAACCCAGATTTCCTAGAACAACACAGAAGTCCGAATTTGGAGATGGTGACATCCAAAATCGAAGTCCGCTGCGAGGACAATTTAAAACCTTTTACGCGATTCATAAACCATAGTTAATATTTATGTGGAAGCAATAATATCGACCAGCAGAACCAAAGTATATAAAACCATCAATGGCATCAATCCTTATACATCAAATGAATAGAACAAGTCCCATACTACATGTGTTTCATTTTCAAACTAAAATAACATCTTTTATTACGACCCCAAAGCCGGAATCCCAAAATGAACAATTGAGCAACTCCCAAAGAGATCATGTGTCGCTCTCAACTGGCCAAAGTGACTCAAGCTATGTAACCGGCATCCCCCACGAACTCAGCTGCGCCTAGCATCTCAAGGAACGCCTCAATGTCCGGGAAATCGGGAAGGGATCCACTACCTACAACACTATGGGTAAAAAAAAAGTCAGATATCTTAGAAGAATATTATACATAAAACATAGTATGAATGCATCGAATAGAGTAATGACGATAAGCATGGTCAATAGAGTGACATGGTAGAAGAACTAGGCAATAGTGCAAGAATAGATCCCCGATCTCACCATGCTCTCGACCTAACTTCACCTCCCATACCCTATATTGACCAACCTATGAGCGAATGCTATGCTCAACCATCTGCGCATCATAAGTCCTCTAATCATAGGTCATTAGATAGGTTAAGGTGTCCCACAATAGGTATTAGGGGCAAAAGATATAAATTCTGCACTTTGGAAAATCCAGGCTTATGGTTAGCCAAGGCCATGTCACAACTAGCCATTAATATACTACGGCTAGCTTACGGATTGCCGTGGGCAGCTGTACGGCTAGCCGCGAGGTTGCTGCGGAACAAGATTACTGATTTTCAGTTCTCTCAAAAATCTAGTAGTAGTACATTCACGGTTAGATTTTTCTGGGAAGCTTACAGCTAGAGGCCAGCTTGTAAATAAGCCACGGCTAGCCGTAACTTCCCAGGAATTAAGCTATTGTGTAGATCTCTTTCGAAACTCATGGTTTTAAAAATCGTTCGAGTCCGAGGCGACTCGGCCATGTCGGTATCGGGAATTAGGAACTCGGCTGAGTCCGCACAGTGACAGACTCGGCCGACTATATAACTGATTAAATGGAATTATTTCCCCATTTCACTTGTTGGAATTAGTTGGATCTAGGGTTTGAGAGGGTGCTAACTTCATTCTTGCTAGTGGGAAGATCAAATCTTTTTATTTTGAGAGATATAGCTCACCAAAGATCGAATCTACTGTTCTTCCAAAAGAGGGGTTTTCTATTATTGGATTTTGAGGCATGTTTTTTTTTTTTTTTTCTTTATGCTTAAATGGTTTAGAATAGAGGATAGGGAGTATGTTTTGCTTATAGATGATTTTTCCTCCCATGATTTGTTGAAAAGAAAGCATTTTTTGTTGATTTTATGGTCATCTTTTAAAAAAAAGGAAAATCAAAATTTTAATTATTTACTTTTGTTTTTTTTAATGAGCTTAAGATTTTGGGTGTGTACCACATAGATGTATGGTATTAACCCTAGATCTATGTATGTACCCCCAAAGATTGTAATTTCTTCAATCTTTTCTATTTAAAATTATTGTTATGCTTAAATGTTTAATAGATGATTTTTCCACTCTTGATTTGTTGAAAAAAAATATTTCCTTCGATTTAAAAAAAAAAAAGGAAAATTGATTTTTTTTAATTTTTTTTGTATTAGGTTAATATTTAGGGTGTGTACCACATAGATATATGGTTCTAATCATAGATCTATGCATTTTCACTCACAAATAATAATTTCTTAATTAGAAAATATTATTTGAAAGTGTAAAAAAATTAAAAAAGTTTTTTTCCTTATTTGGATTTTTTTTTTCCAATTTAGAAACATAAGCAAGTAATGTAGAGTGTAGAACTAAGGATCCTCACCTAGATCTATGTATTGTTATGCAAATAATCAATCCTTTCACTCACTAATAAGCATGTAAATTACAAGATTTATTTTAATTTAATTTATTTTGTTTTAAATTATGATTAGGAAGAATATTATAGTTAGGTCGTGTATATAGTATGTTATATGTATGAGAAAATTGAGACATTCCATTATGATAACTTATGAATCGATTACTATGTAAATTGTTAACTGCTAACTTACCTTATTTATTAATTTATTTCTCAATTACAACCACTTAGAACACAATGGCACCAAAAAGAAGAGAAACAAGTTGATCGCAAATGGGATTATGGAGAGATGGTTGGTGGGAACCGTCATAAGGTTAAATGTAAATGGTGTCATAAAATCATGAGTGGTGGAATCCATAGATTTAAACAACATCTTGCACATATATCAGGGGATGCAAAAGGTTGTCCAAATATCCCCATCGAAGGAATGCAATGATGGTTATTGTGCAAGGAAAGAAGTCAGAAAAAGAAAAGAAACGGTATGAAGAGAGGGTTGTTAGAATGCAGAGGGTTGATGATGATGAGGAGAGGGAGTGAAGGAGGGTAATGAGAGCGAGCTGTGAAACTTAAGGAGTTTATGAGGCTCGTATAGACGAGAGATTGGGGGTGGTTCTTCAAGAGCTCCTCCTAACCCTTACGAGGACACAACGAGGAAAAGGTCCCTGGATCCAATCTTACATAGGACTCAGAGCATGGAGCAACCCAAGACTTCAAGTTCTGTTATGGGTGATATGAAGACTACAGCTTTGAAAATGGGTCGAGCAATCTCAAAGTTCTTCGAGTATAATCAGATTCCACCAAATGTGGCTACTTCACCATACTATCGGGCCATTGTGGATACTATAGCTGAGGTGGGACCCGGAGTTAGACCTCCCGCTTATGAGATTAGCAGAAAGTATCTTGACCTGCAGTATGCCAATTATATGTTGTACTTGGAAAACCACTTCACAACATGGAAAGAGTATGGCTGTACGCTTATGTGTGACTGGTGGACAAGCAATAATAATCAGCACATAATTAACTTCAATGGCTTATTGTGTAACAGGCGCCATTTTTATTAGGTTTGTAGATACATCTGGCATCATGTGGATGCCCAATATTTGTACAATTTGATAGATGAGACTTTACATATAATTGAAGGATGCGATGAGTACGTTAGTCCAAGTCGTGATGGACAACGCGGATAACTTTAAGACCGCGGGGAAGATATTACAGGATAAGATGCTACACATTGTTTGGTTGCCATGTGCGCCACATTGTATTGATCTTATGTTGGAGGGCATTGGTAAATTGGAAGATGTTTAGAAAACAATTGAAGAGGGAGAGATGGTTACATGCTTAATTTACAGTCTCCATTTTATGACCGATCTCCTAAGAGAAATGAATCCGGGTCGTGAGCTTCTGAGGCCGGGTATGACAAGATTTGCTACTCATTTTGTGGATCTTGAGTCTTTTTCGTGCCAAAGCAAACCTAAACCAGATTTGGACAAGTGGATCCTATGTGAACTCGGGCTTTTCACATCAGCCTTTGTCACGATGTGTACAAGAAATTGTTCTGGGTACAAATTTCTTGGGTAGGGCATAGTGGATTACGTACTTACTCGAGCCTCTTGTCTTGGTGTTGAAATTAGTAGATGCTGATATGAAGCCCACAGTGGACTATGTGTATGATGCCATGGATCGAGCAAAGTTTGTTATAGAGCAATCATCCAGCGAAAAGTATGGGACTTGTTATAGGAAGGTCTGGAGAATTATTGACCATAGATGGGACAACCAATTACATCAAGATATACACGTGGTAGGTGCATGCTTATTTTTAGTATTTTGAATTATTGTAATAAACTATTTATTTTTGAATTCAATGTATTACTAAATGTGATATTAATCATAACTCATTCATGACATCATGCAACCATCTTCTTGAACCCATTGTGCTACTATAACAAGGGCTTCTCCAACCATGAAGAAGTTTTTTGAGGCTTCAAAAAAAGTCCAGATACAATGGTTAGAGACAAGAATAAACAAACTGATATTCGTAATCAAGATGTCAGATCTTTGATGGTTTATTTGATTGCCACAGTCTTAGCTTTTATCTTACTTTTCAATTTTCACTTTATAGTTGAGAAACTATAAAGGAGCTCTTGGTAGTTTTGGGTCTGAGATTTGTAGAATGGCTCGTACGAGGATGGACCTAGGTATATTTCGATTATGAATTATGACCTTTCATTTTTTTTTTTTTCAAAAATGGATGGTGCTTATGACTTATTACTTTATTTAAATACAACTAAATGGTAGAACAGTCTTATAGATTTTGCTCCCAATCTTATAGATTTTGCTAGAATTTTTTTGAGCCAAATAGCATCATCGTCCGGATGTGAGAGAAATTGGAACACGTTCGGTTTGATTCACACTAAGAGCCGAAATCACCTCACAATGCTAAAGTTGGCAAAGTTTGTTTTGTCCACTATAACATGAGGTTAAGGGCAAGAAAGCTCCAAAGAAGAGACAATGGAGACTATGATCCAATTAATTTGGATTATATATTTGAAGAAGATGACCCTCTAGATGAATGGTTGGCTGAAAGAGAGGATGCTGTGTTGCCCAATACAGATTTCCTCGAGGAAACCATGGCTGTAGAAGACGGACGTGCTTCCCCACGTTAACCTTTCCTTCACAGATCTGCTACTGCATAGGAAAAGGGCATAAGTGTAGCGGGCTCACAATGTTGGCAATGTCGGCGTAGCCGTGAGACAGAGATGACACGTTCTAGTTCGGAATGTGTTACGAGGGCTATAGATAAATCAAGTTCACGTTCAAGTGGCCCCCTCTCTAAAGCAAAACAATGGATAAAGGACCCAACTCTCCAATACAAATAAAAGACAAAGGGTAAGAACACCCATACTCAAACTCGAAGTCAGAGGTTGGAAGAACAACACAAAACATCATCTTCTAGCAAGAGCGGCTCACCACAAGGTGATCACAACTAGAATGAGCAAGCACAAAAAGGTAGCGATGGTGGTAATGGAGAGAACAATATAACTGTCTATGACCTATTACATGGTGGTCAAAGTGAGTCTTTTAGTGGGTGGGGTAGGAATAAAAGAGGAGAGCGATCAGAAGAATATCCTTAACCGTAGCAAATGGCGTCAAGTCCTTGGCCCACGATTCTGATAGTTCATACGGGTATGGGTTGCAGTATGGACACTTACACCATGATCCTTCGTATGATTATGGGCGACAATCTGTTCAGTACATTGGTCCTTCGCATGGGTATGGGCAGCAGAAGTATGGAACCATTATGGTACCCCCGCAACAACCACCACCAGATGCTTATCTTTTTCCCATGGGTCAATTTGGAGGACAAGTACATCTCATGCCCATGGGTCAATTTGGCTATGGTTATCTAGACCCATCAAATTATGGACAAGGTCCTTAAGGATGGCGGCAAGGCTTCTTTGATTTTAATATAGCACAATACTATCGTCAAAATCAAAATGACGACTCCAACGAAGAGGGTATCCAACCGGTAAGGCATTCAACGTGGTATTAGAAATAATAGGCTAAGGTATGGTTGCTATTTGCTAATTGATACTTGATATGAAAATTGGAATATGGATTTTTCATTTAATTGCATTTAAAGGGTTTCTATCTCATAATCTTAAGGTGTGGCATATATATTTGTAGGTTACTATTTACTAGTATACAATAATAGTAGCGATAACATGCTTTAGAATAGTAGAATTTGTTGTTAAAAACAACTAAGTAATAGGGAAGATAAAGGATTCTATAGTTTATACTGTATAATTTCACCAAAATCTATCGTTACATAAAAGAATAAGAAGTTTCAATAAATCTGCATGGATGGAGGGCCTCCTAGGCTGTCATATTTTATTTTTCCTCTTTTTTTCTTGTTTTTAAACGTTCTTTATTTTTTATTTTTTTGGGACTTGACCCGACTCGGCTGAGTCGACTTGGACTCGACCAAGGCTGAGTCGAGTCCCGAGTCCGGGGGTGTAATCCTTGTGCAAAACCCCTTCAATTCACCTCCAATTCTATTCAAAACCTATTCAACCATCAATTACATCATTCCAAACATTTTTCGAACATCAAATTACATAATTAAAGGGGCACACATCCATTTAGGGTTCCAAACATGCATATGGGTTCCAATTCATCAAAAGAGCTTAGAAAAGAGGGAATTCTATAATCCATCATCAAGATCATTTCGTTTCAATGTTAGAATCAAAGAATATAGACATGCATGCTATGTATTCGATACATTGCACTTGCCTTGGTCTCCAAATTGGGGAACGCTCTCCAGTCCATGCCCTCTAGCCAAGAAAACCCCCAAATAACTCCAAAATCTCCAATCCTCAAGATTTAAAGCTTCTAGAATTGGAATTAGGGTTTGAAACTCACCTTGATGGGAAAGGGGAAGAGAGAACTAACAAGAGATGATGAGAAAGAGGCTTCAATGGAATTCTCAAGAAGATTGCTTGATCTTGCCCTAGAAGCTTGTAGAGATGAGGGAGAGGATGAGAGAGAGCGAAATAGTTGGGTTGTGTTTGGGGTAGTTTAGTTGTCATATAAGGATGTGTCAAATGACCAAAATACCCTCCACCTCCACTTGAGTGTACTACAAAGAAGGTTATAAAAGTGCATTTTTGGAAAATTCAAGGGAACTTTCCTTTTCTCCCGAGGACCCTACAACTAACTCAACCAATATAAAGGGCCCTACCTCCCAAACTGTCAAAAATTTCAAACACCCCCTACAACTCTCTCAAAATTATAAATAATTCCCCAAAACTCTACAACTAAGCCCAAAACCTAGTAAAATACGTTAAACTAGGCTTCTGACCCAACTAAACACTCATAAAATCATAGCAGCACACAAAATTAACATAAATAAAGCTGAGAAAAGGTTGTGACCTTACAAAAATGGCCTCCTTTACACAGCATTTTCACACCTTATTTATGCATGTGATGAGTAAATGACTGCAAAGTGCACACAAACTTGACAATGCGTAAATGTTATGCATGTGCAATATTCACATATGCAAATGCCTGCAAACAAATGCCCCCTAATGGTTATGTTTTTTCCTTTTTCCTTTCATTAAGTTTTCTCCTGCAGTACCATTAATTAAAGAAATTTAGAGAAGAGAATTACACTAATTGTTGCCCCGGTATATTAATTGAAATTTTCATAATTACAAAGAAGTCCAATGTTTATAAAATTACATTGAAAGACTGCAAGTTTATTAAATTACAAAATAGCTCCGGACTCAAATATTTATGTATCTAAACATAAACTACCTATATCTCACAGGTTTATTACTCAATTTTGTATCTGTTTAGTGACTTCAGACCATACATAATTGCTACTTGATAGGAGCTCAATCCTATTGCAATAGTTATTGTCAAGCGTGCTTGCTTTTGTTTCAGTTTGTATCATTTACAAGGATTCACACCGTAGTTCTGATGTTTCAATTGATTTCAAGTTTGAGAACTAATGAATACAGATCTAATACAGCATGCAATCTTTCTTTAATCCTTTTGCAGCTATTTTTTCTGCAATATCAGCAACAAGACCTCGGGCTGATGTGGCATACTGTATTCATGCTCTTGCGAGACGTCTTGCCAAGACACATAATTGGGCGGTATGTACGGATGCCCTTTTCTGAGTTCGACTTGAAACGAGCATTTTTCTGCTGCCATCTTTGAATTACAAAAGAGAAATTCATTGAGGGGCCACTTTTTCTGATACAATAAATAGGTATCTAGTATAGTATTGAAACGGGCCTGAAATCCAAGTCAAGACAAATGCAGAAGATTTCATTGACCAAGGGCTGAGATGGTAATTGAATAGGTCCTTTCATGTGTAAGACAAATCGTTGAAAGGCTAATAGAAATTCCTAGAAGAGAAGAACACTACGAAGGGTTAATGCCTCAGCTGCAGTTTACTTTGTTCTGTCAGACTAAGAGAGTGTCTTATATTTTACAGTGAGATGATTACTTTTAGAAACTTTATCGTATAAAAATTGGTCTGCAACTTAGTATTTTTTGGAATTGCATAAAAATTGGGTGGAAAGGGAATCAAAACAGATCAAATGCATGCAGTTCCAGGCCATTTTGGTATCACTTGGCATATGAAATATGGGCTTCATTTAAAATAAAAATAAGGAGCACCTTTGCAATCTCTGTGGACCATAGACACTTGGTGAGATTTGAGTTTAGATCGTGTACTGGGTAGAAGGGCTGGTGGTGACATGTTGGTTCTGTGCAAAAGGGGCAAATGTGTCTCCTTTGGATGCAGTAAATCGACTGCCGGAATAGCCATCTTTGTGCTGCAAAATAGGACCATTTGACTCAGAGTTAGGCTGCTTTATGTGCATATGGATACAGTCTTGCAAATGATTGACTTAAGGCTGTTTAAATGACTGAGTAGTAAGGATTGCGTCCTTTTTTGTAGATGGACTGGCTCTTAGAACAGGTTAATTGAAGCTTTTATTTTGGTAATTGAATGATCTGAGTTTAGCTGAAATATTGATACTAGCTGCCATGCTTAATATTGATTGTTGATAGAATTAGCTGTGCTCTCAATGCTTATTCATTATCCATAACTATGAACTTTTCTTTGGTTGTGACTGATTCAATGTTCTTTTCTGTTCAGGTTGCAATGAAAACACTAATTGTTATACATCGTGCTTTGAGAGAAGTAGACCCCACGTTTCGTGAAGAACTCATTAATTACGGTAGAAGTAGAAGTCATATGCTCAATTTGGCCCATTTTAAGGATGATTCCAGTCCTAATGGTACTCATTGCTCCTAAAGTTTATTGATTAAGTAATTTCAAGATATAACTCTTCACATCATTATGATCATCATCATCTTAGCCTTATCCCATCTGTCTAGTTATGTAACTCCTAAAAATATTATTTATTTGGTGTTTCAGCATGGGATTACTCTGCTTGGGTCCGCACATATGCTTTATTTTTGGAGGAGAGGCTTGAATGTTTCCGTGTACTGGAGTATGATGTTGAGACAGATCCACCGGTAAGAATTTTATTTTGTGCCTTGTGGTCTTCTCTTTGTTGAATGTTTGAATCTCTTGGGTGTCAAATTGCAGGTGTCTCTGTCTCTGAATGGCATAATTCTAAGATGTAGAATAAAATTCATGTAGCCCCGAATCCACAATGGAAATATGGAACGAGTGTGGACAAACTCCAAGAGAGAGTTTGTCGGATCCAGAATGGATTAAAGTGAGGAGAAACACCACTAATGGGGTTGACCGAATTCCTCATGGAACTCAATGCAAACAAGCGCCCTTCACTGGAACAGAAACATTCACCAACACAACCACGAGGAAACCTATAACAATTGTTTTTTGAATATTGAAAGCCATCTGTCGCAACAGAGGGATTGTATTTACAGGAAGGGTTGGACATCCCCTTTCCTAATAGGACTTTACTTTTGTAAACATTAAAGGAAATCAAATCATTGAACAAAACTAAATCTCCTTAACAAACCAAATAATATTAAACTTCTAATTTAAAGAATCCAAAATAAATCAAACCATTAAACCCTAAATAAATCAAGCCTCAAATATTACTCCTAATTAATTAAAACTCCCACAATAAATTGTTTGTTCCCATTGGGCCTGTGTGCTTGGTCAATCCATGATCATGTGTCTTGCCTGTAGCAGTTCTCCCCATTCTGGAGAGAACTCAACCTGAAATTCTGTAAATGTTCTGGGTTGGAGATCCAGCATACATATTTCTGATTTTCTTTTTGATCTCCACTCTGTTCACACATCTTGAATGGTTGGCTCAATCCTTTCCTCCATCTAGAAGTTGGTTGGAGGTGTTGCTTCTTTAGATGTTTGATATAGCTTGGATGTGTGATCTGGCATTAGATGCCTCAATTATTGATTTTGTACAAACAAATCACAATCTTTGAATATCCTTCATTGATTCCCGATATGTAGTTAATATCCACCACGACATCAATGATTGGTTCTTCTGTTGATGCCTCCCTAACAAAGTAATTGTCCACTGATGATCCACAGGGGCCTTTTGGAACTATTGTTAGATTCACTGAATGATTAGACTTGTTGTTCATTAGATCTATTTCTTCATTGTCTGCTTGTCCTTTTTCCTTTGCCTTTTGTATCTTTTGATCAATGCTGTGTAATGATAGGAAATCAAATCCACACATGTTTTGCCATTCATATGCATCTATTCCTAAAGATTATCTGAGTCAACTTGCCCCCTTTAGAAGATTGTACAGATTATTTAGATTGATTGTAAATTAGCTGTAACATATTGTGTGATTCCATTTATATAAATAGATAGGGGATGAATATATGTAATCTCTCCCCTGATCATTAATTGGATTCCAAAAGGATCCTTATAAGTGTTGGGAAGTCCCACATCCCACATCGCCTAAGTAATAGGCTTGACATATCTTAATATACCTGTATGGGCCTTCCACCTATCAGCTTGAGCTTTTGGGTTGGTATATGGTTTCTTACAATAAGTACCGTAGTGGACCCATTCACTGGGTACACTGAATTTCTGCAAACTTTCTCTTTATCTGGTTGCCAATTCTAATATGGTATCACAGCCATTACTTGTAATCATTTTCTTTTTATTTGACGATGTTTTCGTGGGCACAGAGAACAAGGGATCTGGACACTGCTGACTTGCTTGAGCAATTACCAGCTTTGCAACAGCTTCTTTCCCGACTTCTTGCTTGTCAGGTAAACTAATGTTCATTGTCCAAAGCCAAGGGGATTTACATCAGCATTTAATTTTTATTGGTTTTCCTCAGTGTATATAATTTTGATATCTTGACATGGGTATTTAAGTCTTGAACCTGAAATAGACTCATTATCTATGAATATATTTCTTGTAGAAATATTTATGGTGCATCTTGTTTGCAGCCACAGGGGGCAGCTGTCTATAATTTTATCATCCAATTTGCACTTTCAATGGTTAGTAAATGTCTTAAGTTGCTACATGTTTAGTTGAGTGAAATTTCTCACCATTATCCTTTGTCTGTTGCAATTTTGTTAGGTTGCTGGAGAAAGTATTAAGATTTATAATGCTATAAGTGATGGTAGTATTAATTTAGTCGACAAGGTATGGTGGTTGTTGCTTTCTTACAAAAGAGTTTTGCTACCGTAGTAGGCTTACGGTTATTTGGTACTGTCAGTTTTTTGAGATGCAACGCCATCATGCAACTAAGGCCCTTGAGATATACAGGAGGGCAGGGCTGCAGGTAGTCATCCCTCACAACATTAATGCCTTTTCTGATATTACAGATCCAATTGCAATCTGGTAAACGTTTTGCCTATTAGGAAATTTTCTTGAGTCTTGTCCTGGCTTCCAGGCAGAGAGATTGTCAGAGTTTTATGACATATGCAAAAGCCTCGATCTTGGGCGTGGGGAAAGATTTATCAAGATTGAGCAGGTATGATGTTGTCTGGAAATGCCTACTTCAATATAGCTTTTGGTTATTTTTTTTATTTGATTATCCTCATGCTGCTTATCAAGCAGATTGATTATCCATTAAAAAACCTTCTGAGTTCTGAGTCTGTTTCTTGCTATTAATGCAGCCTCCTGCATCATTTATCACAGCCATGGAGGAGTACGTAAAGGATGCTCCACGAGTTTCATCCGTTCGCAAGGAGGTATGGGATTTATGAAGTATGTTCTTGTGACACCCCCATACTGGATTACTGCAGCTATCCATATCTCGGGGCGCGATTACGAGATTAAAGGGGTGGTTGCATTTCTTTCCCAAGATCTGCATGTGCGTGACGATTAAAATTTCCATCACCCGCATGAATATTTTTGCGGAAGCTTGCGTGGCGGGCAGCTCGAAGTCCGTGGCCCTCAGATTTCATGTCACAACCCAATGCTTTAGCATATACTTGCTATAACGTGATAAATCATCAGACTGGAAAATTATATAAACACAAAATGTTAAGCATGGCAGTAAACCAGGATGTTTCATTTGCCAAATATGTTAAAGTTACAATATAAAAGGTACGTTAATTACAACCAAAAGTAAAATGCCAACAAAGGCCGGTACAACTGAAATAAATCTAAATTACACGAGACAACTCCTCCAAAGTGATATGACAGCTCAGTGCAAGACTCAACGTCTAATTGACATCATCAACACACCTCTCACCTAAGTTGCTGCTCCATAGCCGCCTCTGGAAGCGCTTCCAAGGAGACCAAGGCTTCACCCTACAGCACCAAGGTTAGCAAGGTCAAGCACGATGACCTAGCAGGTTTTAACATGAATAATAAAACATGTTTGCTGCAAATATGAATGTAATGGCAGGTGATAATAACAAGATACAAAATAAAAAGTACAACTACGCAAGAAGTGCATGGATAATAAGATTGAACAAAACTAAATAGAATCAATGTGAAACCGATCTAAACATCATGTACTTTCTAACAAAATGACAATTCACACAAATCTGTATTCTCTTTGCTGCACAGTCGTAACCGAGGAGAGAGCTAAGCAAGCAAAAAAATAAGAATAAAATATTGTAATAGTAAGCCACACTCCGAGAGGGGAGTTTACTACGTGGCAATCAAATCGAAATCGCGATGTGTGATTCCTACTCAAGGGATCTAGACCAAAACCAACTAACTGAGAGCCTGTTTGGTATCTCTACTCTTTTTTGGATAGACCCATCAAATAGAGCCATTAAAAAAAAGTCTTAAAAAAAAAGGCTACAATCAGAAGGAGTGTTTGGTAATGCAAGGATCTATATTAAATATACTTTTTTATATCAATGGTTGAAAGCTTTTCACAAATTTCTCAAGATCCGCAAGGCCATGTTCAGCCTTCCAAAGAGATCTATCAGTTTGGATCTTGTGTTTGAGCCCCCATAATCCAGAAAATACTATCAAATGGCTCTTTTTTTTTTGCTCATTTCGAGATTGGTGATGATCCAACGACTGAAATTTAGTCCCATAGTTTGGCTTGATCTTTAGGACAATTTTAACAGTTTGGATCGTGATTTACTATCCCATAATAATAAATAATAATAAAATAAGAAAAACATCATTGCTCATGGACAAATCCAAAATAGAGCACGATACATCAATGGTTGATTTTTTTTTTTTTTTTTTTGCAAATATCTTGAGATCCACAACGTATCAAGCCTTGAAAATTGACCATAGCCGTTTTCAGCCTTCCAAAGAGATTTAACGGTTTGGATCTTGTGTTTGGGGCCCACATATTCCAGAAAATTGCATCCAATGGCTCACATTTTTTTGCATAAATCTCGAGATTGATGATCCAATGGTTGAAATTTATTGTCATGGCCGTGTTTGATCTTGTGAACATATCCAACGGTTAAAAAAAATCAGACTGGGCATTACGCCAGATTCACTGTTCACCCACCTCTATTTCACTATTTCTACATGCATCCAATGGTTGGTTGTGGGAAAGAGGCATTACCTCTAGTTCGGTACTCTATTTAGAGGGTGAAACTCGCTGCCAAATGCCTCTATTATCAAAATCTCTACCTGCTATAGAGATTCAGAGAAATAGATGCAAAACGTATTGATACCAAAGAGGGGCTGAGTTCTACCTCAAAATAGTAGTAAAAGATAGGGACTACAAAACGACCTAAACAAGTAGAAGTACACTTATCAGGATGAGTAGCCCTTACATAATCCAAATTTAGTTAATCGGACCCCAAGGCAAGCGGGACAAGCAAATTGACTCACGGGGAATACTAACAAAAAAAAGCTAAAACAATGCATACACACAAAGCTTAAGGTCACTAAACAGTCGGACGACATTTGGGAATGAAATGGTCCAAACCCGAAATGGGTAGAAAAGTTAAAAGTTGAATTCGGATGACCGGGTAGGTGGCGGGGCAACAAATGCGCGTCCATCGTCCCAATATCCCACAGTTGTGGATCCCATCACCTAAGGGAGGAAGCATGGCAATAACTGCGCTCGAACTCCTAAAGCTTGACTAATATACTATTCTAAGGCCGAGTGGGGGGGGGGGGGGGTGTTTTACGGAAACCATTATAACTGAACTCATGAGAGGCGCGCACATCGTGTATGCGAATAGACGAGCATTAAAGAAGAAGGGCAAGCTTAATTAAAAAAATATAGTCTAGGAACCATTACAAATTGCTAATCTAAGTATCGGCATGCTGTCTGGATGTCAGGGAGTATGACTCCTCAGTGTTATGATAATGTTCGTTATCCCAAAAACCTAACTACACGAATCCCCAACTTCAAACTACACCAACATGCCTTCGAAAAACCCCGGGGGGTGAGTGCCAGCTCAAACATCACCCCACAAGGTCTTAAGTCCAATTTTTACCAAACTCTCGACCATCTGTCCCATATCTATATTCTACAGTCTATGGTTGTCACCCTAGGAACTGGGCTTTAAAGGAAGCATTAATTGCCTAGTCGGAGTGTCTAAGATGGTTAAAAGGTGTCTTAGGATGAGATACAATCTAAAAGGAAGGAACCAATGGAAATCCAATTCATTTAGTTCAAAACAGAGCAAATTAGAGGAAAATGGGGTGAACTGTCGAGTGTACCACGGTTAACCGTGAGGCCTCCACAGCTAGTCGTGAGTCACTTAGGGCTAGCTGGATAGGCCGTTTCCGGACACGGGATAGTTTTAGAACACGTTCGGGGGTTCGCCTGCTTGGGCTAGTTTTTGGACTTCTTTTTGGGCTCTGTTACGGGAATTTCTGGCTCGGTTTCTAGCATCCTAAACTCAATTGATTAGTCCCATTTAATCCTTAAATACGTAATATTAAGCACTAAACCATTGATCTAGGCACGAGGAACAATAAATAGAGTAGAACTTGGAATGCAAGGAAACAAGGCATGCATGCGTTAAAATTCAAATTAAATGCTTGCCTTGAGTTTCTAAGCTTCCAAAAACACTTTCGAGATCCTTCAAAGCTGCTGGAACTCCCTAGATCCAAAACCCCCAAAAATTACCTACTAAATCACCCAAAAATGGAAAACAAGGAATGATAAGACGAAACGACTCGCATCTGGAGACTTGGTGTCTCAAAGGTATGCTAATTTGAAATATGGAAAAGGAAAAGGAGTTGCCTTCCTGCAAGTTCCCAAACTGAGTTGATTTTGATAGTGGAAGGGGTGGCCAAGCGTGGGTTTCGCTGAAAATGGGGTCTAAGTGAAGAGGGAGATCAAGAGGAGTGTGATGGTGCCCTTCATTTTCGCGACGGCAACTTGGATCCAAGGTATCCGGCGCAAGGAAGTGGGGAGGAGACGAAGAAAGAGCTGTTGCTAGTTGGGATTGGTGAGGAGGAGAAATGAGAAGTAAGATAGGTGGCGGGCTCGTGAGTAATATGAGATGGAAAGTAGGGCCCACTGTTTAAGTCAAAAGGTGGGCTAATAACTTGAGATGTAGGCTTCGGACGAGTTTGATGCAGAAAGGAAAAGATCATGAAATTAAATATACTTTCTAACGAACACGGATGACAAATTTCGAGGACTCCGGAGTTTTGACTCAACGCTTGCAAAAATGACAACTACGCCCCTACTCATGAAGGAATTGGGGAATGAAGGGTTTTGGGGCTCCAAATGCCTACGAGTTGAACACGGAAATTCAAAAGGATGTCCTCTATCTAATAGGCTCAAGAACGTAATTTTCAGAATTTGCGAATAACCCCTCAACTTTCCCGAAAACTACAAATAAGACCTTATAAGCGTCAAACTAGGTTCAAAGGCTCTCAAAACTTCCCAAAGCTAATCAAAATCTATTCTAACCCTCAAACTAAAGCAATTAGCCTCTAATCCCACTTAGTGAGGTAACAACGCAATTAATTAGCGCTAATAAAAAAAATAGTGGTTGGGGACTTACAGTGATCAAATGAATGGCTGCTTTTGTAATGACCCGAGCCCACTATTTACATGATATTGTCCACTTTGAGTGAAGTCTCATGGCTTTAAAAACGAGTTAGGTGGGGTTAAGGCCAGGTCGCACATATATACCCAGGGTTAGGACTTGGATGTTTCCAATTTGGGACTTGGACAAGGGTTTACGGTGCTAACCGAAACACTCCACCCTTCCCCTAGGCAGATCACACCTCTTGGCTCACAGGATCACTTGACTTGGTATTGCCTCAACGGAGTGCTCCTAGACTGGGGTCACACTTCCCCATGAGAAACAACGCCTACCTTGGCTCTGATTATGATGCCATTTTGTGATGACTCATGCCCACTATTTGTCAATCCAGCCCATCTGCGTAGGGCTGATGACTGTATCATTAGTTAGCTATAATTTAGGAATTAGTATAGTCATAATACATGTACACTTTCTGTATTTAGTAGCCATAACTTAGGATCTTAATTGTATTAGGATGCTAATAATAGGGTCATCAGCCCTTATATAATGAGAATGAATCAAACCTAAGGGGTACATGTTTTCCACCAAATACTTCATTTTTTCCATGCGTCTATTATTGACATGGTATGAGAGCACATGGTCGTTTGTAACTTTCTGTCCTAGATTTTTCTCATGACATAGAGGTCGATAATGAGAATGAATCAAATCTAAGGGGTACATGTTTTCCACCAAATACTTCATTTTTTCCATGCGTCTATTATTGACATGGTATGAGAGCACATGGTCGTTTGTAACTTTCTGCCTTAGATTTTTCTCATGACATAGAGGTCGATAGATCTCTCCTCTTCATCTTCCAGCCTAGGAAGCCCCTGATTTAGTTTGGGAGGATATTCTCTACAGAACAAGACCTAATCTCACTTTGATCAACCGCGGCCCACCTGTGATCTTCATCGCTGCACCAACCGGAAGCTCCAAGCATGGTTGACTACCCGCTGCCATCTTTCTGGTGATTTTTTCAGATTTTTTTGCTCATCAGAGGTAGGTCATCTGCTATTTTTTAGGGATTTTCAATTTTGTCTAAGAGATTCAATCTTAGCCGTCTAGAATCATGGATCTTGATCCTTTTTTAGGAGTACCTCTTCCATCAGTTGCGGAAATTACCACTCCTATCATCCCTTGCCACTGATCTGTCCAAAGATCATCTGGTGGTGCCCATGTGGAGGATCTTCCACTGACGACTGGGTCGTCTGGGTGTTTCTGCTGCTGCTGCTATTAGAGGTGGCAATCGGGTCGGGTTGTGCTAAACGGGTCGGACCCGTTTATTAAACGGGTTAGACAAGCCTAACCCGCATCCGACCCGTTTATTAAACGGGTCGGAAACCCCTAACCCGCACCCACCACGGGTCAACCCGACCCGACCCACTTAAACCGCATAACCATTGTGGGTTATACAAGTCAGGTCAACCCGTATACTTGAATAAGTGAGTGATAAGTTTCTTTACAAGAAAAAAATGTTAGAAATAAAAAAGTTTTTCATAAAAATAAAAAATATCATATCCAAATAAAAAGATCCTATAGAATTGAGTGATAAGTTTCTTTATAAGAAAAAAGAAAATAATAACAATACAAGCATGGCTCATGCAAGGCAAGCAAATCGTAGTTCACAAATTATTAAAAAAAAAAAAAACATCCATGTAAGATGAACAACCCCTAGTCCCTAGAGTTAGAATTAATGCCAATTGCCAACCCCCATGTACATTCTAATTTAGTATTGGTAATCTTAAATAGACTTAAATACAAAAATTAATGCGGGTTCTGCGGGTCAACCCTAACCCGACCCGCTTAATTGCGGGTCATGAATAATTGACCTGTGACCGACCCGCCTATCAAACGGGTTGGGTTAAGCGGGTAATACGTGGGTGGGGTCGGGTCGGTTTGGCGGGTTGGGTCATATTTTGCCACCTCTAGCTGCTATCAGCTTGTGGTATTTTTGGCTGCTGCTGCTTCTGAAGTAGACTTTCTGCATTCATATTTGTGGATTTGTATCCAATCCAATACAATACAACTCTGATCACTCAAATTTGTGGCCACTGCCTTGCCCAGATTTGTGAATTTATCCATTACATTTCATCTTTGGACTGCTGGTATTCTTCTTGAACACTTAGAAGCCGAGTATTCAAGAAGAATACATATTAGTGGGGCACACATACTGATTACAGTTCAACAATCTGTTGCTTCGTGGGACTGTCTATTGCATTCTTTTTCTATCTTTCCTATTGTTGCTATGGAGAAATCTGAAATCACCCTGATTCGGTTTGATGATAAAAATTATACCTCATGGGCCTTTCGATTTCAAATCTACTTAGAAGGGAAAGAACTATGGGGCTACATCGATAGTTTTGAACCTAAACTGGAGGACGATGACAAGAAGATATCAGCCTGGAAAACTAAGGATGTTAAAATCAAAACTTGGTTACTAGGCTCTGTTGAACCCCATTTTATTCTCATTCTGATACTTTGCAAATTTGCCCTTGAGATATGTGGGATTATCTTAAAAAAATTTATCAATTAGGTAATTTTGCTCGACAATTTCACTTGGAGCTAGAAATCTCCCAATTTTCTCAAGGCACCCTGTCTATACAGGAATATTACGATGGGTTTCGACGACTGTGGTCTGAATATGATGAGATCAAGTTTGCAACTGCGTTTGAAGCACTTTTACCAAAATTACTTCCCTTACTGCAAAATAGCCATCGGGACTAGTTTCTCATAAAACTTCGTCCGGAGTTTGAGACCATCAGAGCAAACTTAATGAGCGGGGCTACTCTTCCAAGTTTAGATACTGTCTTTAAGAACTTCCGAGGGAGGAACAACGTCTTGTTACCAAAACAACTCTGGAACAACAGAGATCTACAGAGGCTCCACTTGCTTATGACGCTACAACCAAACCACCTTCTCAGGACATTAGTAAAGTTCAGTGCTATAACTATAAGAAATATGGTCATTATGCAAATCAATGCAAGGCTAAAATCTGCAAATATTGTAAGGCAATTGGTCACGTTATTGAAGAATGTCGGAAAAAGGCTAGAACTTCTATTTCCCGCAACTATGCACCGTTAGTCCCTGGTACTAACATAGTACAGTCCGCTCCTAGTGCTCACACAGTGACTTCTCAACCATATGCACCCTTTTAACTTCGGTGGTTCCCTACAATTTGATTCTTCTTCTTCACAGCCTGGTTCCTCATCCCAATCTGCGTCCCCAGCTCCTCTCACACTTGATATGGTAAATCAAATGATTATCAATGCCTTGGCATCAATGAACATCTCAAGTACTGATTCGTCTTTTTCTCATACGTGGCACTTAGATTCTGGCGCAAGTAACCATATGACATCTTCAACCAAAACATTACAACCTTTGGTTCCTTACACTGGTAATCGTACTGTTCAATTTGCCAATGGAGACCATCTTCCGATCACCTCTGTTGGTGATACCCCTGGCCCATTACCATTAACTAATGTTTTAGTGTCTCCTCATCTTGCTACCAATTTAGTTTCTGTGGGTCAACTTGTTGAGGATAATTACGTAGTCTCTTTCTCTTATTCTGGTTGTGTTGTGCAGGACCGGGAGTCGGGGGAGGTGATCGCGAGGGGGCCTAAGCGTGGCATACTGTTTTCCCTACCAGTGTCTACATTTTTTCAAAATAAATCTTTACACCAGTTGTTTTGTTTTTTTCAATAGACTTGGTCATCCGATTGCTTCTACGATGTCTACTTTATTTAAATCTGGATTATTGAATAAAACTATTGATTCTGTTTGTTCTGAATGTGATGCTTGTAAATAAGGAAAAAGTAAAACTTTACCTTTTCCTCATTCCACCACAAAGAGCACTGAATGTTTTGACTTAATTCACAGCGATGTTTGGGGCATTGCTCCTCACCTTTCAAATGGCCATCTCAAGTACTTTGTTACATTCATCGATGACTACAGCAGGTTTACTTGGGTTTATCTATTGCATTATAAGTCTGATGTTTTTATAGCATTTCAATTTTTTCTTAGCTATGTTGAAACCCAATTTTCAAAATGCATTAAAAGTTTGCGCTTAGATTCAAGGGGGGTGTATGTTTCCAATAATTTTCAATCTTTCCTAAAGACTAGAGGAATCATTTCTCAATGTTCCTGTCCGTATACCCTGCAACAAAATGGAGTCACGGAATGAAAAAACATGCATCTCCTTGATGTAACTAGAACCCTACTGATTGAATCTTCAGTTCCTGCTCGTTTTTGGGTTGAAGCTCTCACCAGTGCAGTACATCTAATAAACCGTCTTCCATCACCTACCATTGCACAATTAACACTGTATTTTAAACTTTTTTGGGCATCATCATGTGTTTGATCATCTACATTCCTTTGGCTGTGTTTGCTTCGTTCATCTACACCTCACAGAACGAACAAAATTAACCGCACAATCTCGCCGATGTGCATTTCTGGGTTATGCCGCTAATAAAAAAGGTTTTGTTTGTTATGATCTCATTAGTCGTTGTATTAGGGTATTTTCTTTGAAAATCAGTGTTTTTTCCAAACTCACTTGGATTGTCCTTACCGTCCTTATCCATCTTCTCCTGCTATCTTACCGGGTTTTTCAGATAAAACAGCTGTTACCGGGTTTCATGCTGACTTTGTTTATCATCGTCGGGAAAAACCTACCACTGCAGATGCCCGTCCTCCTTATCCTCCGCCGACAACTGGTTCCACAACTCCTCATATGTTGCGTCGCTCCTCCAGAACTTCTAGACCATCTGAGCGGTATGGATTCACCCACACTTCCTTGATGACAACTCTTTTCTCTGTTTCTATACTAAGTTCTTATTTGCAGATAGTACAACATGATAGTTGGAACCAGGCTATGAAGGCTGAATTAGATGGATTAGATTAGAATCACACATGGGACATTGTGGATTGTCCTTCAGTAGTTAAACCGATCGGTTGTAAATGGATCTTCTCCATCAAACTTAAATCCGATGGTTCCTTGGACAGACACAAAGCTAGAATTGTGGCACTTGGAAATAGGCAAGAATATGGCGTTGACTATGAGGAAAGGTTTGCACCCGTGGCAAAAATGACATTTGTTCAGTTACTTCTCGCCATTGCTGCCTCTATATCTTGGCCACTATACCACATGGATGTCAAAAATGCCTTTCTCCATGGGGATTTGAAAGAAGAGGTCTATACGAGGATACCGCAGGGCGTCACCTTTCCATCTAAAAGATATGTCTGTCGCCTCCGGAAATCTCTTTATGGTCTAAAGCAAGCTCCTCGGGCATGGTTCGAGACTTTTAGGGGGCACTTATGCACGAGTAGAGGTGAAAAGCACGACACGGTCCACTGAAGCTGGGCAGCCCAGCCCGGGCACGGCCCATGATAATTATGCGGGCCGTGCCGTGCCTGGCCCAGGGCTTCTGGGGTCAGCCCAGCACGGCCCAGGGCACGTTTCTGGTCGTGCCATGCTGGGCCGGGCCCTAGATGGGCCTGGGCCGTGCAGCCCCTTGGGCGGCCCAGATATTCCCCTCCCCCTTTTTTTCTTTTTTAATTTTTTTAAGTTCTTTAAGTCTTAGAGACTTAGACTCTTCACTCTTGGTCTTGGACCAATTTCATTAAAATAAAGAAATTAAGAGAAATAACAAGTAGAATAACACTAATAATGTTTTGAAAAAATACATCAAATAAATTGTATTTCCTTGAAATTTAAGTTACAAAAGTTCAAAAAAATTACAAGTTTGAACTTGGATCAATATATATAATGAAATTCAAACCTTCTGATAAATGAAAAAAGAATTACAACTTTAAAAACCTATGATGCATTCTAAAAAATAAATTACAACTTTAGAAACCTCTGATACATTCTAAAAAATAAATTACAACTTTAAAAACCTATGATACATTCTAAAAAATAAATTACAACTTTAAAAACCTATGATACATTCTAAAAAATAAATTACAAGTTGAAAGCCTATTATACATTCTAAAAAAAGTTATACTATGATATATGTAACTCCGCTAGGTCATCTTCTATCTCGATCTCATCATTATCGAGGTGTTGTTCCCTATCATGTGCTTGATACCAATCCCGTAAACACATGCAGGTCTCAACGGTTTCTTTTGTAAGCATAGTCCTCCTGGGGTCAATAAGGCGCCCACTTGCACTAAATGCCTGCTCTGATGCAACTGTAGACGCTGGTATTGTTAGTATATCACGGGCTATGGCGGAAAGCACGTGAAACTTAGTTTCGAATGATTTCCACCATGCCAAAATATCAAAATCATCTTCTTCATCTGAGATTTCAACAGGATCACTCCCCAAGTACATTGTTAATTCATTAAGGTTGTAAGATCCTCTGGAAGAAGAGGAGTTACTTCCATGAGATTTCTTCATAATACTCCAAATAGCCTTCTTTTTTCCTTTATGTACTTGGGGAGGGCCTGTTGGGACCGTGGGTGTTATGGATCTACCTAATCGGGTAGCATAATCCAAATAAAGTGTTTCTAATTGTGTCCTAATTGTTGTCATGTCATTTATATTAGTTGTATTCATATTAGAGTTTATTTCATCAAGAAGGGTTTCTACACCTTGTAATTTCAATCTAGGGTCTAATGCAGCAGCTATACAAAATGTTAAAGGAGCTATTCTCCAATATGATGAAAACTTTGCCTCCATTTGTGCACACATGAGTTGAAAAATTGGGAAATCTCTATACTTTTTAAAAGTAAGACTTATTTCATAAAAATGGGTTAAAGCTTGATTTGATGTGGGATAATATACCTCGGAAAAAAACAATGTTGCATCATGAAAAACTTCTAAAAAATCTCTTATTATCTCAAGAAGGGTCCATTTATCATCACTTCTAAAAATATTTTCATGCTCCAAATAAAGTTGACAATATTGATTTAGTGCCATTTTATAGGCACATGATTCTTTTAACATTTTATAGGTAAAATTCCATCTATGCTTTACATCATATGATATTTTCTTTGGTCTTTGATTCAAATTTACACATATGTCCCTCGACCATTGTTTTCGCGAGGGAGAACAAAAAATGTATCCTACAATCCATTTAATAATATCTAAATCAGCTCTAATTAATTTCACCCCTACTTGTACGAAAAGATTTATGACGTGGCATGCACACCTATTGTGAAATAGATCTCCATTTAAATCAAGTTGAATCGAATGTTTTAGTAAATCTACTGCGACATTGTTAGTGCTTGCATTATCTAAAGTTATAGAAATTATTTTATTTTCAATTTTATATTCTCTAAGTTTTTCAAGGATGGTGGACCCTATCCTAGCACCAGTGTGTGGAAATTCTAGCATAGAAAATGAAATAATTCTTTTCTGCATCACACAATCACTATCAATATTATGTGATGTGATTGCAATGTACCCCACATTTTGTTTATAGGTCCATAAATCTGAAGTTAAAGCCACTTTTCCAGGTAAATTTTCAAAAACATTTTTTAAATTCTCTTTTTCTTTCAAAAGAGTTTTTATTGCATCACTTCTAGCAGTAACTCTAGATATTTTCTGCCATGAAGGAACAAAGGCAGACCTCAAAAATATTTCAAAACATTGGTCTTCGGAAAGTATAAATGGATATTGGCGACAAATTATATACTTAATAAGTTGATATCTAGCATTAGTAGGGTCATAATTGAAAATTCCTAAACCGCCAGATGAATCTGTTTGAGAAAGTTGTGTTTGAGTCATCCCACGGTTCCCACCTCTTTCCCCATCGTTAGTGGTATTTGTGTGTTTGAACATACACTTTTTCATGTGTCTACTAAGGTGGCCAGTGCCGCTTGATGATTTGGCACTGAGTAGATCTTTGCAAAAATTACATTGTGCCTTTTCCTCTGTTCCTCCCATGGGACTTGGGATAGTAACTTTAACAAAATAAGTCCATACAGGAGAAGTCAATCTTGATTTTCTCTTCTTTTTAGTTGTAGAAACCGAAACTGCAGGATTTTGGGGACTATTACTATCTACTTCTATGCCCTGACTTTGATCTAACTGAATAAATCCAGGTTGAAAGGTTGTGATGGTCCAGCCATTTTTCTAAATAAAAGATTTTTTTTTAATAAATAATTATGTATAATGTGTTTTTGTCATAATTTATATAAGAAAGGGGAGAAGATGAGACTTAATATATAATATTACTATGTATATTACTACTAAATAAAACTCAAAATTAAATATAATAAATACCTTTATGAGAGAGGGAGAGCTCATGGAGAAGTTCTTCTTAGTTGAATCCTCCACTTTAGGGAAGTCACCCTCACTTTTCACTTCTTAGAAAACTTTGTATAGAGAGCTTAGACTTTAGAATGAGACTTAAGAGAGCTTAGAGCCTTAGAACTTTAGAGGGAGTGTGAGAAATGAGAGAGTAGATGAGTGTAGAGAAATGAGAGGAATGAGGGCTATTTATAGAATTCCTAAGTGATAAAATAACATAAAATACCCCCTCATATGACCGTTTTATAGCAGTTGGGGGGTTATAATGGTAAAAAATGATCAAAAGACACTAATACCCCCCCATTTGACCGTTTATAGCTGTTGGGGGGGGGGGGGGGGTTAAAAATGTAAAAAAACCACTTTTGAACTTATTTTTGAGAGAGGGGGGGGGGATTTTTTAAAATAGAGCCGTTGGGGCCGTGCCTGGCCGGGCCGCCCGCGGGCCTGTGGCACTGGCCCAGCACGGCACGGTTTTTTAACCGTGCCGTGCCTCCGGCCTGGTAGCCCTGGCCCAGCGGGACTGCCGGGCCGGCCCGTTGACCAAGTCAATGTGCCTAAGCACGGCCCAAGCACGGTTTTTTCGTGCCGGGCCCGTGCTGGGCTTGGGCCGCCAGGCCCAGATTTTCACCTCTATGCACGAGTGGCTTTACCCAAAGCCCTTTAGATCCATCTCTGTTCATACACACAACATCTATTGGTATTACTGTTCTCCTTGTGTATGTTGACGATATTATTATCACCGGCACTGATGATAGTATGATCAAGTCTATCCAAGCTTCTCTCCGGGATTATTTCCATACGAAGGATTTGGGCCCTTTACATTATTTTTTAGGCTTAGAATTGCATCAATCTCCCAAAGGCCTGTTTCTTAATCAACACAAATACACATCAGATTTTATTGAGCTTGCTGATCTACATGAATCTTCTCCAGTTGATACACGTGTAGAGGTCAACCTAAAGTTGAGTAAAGATGATGGCGATCTTTTTCCTGATCCACATACCTACATGCACCTGGTGGACAGCCTTGTCTATCTCACCGTCACTTGACCAGACATATCCTATGCTGTCAATCTTGTGAGCCAATTCATAACATCTCTTAGACACCTTCATCTGACTGCTGTCAAGCGCATTATCCGATATTTGTTGGGCACTGTCACTCGTGGTTTATATTATCCTAAGGATAATCATCTTCAGTTAATTGCTTATGCAGACTCTGACTGGGCAGGTTGTCAGGATACTCGTCGGTCTACTTCTAGCTGGTGCATGTATCTCAGAAATTCTCTAATTTCTTGGAAATGCAAGAAACAAGAGCGTGTTTCTAGATCTTCTACAGAGGCTGAATATAGGGCAAGGTCTTCCGCCTGTTCTGAAATCTTATGGCTACGGGGACTTCGTTCGGAACTCGGATTTGTTCAAACATCTCCTACTTCCTTGCATGCGGATAATACTGGGGCTATCAGGATCACTGAAAATCCCGTCTTTCATGAATGCACCAAACATATTGAAGTGGATTGCCACTTTATTCGGGATGAATTGAAGCGTGATGTCATTTCTTTACCTCATGTGCTTACTGAACTTCAGTTTGCTGAGATCTTCACCAAAGGACATCCTCGGCCTTGGCATTAGTCTCTGGTTTCCAAATTGCTGCTTTATGATTCCTCCGCATCAATTTGGGGGGGGGGGGGGGCGGCGGGCGGGCTATAATTTAGGAATTAGTATATTCGTAATACATGTACACTTTCTATATTAAGTCGCTATAACTTAGGATCTTAATTGTATTAGGACACTAATAATAGGATCATCAACCTTTATATAATGAGTATAATGAGAACATGTTTTCAACCAAATACTTCATTCTTTTCTTGCGTCTATTATTGACACTATCCACATGATATTCTCCGCTGCCACTGAAGTCTCATGGCTTTAGAACACGTCACGTCGGGTTAAGGCCAGGTCGCACATATACACTCAAGGTCTAGACTAGGATGTTTCTGATGTGGGACTTGGATAAGGCCTCATAGTGCTAGCCGAAGCAATGCACCCTTCCCTTGGTCAGAACGTGCTCTTGGCTCACAGGATCACTTGACCTGGCCTTGCCTCAACGGAGTGCTCCTAGGCCGGGGTCTCACAACTTTTGATACTTTGCATTCAGTATGTTACAGCAGTCTTGGAGTGATCTATTTTCCTGGAGAGAGAGAGAGAGAGAGAGAGAGAGAGAGAGAGATTTATATTATTTATTTTTCTACTGTCCTAAAGCTGGATGATAGATACATAGATCATACCCAAGGTGCCGTATGCATGATGAAGGTGGTTACAACTTATTCCTTTACTTGAATAATTTGCAACCTGTTTCTGATACTTTTGTTAGCACATCTTCTCTATCGTGCAAGCGCTTCTCAAACCGCACGACAATTTGTCTCTATAATCTTGTTTTGTCCACTCACGATAAATTGGATTAGTTAAAGTGTGAATGCCACTATATTGGATTAGTTAATGGGAGGATCGTCCAATTGAGGATCCAATATTTCCACAACTATCATTCTCTTTCAATCATTGTGACATGGTATCAGAGTCGGGTGGAATGTGACGCCCCGGAGTCTCACATCGACTATAGAGAGGAAAGTGAATGGGGTTATATGTAGAGCTTATTCTCTTACCTTGCATGAGGCCTTTTGATGGAAATATTGGATCCTCAATTGGACGATCCTCCCTTCCTTTTATAATCTCCTTTGGCCTTAATCAAGGCAATGCAATCTATCAGTTATGGAAACTGAGCTGTTAATGGATTTAGATTGATTTGAATATATCCTAACTTATCCCACGTGATGGGTTGATTTGTTACAATGAATGGGCCTGGGCCTAATCAGGGATCTTGGGAAGTTCAATCTTTTAATACTGTAAGTGCACAGTTGTCCTTTTGAGACAGCGGCAAGTACAGGTCGAATCCCACAGGGAGCACTACTGAAATATTTTTTTATTAAAATCTGATTTTTTTTATAATGAAAATGAAAAAATAAATCAAGATTTGAATGAGAGATAAAGTTACTATGCAAGATGAACGAATAACAATAATGATAAAGGTAGATCGGAGCAACAAAGAGTCCATTAATTAATTTTAATTCTTAATCCACATACTTTAATTTAGTCTTTTGTCTTGCAAATAACTCAGATAAGAAACAACTCAATGTTTCTGATCCGGAAGATATTTTTCTTTTAAAATGCAATTCTTAAACTGAAGAACCCAAGATCTCCATCACCTCATAAAAATATAAATTACTTTGAGCATCAGTTAACAAATTAAGCATAAAATATCAAAGGTATAAAAACCTAAGTATATCATATCAAAAGAAGATTAACTGATCAAAAAGAAATTTATTTAAAATATAAAGCGGAGGCTTGCCTGTGGCATGAAGGCAGATCTGTTATTCTATTAAACAATGCATCATAGGTACAAAAGAATTAAATTAAAGACAGAATAAAAATAAAATTACTTTAACTTTGTGCTCCGATCCAGAAAAATCTACTCCTCCATTGCAAAAGATATGATCTTCATTGAAATCTTCATGGCAATTACAATTTTCTCTCACACTCTTCTAATCTAGTTTAGGAACAGGGCTCCAGAATACCCACAGATTTTTCTTTTCTTTTCTTTTTTCTAGAGAAAGAAAAGAAGTAGTGAAGAAGAGAAAGAAGAGAGATAATACTTAGGGACGTCCAAGGGAGGGAGTTACTCCCGTATGCTACTTTTTGGTTCCTTTTATTTCTCCGGTTATCTATCAGATACATTGAATCTGGACACCTTCTCTGCAGATTTGATTTTTCTTCATTGATAAGGTATATCTCTTATCCTTTTTGAATTTGAATGAGTTGAAAGCTTCTAGAAACCTCTGGATGGCTTGGCTAATCTTCAGATGGGGTCCCACAAGGGATGTGTAGCAATTGATTATCAACGGTGTGGATTTAATTGCAATCCTGTCTAAAAATGAACATGGAAATCTTCGGGCCCATAACATTGTCAATATAGCTCCGATTTGCACGTTCTTGGGCTCCACGGATATTTACTCTAAATAAGCTTTCCAACGGTAAGTAAATTTCATCGATCCGACGGTTGGATTGAAAGTTATGGCCATTTGAAGATGAATTTTCTTGAGGAAAATGGGATTAACCTTAAAAATTTGATTTGCAATGGATTCTATCTCTGCACAACTTTCATTTTCGAAGGGACATCAAATGTAGATGATTCAAACTCTTCTTTTGTTTCAATCAGAATGGTACTCTTTGAATTATCCATTAATAATTTCAAATTTGCAACTACTGCGGACCCTGCCATGTGGGACATTTCATCTGTTTGAATAGTGGGCCATATGAGAAGTCTTCTACTGTGTAGTTAGGATTCTTCAACTGACATGATGAGTGGACCCCTTCTTTGACTGATTTGCATATGGCTTGTGTGTGGGGTCCACGGGCTGAATTCTTCAATTTACTTCTCTTCAAGCTTCAATTCAACAATGCAGGGCCCAGGATGACTGTGTGCTTGAAAGTGGGTCCTTGACAGAGGCCTGCAATTCTTATTTTCTGCACATTCCAATTCAACACATCAAATACTGAAGAGCCCATATTGAAGCGGGACCCATCCGGACAAGGTTCTACTCCAATTGGGACTCTTCGGAGAAAATTTGCAAAACAGTCTAAGTTAATGCAAAAAATGTATGAAAAGTATAAAAATTCAGGTTCCTAGGTGAAAATGCATGAAGTGATGAAATTAGATGAATAATGATGCAATTCACCCATTTAAATCCCTAATTCATCCTAAAATGATGCGTAAAATGTGCAAATTCATGAACTCAACACACCCCCCAACCAGCATTTTGCTAGTCCCTTAGCAAAAGTTGCGAGCAAAAAGATTTGAAGTTCTTTGACCTAATCGAAGAAAAGAAAGTAAATGTGAAAAAGAAACCACTTTCGTTGGTATTTTCGGTTGCATTTAGCATATGCAACAAGCCTTACCCTAGGTTCCCCCTAGTGGACGAGTTGTGCCTCGTGAGGGTTTGCAGTGAATATACCCACAAAATTCATTTATCCTAAAAACACAGAAATAAAAACAAAGAAACTGTTTTTTTTCTTTTTCAAAAGGAAATCAAGTTATCTCGGATACTCTTTGTATAACCCAGAATAGTCAAAATCTCAGACTTTTCAAAATTCGGTTCATCCCCCTAATTTTTAATTTTTTTTTTTTTTGGCTTGTGCCAGTGTATACATCCAATCAATCTTTCAAATGTTCCGCTATGATGTTCTGAAAACATAATTCTCCCTTAAATTCTCTGATCTTTCCTAGATTTAGTGGCTCATAAGTTTCCCTCTCAAGGCTGCTATGACGGCTTTCGCACTACTGTTCTTTCAAAGGCCGCGAGATGCATCTCTATTTTCTTTCTTTTTTTTTCTTTTTTTTAAACACATGTGACTGTGCAATGCCTAGGTCCCTTAAGCTTTTTAATTAACCCATGTAACGAGTATTATGCCAATGACTCCCAAACCAGATGGCTTTAGGGCAGTAGATATGTAAATACCCCTATGGGCTTGCTGGCTCGGGTTAAAAAGGCTACGAACCCAAACTAGTCACAACTTTTTATTATTTTCAAAACTTCTGACTAAACACTTAAATTTTTTTTTTTTTTTTTTTTTTTGCAGTCCCTAAACAATAGGTAGCCCTTTTCAATTCGCCCGAATTAATCCAATGGTGTTGATTGGCCTAACCATCACAATGAACCAGGTAGACTTACAAGGCTTAACTTTAGAAAGTCATCCTATCTTTCTTGAAAAACTCTAAATTCAACTCCAAGGCTTCCTATCCAAAATCTTGATAGATGTATACGTGATTCAGTGAAAAACATAGTTTAGTATTATTATGATATATTCTAGAAAAGATAAACCTTCATTTTACTTCCTTCCAAAAATTGCAAAATTCCAGGTTTCCGAGCATCGTTGAATTGTATCAATTCCTTTCAAAACTACCCTTTTTCTCGAAAAAAATTTCCTAAATTAAAAAAAAGAAGAAGAAGAAGAATGCCTAAAATTGGAAAAAAAGAATCACCTAAATATTGGACAAGTGTGCTTGTTCCCACCCCTAAACCTAAATTAGATAGCGTCCTCGATGTCGTGCATGTCATGCAGAAAATGATAATGTAACTTGAGGAAAAAGAAATTGTAGGAGGTAAAGGGAAGAAGTTACCTGATGATTTTGCATGGCGCTCCCTGTCCAAGGTAAGTAAAAATAATGACAAGATAGCCTAAACTAATAATAATATATATAAAAAGAAAGAAAAAGAATCTACCATATTTGACACCTAACATGGAATCCACCTGGATCCCAAACAAACTTACCTTCCAAAATTGAGGTCAAGATCTCTCGCTTAGGTTGCCACCTATTCTTTTCCATGAATCGGGTTGAATCTAGTAGTGCATATACCTTTTCAATGTGGCCATCTATATCAAAATCACTTCCAAAGTGGGTCGGACAAGCTTCTAGTGGATCTTCAAGTTTCAAATGGGGTAAGTGATTTTCCGCCAATTCATGAATGTAACTGACTTCAAAAACCTCATCATCATCCACATCAGGAGGTTGCTTACTGACATTAAAAATGTTTACTTGGACTGTCATGGTCTCAAAAGAAATTTGCATTTGAAGTGGCTAGGAAAGGTCTCCCCAAGATGACTGGAACTTTGGGTTCAGCTCCAGATGTGTGTTTGGTATCCAAGACAACAAAATCTATAGGGAACACAAAGTCTCCGACTTTGATATGAATGTCTTCGACTACCCCCTTGGGGTATCGAATCGATGCATCAGCCAATTGCAAGGTCACATGTTCCCTTTTCAAATCCCCCAAACCTAATTCTTCATAAACAAAGTACGGAAGAAGGTTCACACTTGCACCCAAGTCTAGCAAAGCTTTCTCTATGTGATGGTCCCTTATCTGGCAAGAAATGGTAGGACACCCTGGGTCCTTATATTTGATCGGGGTTGGACAGGAAATGATTGAGCTAGCTTGTTGGGCAAGAAAAGCCTTCTTGGGCACATTGGTAGTCCTTTTGAAGCTGCAAAGGTCCTTCAGAAATTTTGCATAGACCGGAATCTGTTGGATAGCATCAAGTAGTGGGATATTAATCCTCACTTGTTCGAATACTTCTAGCTTTTTATCCAACTGAACAGTTAATTTTGCTGGGCCTAGCCTCTGTGGGTATGGTGCCTTGGGAACATAGGTCCTACGAGTGGGCTCACTAGATGATGGTTCAGCATTGAATGGGTTCTCTGGTTCTAATATGGGTTCAGCATTCACATTAGGTTCCTCAGTTTCTACTTTCTCACTTGATTCTTCCTCAGGTTCCTTGGGTAGTTTGACCTTGTTATCAACTTGTGTACCAGACCTAAGTGTGATTATGGATTTGACTTGTTCTGGCCCTTTTCCTTTAGGATCATGAACAACTTGGCCCTTGGGATTAGGTTCGGGTTGACTAGGGAAGGTTCCCTTGTCTCTGGCACTGATGGAGTTGGCTAATTGTCCCATCTGATATTTTAATTTTGCAAGGGTTTGAGTGTGGCCATTCAAAAGTTGAGTAGTGGTATGCTGGAATTGAACAGTACTCTGAGACAATTGGGCCGTGGTTTGAGACATGAGTTTCATGGCCTCTTCTAACGAATCTACGCTCAATGGACTGTGGTTGAAATTAGGTTTTTGGAAACCGGGTGGGGCATCGACTTGAGATTGATTGGGCTGAAATTGAGTGGACTGAGATGGGCCACCTTGAGTTGGGCCTTTGGTCCAAGAGAAGTTCGGGTTGTCCCTCCAACCTGGATTGTAAGTGTTAGAGTACGGGTAATACCTCTGACGATTATCAAAACGAGTGTTTTGATATAGTGCATTAACCTCCTTAACAGATTCGGTCTGACCCAAAATTGTTGGGTCAATCCCTCCATTCATGGCCTGATTATATCTTAATGACTCCAAAGTGTTTGGTGTGGGCTTTTGGTTCAGCTCTAAGGCCTCTATTCTCCTCACAAGTGTGGCCAATTTGGCCTTAGCCTCAATTTTGGGTTCAATCTTGAACATCCCCCCTTTTTCTGGAATGGTGGGTTTGATGGGTTCCCTCTTGATAGGGGCCCACTGCAATGTGTTTTCATGGGAAGTTCTTGAAAACTGTTGTTCTGAAAACAGCTCTTGGGAAAGGCAAACAGATCAAGGATCTGTAATCTCAGCAGCAACCAGATCAGGGATCTGTGTTCTTTGGAAGCAAACAGACGTTGAAACCTTCTTCTGTGACGATATGATCAACAGTGGCCCATCTGCGATCATCATGGCGTGTCCCAAAATCACCATAGCAGTGGTCGACTCCCTCTCCTGGTAATTTTGGAGATTTTTTCAACATTTTTCCAAGATCAGAGGTAGGCCATCTGTCCCCACTTGTGATTTTCCATTTTTCTAAGATAGTTTTAATCACAGTCGTACAAAATCTTGGATTATGGATGGATTTTGATGAATCTTGTATTGCTGGAAAGAGATTTTGATTCTGCTTGAACCTTGTTGATCTGATTCTCAATCAGATCTAGCAGTGGGCCCCACACAGGGAATTAAGAGACAAAATACAGGTCCTGGACCTCTTTTTTGTCATTTCTGCACTGTTTCTGCCATTTCTACACTTTCTGCCATTTCTGGATTCTGCTGATTGTGTTTGGAGTTACTGGTTTCTGACATTCCTGCACTGTCTTCTGCACATTGTTTGGTTTCTGTTCATTGTACTTGGACTTACTGCTGGGGTAATTTTACATCAAGACTTCTCTTCTTCTTGCCTGGAATTACTTGATCAAAATAGGGCTACTGATCTCGTAATTTTGAGTTATCATCATGGACAAAAGTGAAACTTACTTGATAAAATTCAATGGGACAAATTATTCATCATGGGCATTCCAATTTCAAATATACCTTAAGGGAAAAGAGTTATGTGGACATGTTACCGGGACTGATCCTAAACCTTTAGAGGATGTCAAGGTAGTATCTAAATGGGAAACCAAGGATGCCCAAATCATGACTTGGCTTCTGGGGTCGGTGAATCCATAATACATTCTGAATCTCCGGCCCTATAAAACAACAAAAGGAATGTGGGACTATCTTAAACAGGTGTATCAACGGGATAACTCCGCCAGACGTTTCCACTTAGAACATGAGCTATCCCAGTTTAATCGAGGGACAATGTCCATTCAAGAATATTACTCTCAGTTTATTCATTTATGGACGGACTATACTAAGATCATTTACTCAAGTCTACTTGATGCCTCGATTGCTGTGGTTTAAATCATTCATTCCACCAGTCAACGGGATCAATTATTGATGAAACTGATGTCTGAATTTGAACAACTTCGTTCTAATCTGATGAGCAGGGTGCCTTCCCCATCTATTGATTCGTGCTTAGGAGAGCTTCTTCGCGAGGAACAACGTCTTAGAACCCAAGCTGCTCTTCAACAAGTCATATCTCTAGGACCACTGACTGCCGCCTATCTTGCTCGTCCCAAACAGCAAAACAGGGACATGACCAAAGTACAGTGTTATTCTTGTCAGAAGTATGGCCATGTCGCCACTTAATGCAATCAAAAATTCTGCTCTTACTGCAAACGCAAAGGCCATGTTCTTCCGGAATGTCGGTGTCGTGCTCAGTTTTCCTCACAGAAGGCTAATCTGGCAACCCTGGATGCGTCCTCTTCTGCCTTTAGTCCTGCTTGTCAATCCTGGGCCTCCAGGCCCAATATAGCCGGCCCATTTACATACTCGTTAGTTGTTAGCTATTAGTATGGATCTAAACCCAAGTGTAATTAATGGATAAGCATTGCTAGAATGTAATCAGGGATTAAACCCTTTTAAATATAGATCTCGACCATGCAAGGCACGACATTCATCTCCACTTTATCTCTCTCTCTCATGTTTGTATCACTTCTCTTTACATGACATGGTATCAGAGCCTGAGTCGATCATCTGTGGTCTTCTCCTACGTCATCTTCCAAGCATTGGAAGCCAGTCTGTGATCATCTGTAATCATCCTCTTCAGCCGGATCATCTCTGATCATTGCAGATCACCCGTGGCCCACCGGAGATCATCATACCAGAAACTGACGGAATCAGTCACCAAGCTCGCCTATTATTCCTCTTATTTATCACAATTTTTCCAGTAATTTTGTCTCATCAGAGGTAGGCCATCTGGCATATTTTGTGATATTTCAGTTTTATCAAGAAGTTTTCATCTTGGCCGTCCAAGATTGTGGATTTTGATCCGTTTCTAGTGGAACTTCTTCCTATAGTTGCGAAAGATCCTTGCTTTTTCATCCCCTCACTCTGATCAGATCACTGATCATCCACTGGGGCCCACGTGGACATTTTTCCACTCACGTCCAAAGACGTGTTTGCTACTGTTGCTGTTTTTCCTCTTCTATTTTGTTGCTGCCTGTTGCTGTACTGCTGTTTTTGCTGACTTGATTACTGTCAAGTGCTGTGTTACTGCCTGTGCCTTTCTATTCTCTGCTTTCGACTTGTTCTCACTGAGTTACTGTTGCTGTTGCTGGTAATTTTACTGCTGTTACTGTTGTTGCATCTCTATCTCCACTGCCTTCTGTGCTTTGTTCTGTTGATAACTGTGTTCTACTGCTAGTTTCTGGAGAATCAACTCCTCTGCTCTCATGGATAAATCTGATAAAACAAATCTCTCTATTGTTAAATTTAATGGCAAAAACTATGTGTCTTGGGCATTTCAATTCCAGTTATACCTTGAGGGAAAGGAACTGTGGGCCCATATTGACGGATCTGAACCAATCCCTGCTGATGATCCCAAGAAAATTCTTTCTTGGAAAACTAAAGATGCAAAGATAAAATCTTGGATTCTTTCTTCTGTAGAACCAAATTTTATTTTGTA
The DNA here is from genome assembly GCA_038049695.1 of Cinnamomum chago. Taxonomy (NCBI): domain Eukaryota; kingdom Viridiplantae; phylum Streptophyta; class Magnoliopsida; order Laurales; family Lauraceae; genus Cinnamomum; species Cinnamomum chago. Next base: position 44,467,653 of record CP142458.1, read on the forward strand.
TCTACGACCATGCAAAACCTCAAAGGAAATGTGGGAATATCTGAAAAAGGTCTATTATCAAAATCATGCTGCTCGTCAATTTCAACTGGAATTAGAAATTGCAAAATACTCCCAAGGGACGCTTTCGATCCAGGATTATTACTCAGGATTTCTAATCCTCTGGTCAGAATATGATGAAATCAAGTTTGCTACTGTCTCTGAAGTGCTGCTACCTGAGTTACTTTCTTTACAACAAAAAAGTCATCGGGACCAATTGCTCATGAAACTACGCCCTGAATATGAGGCAGTGAGATCCAACTTGATGAGCCGAGCTTCTCTTCCCAACGTAGATGACTGTCTTTAAAAACTTCTACGAGAAGAACAATGCCTTGTAACCAAAAATGCCATTGAACAACAGAGCAACACTGTCCCTCCGCTTGCCTATGCTGCTAAAACCAGGCCACCTCCTCGGTGCGATGATCTGAGATGATCCGGCTGAAGAGGATGATTTCAGATGATCACAGATTGGCTTCCAATGCTTGGAAGATGACGTAGGAGAAGACCATAGATGATCGACTCAGGCTCTGATACCATGTCACGAGAACGCTTCTCATTGAATCATCTGTTCCTCCTCGTTTTTGGACTGAAGCTCTTACAGCTGCAGTACATCTCATCAACCGTCTTCCATCACCTACCATTGCCCAGTTAACACCACATTTTAAACTTTTTGGTCACCATCCTACGTTTAATCATCTATATACCTTTGGGTGTGTTTGCTTCATTCATTTGCCTCCCATAGAGCGCACAAAATTAACGGCCCAATCTAGCAGATGTGTTTTTTTAGGATATGCCACTAACCAAAAGGGTTTTGTTTGCTATGATCCACTGGCTCGTCGCACCAGGATCTCTCGTAATGTTATTTTCTTTGAAAATCAATATTTTTTCCAAACCAACTTGGATTGTCCTTCTCCATTTTCCACAACTTTGTTACCTGGGTTTTCTGAAGAAACAACTGTTACACGGTTTCATCCTAATTTTGTGTATCGTCGAAGGGAAAAACCTACCACTGCAGATGCCCACCCTCCTGATCCTCCTGATCCTCCGACAGATGGTCCCACATCTACTGGTCTCTTGCGTCGCTCCTCCAGAATTTCTCGACCTCCGGAGAGGTATGGCTTTACCCATGCTTCATTGATGACAACACTATCCTCTGTTTCCATCCCAAGTTCTTATTTGCAGGCTGTGCAACATGATTGTTGGAACCAGGCCATGACAACAGAATTAGATGCTTTGACTCTCAATCACACCTGGGATATTGTGGACTGTCCTTCTTCCGTTAAACCCATCGGTTGCAAATGGATCTACTCGATCAAACTAAAATCCGATGGCTCCTTGGATAGACACAAAGCTCGACTTGTGGCACTTGGCAACCGACAAGAGTATGGCATTGACTATGAAGAGACATTTGCGCCAGTTGCCAAAATGACAACTGTTCGGCTCATTCTCGCCATTGCTGCTTCTCAATCTTGGCCATTATACCAAATGGGGACTTGAAAGGAGAGGTCTATATGCGGATACCACCAGGAGTCACATCTCCGTCTAAGAAGTCTGTTTGTCACTTACGCAGGTCCCTTTACGGTCTCAAGCAAGCTCCCCGAGCGTGGTTTGAAACATTCAAAGCTCGTTTAGGCATGATTGGCTTTACTCAAAGTCAATATGATCCATCTCTTTTTCTGAGCCACGCATCTACTGGCTTTACTGTTCTCCTCGTATATGTTGATGATATCATTATCACCGGCACTGATGATGCTATGATAAAATCACTCCAAGCCTCTCTTCGAGATTCATTTCATATGAAGGATCTGGGTCCTTTCCATTATTTTTTGGGCTTAGAGATACATCAGTCTCCAAAAGGCCTGTTTATCAATCAACACAAATATGCGACAGATCTTATTGAGCTTGCTGATCTCGATGAATCTTCCTCAGTTGATACGCTGCTTGAGGTCAATCTTAAGTTGAGTAAAGATGATGGCGATCTTCCTGATCCACAGACATACCGGAGACTCGTTGGCAGTCTTGTCTATCTCACCATCACCAGGCCTGACATATCTTATGCTGTCAATCTTGTCAGCCAATTCATGACATCTCCTCGCCACCTTCATCTGACGGCAGTAAAGCGAATTATTCGGTATTTATTGGGTACTAGAGCTCGTGGTTTATATTATCCAAAGGATAATCGTCTACTTCTGACTACTTATGCAGATGCTGACTGGGCAGGATGTCCGGATACTAGACGGTCCACCACTCGTTGGTGTATGTACCTCGGCCAATCTCTCATCTCTTGGAAATGCAAGAAACAAGAACGGGTCTCGAAATCTTCCACAGAGGCTGAATATCGGGCTATGTCCTCTGCTTGTTCTGAAATCCTATGGCTTCGGGGTATTCTTTCGGTACTTGGCTTTGCACAGGCCTCTCCCACTTCCTTGAATGCAGATAATACTGGGGCAATCAAAATCACTGAAAATCTTGTTCTTCATGTACGCACAAAACATATAGAAGTTGATTGCCACTTTATTCGAGACGAATACAAGCGTGATGTTATCAGTCTACCTCATGTCCCTACAGAGTTTCAGTTTGCCGATATCTTCACTAAGGGACTTGCTCGGCCTCGGCCTCGACATCAATTTCTTGTTTCCAAATTGCTGCTTTATGACACTCCCGCATCAATTTGAGGGGGGATGTCAATCCTGGGCCTCCAGGCCCAATATAGCAGGCCCATTTACATACTAGTTAGTTGTTAGCTATTAGTATGGATCTAAACCCAAGTGTAATTAATGGATAAGCATTGTTAGAATGTAATCAGGGATTAAACCCTTTTAAATATAGATCTCAGTCGACCATGCAAGGCACGACATTCATCTCCACTTTATCTCTCTCTCTCTCATGTCTGTATCACTTTTCTTTACCTGACACTGCTGAGCCACTACAGTCATGCCTGCTCAGCCTTCTTCATCATCTCTTACCCCTGAAATGGTTCAACAGATGATAGTAAATGCCTTTTCTGCTCTTGGTCTCTCAGGTGAACCCAAACATTCAAACTCTATCTGGTATATGGATTCGAGGGCTTCTAATCATATGACTCACTCTTCTGATAATTTATCACAAGTAAAGCCTTATGATGGAAATCTCCGAATCAATACCACAGATGGTGGCAGTATACCAATTACTGCCATCGGTGAGATCTCACATCCCTTACCGTTGAGTCATGTCTTTCTTTCTCCTCATTTATCTACCAATTTATTATCTGTTGGACAACTAGTTGATAACCATTGTTCTGTCTGTTTTTCCCGTTCTGGTTGTGTGACACAGGATCAAGCATCGGGGGAGGTAATAGCGAAGGGACCTAAGTGTGGCCGTCTTTTTCCGCTAGAACTTTCTACACAAGATAGGAATTTGTTTGCCTCTGCTTTGTTTTCTGTTTCTAGTTCAAAGAAAAGCCAATGATGGCACACTAGATTAGGCCATCCTCATTCTAGTACTTTGTTGTCTTTGTTTCAATCTGGTTTACTTAATGATAATAAAATTTCTCTTAAAGATGCTTCTTTTGATTGTTTGAGTTGTAAAATGAGCAAGAGTAAGACTCTTCCTTTTCCCAACAGTACCTCATTATCATTGAAATGTTTTGATCTTATCCATAGTGATGTATGGGGTATAGCACTTATCATATCCCATTCTCAATTTAAGTATTTTGTTACATTTATTGATGATTACAGTCGCTTTACATGGATTTATTTTTTACATTCAAAATTTGAGGTGTTTGTTACTTTTAAAGTTTTCTTAGCTTATGTGGAAAATCACTTCTCCACATTCATTAAAACACTTTGCACAGATTCTGGTGGTGAATGTGTCTAATGAGTTTCAGAATTTTTTGCAAAACAAAGGGATCATTTTTCAAAAATCATGTCCTTATACACCACAACAGAATGGTGTGTCTGAGAGAAAAAACAGACACCTTTTGGACATTGTTAGGTCACTTCTCTTAGAATCATCTGTTCCGCCAAAATTTTGGCCTGAAGCTCTGTCTACAACAGTTCATGTCATTAATAGACTACCATCCCCTCGTATAGAAAATGAAACACCTTATTTTCGTTTATTTCATAAGCATCCTACTTATTCTCATCTCCATACTTTTGGGTGTATATGTTTTGTTCATCTTCCCCCCGTTCTACGAACAAAACTATCTGCTCAATCATCTAAGTGTGCTTTTCTAGGCTATGCAACTGACCAAAAAGGATTTTTCTGTTATGATCCTAAGGTGAAACGTATCAGGGTCTCTCGTAATGTCGTGTTCTTTGAAAATCAATATTTTTTCCAACATAATTTAGATCATGCTAATCCTACCGTGCTTTCCCTTGTTCTTGACTTTTGTGATAATATTCCTGTTCCTTCTAAGGACTCTATCAAGCCTTTACTTGTGTATGAAAGGCGTTAACGGGAAAATACGGTTGCACCTGAGCCTCCTGATTTGTCAGCTTCCTCGGCACTTGACCCAACTCCTGCTCTAGAAATCTCCTAGTCAGTTCCTCTTCGTCGATCATCTAGGATTTCTCGCCCCCCCTGATCGGTTTGGCTTTACCCATACATTTCTACTTGCTACTTTGTCTTCTGTTCACATTCCTAATCATTTTTCCCAAGCAGTGCAACATGGGTGTTGGCGGCAGGCCATGCAGGAAGAACTTGATGCACTCAAAGTGAATCACACATGGGATGTGGTTCAATGTCCTCCGTCCATCAAACCCATTGGCTGTAAGTGGGTTTACTCTATCAAGCTACATTCTGATGGTACTCTGGCACGTTATAAGGCTCGGTTAGTGGCACTTGGCAACCGTCAGGAGTATGGTATTGACTATGATGAGACATTTGCTCCGGTGGCCAAGATGACAATGGTGCGTACCATTCTTGTTGTTGCAGCATCACGCTCATGGCCCCTTTATCAGATGGATGTGAAGAGTGCTTTCCTCCACGGAGATCTTAAAAAGGAAGTGTACATGCGTCTTCCTCAAGGATACGATACTACTTCTAAAAACGAGGTGGCGTGGCTCCGTCGCTCGCTGTATGGACTCAAACAAGCACCCAGAGCTTGGTTTGAGAAATTCAGTTCTACTCTGCTTCATCTTGGATTTGCTCAAAGTCCCTATGATCCTTCATTGTTCCTGAACACAACTGCTCAAGCTACCACCATACTTCTAGTATATGTGGATGATATCATCATAACAGGCACTCATAGTAAACTGATCCATAGTCTTCAATCTTCACTTCAAGCGGCATTCCATATGAAAGACTTGGGTCCATTAACATATTTCTTGGGTCTTGAGGTACAACAGTCTAGGAAGGGACTGTTTTTACATCAACCCACCCTAATGTTTTGATTATTTACACATGAATCCTAAGATTCACTTATAAATGAAATTAAGTGTACAGATACGAATCACTGTGATACAATGGTTTATTTGATGAAAAGCATGTTGGTTAGACAAACCAACCTAAATCTGTTTGTACTCTAGTCTAGTGACACAGTCAATATAACTGTAGGGGTTACTAACCCAACTGTACCTCATATACTATAAATAGTGTAATTGTGGTGTGAGAAGAACCACAGAATTTTCTCAAAAAACTCTATGAGTCGCCTTTCCATATCATCTTTTAATTTCTACTTTGTGCTATTTGATTAGTATAAAACCATTTATACATTTACGATTACAATGGTCGCTGCAAACTTTGGTTCCAAACTTATGCGTAGATGGAAATAAATCAATTATTTGACCAGTAACTGATTTGGATTTCTTATGAATTTCTGTGATTTTCTAGCCTAAACTTAACTAGGTCCTCTTGCAGTATTGTACTTAGATAATTGGCTTCATCAAATTGTATATATCAGAAAAATATCTATGTACTTTTCTGGTCTTTTTGCCTTTTTTGAGTTAATGTTATGTGTTTCATTTCACCATGGATTACTACTTGGACTATTTCATTCTATTGAAATGTGGAGATATTTCACTTATGGGTCTTGTTACTGTTGAATGGATAAGATTTTATTTATCATTGTTTAATTTAATCAGGTGAATGATGATAAAAGTACTGCTCCTAAAGTTGTTTTGGCACTTGAATATAAGAAAATTCCAGAACTTGATGAGAAACATCCCTCGTCACCACCACTTCCTGAACCAACTAAAGTGGAAATGATTTACTCAGAGACTCCTGTCTCAGAACCACCTGATTTGTTGGTAATATTTAGCCCATATTTCTACCTTGTATCATCTTGAACCTTCAGGGTTTACAGGTTGAAGGCTTTGGTACTGCTCATGATGTTTTCAGGGATTAAATGATTCCAACCCAGTTGCGTCGGCGCTAGATGAGAAAAATTCCATGGCTCTTGCCATTATTCCAGCTGGTAATTTTCTTACAGTATGTAGGTAGTTCACTGAGAATTGTGCACTGAGTTTCTCATGGTTTTTTTTTTTTTGCTGGTTTACAGACAATCCCTCAACTGGTGTACCTTCTGCTGGTCCCGATATGTCAACTAGGACCACAGGCTGGGAGTTGGCGCTTGTGACTGCCCCAAGCTCAAATGAAGGTGCTACGGCTGTGAGCAAGTTGGTATGTTCTTTCTTGTATTATTATTATTCTTATTATTATTGTTATTTTGCTAGGCCTTTCTTGTATTCTTTTTTTGTTCTCTGTCTAATCAGAAATTCTTACGTTCAACACCTTTGTTTTTCCCAGATCTGGCACTTTGTATTTTAGACTTTGCACTACTGCAGATTTGATTGGACATTGATTTGCAGTAATTAAAGATGAAATCTTATTTCTAATTTTGACCATTAATACTGAAACTGTCTTTTGATTTGAACTATAAAATATCTCTTCCTCACTGACAAATTGATGCTTCACTCTACATCATTTTGAGGAGATTATAAGAGATACATGAGACACTGAATAATGTAAACCTGAGGAGCATAATAATGTAACTTCGAGAAATTTTTATGTACTCTGGAGGTATCATTTTGTAACTCTGACACAGCACAAGTAGGGAGAAATAGCCAACGAACTATTCTCTAAGACAAAGGCTTAGGGATAGTGATCCATGGGATCGAAAACGTCTTAATCTCACACCGTAGACACACAACCAAGAGAAAACATCTCAAGGGAGAAACTTTATTCATCAATGAACCTATCGAATGAGAGAAATCGCATCTCTTTACGAAGACTCTAACCCTAATCTATTATTGGAAACAAATGTAATTAAAATCAGATTCTAAATCCTAATATTAATTTTCCAATAAAATCAAATATGTATCCCTAAATTTTAGCTACTCATTATTTAAATAAATGGAAAAACAGGAAAGAATCCTATGCTTGCATGATCCTGAGATTTTAATCTCTTTAATGGGCTTCTGTGGGCTTGAGCCTCCTGCTGAAGCTCTTGGGCCATGGGCTGGGCCCAATGGTTGGCCGAACAAGGGTCTAACCTGTATTTGTTCTCCGTCTCTTAGAGAGAACTCGACCTTGATTTTGGTAAATGTTGGTAAATGTCCTCCTGTGTCGAAAATCAAGCGTACAACTTTCCGATGCTCTTGATCTTTATTCTTTTTGCATGGGTTGAAAGCTTCATTTGATCTTTTCCTTTTGCGGTTTTGCTTCTTTTGATGGTCCGAGTTTGCTTGAAAGCACAATCGAACCTTTAGATACTTTAGTTGTAGAATTTGCATCATCGGATCATAATCTTTAGGTTCCCCTCATCGATTCCCGAAGATAAAACCAATGTGGGGAATTTTAATGACTTCATCTTGCTTCTCAATATCAACTTTGATATTTTCTCTCATGGTTGGTAGCTCTTATTGTGTAATAATGACATCTATTTCTTCTATTTACTCTTTCTTTAGTTCTTCAACGGTAGGTGATGACGTAGACGGAGATGTTGTCAGTTGCAATGGAACAAGGGAAACCCATCGTCCTTTCCACAAGAATGTTATATGCTCCTCTTTGTTGTTGCACACCTTTCGATCATAAATCCATGGTCGTCCAAGAAGAGTATGAGTGATATTCATAGGAATCACATCACACCAAATATTGTCCTCATAACCACCAATCTTAAATTATACAAGACATCTATGAGTCACAGCCACATAAATGATAGAACCAATAGACCATGTGACTTTGTAAGGGGTAGGTAGCTTCGTTGTTGGCCAATAAATTTTCTCAGTAACTTCTTTTGCAATAAAGTTTATTGGACTACCATTGTCACTAACCAAATTAACTAACCCGTCCCCACTCTTAACCCATGTTAGAAACATCTTTGTATCTCTCCATTCTTTTTCCTTCTCGTTAGTGGTTAGAAATCGATGAATGACAAGAGTTGTATCATCTTCTTCGGCAAAATGTGATTCAACGATATAAGCTCTTTGTTTAAATTCCCCATTGTTAGAGGGTCTCCCAATGGACTTCAAATTGACTTTCACCGGCAAAGAGAATGGATCTCTTCCATGTACATATTTGTCCTCCATTAACAATTTCTTTTCCTTCCATGTGGATGCTAATACAACTAACATTATACATCTTTCCACCATGCTTGCACATCTCCTCGAAGTTCTCTTTCTGCATAATCCTTAAATGAATGACCTTTTAATCTACGCCATTGAAAATACTCTTCAGTACTTTCGTCCAATTTATGAAGACATTTGGATATCTATTTCCATAAAAATATGGAACTTCTGGAGCTTTTCAATGAAACATGTTTGAGATTATACCTTGATGATCAATGATTAGTGATTGAAAACACCGATCTTTTGATGCATTGATAATGCTGACCTGGCAGAGCATGTACATCTCCCAGTTGTGTCAAATTTGGGTCACTGGGTCTGTCCTGCCAACAAGGTAGAGGCAGAGGCGGGTCTTCTAGATCCGACCTGTGCGTTGCAGTTTCTAGGATCCTTTTTTTTTTTGTTTTTTTGTTTTTTTTTTCTTTCCTTTCCTAGTTTGGGTCTAACATGAACTTTGGCCCAAAACGTAGGCTCAACACTTATCTTGGTCTCTCTCTCGTTGTTCGCACCCGAAGGAGGAACAAAACGGTTTGAAACCCCTTCATTTTTGGAAATTGTTGAAGCCCTGTTGCTTGTTGAATGGAGAGAGAAAGAGCTCGAGTTCAATGATGAAGGCGATGATGATGGTGACAATGTCAATGATGGAGAGGAGAGTTCTCTGAGATTGTGCAGTGTTGTGGGAAGAGTGTTGAATCACAATATTGATCTGTGCGTGCTGGCAGTTGGAATCTTGAAGCTAGGTAGGTCATTGCTCTTTTTCTTATTCTTTTTCTTCTTCTTTTCTTTCACTTTCTTCTTCTACTCTATTCTCCGTCCCCCTTTTTTTCACTTGAATGCAGATTGGGAGTTCCAGCTCGAGATTTGAGTTTGTCGTTGAATGGGTTGGGTATTGGGTTGAGGGTTTTGGTTTGGCAAGAGAGGGATGGTCTCAGCCTGAGTTTAGGGTTTTGGCGAGGGTGGGGACTTAAATGGGATCAGGCTTCGAACAATGGAGGAAGTTTGGGGCTTTCAGGTGGTGGATATGCTCTTGATTGTTTTCGATTGGTTTTGCCAAGTTTGGACAGAATATTGGGGTTTTAGAGGTTTTGGCTTACAATTGAGTTAGGATGGGGAATCTGGTTTTGATTTAATGGGAGGATTTGGGAGCTTGATAGAAGATTTGAGATTAGGGTTGGGATTTGTTCTCGATTGACTAGGGAATTTGGAAAAATTGAGTTTACGGGGTTTGGATTTCAAATTTGAGAGGGTTTCGGTTTTGTTCGGTTCTGTTGGGAAGAAGGGTTTTGGTGATGAGTGGGTTGGGTTCTGTCGGGGTCTCGGTAGGCAGTGAATTGGGGGTTTGAAAGTTTTAGTTCGGCTGGATTTGGAAGGATGTGTTTTTTTTAATGGGATTTGATTTGGATTGAAGAAGGGATGGATGAGTTGGTTGAGGATGAGATGATGGAAAGGATGTATGGATTGGGTTGAGGATGGTGGTGATTCGGCTAGGGTGGTGAGGGTTTCTGTGAACAGTGGTGTTGGGTCTTATGGAGGGCAAGGTTTGGTTATTGTCTAGTAATGAAAGGGATGATGATGAATGTGGTTAAAGATGATGATGATGAATTGAAAGGGAATCAAATAAGGGGATGAATTCCCGGCTTACCTCGATCAGCATTCGGAAAAATGATCTGATAGATGAATCTTTGCTCTGAGACCAATTGACGTAGCACAGGTAGGGAAGCATAGTCAACGGACTATTCTTCAAGCGAAAGGGTTTGGGATAGGGATCCATGGGATAAAAAAAGTTCTTAATCTCACGCCACTGACACACATCCAAGAGAAAACAGCTCAATGGAGAAGTTTTATTAAACGATCAACCTATCGAATGAGAGGAATTACATCTCTATAAAGACTCTAACCCTAATCTATTCTTGGAAACAATTCTAATTAAAATCAGATTCTAAATCCTAATACTAACTTTCCAATAAAATCAGATTCTATGCTTGCACGATCCTGAGATTTAATTCTGTTTAGTGGGCTTCAGTGGGCTTTAGCCTCCTGCTGAAGCGCTTGGTCCTATGGGCTGGGCCCTATGGTTGGCCGACCTCGGGTCTGGCCTGCATCAAACTCTTACATGTAGCCTATGATGCACGGATACTTCAAATTGGGCAACATATCGTGTCGTATCGTATCTGATACTTCACTTTTTATGCGTAAAATCCATGTCCCTACTGTTTCCATGGCGTGCCCTTGCCATGTCCATGCCATATCTAGGCATCATAGCCTGTAGCGCAGGTTAGAATAAAAAAACCCGTAGAATTAGGAGATGAAAGAGGAAGATTTTTCTTAATTCACTTTTCCACCTTGTGGGAACTTGTGACATTCTCAATATATAGGCTATGGTATTTACCATATTTACAAAATTACCTCACACAATAGAGATGATTATGTGCTTTTCCTTTCTATTACTTTGTAACACTCCCCTTCAAGCTGGAGGATAGATATCTCCCATGCCTAGCTTGTGGAATGCATAACATAACTTTCCTCTTGAAATAGCTTTTGTGAGAAAATCACTTAATTGTTCATCAGCGTGAATGTGCTTCAGTATTATATCCTTGCTTTCAAGTTTTTATCTGACAGAGTGGAAGTCAACTGCAAAGTGTTTTGTACCTTCATGGTTTACTGGATTTATAGCAATCTGCCTTGATAAGTGCTATCTGAATCTAATGCCATGGGACATTTATATATGAATCCTAGCTCATATTGTAAAATTTGTAGCCACATAAATTCACATGTTCCAAGTGTCATTCCTCAATATTCTACTTCCGCACTGGATTTGGGTTTCACAGGTTTTTTTTTTTGCTATTTCTTGATACTAGATTGCCGCCGACTAAGGTGCAATAGCAAGTTGTAGATCTTCCATCAGTCTTTGAGCCTGGCCAATCTGCACCTGTATATGCCTCTACCATCAAATGTCTGTTTCAAAAGTACAAAATCCCTTGTCCTGGTGACCTTTTGAAATATTTTAGAATTTTGCATACTGCATTTAGAAGTCCTGTTTCTTAAGGCTTGCATAAACTGGCTAACAAGACTAACAACATAAGCTACATCTGGACGAGTTATGGTTAAGTACAATAATCATCCAACCAATCTTTGATAGTCTGATATCATGAAGTAACGCTGTGCTATCAGTACTAATTCCATGATTCTGTTTGATCGGTGTTTCCAGAGTATTTGCCCCTAACATTCCAGATCCTTCCATTAAATCAAGAGTGTAGTTTTTCTGGTATAACATAATTCCCTGCCCTTGGAAATTCAATTCCAAGAAATTATCTCAATTCACTAAGATCTTTGATTTCAAATTTGGATTGTAGATGCTGCTTCTACCTCTTTAGTTCTTTCACATCATTACCAGTAATAATGATGTCATCCATATATCGAATTAGAATAGTAATTTGTGTACAATTCCGTTTTACAAACAGTGTGTGATCTGCATGACACTTCTTGTAACTTGTATTTTACATGGCTTGACTGAATCTATTGAACCATGCCCATGGAGTTTTTTTAGCCCATTCAAGGCCTTTTTCAACTGACAAGACTTTTTTATTCTGGTCCTTAAATGAAATCCCTCGCGGCAATTCCATGTGAACTTCTTGAAGATCTCCATGAAGAAGAATTTTTTTTTACATCCATCTGGTATGATGGCCAATCGAGATTTGTGACAGGAGAATAACATGAACTGAATTTAACTCTGCCACAGGTGAAAAACTCTCGAAGTAGTACATACCATGTGACTGAGTAAATTCTTTTGCCACTAGCCTTGCTTTATAATGGTATATAGCTAACTTGGAGAGATTATCTTTTCACTAGACGGGCATTGGGGTTGGGCCTTTCGTTTTCTCTACAATCTTATTCAGTGGAGAAATTCTATTGGCGTATAAAATATCAAAATTTCTTGGATAAGTCATTTCACATATAAGATCTTGGTCATAGGACCTACTTTCTTGTTTTTGAAGCTCACCTCTGGCTCAGGACTATTTCTCAAGAAAAGTATACACATGATCTCATTAGTTTGGCTCATCTCACTGATGCCAAGTTTTTTACAGCTTACAATTTCTCTTGAGCTCAACGTCAAAATATTGAAGAGACGATGATGAACACATTTCTAATCCATCTCTTTATCGAACACTAGTTGGAAGCCTCACTATCTCAACATGAATGACTCGCCATAATATTCCAATGTCGTTTATATTGTTAGCCAATTTATCCATGACCCACGTCATCTCCATGTGCAAGCTGTCCATCGCATTATTTTTACTAGTTGAGTACACCATCTAGTGCGTTTTTCCCCTTTTCCACATCTCTCTCTCTCTCTCTCTCTCGTTGACTTATGCTAAAATGCTCAGCGTTCAATAACAAGCTGGTGTGCTTTTCTTGATGACTCTTTAGTCTCGTGGAAATGCAAGAAGCAAGATTGTGTCTCCAAGTCGTCTACCAATGCTGAATATCATGCCATGTTTTCTGCTTGCTTGACGCTATATGGCTTTGAAGTCTTGTGTCTGAACTCCTCTTCCCCCAATCTATTCCTACTATTCCTTATCTATATAACAAAATTGTTATTCAAATTGCCTCCAACCCGGTTTTCCACGAGTGAATGACGCTTGTTAAGGTGGATTGTCACATCATTTAAGACGAGTTTGAACAATACTCTTGCCTTGCCACATGTGCCTCCTAATATTTAACTCGCAAATCGCTTTTTTGACTAGCAAATTGGTGCTGTATGACTCTTTTTGATTGGTGGTGTTAAGTGGTCGTCATATGGTCAATCATACGTGACATGTGCTACTCTTTGTATGTATGTGTAGAGCACCATTGTAACGACCTGGACTCTCGGGCCACGAATCCCATGTCGGGTGCAATTAGTATCATGTCCACACACAGAGGTTAAATCATAACCGCATAATAAATTGAGCATTTACCTAAACAATTCCACTTAGTTAATAGAGGTGTCCAAATGATAATAAGTCAAGCAAATGAAACTTTACAATCCAAAGAAAATCTTAATTTTTTCTATCAAAGAAAACTTGAAATTTATAGTTTAATGAATCATGTGAGTCCCGTAGACACTCATCTGCAGATGTCAAACCCCATGACTTCATTGTCAGGATCCTTCTACATTTCTAGGTTTTGCTTACCTAGATTGGTTCAAAAATAAAAACAATCAGTAATATTAAGTGAATATAGTTCTAAGTCTACATGTGTGTATATTTGACAATATGTGAAAAGGTATTAGTAAAGGATGAGGAGATAAAGGAGCGTTGGAAAAGCTACTTCTACAAGTTATTTAAAGATAACAGTAGTAGTGACATACAATTGGGACAACTTACCATTGCTAGGGAAGAATCGAATCATATGTTCTATAGGAGAATCAGTAGGGAAGAAGTTAAAGAAGTATTGAAAAGGATGAAGAATAGGAAAGCGGTTGGGCCAGATGGTATCCCTATTAAGGTTTGGAGGTGCTTGGGGGAGGATGACGTAAGTTGGTTGACAAAGTTTTTTAATGTAGTGCTAAAGAGCAAGAAGATGCCTGATGCATGGAGGAAAAGTATTCGTATACCCATATACAAGAACAAAGGAGATATTCTGAACCGTGCGAACTACCGCGTGATTAAATTGATGAGCCATACAATGAAATTATGGGAGAGAGTTATTGAGAGAAGACTACGAAGAACAACAATCATTTCAGAGAATCAATTTGGTTTCATGCCTGGGAGATCAACCATGGAGGCTATCTTTCTCTTGAGAAGGTTAATGGAATAGTATAGAGAAGGTCATAGAGATTTACATATGGTGTTCATTGACTTAGATAAGGCCTATGACTGGGTTCCTAGGGAGATTCTATGGAGAGTACTGGAAAAGAAAAGAGTGCGTGTTGCATATATTGAGGCGATAAATGATATGTATAATAGAGCCGTGACATCTATAAGAACGACTGACGGAGAGACTAAAGAGTTTCCTATCACGATTGGTCTACACCAAGGCTCAGCGTTAAGCCCATACTTGTTTGCCCTAGTTATGGATGAGATTACAAGACATATTCAGGATGAGGTGCCGTGGTGTATGCTATTTGCAGATGGTATTGTTTTAGTGGATGAGACGAGAGAAGGAGTGAATGCTAAGCTAGAATTGTGGTGGAAAACGTTAGAAACAAAAGGGTTTAGACTAAGTCGATGCAAGACGGAATATATGGAATGCAAATTTAGTCAAAGTAGGACACCTGGTAACTTAGAAGTAAGTTTGGGCACATAAAAGATTGTAGAGAAAGAAAACTTTAGGTACCTTGGATCTATGGTGCAACAAGATGGAGAGATTGACACTGATATAAGTCACAGGATTCAGGCCGGGTGGACCAAATGGAGGAGTGCTTTAGGGTCTTGTGTGATCGGAAAGTCCCCCTCAAGGTTAAAGGAAAGTATTATAAGGTGGTGGTACGTCCAGCGTTGTTATATGGATCAGAGTGTTGGGTAGTAAAGCATAATCATGTTAAGAAGATGGAAGTTGCGGAGATGAGAATGCTAAGATGGATGTGTGGGATCACAAGGAGAGATAGGATTAGGAAGGAGGAGATTTGGGACAAAGTAGGAATAGCACCGATTAAAGATAAAATGAGAGAAAATCGACTGAGATGGTTCGGCCATGTTAGAAGGCCCCCAACGGATGCACCCGTTAAAAGGTGTGAAAGCATGGAGATTGCCAGGAGTAGGAGAGGGAGAGGGAGACCCAAGAGAAGTTGGAAAGAAACTATTAAACATGACCTTGCCTACATGGATCTAACGGATGACATGACCCTAAACAGATTTGATTGGCGTCGTCAAATCCATATAGCCGACCCCATCTAGTGGGAAAAGGCTTGGCTTGGTTTGGTTTGGTTCATGTAAAATGAAAAGATACTCAACATGTCATATAACAATAATGAGGTTTAATATTAAATCTGGTTAATGTTTCTAATTCTATCCTAGGACCACCACCGAACCACCATATGCATGACTTTCAATGCATACAACTCAAGGATGCCTTGTATAACACAGTAAGGGCTGAGATATGATTCAAGCCATAGGATTAGGGCTGACATTAAAGTGCCGAAGTACATGGCGGCTGACACTTTCACACGTCTCCACAAAGACTTCAACACAAGGACGCACGCACCTCCGAGGGATAAAACCACTCAATTTTTATTAATCATTAAAAGTCTGAGATAGAGTCTTAACAATGCAATATAATTATGAAATGCAAACTTAGGGCCTAAGAAAACCTACTTAAACTAGGAAAGCAATCAAAAATAGAAATTATCCTGATTACAATAGAAAATTTGAAATATCTAAACTTTGGGCCTCACATGTGGACCACTATTCTCTTTCCAACGAGATATTGGTGCTGCTGCATTGAGCTATAATCAGTCAAAACAGCTAACCTATAGCCAGTAAACCAATGGAACTGACCTAAAAGTCAGAAATTACGCCGAATGGTCTAAAAAGCCACGTAAGTAACTCATCTCTTAGTCTCACATGCTAGTGATCTAGGGGTGTCCAATGGGTAGGTCCAACTAATCCTTTACACAATAAGTATCATTCTTCAATCTTCATAGAGATCACGTGATTTCGATTCATCACCAATTTGCTAGTAGTTCTCAACACCATTAACAAAGCAACTTGAAATCAGCCCCCTACACAAGTTCCGGATTTCCTGGGCTCCATTCTGTTCCACAACCGGTACCTGATACTGTAAGAACAATTGCATAGTTACCCCGTTAGGTTTGAGATATTTCTCAATTTAAAAAGCTCAACATCTTTAGTCATTATAGATAATGTGTAGACATAACTGAATTTATATGCCTTTTGTCGCTTATTTTACAAACGAAAACAGAAGTTCAGATCTATAACAATAACTATATGAGGGGAAAACACTAGGATCCAGCACTATAACTTTGATGTTCAGGTTCCCAATACATATCACAACTTGGGTTAAGAACTAAGACTCCATAGGTCAAAGTGAAAATCATAAGGAAATTCCTGCATCATCTTGTACTGTTCAGATTCAACATAATAAATTAAGGGCTAGGGCTCAACTAGCCGAAGAACCTTATCAGGTGTTTGGCAGACATGTGGGTTCCCTTAGATTTCGGTCCCCTTTCCAAGGTGATTACTAGCAATTCAGCCATCTTCAACTCCATTGTTGTATTCAGCTATAGGTTTTAGATTCTAAATCCGATTCATCTAACATGCATCACCTATGCATATTGAACAATCTATCATCTTTAATACATGGCATAAAATAACTCAATGCATATATTATGTCCTAATCAGCCAACAGTTGAAATCTAAAACATTCAAATATCAATAATTTGAAGGAGTCTCATGTGGCCGCCCAAGACCCTAGCTTCCATTAATGTTCAAGTCATCAACCTACTTAAAGTGGAATTTGTGTGAGTGCTTCAACCCATCAACTGGTTCAGCCATGTTTTAGAAACCCGATACCTCAGTCAGCCATGGTGTTGAACCCAAACAACAGTCGGCCTTTGAGTTTTTGGAACCCCAACATACGTCAACCATGAGTTTAGCATTCCTACCCACTGCCGACTCTGGATTTGAAACCCAATCTCCTGCCAGCTATGTCAACCTATTATAACATCAAACCGTCCCACCAAAACTCATAGATACAGCAGCCAGACAGTCATACAACTTCAAGGTAACAATCAGTCAGCCTTAATACATCAAAATAACAGTCGGTCATCGGCAGGAAAACATCTGAGATGGTTCCGACAATTTCAAAACCCAAATTACTGAGTTGGTCATAGGATTGAATCCTAAGTGCAACTCAGCCAAGGGTTTTGGGATCATCGACATTCATAAATCTAAAAAACCAATCAAGAGCTATCCTTAGGGTATCATTATTTCTCCAAATTAGGGTACCACATACAAGCATCTAGAAGAGAAGGCCCACAGTGACAAATAGATTCAGAAGTCTACTCACCTTGAATAGAAAATCGTGGCCTTGGCTATGTGTTGACGGCTAAAAGACATAAATCAAAGCTTCTAGTTGCTGGTTTGCTGCTTCTCCTTTAATCTTCTTCCTAAGGTTAGGGTTCTAGAGAGTGTTGGGTAAGACTAAGAGAAGTAAAGAGGAGGACAGATGGAAGATCGATTGATGGGTACTTTCCATGCGACATGTAGTTAAAAGGGCTATGGTCGAATCTCCACTTCCTAACATATTTAGAAGACCTCTTTCTAATTCCGTTGAAGATCCCCCTTTAGGAAACATGTGCATGACCTCATTTGTGATACAAAGTTTATGCGCACAATACTATCTATGCATGGGCCCTATCTCATGTCCCTTCTAACCCAATTTTTATTATCTTAAAGCCAAAGGTTCCTACTAGGAACTTAGAACATATGTAAGATAAAATTTAGGGCACTAAAGTCTAGCAATTAAACCCAATTCAAAGAAAACTTAAGGTATTCAATTAATGGGTCTAATAAATAAAAAGGGTTCCACTATACGAATACAAAGAGCAATGCATTATTTAGAACAAGCAATTAAAAAAATAAGCAAATAATAAATAGTTTCTACCCCTATTATAAATTCAGGGATATTACTACCATGCTTATCATTATCATCTAGATTATTTAATTATATGAGATTATATTAGATGTTGTTCGAGATGTAAAAGGAAAGGTCTGTAAAGGAGGGTTTCACAAAGAATTGAATGCAGTTTCTTTGATCTTCTGAGTTCTATTGAGAAGTAATCACAATTCACAACCAACCACCTTCTTCTGTTAGCATTACTTCGTAAGTTTCCGTCTTATATTTTGATCCACTCTTAAACCATTGCGGCTCTCAAGGGAAATGGCTTCTTTCACAATGGCAAGAGTTTTATCAATAGAGGAAGCATGCAAATAACTAATGTGCAAATGAGAAATCCATTTATAAGCAACAAAGTTACAAATTAGGTAAGCATTGCAGGACTTCTTACCCCTTGTTAGCATCATCGTGTATGGTCAAAGGAGGAACATGAGAACAATGAGGTTACATGAACTTATTTTTGATGTTCCATTTGGTTAGTCAGTATTACTTTCTTTCAGGCTATACCTTCCAGGTGTGTTTAGAAATGGGTCATGACTTGTTCAGCTTAGGGTTGGGTCTAGGACGGAACCATGATTTTATCCAGACCCGGATCCGTTTCACAAGTGATGGATCCGGATTCGGCTAGAACCCTATCAGATGGATTTAGGTTGGGATCCAACTTCACCTCAAGGTTCGGTTCTTGTTCTGGTTTTGTCTCCATCTCTAATGCGGAGGCATTGGAGGCGGGGTTGTAGCTACAGCGAGTGCATGGAGGGAGATGCAGTGATTTGGTGATGGGGTTTTGGAGACGGATGGTTGGAACTGACAGTTGGGGTGGGTTTGGGGGGGCAGATCACCGCTGATGATGAAGCCATGAAAATGAAAGATGAAGGTGGTGAAGCTGTGAAGGGGGTTGGGGACGATGATTATGTGAAACGCTAGAGAGAGAGAGAGAGAGAGAGAGAGAGAGAGAGAACCATTTGCTGGTTCATACTTGTAAGTGCAAAAACTCTGAGACTTACTTAGGTAATGTAAGACTTCTTGGGAGATTCTGCTGGTTGAAAACCTGAAAAGGAAGAGGAAGGAAGGATTAGGGACCCTGGCTGTTATAAGCTCAAGGCCCTCCGATGCCTAAGTTAGTCTAGTTACTAGGCTAAGGATGATTGGAGAAGAAAGAGAACGAAAGTGTATGTGCCTCCTCCACTTACCTCCCTGGACTCACCTTCTATACATATATATATATATATATGCACTGGGTTTTATCAGGAGTTTCCTTAGTGGGGGTAGGTAAAAAGGGAACCTCCCATCAGGCCATACCTTGTACCCTTAGCGGGGGTAGGTGAAAGCCCTGTCCTATCAGTCCATACCTTGTATGGCTGCGGACGTGACCGCATTATAAGGTCAACTCCTTATCAGGCGCGTGCCCTGCAGGGCTTTTATTATGATTGACATTCGGCGCTTATCTCGGTCGATTGAAGCCACCGAGACCGAGACAGGCGTGTGGGTAATGGAACCGAGGCAAGTCTAGTCGGTATTTCCGAGGCTAGCCAGAACCGAATACCGAACTCGTGGTGGTACCGAGACGGGCGAGATCGAGACCATGACTTACTTATCTGTCATCCGCTATCAAGATTGGACTCGTCTCTTGAATTATGAAAAGGTCCCCACACAATTGCCCCCTAGCTCCTGACCTCCTGGAATCTCCTTATTCCTTTGAGGTCGGGAGCTAAGAACGTTTCTGTGCCCAAACTCTATCTCGATGGCAACTGCTGACGTCTGCTGGTGCTCGATCCTTATCATAATACTGCTTCGTGCGCCCGAGGCAATAACTGGTGTCTTTATTACTTTCGCTTGACCGGACACGCGTATGTCGCTTCATGTGCCCTAGGCAGTTAAATGATGTGCTAGAGTTATTGTGGGGGCGAACCGGCGGTGCCACGCGTCTTCTTCTGCTTGGTTGTTGTTCGAACCGAAGCGACATGTGGAAAGTTCGAAGCGTCATTTCGCACGCGTACTTTTAAGAGGCGCTTCTCTCCTTCCATAAAGAGGGTTGCCCCTCCTCCTTTCCTTACATCTGCTTTCGCCTGGAACGAAACTCTGCCGGAGAAGATACCTTGCCGAGACCAAGACTTAACGAATCGAGAGATCTTCGTTTTCCGAATCTTTTGCCCTCTTTTTTTGTGAGTCTTCTTTCCTCTTAACTTGCTTTCCTCCTCGAGTCCTTTAGGATTTCTGCTCGCTCACCCTCTAGGGTTTTGAGTTTCCTTGGTCGCCCCTTTTAGTTTTTAGATATGGGGATTTACAGTCACTGGGTGGAGAATGCCCAAGCCTTGGAAGGACTTAGAAATGCGTATAGTATACCCGACGATGTAATGGTGAAGCCGATGGACCCTCAGGGCGGCTTGGACAGCCTATTTCACTTCAACAAGTGGATGCCCTTCCCCTTAGTATCGATTGTTGAAGGTGGGGTTAGATTTCCCGTTCATTCCCTTCTTAGATCGTGTCTGAGCACCAGGCGGCTTTGCCCTTTCCAGTTATTGCCTAATGGTTTTAAGATAATCATGGGCGTCGCCGAGCTCAACAGGATCCTCGATATTAACTTGGGCGTGCACGACATTGAAGATGTCTGACATCTGCAAGTCGGCAGGGGACGAAGATACCTATTATCTCCGGGTGAAGGCGAAAAGTCTGCCCCTGGTGACTGCTTTGGAGGACTCGAGCAAGTATGCAGGGGAAGAGCGTCTGCTTGTTTCGGGGAACTAGGAGTTCGGGCCGTCCGAAACCGAAGCGGCGAGGAGAATCCAGATCCCCCGGAAGCCCGGGCTCCCCCGAGTAAATATTTACTTCCCTCAGGGTGTTGTGTTCATCTTATGCATCATTTCGCCGGGCTAACGTTTCCTTCTTGCTCTCTTATGCAGGCATCCATCGAAGAAGGAAGGAGGCCTCCTTAGACCGTTGGAAGAGGAACGAGGCCTGGTTCCAGAAGGTGTACAATTATCACGGTCACGAGACCCGAGCCGCTCTCTCTCTGCTTGGGTATAAGCCGAAGTACCAGTCCTATATCAAGAGGACGCTCGAACTTCCCAGCAGGCCGATCGAGAGGTGGTGCTTGCGTTAGCCGAGACCAGCGGGGATGGCTCTTTGGTCGCCGAGGCTTCCAATCCGGTTAGGGTTGTGGAGGATATCCCTTCTTCGGACTCAGAAAAAGGAGGAGAAGGAGAGATGGAGGGACGACGTCCTCCGCTAAAGGACCTGTGAGCGATTATCTTCAAGGGCCAAGCCCCGCCCTCTTCAAAACGCGCCCCCAGCGGATCCAGCACCGCCCCTGGCTCTTCTACTAGTGCTCCCTCTGGTGCCTCTAATGTGGCTGGTGCTTCATCTTTGAAGAAGAAGAGCGCCCCAGGACCCTTTCAAGAGAAGAGGAGTAGGGCAGAGGAGCCAGCCAAGGAGGCTCGGCAGCTGCCAACCGAGGCCGAGAAGGAGGGAGAGAGGCCCCCTCCTGAAAAGAGGCCCTGGGTAGAGGATGGGCCGGAGCAGCTCGCCGGGGAGGCCTTGCCTTGCCTGCGCACCATACCGCCTGCCCCTTTCAGGCCCGACTTTCAGATCAATCCCGGGTAATTTTTGATTGTCGAGGACCGGGTTGGCACGCACTCTGGGACCATTATGGCGGTCGGCAGGGCTTGTGCTCTCCTGAGAGACATGGAGAGGCATAGCAAAGCCGGCCAGCTGAGCCTGATCTATTCGTCGATGAGGGCATCAATTGAGGTGCGTTCTAATTTCCTTGTTTTTCCAGGTGCTGTGTCTTGGCCATTTGACTTAACATGTTTTCTCGTCTTCTACAGAATGTACAGAGGCTGCAAGTCATCTTGGAAAGGACCGAGAAGACTGCCGCGAGAGTCAACGAATTGGATGGGGAGAAGAGGAGGCTGGGAGACGAGTTAGAAACCAGCGCCGGAGAATTAAAGAAGATGGAGGAGAAGAACGCTGGGCTCGCAGCGGACCAACAAGCGGCGAAGGCCGAGATCATAAGGCCGCGGGCTGAGAATAACCATCTGAAGGGCGCGGTCGAGGTGAAGATAAAAGGGGTGCACGTGCTGGAGGCCGAGCTGGCGAAGAGGGACACCGAGGCAGCGGGGAAGGATGCCGAGATCGAGTCCCTGCAGAAGGAACCGGGCCGAGATCCAATCCTCCTCTCGTGCCGAGGTTGCTCGCTCTTTCCAGGAGGGGGTGGATTGGGCGACGGCCGAGTATGAGGCCCAGATCAGGAATCTGAGTCTGATTTTATACGAGTTGGGAGGCAGGGATGCATTAAAGCAATACGGGGTTCCCGAAGGCCACCCCATCTATGAGAACCTGCCCGTGTTTCAGCCCTCCTCGTTCGATCCTGATCCAGAACCCTTCTCTGGCACTCCTGAGGCCCCAAGTTCCGATGCCCCGGCTCTTCTTCCTTCTCCCTAGAGCGCAGCAGAAGGCGCCCAGGCTCCTCCCTCCTCCGAGACTCCTAGCATTTCTGGGTCGGTCCCTCCTACCGACAAGGCAGGGACAGGGGATGCCTCGAAATAATGTATTTCTTTTCTTCTTCTCTCTTTGTAAAATGAAACATATTGTAATTACCATTCTTTATTAATGAAATCTTTTTCCCCACCTTTGTCCTCTTTGCCTTGTGTGTGCTTTTTGTCCATTTCTTTCTTTTTCAAGCGGATGCTAGACTTTTGTTTCGAAGTGGCTGAGGTCGGTCTTTTGATTGTTGACCTCAGTTATAGGATGTGGTCTCAGAATGTACAAAGTGCCTGAGATCGGCCCACACTTGAATTCGCAAACGGGAGAAGGCTGGTTCAGTCCTAGCCTAAAGACCTCTGTTTCGTAATCGAACCAGAACATTAACTCGTAACTTTGTACAATCTTAACCAGCTTGAGGGGCGTGCCAAATCCTGTCTTGGTGACCTAGGTAGATGTAACCTGGCGATCTTGATTGGTTTCGCGACTGAGCCAAGAGGGGTTATGACCGCGCCCAAAGAGATGGTTACATGTCGGGTTTAAGCGTTCGAGATCGTGGTGCCAACTTCCACAACTTGGCGATTAAATGACTGGTTCTATAACCGAGCCGAGGGGGTTGGTCCCGTGATCGAGCCGAAAACAACTGGTTCCATAATCGAGCTGACGCTGAGCTTTGTAACTTGGCGATTTTTAAAGGCTAGTTCCATAACCGAGCCGAGGGGGTTGGTCCCGTGATCGAACCGAAAACAGCTGGTTCCGTAACCGAGTTGACGCCGAGCCTCGTAACTTGGCGATTTTTAAAGGCTGGTTCCATAATCGAGCCGAGGGTGTTGGTCCCGTGACCAACCGAAAATAGCTGGTTCTGTAACCGAGCTGACGCCGAGCTTCATAACTTGACGATTTTTAAAGGCTGCGAGGCAAATCTTTGCTGAAGAGTTTCTTTCATTGATTTATTTGATGGGTACATTTCAGAAAAAGTATTTTTTGAGGTGTGTGGCATTCCATGGTCGTGGCAGTTCTTTGCCTTCCATGTCTTCCAGTCGGTACGCTGATTTCCCTGCTTCTAAGATCACCTTGAACGGTCCATGCCAGTTCGGGGCGAGTTTTCCTTCATTAAGATTTTTGTTTGCAAGGAGCATCTTTTTTAACACCAGTTCTCCTACTAAAAATTTCTTTTCCTTGACCCTTTGATTGTATCCTCTGGCTAGTTGTTGTTGATAAGGGGCTAGGCGAACTACAGCGGCATCTCTTCACTCTTCAGCTAGATCGAGTTCCCGAGCCAGGTTTATGTCATTTTTTCCTTGGTCTAACAATTCCGATCTTAATGTAGGGAGGCCGACCTCAAGAGGGATCACGACTTCCATACCATAGGCGAGGGAGAAAGGTGTTGCAGAGGTGGAGCGCCTAGGGGTAGTTCTGTATGCCCAAAGGACGCTTGGGAGCTCTTCCACCCATCTTCTTTTGGCTCGGTAGAGCCTCTTCTTGAGTCCGTCAAGCACTACTTTGTTTGAGATTTTGGCCTGGCCATTGCTCTGTGGGTAAGCTAGGGTCGTGTAGTGATTTCTGATACCGAGCTCCTGGCAGAAGTTCCTGAAGAAATTGGAATCGAACTGAGTCCCGTTGTCAGAGACCAAGGTTCTTGGTACTCCGAACCTTGTGACGATACTGTTCCAAACGAAGTTCCTGGTGTCGTGTTCAGTAATGGAGGACAACGGTTCTGCTTCTATCCACTTGGTTTAGTAGTCAGTGGCCACTATCAACCATCTCTTATAGCCTGGAGTTCGGTGAAGAGGCCCCACAATGTCCAATCCCCATTGAGCGAAAGGCCATGGACTGGAGAGCGGGCTCATATCCTGTGCTGGCTGGTGGAGGGAGTGAGAATTTTTGGCATTTCTTTGCATAGAGCTGTGCATCCTTCTGCATGTAGGGCCACCAGTATCCTTGGCTTATGGCTCGGTAAGCTAGCGACCGTCCTCCAATGTGGCTTTCGCAGATCCCCTCATGGATTTCGTATAGGAAATCTTTGACTCTGCTCGGGTGGACGCATAGGAGATAGGGACCAGTGAAGGACTTCCTATAGAGCTTGCCATCCGGAGACAACCAAAACCGAGCTGCTTTTAACCTGGTCTTGTGAGCCTCGTTTTTATCTTCGGGAAGTCGGTCGTGCTTTAAATTGGTGATGATCGGATCCATCCAACTTGGACCGAGATTGACGCATAGAATCTGCTGAGGTGGGCGAAGTTCTATACTTGGAGTTTCCAAAGTTCTCACCTCAACTATTCTTTCCTTCCCGGCTTCGACAGCTGATACCAAACTAGCGAGGGTGTTCGCATGAGAGTTGGCTTCTCTGACAATCTGTTTGACCTCGACTTTCTGGAACTGAGAGAGAAGCTGCTTTGCACGAGATAAGTAGGCTGCCATCCTTTCGTCACGAGCCTGATAGTCCCCACTGAGTTGGCTCGTCACCAACTGAGTCACTGAAGACTACAAGTTGTTGTGCTCCCAGGATCTTGGCACTATCGAGCCCTGCGATCAGTGCTTCATATTCTGCTTCGTTATTAGATGCCTTGAAACCGAGCGTTAAGGCCTGCTCGATGACAAGGTTTTCTGGAGAAAGGAGGACTATGCCGACGCCGGCTCTTTTCAATGTCGAAGACTCGTCTACGAAGACTTTCCATGCTGAGTCGAGGGACTGCTTCCAAGACTGTTCATGCTCGGTCTCGGTTGCTTCACCCCTGCCCTCATTGCTTTCTCTACCCATACTGCCCCCCAGTTCGGTGTCGGGCTGGCTCGGTGCCGAACTGGGAGTGATGAATTCCACGATGAAGTCTGCCAAAACTTGGGCTTTGATTGCCGTTCTGGGTTGATATTGAATGTCGAATTGCCCTAGCTCGATGGCCCATTTTGAAACTCTTCCAGAGAAGTCTGCTTTCGGGAAAAGGGATTTGAGTGGATGTTCTGTAACAACTATAATTGTGTACTCCTTGAAGTAGTGGGAGAGCTTGCAAGAGGCGCAGAAGAGTGCCAATGCAAGTTTCTTTAATGGCAAATACCCGGTCTCAGTTTTAAGAAGAATTCTGCTTGTATAATAGATTGGCTTTTGCTGTTTTTCTTCTTTTCTAACGAGGACCGAGCTCACCGCATGATCCAAGACTGCCAAGTACAGATAGAGGGTCTCGCCTTGTTTCGGTGTTGATAGTTAGGGTGGGGGGGCGGGGGAGACAAATAGTTTTTGAGTTCCTGGAGGGCTTGGTCGCACTCCGGAGTCCACTGGAATTTTATCTTCTTTTTC
This sequence comes from Cinnamomum chago, assembly GCA_038049695.1. NCBI lineage: Eukaryota > Viridiplantae > Streptophyta > Magnoliopsida > Laurales > Lauraceae > Cinnamomum > Cinnamomum chago. The sequence goes on from CP142458.1 coordinate 44,493,621, forward strand.
AGAAGTTGAAACAACGGGGCGGCATTTGTCCGAGGTCGGCTGATAAAGCGATTGAGGGCAGCGGCCATCCCTGTGAGCCTTTGGACCTGTTTGGTCGTGGTCGGACTCTGAATTGCCCGGATCGTCGAGATCTGGTCTGGGTTGGCTTCAATCCCTCTTCTGGTCACGAGGCTTCCGAGGAATTTGCCCGAGCCAACACCAAATGCGCATTTGGATGCATTTAATTTGAGCTGGAACTTCTTCAGGATGTCAAACGTCTGACGCAGATCGGCCAAGTGGTCCTCCGTCCTTTCAGACTTGACGACCATGTCGTCAATGTAGACCTCCATCGTTTTGCCGAGCTGAGACTGGAACATCTTGGTTACCAACCGTTGGTAAGTTGCGCCTGCATTTTTTAACCCGAAGGGCATCACCTTGTAACAGTAGATGCCTCTGGGTGTTTTGAATGCGGTCTTCTCTTCATCGGACCCATACATTGGGATCTGGTGGTACCCCCGGTAAGCATTAAGGAAGCTCATTTTGTCGTGTCCGGCCGTGGCGTCAATCAGCTGGTCGATCTTCGGCAGTGGAAAACTGTCCTTTGGGCATGCTATATTGAGGTCGGTGAAGTCCACGCAAAACCTCCATTTCCCATTCTTCTTCTTCACGACCACTGTGTTTGCCAACCATTCCGGGTATTGTACTTCTCTGATGGCCCGAGCTTCTAGTAGCTTGTCAACCTCTTCACTCACGGCTTCGGTCTGTGGAATCCCCGTCCTGCGAGCCTTTTGAACCACAGGCTTGTACTTCGGATCTACGTTCAACCTGTGGCAGATGATCTCAGGATCGATGCCCAGCATCTCATATGGCGTCCAGGCAAAGACCCCCTTGTTCTGCAGCAAGAAATCGAGCAACTCGGCCTTCTCGGCCTCGGGGAGCTGGCTCCCGAGCAGGAAGTATCGTTTGGGATCAGATGGGTCGACTCTAACTTCGGTCAGATCTTCGACACTCTTTAGCTTGGGATCTCGGTCGAGCTATATGTATATGGGAAGGCTCCGTTTTACCAGGCATCACGGCCACCAAGCATTGGTTGGCCATTTCCTGGTTTCTTTTAACCGTTATAACCTTCACTTTGCCATCCTTGCCTTCGAGTGGGGACTTCAACTTCTGGTGATGAGTGGAGTGCACGGCCTCCATGCCATGCAGCCAACTTCTCCCCATGATCACGTTGTAGGGTGATGGTACATCTACCACTAGGAAATCGGTCTGCATACTGGCCCCTGCGATCTGTACCCTTAGGGAGATCCTCCCTTTGGGGTAGACTGGTTTTGAGTTGAAACCTATGACAGGAGTGTGTGATTCCAGCAAGTCTTCTTCCTTGAGTCCCAACTTCTTGAAGCAGTCGAAGTATAGGATCTCCGAGGAACTCCCGGGGTCCACAAGCACCCTTTTCACCACGTAGTTCATCAGATTTAGGGTGAGAACCAGTGGGTCGTTATGGGGTATCTAGACTCCCTCCAGATCCTGTTATGAGAACCAGATCTTTGGCCTCTCTGCTCGGGCTTTCTTCGCGGCGGGCTCCAACTCGGTTGTCATCACCTGTTTATTATGTGAGGCCCTCCTAGCCTCGGCTCGAGCTTGATTGCTTCCCTTTGGCGCAGGAGCTAGGTGTATGACATTAATTATCCCATCTGGCTCCTCATCGTCTTCGTGGCTCCGGTGCTGGTGGGGTCGGACATTGTTGTAGCTCGCCTCCTTCATGTAGTCCTTCGAATGCCGTCTTTCACGAGCCTCTCGAGGTGAGCTTTAAATGACATGCAATCTTCTATTCTGTGTCCATTTTATTTATGATAGGCACAGAACTTGCCCTGATCTCGGGTTGAAGGGTCGCCTCTCATTGGTGGTGGCCACTTGAAGAAGGGTTCTGTCTTGATTTTGCTGAGGAGTCTGTAGATCGGCTCCTTGAAGACTGTGTTCACAGCTCTGTAGGAGTCAGCAGAGGGCTTGGGCTTCTTTTTGTCTCTTGAGGTGGGCGTTGAGACCGCAACCGAATTCGAGGAAGCCCTATCGCGGCCCCTCTCCTCCCTTCGAAACGGCTTCTTATCCTTGACAGGGGGTCTGTCTTGGCGCTGGTTGCTCTCTCGCCTGAGGCCGAAGTTCTCCCGGGCTCGGGTTTCGTCTTCTTCTTGCTCGATGAATTGATTCACCCGGGTCATCAATGCTCTCATCATGGCCACAGGACATCGGACGAGCTCTTTCCGGAGATTGTTGCCAGGCAGCAGTACTTCTTTGAAGCACATGACGGCTACTTCTTCATTGGCATCTTCAATCTGGCTAAAAACGGTCCAGAACCTCTTGGCGAATTGAGTAATGTTTTCGTCTGGTTTCATCCTCATAGCCATCAGGTCGTTATTTGTCCTCGGGATGACTCTGTGCGCCTGGAACTTTTCTAAGAAGGAGCCCCTGAGTTGCCGCCAACTCGAGATCGACTCCTCCGGGAGTGCGTAGAACCATCTGAGGGGGAGATCGCCGAGACTAGAGGAGAACACTCTGCAGTTCAATTGTCCGACATCACCCCAGATTGACATTCGCTGGGTGAAGTGTCAGAGATGAGCCGAAGGATCCGAGGTCCCATCATAGAGGGTGAACCTCGGGATGCTGAACTTCTCAGGGAGAGGGAAGTCGGTTATCTCCCGGGAGAAGGGGGACGTACCGAGATTGCCTGAGTCGTAAGTACCTAGTCGGTCCCGAGTGAAGCCAGCCACCTCCATATTTTGTTGAACAGTCTGTTTGATGTACTGGCCAAGCCAGTCGGGTACATCGCCTCGGTCTTCTGTTCTTCGTCTCTGTTCTCCTCGGGCGCTGTTCGGGTGGCTACTGCTCGAGCCTTCTTCGTAGGTCCTACTGCGCCTCTTATTGTCCCAAGTCCCTCTCAGGCCCTGTCCGACTGAATGAAGCCGGGAAGGCGAGGATGGCGTTTTCTGGTTTGTTGTCTTCTCTTGCAGCTGCTGCTGGAGTTGGCGGATCTGCTCGTTTTTCTCCTGGATAATGGGGTTCTGAGATCTGACATCCTCAGTGATAGGGTTGTAGTCATCCTCTCCACCGTTCCTCTCCGTCTCAAGATGGGACCGACGGGAGATAACAGGTGTCGGAGACCTGTATCGCTGGGAAGTCCCTGCCTGACGAGACCTACCTCCGGGTCTCCTTTGATAAGTGACTGGTGCCCGTTGCTGGTGGCGCTTGGCTAGCTGGTTGTTTTTTTGGGGCGGCGCTGTCGCCTTCTTTGAAGTCCTTGACGGAGGAGCTTCTCCTAGGTGGGACTTGGCCCTGGGCCTCCTCTGTCGAGAAGTGGGCGGCCGTTGTTCTTGCAATGTCAGCGGCAGCCGTGCTGATACAACTCATTGTTGCGCCGATCGTGCCCGTGATTGCACTAATTCTTCCAGTATGGGCGATGACTGTGTTGGGACTGCTCCTTGCTGCACATGCTCCCCAGATGGGGCTGTTGTCTCTTCCAGCACCGGCGACAGCCGCAAAGCTTTGGATGATTCAGCGAGTGCAAAAAATCTGAGACTTACTTAGGTAATGTAAGACTTCTTGGGAGAGTCTGGCTGGCTGAAAACCTGAAAAGGAAGAGGAACGAAGGATCAGGGACCCTGGCTGTTATCAGCTCAAGGCCCTCCGATGCATAAGTTAGTCTAGTTACTAGGCTAAGGATGATTGGAGAACAAAGAGAACGAAAGTGTATGTGCCTCCTCCACTTACCTCCCTGGACTCACCTTGTATACATATATATATATATATATATATAGGCACTGGGTTTCATCAGGAGTTTCCTTAGTGGGGGGTAGGTAAAAAGGGATCATCCCATCAGGCCATACCTTGTACCCTTAGCGGGGGTAGGTGAAAGCCCTGTCCTATCAGTCCATACCTTGTATGGCTGCGAACGTGACCACATTATAAGGTCAACTCCTTATCAGGCGCGTGCCCTGCAGGGCATTTATTATGATTGACATTCGGCGCTTATCTCGGTCGATTGAAGCCACCGAGAATGAGACGAGCGTGTGGGTAATGGAACCGAGGCAGGTCTAGCCGGTATTTTCGAGGCTAGCCAGAACCGAATACCGAACTCATGGTGGTACCGTGATGGGCGAGACCGAAACCATGACTTATCTGTCATCAGCTATCAAGGTCAGACTCGTCTCTTGAATTATGAAAAGGTCCCCACACAATACTCATTTTATCATGATGTTTGGGGGCCACCAAATGTGACCTTAGGAATAGTTAGGTCACTCAGTGAGAAACAATGTCTAACATTGATGGAAAATCAATCGAAAAGGGGAACATTAGGAATATCTCTTGTAGGAACTCTACTTGAAGAGAGATACCCTTGACAGCTTTCTTGAAGAAATATGGAATAGATGGAATGAAAGTAACATCCATGGACACAAACTTTGTGTTGAAGACCAAGCTATAACATTTATACCGTCTTGCTATTTGAAAAACTTTTATACTTTTTTTAGTTATCACGATAACCAAAAAATACGAACTAAATTCCAATTCCTTTAGTTGCTGTTTTTTTTTTTTTCTTTCGTGACTTGGCAAATGTGCAAAAATAATAACCATGGGCTGATAGAGCCCAACCCAACTATGGGATAAGGGCCAAATCATTTGTTAAGCCAACAAGACCGCTATTGTGTGGGCTAATCCAAGAAAAGAGTGTTTGGCAAGCTTGTAGGAGGTCACAAGGATGGTCATGTTCTTATCCATTAGAAGTTTAACTATAGTAGGAGTTATCAATAGATATGGTTGGAGTTTTCAGCTATGCATTAGGAGTTCAAATATGGTAGGAGTTGTCGGCAAATCCTTTGCTTAGCTGGTAATATTTTCTATCCAGTCAGCATTTCTATATTTGTATTTAGCAGTAGTTATTTAATAGCGGATGATTTATGAGAAATATATCAGAAATTATCCCCAAAATCCGTGCTTGCACAAGGTCTAGTCCATCTTTGAATTTGGACAATTTTATCTTACGGAGGTTTAGTCCATCCTCGAATTTGGACGGTTCCATATGTTGGAAGTACATCGGCTTTTCAGATAAGATTTCTAAAACTTTGATCCACTTAATGCAGGGATCTCAAATCCAAATCGCCATGGAACCAATCCCAAGATTTCAAACCCTTATCTTAGTTTATTAAGATCCCAGATGGAAACCTACTAAGTGATAACTTCCAAATTCAGAGAAACCCTGGAATTAAAAATGGGCAATCCTGAGCCAAATCCTGTTTTCAGAAAACAAGGGTTCAGAAAGTGAGAACCAAAAAAAGGATAGGTGTAGAGACTCAAAGGAAGCTGTTCTAACGAATGGAGTTGATTAACATTGGTATAGGAATCTATCTATCGAAATTCCAGAAAGGATGACCTTATCCTATATACGTACTGAAATATCAAACAATTAATCACGATCCAATTCCGTATTTTTTTTATATGAAAAATGAAAGAATTCTTGTGAATCGATTCTGAATTGAAGGAAGAATCGAATATTCAGTGATCAAATCATTCACTCGTCGGATAGATCTTTTAAAGAACTGATTAATCGGACGAGAATAAAGATAAAGTCCATTCTACATGTTAATACCGACAACAATGGAATTTATAGTAAGGGGAAAATCCGTCAACTTTAGAAATCATGAGGGTTAAAGAATCTTTCTAGTTGGTCTGGAACAATTAGGAGATTCTCTGGAAGAAATACGGGATTCTGCTTCTGGCGGCAACATGCTATTGGGAGGTGGTCTCGCTTATAGGGTCAAATCAATAAGTTCTAAGAAGAAATATTTGAATATCAATCTCATCGATCTCATCAGTATCATACCAAATCCCATCAATCGAATCACTTTTTCGAGAAATACGAGACATCTAAGTTGTACGAGTAAAGAGATCTATTCATTGATAAGAAAAAGAAAAAACGTGAACGATGATTGGATTGATGATAAAATAGAATCCTGGGTCGCGAACAGTGATTTGATTGATGATGATGAAAGATAATTCTTGGTTCAGTTCTCCACCTTAACGACGGAAAAAAGGATTGATCAAATTCTCTTGAGTCTGACTCATAGTGATCGTTTATCAAAGAATGACTCTGGTTATCAAATGATTGAACAACCGGGATTTATTTTCTTACGATACTTAGTTAGCATTCATAAAAAGTATCTAATGAATTATGAGTTCAATAGATCCTGTTTAGCAGAAAAACAGATATTCCTTGCTCATTATCAGACAATCACTTATTCACAAACCTCGTGTGGGGCTAATAGTTCTCATTTCCCATCTCATGGAAAACCCTTTTCGCTCCGCTTAGCCCTATCCCCTTCTAGGGGTATTTTAGTGATAGGTTCTATAGGAACTGGACGATCCTATTTGGTCAATTACCTAGCGACAAACTCCTATGTTCCTTTCATTACGGTATTTCCAAACAAGTTCCTGGATGAGAGGCCTAAAGGTTATCTTATTTACGATATTGATATTGATGATAGTGACGATATCGATATTGATGATGACCTTGATACGAAGCTGCTAACTATGACGAATGTGCTAACTATGTATATGACGCGAAAATAAACCAATTTGATACCACCCTTCAATTAGAATTAGCAAAAACAATGTCCCCTTGCATAATATGGAGGAAAAATAGATCCGAGAAAAAACAACTATGTAGATCTACGAATAACTCAGTGCAGATCTATACCTGAGGAGCTCTGTTGTGCTCGAATCGAGTCTTTGATATTCATCTCTGCAAATCATCTTTGTAGACATGATGTTCCAGACCTCGTAGTCTTTTATGCTATGACCCAATCGGAGAGATCTTCTCCAAGAGAATGGTGGGATCTCTTTTAGAGAACCTATTCCTCAAAGCACTCAAACTAGGGAACAAGAAGACAGAAGAGAGGGAAAGAGGAGACCACATTGAACGTCCAAGAGGAGTATGGGACGTCCATCCCTCTATGGTCTTTTATAATCCCACTGTCCTAGTTCTCTTTCTCTTATGAGTTCTTATTCGAAATACAACTCTATCTCTTAGGTCTAGCATGGGGACCACGAATGATTCCTTTTGATTTGGCTCCAACTGATGCATCTAGACCCTACATCTCATGCAAGATCCCGACCAACAGTTAATTACAAAGAACACCACTATATAAATGCAATTGCACTTCAGTCCTAGAAATTTTACATGAAGACCCTAAACTTTCCAATTACTGCAAGCAGGCCCCTCCATCAATTATATCCATGGATCCATTGGAAATAAATTGTCTAACCATTGAGGATCCACCTCTTATTATCCCTGTACCCAATTAATCACATAGATCATCGATACCATCTGATTAACTCTTAATCTAAACGGGCGCGCACTTACCGACGATAAATTCCATTAATCAACACAAAGGGATATTTCTCTTATGAAGATAGATTTCATCTTGAGAATATATGTTCCCACAGTGGCACAGCCCTAGACCTTCGATCGAATAGACCAACCTCTCAGATGAGGTTGATCGAATCCAACAAAGGGATTCCACACGAAATAGCATTCATAGCCATGAACTCATGGAGAATAACTCACGATAGTCTTTATTAATTGAATAAGCATAAAAATAACAAGAGGGTTCTTCTATATATATAGAAGACATTATTTCTAAACTAAACTGAATACTAATAATAGGAAATTACTTAATCCTACTGTAAATAGAATTTAGAAAGCAATCCTATTAAGAAACTAATTAATATTACTAATGTAGATAGGATAGGAATCTCTGATTGAAATCAGAGATTATGTGGACCCCATAAGCAATCCTATTAAGAAACTAATTAATATTACTAATGTAGATAGGATAGGAATCTTTGATTGAAATCAGAGATTATGTGGACCCCATCAAATGGTCCATCAGGGGGGCCTGCGGGCCCTAGTCTTCTGTCGGGCTACATCAACTCTCCTCGGCTTGAAAGAACTCGACTCCGGCGAGTTAAACGCCTGATAGCGCTCATAATGATCTGGATTCAAGCTTTGAAAATCTGTTGCAGTGATCCATGTAGCATCGGAGATGACGATTCTTCTAGCAGACAGAACTTTTGAAAACCTCGTTGACGAGTGGAAACAATCTGATCATCAAGCACATCAACAATCTCGGCAACGGGTGGAAGATTCGAAGGGAGAGCAATAGTCTGCACTTCAGTTTCGCCATCATTGTCATGACCTCGGTAGAGTGTAAGATCCTCTACGTTGAAGATAGAATTGACTCCTAAATCGGCTGGTAGATCAAGCACATAAGCATTGGAGCCAATCTTTTTGAGAATCTTGTATGGACTAGCATTTCGTGGATGCAACTTTTTATAAGCTCCTGGAGGCATACGTTCTGGACGGATACGGACCATGACCATATCTCCTTCAGCAAATTGAAGAAATCGACGACGCTTGTCTGCTTGTTTATAAGTGGCATTACTAGCAGATATATGGCGATGGACTTCATCGTGCACTTGTTGCATGTGGTGAAAAAAACTTTCAGCATCGGCACTTATGCTGGCATCTACCGGCAAAGGGACAAGATCAATAGGCAGTCGCGGTCGAACCCCTGTAACAACTTCAAATGGAGAAGTACCTGTAGACGGATTGGCCGAATTATTGTAGGCAAACTCAGCCATAGGTAATGCTTGATCCCAAGTTGTGATGTGATCACGAATAAGGCATCGTAACAACTGTCCAAGACTTCTGTTTACCACTTCGGTTTGGCCGTCAGTTTGAGGGTGGTAAGCTGTAGACAATTTGAGCTTGGTATTTGACAACATCCATAAAGTCTTCCAAAAATAATTCATGAATTTGGTGTCTCGATCCGAAACAATAGTCTCTGGAAGGCCATGTAGACGTACAACTTTTTTGAAAAAGAGCTTTGTAACCTTGTAAGCATCACTAGTGGAAGTACATGGAATAAAATGTTCCATTTTTTAAAAGCGATCAACGACAACAAAAATAGAATCAACTTCTCTGAGTCATTAGCAAACCTAGCACAAAATCCATGCTAATGTCTTCCCATGGAGTATGAGGAACAGGCAAAGTTTGATAAAGTCCAGTGTTCTTATTACCTTTGGCTAGCTGGCATGTCCTACATCGTTCGCAAATGCGAATAATGGTAGGCTTCATTCGGGGCCAATAATATCTATCGCTGACAAGAGCAAGAGTTTTGTCGTGTCCCAAATGGCCACTACATCCTCTCGAATGCAGCTCTCAGACAACATATTCACGAATGGACGTGGTAGGGAGGCAGAGTTGTGTACCTTTAAACAAAAAATCATCATGAATGCTATAATGAGGATGCTTACCAAGATCACCATTGCGGAGGTTTGCATAGATAGAACCAAAGTTTGGATCATCCGCATAATCTTGCTTGAGTTGGTCATAACCTGGTACACTAACAGACATGGTTGTCAACAAATGCTTTCGTCGACTGAGTGCATCAGCGATCAAATTATCTTCTTCGGCCGTGTGGCGAATGCTGAAAGTGAACTCCTGTATATATGCGCTCCACTTGGCACGGTTGGCAACGAGTTTGTTCTTTACTCAAACAATGATGCTTTATGCTTACCAAGATCACCATTGCAGAGGTCTGCATAGTTAGAACCAAAGTCTGGATCATCCGCATAGTCTAGCTTGAGTTGGTCAAGACCTGGTACACTAACAGACATGGTTGTCAACAAATGCTTTCGTCGACTGAGTGCATCAGCGATCAAATTATCTTTTCCGGCCGTGTGGCGAATGTTGAAAGTGAACTCCTGTATAAATGCGCTCCACTTGTCACGGTTGGCACTGATCTTTTGCTGTGAATGTAGATGTCGCAAAGCATCATTGTCTGAGTAAAGAACAAACTCATTGCCAATCAAGTAATGTCTCCAATGACGAAGTGATTGTACAACGGCATAGAGTTCCAAATCATAAGAAGAGTACTTTTTCTTGGCATCAGAAAGTTTCTCGCTGAAAAATGCAATCGGATGTCTCTCTTGACTAAGAACACCTCCAATGCCAACATTTGATGCATCACAAGCAATTTCGAAGACCTTGTCAAAATTTGGAATTTGTAAAACTGGTGCCTCTGTGATTTTACGCTTTATTTCTTCAAAGGCCTAGTGGCCTAACTAGTCCACTTAAATTCACCCTTTTTCATGCAATCTGTGATTGGAGCCATGATACTGCTGAAGTTTCGAATAAATCTCTTATAAAAGTTTGCAAGACCATGAAAACTTCGAACTTCAGTGAGTGTAGTAGGAATGGGCCAGTCCTGAATTGCTTTGACCTTCTCAGGGTCCATTTTAATTCCTTCTGCTGATACAACCTATCCCAAGAAGATAACAGAATCATTCATAAAAGTGCACTTGAGATTAATATAGAAATGCTCCCGGCGAAGGAGTCGACAAATTGTATCCAGATGTTGAAGATGTTCTGCTTTCGTCTTGCTATAGATTAGAATATCGTCGAAATAAACGACGACAAACTTTCCAATATAAGGCTACAATAACTGTGTCATGACCCGCATAAAAGTACTAGGGGCATTGGTGAGCCCGGAGGGCATAACCAACCATTCATAAAGACCGTCTTTGATCTTAAATGCAGTCTTCCATTCATCACCTGGCCTTATACGGATTTGATGATAACCACTTCGCAAATCAATTTTAGAGAAAATACATGCACCAGTCATCAAATCTAGCATATCATCTAATCTGGGGATTGGGAAGCGATACTTTACCGTGATTGTATTGATTGCACGACTGTCCACGCACATACACCAACTTCCGTCTTTCTTTGGAGTGAGAAGTGCAGGTACTCCACAGGGACTGAGGCTTTCCCTGATATATCCCTTTTGTAAAAGATCATCAACTTGCCTTCTTAATTCTTTATGCTCCATAGGACTCATCCGGTATGCAGGCAAATTTGGCAAGGAAGTGCCTGGGACAAGATCAATGGCATGCTGGATGTCACGTAATGGAGGTAGCTCCTTAGGTAGCTCATCTGGAACTAGATCAGCAAACTTTTTTAGAAGTGGCGCTACTTCTTGTGGGACAGATGTATTAGGAGATTCTTTTGGAATTTGCCTAGCAATCAATGCATACATGACGCCCTGTTCTTTATTTTCATCTTCAAACTTCCGCATGGTCAATATAGGAAGTGCTGGAGCTGTATCAAATGTGGAGGACGATTCTAAGGGCAATGGAAGCAACCTAATCTTTCCTCCTTTCCAGTTAAAAGAATAAGTATTATGCTCATGATCTGTGATGACTTTAAGTTTCTTTAACCAAGGTTGTCCGAAGAGAATATGTGTAACGTTCATTGGAATGACGTCACAACGAATTGTATCTTCATAATTGCCGACTCTGAAAGGGACGACACATTGCTTACGCACAGGAATGGAGTAATTGTTGACCCATGCAACTTTTTAAGGTCTTGGATGCTTCTCGGTAGGTAGCTTGAGTTTCTCGACTGCCTCTTGAGAAATAACATTAATCGCGTTACCACCATCAATGATCATATTACAAGACTTGCCCTTACAATTGACTCGTGACCGGAAAATGGATGCATGATTCCAGTCTTCATTTTCTTCCATCGCATCAGCTACTAGGAGACGACGATCAAGGAAAAGCAGTGGGGTGCCATCATTAGCTTCTGTATCTTGGAATTGATCTACTATGGTTTCATTTTGAAGCTCTGCATTGAACGGATCTACTTCTATTTCCTCATCTTATTGTTCATCATCTTCTGGCTCATTAGTAGCATATAAATTTATATGGGGACACTCGGCTGCATAATGTCCCTTTTGTTTGCAGGCATGACAATTGACTTCCCTCTTATCTATCCTTCCGCGGGCACGGTTATCATTCTGATTCTGCTGCACTCGCTGATTTGGCTGTGGCAAAGCTTGCCTCTGCCGAATGGCTTGCTGTGGCCTATGTGGTGCTTGCTGAAATGGTTTTGGAGGACGAAAACCTTGCGTCTGAGTACGGTTAATAGTAGGTTCAGGTCCTCTTCTAGTGGAGGACTCCCCGACTTGAAAAGTGTTGCGTCTTCGCAACTGAAGTTCATGCTGAGCTTTGCGCGCTTTACAAAATACCTCATCAACTCTGGTGAAATCAAACATAGCAACTTCTCGTCTGATATCATTGCGCAATCCATCTCGATATCGAGTGATAGTGAGACGATCATCTATTTTCAAATTACAATGAACAATATATTCGCGAAACTTGTTTGTATATTCTTCCATAGATAGATTGCCTTGCTAGAGAGTAAGATACTCTTGGTGCAGTGTGTTAATGTAATCAGAAGGAAGGAAATTGCTCTTGAGCCTTTCTTTCATGTTGAACCATCTATTAATGGGCTGTCCCAAAGCAAGTTCATTATTTTCAACACCATACCACCAGATTCTAACAGGACCCTTAAGTTTAAACCTTCGTAAAGGCTATTCGCTGCTTCTTATTCATGTTATACCAAGCAAAATAGTCTTCCAGGGAGTTAAGCCAATCAACAAAAACTTTCGGACTGACATCTCTAGAGAAATCAGCCACATCAGTTCTAACTTTCTTTGTGATATCATCAGTGCGGTGTGCAACCATGGGACCCTCGGTGTCTCGTTCAGCGATGAGACGCTATACAAAGTCACGCGCATGGATTCACATTGCTCAGGCCTTTCTGTTTGGATGGGTGTACTATTTGTGCGGTAGTGGAAGACCCTTCCTTTGCAACCAACTGTTTGCTTTGCAATTCAATAAGGGCGGTCTCTACTGTGCGTAGACGATCCATTACTTCGTCCATATCGTGGCCCAGTTTGAATAATTGTTCATCACGTTCCTTGTCTGTGAGCCAATGACTGAGATTATCACCTTGTCTAAGCATGGCTGGAAAGAGGTTTTTTTTTTTTTTAAGTGGGATGGGTCGGGTCTGGACTCAAATCGAGCCCAGACTACAGGTCAGGCCCAAAACTCAAGCCCAGTTTAGTCTTCAGACAAGACACGTGTGAAGGCTCCTTAAGGTTTGTGCCCAGAGAAAGTAAAAGGAGAAGAAGGGTTCTGTTTACCTTCGACTCAGAAAAGAACGGAGGAGCGATGACGATGAAGAACCGGAGAAGAACGAAGAGCAATGGTGATGCGTTCTTTTCTGCGTGTTGCGATGAATAGGCGTTGCGGAATTGCGTCCCTGCGTGCTGCGATGATGCGATGGTGGCTGCTGCGTTGGAAAAGATGGGAGGCAACGGCGCGACGATAGTGCTGCGACGCTGCTGGAGTTCGCGATGGTGCCATGTATGCTCTTCTCTATCTCTCTCCTCTTCTACTCTTTTTTTTTGTTCTGCTTCTCTTTCGCTGCTTTTTTTTTTTGTTTTGTTTTTCACTTCTGGGAGGGATTTCGAAAGGGATGGCAGGGAGTGGCTGTCGCGCGTAGGGTTAGGGTTTGGTTTGGGAATTTGGGCAGGCGGTGGGGTTTGTTTAGTTTTAAGACTGGGACGTGAGAGGGAAGGTGGGCTGGGGGCGTTAGGCAGTGGGTCTTGGTGCAGGTCTGGTGTTTGGGTTTCGGTTTTGGAGTTAGGGGTTTTGTTGGGGTTGGGGTTTTGTTGGGGTTGGGCGTAGGGTTTGGGGAATTTCAGATGGTTGGGAAATTGGTATTGCTTGGACGTGGTGGAAGGGGTTTTGGTGGTCTGTTTGGATGGCTTAGGGTTTAGCAAGAGTGTTAGAGCAGAGAGGAGATGGATAAGAGAAAAGGACGGGTGGATGATGACGAACCAGAGAAGATGACTGTTTCTCCAGCGACCGGATCTGGGCTCTGATACCAATTTGGCGCAGCCCCGGACCTTCGATCGAATAGACCAACCTCTCAGATGAGGTTGATCAAATCCAACAAAGGGATTCCACACGAAATAGCATTCACAGCCATGAACTCATGGAGAATAACTCACTCACAATAGTCTTTATTAATTGAATAAGCATAGAAATAACAAGAGGGTTCTTCTATATATATAGAAGACATTATTTCTAAACTAAGCAGAATACTAATAATAGGAAATTACTTAATCCTACTCTAAATAGAATTTAGAAAGCAATCCTATTAAGAAACTAATTAATATTACTAATGTAGATAGGATAGGAATCTCTGATTGAAATCAGAGCTTATGTGGACCCCATCAGATGGTCCATCACGGGGGCCTGCGAGCCCTAGTCTTCTGTCGGGTTGCATCACACAGTCCCACCACCTTTTACACAAGATACCAAGGTGTTGACTTACAATTGGCTTCACTCATTGGTAAGTTAAAATAAATACATATCAGAAACTTGAGTCGATAATTCGCTCGGGATTGAGAGCATATTGCTTGGAAATTATGAGAGCGTTCCTTAATTAAAGACAATATTGTGTATAAGGTGCCTCTCATGGTCCTTCATTACTTCCAATATACTAGCACGGCAGTCCAGAGTCTTCCATTCTGATGGTCAAGACAAACCACATTATCTTATAGTAACTGCAGTGCTACAACCTTTTAGACGAGATGCCTAGTCTCATCACCGATTGTGAAACATTTCAAGTATAAGAATAGTGACCTATGCCTCCTACATGTGAATCTCATCCACACACATTGATCGCATTTAATATACTTAAGGGCTCCTGTTCATCTTATGAACAACCATGTCATTTTGTATCACATATGTGCAATAATCAACAGAAAACTATTCATCTCATGAATATAAGCATAAAAATATATATTAATTATGATAATAAATAAAATTATATATGACACCCATTGGGTTTAGGACATACAATCTAACAATCTCCCACTTGGACTTAATTCTTGTTAGGATTATATCTCACACCCAGCCCATCCACATGCCACTCAAAGACTTTGGTATTCAAAGGCTTAGTAAAGGGATCTGCAAGATTATCTGCAGACGCTATCTTGGTTACAGCAATATCTCTCCTCTGCACAATTTCTCTGACTAGATGATATTTCCTCTCTACGTATTTTTGGCATTTATGGCTTCTCAGTTCCTTGGATTGCTGCCACAGAAGACTGTAAGCGGTTGTCGCGCCAATGATACTACCCCAAGTTCCAAAAGAAACCACCTAAGCAATACTGCTTCCCTAGGCACTTCACAAGCGGCTATGTACTCAGCTTCCGATGTGGAATAAGAAGTCCCGTTTGACACTCCTCCAGATAAAAGCTCCACCGCCTTGCATAAACACGTACCCAGAGGTAGATTTCCTCGAATCCTTATTTGACATGAAGTCAGAATCTGTGTACCCAACTGGACTCAACTCATCACTGTCGGAAATCAACATGCAATCTCTAGTCCTTCTCCAGTATTTTGATAATACATTTTATAGCAGTCTAATGATCAGGGCCCGGGTTTGATTGATATTTGCCGACTAGGCCCACTGCATGACAGATATCCGGTCTATTACAAAGCATAGCATACATGAGGCTACCAACAGACGAAGCATATGGTGATGCCTTCATCTACTCCTTTTCATTAGGTGTCCTAGGACACTGATACCTGGAAAGGTGCAATCCATGCTTGAAAGGTGTTATACCCTTCTTGGAGTTATGCTTAGCAAACCGTACTGGCACCTTATCTATATAAGCAGCTTGAGATAAGCCCAACATCCTGATTTTCCGGTCTTGAAAAAGTTTGATCCCTAGGATGTAATTGGCTTCTGCCATATCCTTCATATCAAATGTCTGGGCCAACCAAACTTTAACCTTTGACAACATTCCCATTCAATGGGAAGGATGTCGTCAACATATAAAACCAGAAACACTACCCTACCTCCTTCACCCTTCATGTACACAGATGAATCATCTGGATTTTGACTAAAACCAAAAGATTTGATTGCCTGGTCAAAACGGATGTTCTAACTCCGTAATGCCTACTTCGGTCCATAAATGGACTTCTACAGTTTGCAGACTCTCTGCTCTTGGCCCTTAGTCTTAAAACCATCTGGCTGCATCATATAGTTGTCTTCCTCAAGATGACCATTAAGAAATGTCGTCTTGACATCCATTTTCCAAATCGAATAGGCGAGATGCTCCGCAATGGATAAGAGTATCCGAATGTACTTGAGCATGGCTACGGGCAAAAAAGTCTCCCTCATAATCGATACCCTCTTTCTGAATATACCCTTTTGCAACAAGCCTGGCCCTAAAGGTCTATTCTTCCATCTGGCCCTCTTTTTCTCTTTTAGACCCACTTGCACCCGATAGGTTTATTATTGGCAGCTAAGTCCACAAGTTTCCAGACCTCACTTAAGCACATACTCCATATCAGCTTTCATAGCTTGCCAGCGTCCTGAGTCTTTGTCAGTTATTGCCTAATCATAATTACCGGGATCCTGTTCATGTTCCTCCGAGATGGCCTCGTAAGACTTTCCTAGCTACGTGAACTTATTAGGTGGCCTAATAGTCCTCCCACTACGACAAGGTTCCTATGTAACAACGGGAACAAGTAGGGGTTGATTCTAATCAAGTTCGGTTCTTAATGGACTTGGAATTTTTTTGCTCTTGAATTTCTTCTAGAACAACCCGACTTAAAGCTCGCTGGTCAATCATATAATCTTCCTCCAGAAAAACCGCATTTGTAATAACAAGCACCTTTTGCTCTTTGGGATTATAGAACAACCAGCCTTTAGTTCCCTTTGGATTCCCTACAAATGAACTTACTTCTGACTTCGATTCCAACTTATCCGTTTTCACCTTCAACATATGTGCTGGACAACCCAAAATGTGTAATTGTTATACAGGCTAGGCTTTTCTTCCAGACCATAGCTCCCAAGGAAGTCTTATGTACAGACTTAGGTAGTATGACATACTTATACTTATGCCCGGCTGTGGTCGGGACAATATCCAGGTTCCATTTCCAGTATGCCTAGTTTGATCCAATCAATTTGTTTTGATTGAAGATGGTCGCAAGGGGATTGAAAGTGGATGAATTCTTGCTTGAAAACTGTTGCACAAACCAATCATACAATTAAAATTAAAAATAAATGACATCAATTCTTCCAAATTTCTTGTGGATTCCTCACACCACTGAAATTGGAATGCATCGGCATCCCAATCCCTTGGGACATGCCTCCTTCTGGAGTACAAATGCCCCTTAGATTGGTGTGGATCTTTATCAATGTAATATTAGTACAAGAATGATAGTCCATGATCCCCTATCACATTATCATTTAGGTAGTATCACATGACAACCGTTGCGTGTAGTGCCTCCTTGGGGAGTGCACCCCCACCCCGTCTCACTGACACTATCTAAAGGAGATCCATACCTTATACCTGGTAACCAACCAAATGAGTGCCCTCCTTGGAGAACGGCCATTCTGTGATGGCACGAGGCACCCACCCTCCTTACAATGGACCTACGGTGGAAAACCATGGGGATTTAACAAGTAAATGCCCCTCTCCCACTTAATATTTTAGAATTGATGATTCTCTTAAAAAGTCTAATTGCACCAGTTAATAAAAACTGCCTAATTATCTCATAATTATTACAATGATTGGATCCAAGTCAAATTTCATATAGTGGAAAATCCAGTTAAAAGTTTATTATTACCAGTAGCTCCCGTCACACAGGTCCACCAAAACTAAAACATCTCTTGAACCGTTTTCCAAACCATTTAAAATTGATTTGACCAATTATTGTAACTGCTGTCTGCGGACCAGATTTTGAAAACCAAAGGCACATGCCACATAAAGCAAAACAAACATGCATAAATTGCCAAAAGTAAATAACTTGTTCTCTCCTCCACATGGCCCAAGACTGGATAATTCTTTTGGACTTCCAAACGCTTTGGGTATCCATCCAACTTCATCATTCTCCTTGTTCGCTCTGCCGCCAGAATTTACAAGGGTATTGAAAATTATAAATTACATAAATTTCTATGCCTCAAAATTGAGACTTACAAGCCATTCTAATAATGGAAATAACAAAGGGCTAGGGAAACCACCATGCCTTGCCCTTTCATGGGAAAACAAGGAAACCATGATGTCCTTTACATGACTGCCCAATTAACAAAAGAAAAGAAAACGTAGGGGCCACATGGAGAGGTCTAGACTTGCAAGGTTAGTATCACATACAACCAATCGACCACAAGGGACAAAGAAGGGCTTCCAATACACTGCCATCTGCCTTCCCATGGCTGACAGGATGCCCTGTCAAAAACAGACAGGGGCCTAATTCGCTCGACATGCTCTAGCGGACCACTCGTGGTTCCAGAAAACGTATTGGCAGAAAACCCAGTCCGCTTGAGCGCTGGTTAAGGCTCGCTCGAGCGGACGCCTCGCTGTTTCAAAGAAACCCACAATTTTACCTTTTCTGATGAAGATAAAACTCATATCTACTTCATCCGTAGGTCTGCAAAATCTGATCCGACAAGAGTCCCAGAACTATCCACTCCACGTCTCATGTAGAGATTAGAACTAGAAAACTAGATCTAATACATTAACAAGAAGGGACCGCTCTGATACCATTTGATGGAAGTAGGTGGGCCTTCCAGATTAGATTTCTAAAACTTTGATCCACTTAACGCAAGGATCTAACATCCAAATCACCATGGAACCAATTCCAAGATCTCACACCCTTATCTGAGTGTATTAAGATCTCAGATCTACGTGAAGAAAAACAGATATGAGAAAAAACAACTATCTCGATCTACAAATAACTTGGTGCAGATCTATACCTCAGGAGCTTTGTTGTGCTCAAATTGTGTCTTTGATGTTTATCTCTGCACATCCTTTTTGCAGATGCGATCTTCCAGACCTCGTAGTCTTCCACGCTATGACCCAATCGAAGAAATCTTCTCTAAAAGAATGGTGGGATCTCTTTTAGAGAACTTATTCCTCAAAGCACTCAAACCAGAGAACAAGAAGAGAGATGAGAGGGGAGGAGGAGACCACACTGGACGTCCAACCTTCTATGGTCTTTTATAATCCCACTCTCCTAGTTCTCTCTGTTATGAGTTCTTATTTGAATACAACTCTCTCTGAGGGCTAGCATGCGGACAATGGGGGATTCCTTTGGATCTGGCTCCAACTGATGCATCGGGATTCTGGACCCTACATCTCATGCAAGATCCTAACCAATAGTTAATCACAAATGACACCACTACATAAATGTAATTGCACTCTAGTCCTGTGAATTTTACAAGAAGACCCTAAACTTTCCAATTACTGTGTGCAGGCCCCTCCATCAATTATATCCATGGATCCATTGGAAATAAATTGTCTAACCATGAGGATCCACCTCTTATTATCCTTGACCCAATTAATCACATAGATCATCGATTCAATCTGATTAACTCTTAATCAGAACAGGTGCGCACTTACCGGTGATAAATTCCATTAATCAACACAAAGGGATATTTCTCTAATGAGGACAAATTTCATGTTGAGAATATATGTTCCCACAGTCCCTCCACCATTTACCCAAAATACCGAGGTGTTGATCTATAGTTGGCCTCACTCATTGGTAAGTTAAAGTAAATGCATATAAGAAACTTGAGTCTATTACTCCCTCAGGATTAAGAGGCTATTGCTTGTAAATTATGAGAGCGTTCCTTAATTTAAGACAGTATTTTGTATAAGGTGTTACTCATGGTCCTTCAGTACATCTAATGTACTAGCACAACAATCAAGAGTCTTCCACTCTCACGGTCGAGACAAACCATACTTTCTTATAGTAATTGCAGTGCTACAACCTTTTCAGATGAGATGCTCAGTCTCATCATTGGTTGTGAAATGCTTCAAGTATACGAGTTATGATCTCTGTCTCTTGCATGTGATTCGCATCCACACACATGGATCGCATTTAATATACTTTAGGCTTCCTGTTCATCTGATGAACAACCATGTCATTTTGTATCACATATGTTCAATAATCAACAGAAAACTATTCATCTCATGAATATAAGCGTAAAAATATATATCAATTATGATAATAAATAAAATTGTGTATGACATCCACTGGATTGAGGACATACAATCTAACATCATCTTTGACGTTCCACTCGATCCATATCAATGCGTATCAGAGCATCGATTCTGGCTTATTGTATCTTCACATATTGTCTCTTCGTCTCTGCATCGTAGCCAACCGCAGGTTTAATTCAGTCCATTCCCCCAAACCCCTCTAAAACCTGTTGCCATATTCAATCCCATCCAAAGCACTACACAAACTAGATTCATAGGAAAAAAAAAAAAAAAAAACCAGCACCAACTCCAGTTTTCAAACCCAACCCAACTCAATAACATAAATCCAAAAAAGAGAAAAAGAAAACTAGATCTCGGAATCCCATCTGTGTCACCCAACTCAACTTTTCCTGCCACTAGCTCACTGCATCATCATCATCATTTAGAGAGTCAGAGACACAGAGAGAAGGGGAGAGAGATGTTGTACTCCACAGGGACCCCTACAGTGCAACCTCGTGCAATAGAGGATCTGAATCTATTGCTGCCAGGCTGAAGACATGTCGTCGTCATTAACTCATATCAACACATCACCAGTCTGAAAGGATCTCTCTCTATGTAAGAAGCAAAGATGACAGAGGCAAAGGGTAGAAGTACCTACTGTGAGGTGCCCATACTTCAGATCAACTCTTTTTGCGTACCAAGCGAAAGGTCAAAAGTTTCGAGAATTTAAAAATTACCATTTAGTAGGAAGAAAGAAAAAGGCAGAGAGTTTATGGTATTTACATTATTGCCAAGTAAAATGCTAGTTGAAAGTTGAAACGAAAGGGCAGAAAGTTTATGATATTAACAGCCAACTACCCTCACTTTCTTATTTTACAAGACAAGGCTTAAGTTTGATTTAATTACACAACCACCATAACCTTTTTGCTGTTGGAAGAAAAGGGCAAAAGTTACAGTTTATTACTTTGCCATCAGAGAAAGGTAATCAGAAAAATAAGTATTAGCACCATTCCTGGCATGACTAGAGTTACTAATAATACCAGAACCGAAGTGCTAACGACAAATGTTGACAAGCTTGATGTAGAAGTCAGACAATGCATGGGATCATTGCAAGACATCAAGGTTACCTTGGTAGCTATGGATGCCCAATATGAAAACATACTCCTGCTTCTTCCTAGCAAGGCAGCAAAGCAAGTTTCCGGCAATAACAATGACACAGAGCACAATGGAATGCTTCAACATCGCATCACGATATTGGACTTTCCAAAGTTCTCAGGCGGGAAACCAACCTCATTGACATATAGGGCAAATCAATTTCTCCAAATCAAAAGGCTCCAGAAGATCAAAAAGGTCCTCTTAGCCTCCTTTCATTTAGATGGGGAAGAGTGCAATGGGTTCCAGTGGTACGAGAAGACCCATAAAGAGTTAATATGGGAGATGTTACAAAAGGCCATTTGGATACGTTTTGGTCCACTGAATATGAGAACTTCGATGAGGCTCTCTCTTGGATTTAATAAACGGGCACAGTACGAGAATACCAAGTCCAATTCGAATGCTTAGCTAATTGGGTAGAGGGATTGCCTGCAAAGGCATTAGTTTGTCTTTTCATTAGGGGACTCAAGGATGAAATTGCAGCAGAGATTAACATGTTGAAACCTGTAACTATTTCCACGGTGATTGGGCTTGCTCGAATGCAGGAAGAACAGTTGCAGTGCATATACCGAACGGAACATCCACCACCTTAGTTGCCATCGCTTTCACAAATGGGGTCCATGGGGCAGCGGATTGCACCGCCTATTTGATTGCTCACATGGCCGAGATGCAAGCCCTGAGAGAGAATGGCCTTTGCTGAAAAGTTTGGGCCCAGCTATAAATACGAAAATCAGCAATTGTTTATTCTAGAAGCCGAAGAAGAAAATGGAGGATCCTTTACTCATGCAACAACGTTTTCCCGATTTTGACCTCAAGGTTAGTTTTGAAAAGAAGGGGGGAAGGAGGGTGGAATTATAAGACGCCAACCCAACTGTGCGATAAGGGCTGAGTCATTGGATGAGCCAACAAGCCTGCTATTGTGGCCAAGAGTGTTTGGCAAGTTTGCAATAGATCACAAGCATGGTCCCGTTCTTATCCATTAAAAGTTTAGATATGGTAGAAGTCGTTGGCTATCCATTAGGAATTCAAAGACAGTAAGAGTTGTCAACAAATCCTTGGCTTGGTGATATTTTCTATCCTTATTTATAGGGATGGATCCTTGGTGACGCGGCGATCGGGTAGATCAATCTCCCGAAGGATTGATCGAATCCAAAGATGGATTCTAGCCACTAGGGCACAAACGAAATTAGGGAACAACCCATAACTCACGATAACTCAGAGGAAAGTCTTGATTAATTTATAAGCGTGTCTATTACAATGGAGGGCTTCTCTATTTATAATGTAATAAGGACTGTAAAATAGAAAGCTACTGATCTTAAAACAATAAAACAAGAAGCAATCGTAATTAAATAAACTTAAAGATAAAAGTATTATGCCACAGTAGCTTCTCAGCCAATTGGGCCTATGGGCTGAACCCAATGGACTGGGTTCGATGGCTGGGTCCATCATGTGGGCTCAAGGCCTTCCGTACTGCATCAATTCCCCCCCCCCCCCCCCGAAAAAACTCAACTCCGGCAAGTTGACAGCGTGATAATATGGGAGAGAATCCGACCACAAGTTAGGGAAAGGTTCTCAGGGGTCAAAATCAATCGCACAAACTTCAGAATATTCTTGCGGTCTGCATTTGCATTGCATGTCCTGCAAACTTCATGCAGTATTTTCCTCCGTTTAGAAGTAGATGGTAGGTGTTGTTTCTTCTCATGCCTGCATTTAGCTCGGATGTGGTGCTTTTCCCATGAGAGACTGCAATCGTAGAATCTGCCATTTTTTAAGGCAATCTGCAAGCTTCCATTGTTGATCCCTGAATATGAAGTCAATGTGAGGCACGTCAACAACTTGATGTACTTGTGAATCCTCCAAAACAATTGATCTGGTTTCCGATGATCCAAATGGATTATCTGACAGTGGCATGTCAACAAGATCTACCGGATGTTCACTCTGTTTGGTAACCTGGTCAAAGTCTTAAATGGCTGCTTCTCCTTGGTCTTTTTCTACATGTTGTGGCTCTTAAAGAACACGAACTCAATCATCTTACACATGTTCCAAATTTTCCATGAGATCAGCTTTGCCTTGACCTTGATCATCTATTGCACGCTTGATGTCTGCTGGCATGACTTGTATCTCTTGTGGTGCAATCATGACTGCTCTTTCAACTCTTTGCACTTCCGTGGCTCTTTCTTTGGTTCAGTGGAAGGAGATGATGTAGACGAAGAGGAGGTTGTTGATGTCATTGGAATGAGCATAACTCTTTTTCCATTCCACAAAATGGTATATGTATTCGCCTCTTTATCATGGTGCACTTTTCGATCAAAAACCCATGGACGTCCGAAAACAATATGAGCAATATTCATATGGATCACATCACACCAAATTTTGTCTTCATAATGGCCCATTTTGAATGATAACAAACATCCATGAGTCATGGGGATAACGTTACCATTAGACCATGTGACTTGGTAGGGCTTAGGAAGCTTCTCAATTGGCTAATAAAGTTTGTCAATGACCTCTTAAGCGACAAAACTCATTGCACTACAATTATCAATAATCAAATTAGCGGACTTGTCTTCGACTCTTACCCGCGCGTGGAATTTCTTAACCAGTCTCCATTCTTCTTCTTCCTTTTTACTTGTATTGAACAGTTGGCGAATGACAAGAGTGGGATTATCTTCTCCTGGGAAAAGTCTTTCCACAACATGAGCTCTTGATCTTTGCTGAATATTTCTTTCTTAACACTGAGATTGACACATGCGAGATTTTCGAAGCATGTGCTCAACACAAACAGCTTCTTTGTACGCTTTTGGAATGGTTTCACAAAAATTTACTTTTGCTCGTATGCTTGGTCTTAACCCTTTGATATATCGAGCTCCATCATTCTTACTGCTCTCCCATAAGCCACATAAAATTTTCAACTCCTGATATCGAGAGGTATATTCATCAACAGTTAATTTACCTTGCTTTAAATTAATGTGCTGCTCAAAGTAGAACTCTTTCTCACGGTACTGATTTCCATATCTGAACTCATACATAACAGCTTCAATGTGTCTCATGTTGATTTGATAGGCTCGGTTAATGACACTCTGAACGGGTGAGATTGGAATTGGGTCCACTGACTCTGACCAAAAATTCTGCACTCTTTTTATTTTTTGTCTTTTTTTCTGTTAATGGGCTGGATCCGGGGTCGGGCTTGGATCAGACCCAAACTGCCAAAAGGTCAGGCCCAAACTGGGAGGCCTGGTTGATTTTTCTGCAAGTGGGCTGGATTCAGGTTGAAGCTCAGGTCAGACCTAAACTCAGGTTAGGCCTAGTTGCAACTCAAGCCCAAAGCAGTAAACTGGGTTCGGTTTTGCCTGGGAACAATACCTGTGAAGAAATACCCTGCTACAGTCGTGCAGTAAAAGAATTGAAAGAGGCAGGCTCTTACTTTTTATTCAACTGCTCAGCTCGGAGAAAAGAGAGGAGTGCTGGGCGATGGAGGCAGCAGTGGTGCTTGCGCTGCTGGACGTTGGCTTGCTGCTGTTGACGGCTGGAGACGAGCACTGGAGGTACAATCGACAGGTGCCAGGTATGCTTTCTGCAACTGGTTCTCCTTCTCTTTTCTCTTCTGCTCTCTGTTTTTTTTTTCTCTGCTGGTTTCTATCTTCTTCTGCTCTCTATTTTTTTTTTTCCTATTTCTTTGCTGTTCCTTTTCTTCTCTTTCTGTACTGTTTTTTTTTTTGGTTTCTGATGGGTGAGTTTTGACAAGGCTGGAGGGACAAAGGCAGAGCGTGGGTGCCTTTGGGTTCAAGGGAGGCTGACAGCTGGCTTTTGGGTTTTGGTAATGCAGACGGAAGGTTTGGGTTTTTGGCCCAATGGGATTTTTGAGGATTGGGGTTTTGGGAGTCTGGGTACTAGGATGGGTTCGATTTGGGTTTGGTAAGGGTTCGGTGGTGCTGGGAGATGAAAGAAGGTTAAGGGATTTTGGGGTTTTGGGTTTTCGGGGAGGAGAATGGATCGGCTGGGGTGAAGGTGGACAGGATGATGGGTTTGGTCGGAATGGGGGCTGAAGGGATGAATGGATGATGAGATTGTGGATGGTGGATGTCGACAGTGATGGATGGATAAGAAGAAGATGATGAACGGAGGTGATGGGAGAAAATCCAGGAAGGACAGACGTCTCCCTGACGATCGCTCTTCGGCTCTGATACCAATTGACGCAGCGATCGGGTAGATCAATCTCCCGAAGGACTGATCGAATCCAAAGATGGATTCCAGCCACTAGGGCACAAATGAAATTAGGGAACAACCCGTAACTCATGATAACTTAGAGGAAACTCTTGATTAATTGATAAGCGTGTCTATTACAATGGAGCCTTCTCTATTTATAATGTAATAAGGACTCTAAAATAGAAAGCTACTAATCCTAAAACAATAAAACAAGAAACAATCCTAATTAAATAAACTTAAAGATAAAAGTATTATGCCACAGTAGCTTCTCTGGCAATTGGGCCAGTGGGCTGAACCCAATGGACTGGGTTCGATGGCTGGGTCCATCATGTGGGCCTAGGGCCTTCAGTACTGCATCACTTGAAGGGATCAATTTTCAATTCATTTCTATCTTTGTAGTCAGCAATAGCTATTTAATAGTAGATGATTAATGAGAAATATATAAAAAATTATCCCCAAAATCTATGCTTGCACAAGGAGGTCTATTCCATCCCGAATTTGGACAATTTTCTCTTAAGGAGGTTTAGTCCATCCTCGAATTACGTTTCCATATTTGACATTCCACTCGATCCTTATCATAAGCCTTCTACGGAACAATAACATTCACAGTTGAGATTTTCAGTGAAACATAATACAAAGTATAATATTTTTAAGATTAGTTGAGATTTTCAGTGAAACACAATACAAAGTATAATATTTTTAAGATTAGTTGAGATTTTCAGTGAAACACAATACAAAGTATAATATTTTTAAGATAAAAGGCAGTCAAAACCATTATTTTACCAAAAAGCCTCAGAACAGCCATTGCAAATTTATCTTACTCTGTACATAGTTTATAATTCAGTTTTCCTTGTTACTCTTTCAATCCCCTCATCATTTCCTCTTATAAAGCGAGCAATAATGTCACGCCCCCAAAATTGAAACCGGGGTTATGCATGAGATTTGGGCCAATTAAAATTTTTCCAACATTAATCAAATGCAACATGGCCCCAATCATGTCCTACATGATCGAAGTCCGCGGTGAGATATAAATATCTGCTCGGTAACCGTAAAACACAGTGGAACATCATATTAAACAAATGGTACGATATAATATCTCAGAGTATGCACATCTTTCTTTTCTATAGTTTAAGTTTAGCAAAAGATAGCAAAAGTATATTAATTAATGGCTTCTATCAAAACCTAAGCTGAAAGAGAATAAATACGAACTAACCAAAGTATGAAGGCACTCGTGTGCTGGTCACGACAACAATACTGTCGACACATAACTCGTACTCACCATCAGGCTAAATTACCTGAAGCGACGCCCCACTTTCCCAAAGGTAATTGTACCCGGTACCTATGCACCAAGAGGCATCAGACACGACGGTCGGCAGGCAGATATAAATATAAAACATCAATAGATATGCAGAACGAATCAGAGTAAACGATAAACAAGATCATAAGACATTCATAGCATCCTGATCGTATGAAGTGCCTAGCATTCGAATCAATTTCAATCTAACATAAACATCTAGCAAGATAGGCGGTCCACATATGCTAATTACCACGGGATAGTATCATTGCCCTCCCATACTCACATTGAGTCGTGGTGGAGATATCAAGACACATGATATACATGGCAACAAGACACGGGATAAAAAGCCCGACAAACAAGACACATGATAAATCTTGGCAACAAGACACGGTAATGACCCAGCAACGAGCAAGATAGATTCCAAATCGTACTGCGCAGACGTTCATTAAGGTCCTCACACGGATGGTGCCCCATCTGTGTTGGGCGATATACAGCTGAGTGGTGCCTGACACAAAGATTCCTAGACAATAGTGGGGGGGCTAGGCCTTTTTGCGTGAACAAGATTCATCAACAAAAGAGAGACTACTTTCCATTATGAAGTCAAGATCAATCAAGATTGAGATAGGTTGTAACCCGATACAACCTGATTAATCGTGAAAGACGTCGGCTCAAAACATCTTCATATATAGTCAAATGAGTCCAAAAAGGTAGCCAAGGTCTCACCTAAGTCCGTACAAGATAGGGTCTAAAAGGCCTTTCCAAAAGGTGCCACGATTCATTCGGTCGACCCAGCCGTTGGTCAATACCCGGTCGACCCGACCCAGTTTAGTCGACCGGAAGTTGTAAACAAATGGAGTGTACGGTGTTTTTTATCAGGCTCCAGGGAGCCTGACTGTATGTGGCCGGTCGACCTGGTCTCTTTGGCCGGTCGACCGCATACACTGCAGTTAGAGAACCTCAGTTCTATAACTGAAGTGAAATGGGTGGAAACCCCTTTTCAAAATCCCAGAACATGTAATCAGTCAATATGAAGGGCCTAACCCTTCCATTCTAATCCTGCAAACAAAGAGAATAGGGCGTTGCCCTCTCCACATACATCCATACCCACTCTCATCAAGTCCATTCAAACCAACAACCATCCCATTCAATCTATCCATCCAATTAAGAAACCATTTCATTAAACATATAGATCCCATTATCATGTTTTCAAACATCTAAGGTATCAATGAGCATGTGGTCATCTAAATCATCATCAATCATCAAATCAAAGGGGAGACGAACATATCTAAGCATATATATAAATCTCTACTTGCCTTTGGTTGAAAATGCCCAAATCCACAAATCCTAGCTCCATAGCTCAACAAACCAAACCTAAGGGATAATTAGCAAAATAAAACTAAATTAAAACATAAACCAAAAGAAAGGGGAGCAAGCTCTAAGCTATCTAGCACACTACTACACCCAAAATACATTAACCCAAACCTAAGGGAAAAGAGGGGCTTACCATACAGATGGGTGGATGGAGTGGTGGCTTGAAATTGAGGAAGAGATGCTCGCGGGGTCCATGCGAAGATGGTGATGATCGGAGGTGCTGGGGCTGCCTTTGCAGTCCATTTCCAGCAAGGTGGGTGAGAGAGATTGAAAGAAAGAGAATGAGGGATGGGACTGAAATTGAGATGGGGAGGTTGTGGGGCACACTTGATTGGTGGCCCACTAAATTGGTGGTGATGGGGATCTTGGTGGTCCATTGGATGTAAGAACGAATGAAGACAAAAAGTGAAGGAAGGAATTAAAAGAGAGAAAGAGATAGAAAATGGGGAGGTGGGGTCTCACGTGAATAGTGAAATGGGTGGGGGATTCAATCCATGGAACAAGGAGATGGGAGAAAGAGAAAGAAATAGAGAAAACAGAGGAAGAGAGAGAGTGAAATGGTGAGATGGGTAAGTCAACTCACGTTGACAGTGAGTGGGGTGAGAAAGAAAGAAATGAAAGAAAGATAGTAAGAGAGAGAGAATGAGATGGGTGAGGGGTACCTCACGTTGGCAGCAAGGGGGTGGAGGGAGAGATGAGAGAAAAAGAAAGAAAACAGAGAAGGAAGAGAGAAACAGAGAAGGGGGAAATGGGGGAAAAACAGAGAGGTGGGGTTGCCGCGAGCTGGGAAGAGGGAGAGAGATGGAGTGGGTTGGGTTCGCCGGAGATGGGGAAGCTTGGCGGTGGTGCAGGTGATGGCGCCGAGATAGTGGGGCAGCAACGGTTGGGAGAGGGAGATGAGAAGAGATGGGAGAAGGAGAGGAGTCCGGTGGTGGTGATGGTGGCGGCGGTGTCGGTGGCAGCGGCGTCACGACGGAGGGAGAACGAGAGAAGAAGAAAAGTGGGAGAAGGGGTTGCTGTGTTGTGAAAGGGGGGAAAAATGAGGCAGATGGAATGAGATGGGGAGGTGGTCCATCGTGACCTAGTAAAGGGAAATGGGGAAAGTGAGGTGGGTGGGGGATTTGCACGTGGGTTAAAGGGTGGGGTATGATGGGAGTGAGATGATGGGGTAGGGTTCACATTGGATTAGGTTAGGTGGGGTGGGGTTTGACTTTTGGGAAATAATAAAATAAGCTTAGGTGGGTTCTGGTTAGGTCAAGTTTTGGGTCGGGTTCTAGGGTCCGGATCGGGATGCAACAGAAGGACAAAGTCCAGGAAATTAGGTAATCTACCCAATGGTGCCAAAATCTCGAAAAGCGGAAAATACTAAAAAGCCCTCGGAACTTTCCGGGAATAACGACACATGCCTACTGTACCCAAACGGCTTGGATCTCAACCCAACTTCGCACGCGCGATCCTAAAGATTAATCGAAGCTATTTGGCTTATAAACGAGTTTAATTAGCTAAAAGTACAATTAACTAAGCTAATTACAATCTTGGAATTTTGGGATGTTACAAGTAACAATGGTACTGTGTCTTTTTGATAACCAATCAGGTGAAATATTACTTCTAATTATCCATTTTACAATGTTAATTTATCAGGACTTTTTTTCTCCTTAATCCACATCTCATTCATGATGCTTCATTGTTTCGTAACTTATGCTGACAGGCCGGTGGGCTGGATCAGCTTACACTGGATAGCTTATATGATGATGCATTGAGGCAAACAAACCAGAACGTGAGCTATAATCCATGGGAGGCAGCACCTATGGCTGGTCCCGTGATGCCACAATTTATGCATGACCCATTCTATGCATCTAATGCAGTAGCTGCACCACCTTCAGTGCAGATGGCTGCCATGGTCAACCAACAGCAGGCCTTCTTGTTGCAGCAGCAGATGATGGGCCATCCACCACAACAGACACTGAATCCATTTAGCAATCTGTACAACGCAGGAGTCCAACCATATGGCTCGGGCATGCCACCGCCTTACAATCCATACACGGGTCTCATTTAGAGACGGAATAATAGCAGATTCCTACAACGGGAAGAGCCAGAAAACATCCCACGGAATATTGAGGCTCAAAATAGGAATCTCAATGGCTTTGGTTGATTTATTAATTATGCAGACACGGGTCGGTTTTCAATAATGTCTTGAGATCTTGTGAATTATTTTGGATTTATAGGTCTGTTCCATAGTGAATGCTTATATAGATGCTTATTTTGTGTAATTTTTATTTTTTGTATCTTCTTGTAGAGGATATTGCATGAGGTGACTCTTCTGTGATTAATGTTTTTCCCTCCCTGTATTATGGATTCTTGTATTGTTGGATGAATTAAAGCATTTGTAGGGGTAACCCGATTGCGGTGAGTTCCTTGTGACTTTTACGCTTCTGATTCACCATATGAGAGATCGATGATGGAAAAGTTTTAGTACAAACATTTTTTAATTGCTCAAATGCCTGCAATAGAGATTTGACGTCCCTGACTGAATATCCAGGCAGCCAAAACTAAGGTTACTTTCAGATGGGCCCTAAAGATTCTGGTTGAGAGGGGATTGGAATTGACTGGCTTGTGAGTGTTGACCCGTGTCCTTGCTAACCATGGTTACTATGATGCGTTTGACTTCGTATCATCTTGCTTATGGATTTTAACTTTTTGGGCCTGTGTGCCTGCGGCAGGTTTAGATTCGAACCTAGATTGGGGATATTCATTAGCCATTTTTCTTGAGAAGAATCAGTTAAAAAGTCCGCAATAAGCTTCCTGCCCATTTGGAAATTTTTGTGGATGAGAAATGATTATATTTTACCTGCCCAAGTTTTCCCTTTGCTTTTTATTTTTTAAAATTTTCTGCTTTGTGTGATGTATGCTCCTTTTTTTTAATATAATTCTAATGTTACAGTTAAAAAGAAAAAAAATATATTACAAGTGACAACTGTGAGTTCTGTACATGCAAGTAAAATCTGAATCAGGAGCCCTACTTAATGCAAATTTAGACCCTGGGAAAAATACTATTCTAGTTATACAAGAGTGCGATATTGCACGGCCACATCGCCAGTTTTTCAAAGAAGGAAATTTCAGCGAGCTTCACTACATTCTTGGGCACAACATCTAGGACTTATATCAATTTCTTTTCAACAAATTTTTTTTTTTCTTATCGACGAGAAAACATGGAATGAGACCTCAGTAAAACAACTCAAAACCCCACCGAATGTAGGAGTTTAATTCATTACTTGTGCGATATCGCATAGCCACTTGGCAAGCTCCCCAAAGCATAAAATTTTAGTGAGCTTCAGTGCATTCTTAGGCACAACACCTGAGACTG
Source organism: Cinnamomum chago (assembly GCA_038049695.1). Classification (NCBI taxonomy): domain Eukaryota; kingdom Viridiplantae; phylum Streptophyta; class Magnoliopsida; order Laurales; family Lauraceae; genus Cinnamomum; species Cinnamomum chago. Next base: position 44,524,954 of record CP142458.1, read on the forward strand.
TATTCAATTTTTTATCAGTTCATTTTTTTTTTCCCTTATCAACGAGAAAAACATGGAATAAGATATCAGAAAAAACAACTCAAAATTCCACCAAATTTGGGAGTCTTATTCATTGCTTCTTGTGCGATATTGTACAATCACTTGGACAGTTCCCCAGAGCATGAAATTACAATGAGCTTCACTGCATTCTGAAAGTCCGGGATCCGAACCCTAAAGTGGGGGTGAATAGGGTGAGCTTGACTTAGTGACCAATTATTCCAAAATTTAACTTATTTAAAACAATTACTCACAAGTGATGACATAGAACAAAAGTGCAGAAGTTAACAAAAATAATCACCACAAAGTATTCACCGTAACACAATGATTTATCATCCACTACTGACTTGTGATACTATATACCATCGGATTTCCACTATCTATGCTTTTCAATAGCCTAAGCAATAAGCTTTACAACATGCTTTTCAAGGCTAAGCAACAACCTTATAATAACTTTCCAAGGCTAAGCAATAATCTCTTGGGTTTTTATGGTTCACTCATAACCTTTACACTAATGCTTTTCTAAGGCTAAGCAATAACCTATAACTCTAAGAATGGTTGTCTCTAAGAAGTGTCCACACAACACTTGAAGAGATACAGTTTAAGCTCAATTACAAAGCCTCTTAATTAGGCGGATATGAAATTGTAAATCTAACTCAACACATACACTATATGAATACAAAGATGAATGCTCTATGTGTATGAATGAAAACTTCAATCAAGCTTAGAAATGATAGCTCAATGAATATAAGCTTAAAGCTTTTGAAAGTTTAAATCACAAATGTTTTGATTGAAGTGAAAATGCTAATCACATGTTTTTTAAATAAACAATTTGTCAAGATATGACTTATCAAGTTATGCACGTTGTATTGAAATTTCAAATCTAAAACATGTGATGCATGAGCATAGTTGTTTTCAAAACAAAATTAGTTTGCCTATGTGTTCATGGAATAAAAACAACTAACTAGAGATTCAACCAAGTATGAGATTCATGCTATGAGAGAAATCAAAGTTTTAACAAAGCATGAAACCATTATGATATGAAAGTTAAGACAAACTTGGTTTGAATCTAAATAAAGAATCCAAAACAACAAAGAAACTCAAAATGAATTACATGTAATGGATTCGTCAAATCATAGTTAGCATGCTAAAATAGATTTACTAATCATTTAAACAAAGCATGAAAACATATGATAAGGAAAACTAAGCTTACTTAGACGATTTACTCATGATTCCAAGCTTTATCTTCCCTTTATGATCATCTAGCCTTTCTTAGCTCATTCCCCTTTGTTAGGCCTCAAAACACCTTAAGGAGTAACTCTTGGTTTCTTAATTTTGGCCTTGGAATGAGCTGGTTATAGAGAAAAAGTTGTCCAATGGCTATCTGGTCGGTTAACCGACTTCAAGTTCGGTTAATCGAACTCCCAACGATAAAATTATTAGTTTGTATGGTCTTAATCCATCGGATGATGTAATAAATTGATTAATTCTTTATTTATTAATAATATCATGCTTTCCTTTCATGTGATGAATGGTGTTTTATTACTTTATGAACATAACCAATACATATAACATAATGGTTCATGAGATGAATCGAGTCCCATTAGTATATTAGATGTGGGCATCTCATGTGATAAGGTTGTGGCACTTTGATTACTATGAGATAGTGTGATTTGTCTCGATCATTAGAATGTAAGATTCTGGATCATGGTACTGGTACATAAGATGTATTGAAGGACCATGAGAAGCACCTTATGGAATACTGTCTTTATTTTTAAGGTTTGTTCTCATAATTCCCTAACAATAGACTCTCAATCTTGAAACATTGATGGACTCAAGTTTCTGTCTATTCATTTGCTTTGAGTCACCAATGAGTGAGGCCAACTGTAGGTCATTACCTCAGTGTCTTGGGTACGGGTAGTAGGACTGTGAGAACATTCAATGATCAAGATGGAATCTATCTATATCATCCCCCTGTGCCAATTAATAGATTTATCATTGGTAAGTGCGCACCCATCTCGATTAAGACTTAATTGGATGATACTGATGATCACTGTGATTAATTGGGGCTCAAGGATAAAAAGATGTGGATCTAAGATTGGAAGGGACATGTTTAATCCAATTGATCCATGGATATTGATAGAGGGGCCTACTTGTGGTAATTGAGAAGTTTAGGGTTTTCTTTGTAATATATTTCTAAGACTGGAGTGTAATTGCATTTATATAGTGGTGTTACTTGCAATTAACTGTGGGCCCGGATTGCACATGAGATGTGGGGTCGCGGTGTCCCAGTTTGGAGCCAGCTTTCTATGGAATCCCTAGTGGTCCCCACGCTAGCCCAAGTAATTAGCAAATTACTAATTCTACTTGAACTCTAAAAGGAATGAAATAGAAAGTTATTATTTCTATTTGAAGTGAGACTTCTAATAGTGGTAATAGTAGGTTACTAATTGTTGTGGAAGTGAGACTTTTATAATAATTACAAATGAGAAAATTACTAATTCTTAGTAGAAGTAGGACTTCTATTTTAATTAGTAAGAGAAGAGGTTGCCAAGCTATAAAAGGAGAGGAAAAGGGGTTGGGCGTCCCATGTTTTGTTCCATGCCCAAGGAGAGTCACACCCAAGAGTTGGACGTCCTTCTCAAGTGCAAGAGTTGCACGCCCACTTCTCTTTCTTGTCTTCCGGTTCCTTAAGAGCTTTTAGTTGGTTTTCTCTTGAAGATCCCTCCATTCTTCTTGAGAAAAGAGATCTGATTGCGGGTCATAGCATGGAAGACAACAAGGTCTAGAGATCCTAATTTGCTTCAAGAAGAGTTCTTGTTCAAACTTATTGTCTTCTTCTCCATTACAGCGTTACCGGGCTCCATAGGTATAATCTACTTCTCTATATGTTGTGGATTGTTTGTGGTTGCATGGTGCTGCTATTTCTATCTTCTAGATAGAGTTTATTGCTGTACATGGTTGATGAGATTGAGTGATTGGATCATGGATGTGGTTTATGGCCTTATGAGTACTTGATCCCTGAGTCAAGTGAGTCAAAAAGTTTTGAAAACCTATCCACGAGGCCCACCTACTTCCAACAATTTGTATCAGAGTCATACCTCATCTTTAATCATGTTAGGTCAGTAGTCTAGATCTAGTCTTTGCATGAGATGTGAAGAGGATAGACCTAGGGCTTTGTAAGGATCAGATTTGATGTGTGTATGCATATTGTATCTTGTATAAATGCAACAGAAAGGACTGGTTCGGACAAGAAAAGTGTTTTCTGCAGGAATTCCAAGCAGGTCGCTCGAGCTGACCTCCTTTCGCTCGAGTGGATTGTTAGATTGTATGGACTCAATCCATCAGTTGATGTAATAAATTGATTAATTTCTTTATTTATCAATGAAATCATGATTTCCTTTCATGAGATGATTGATATTTTATTGCTTAATGCACATAACCAATACATATGACATAATGGTTCATAAGATGAACCGGGTCCCATTAGTATATTAGATGTGATATATGTATATGGATGAGATCCACATACGGGAGATATGTGTCACAAATCTTATACTTAAAAATATCTTCATAACCATTGATGAGATTGGACATCTCATCCGGTAAGGTTGCAGCATTTTAAACACTATGAGATAGTGTGATTTGTCTCAATCATCAGAATGAAAGATTCTAAGTCATAGTGCTGGTATATTGGATGTATTAAAGGACCATGAGAAACACCTTATGAATACTGTCTCGATTTAAAGACTGCTCTCATAATTCCCTAGCAATAGGCTCTCAATCCTGAGATATTGATGAACTCAAGTTTCTATCTATACATTTTCTTTGAGTCACCAATGAGTGAGGCCAATTGTAGGTCAACACCTCGATGTCTTAGGTACGTGGTAGTAAGGACTGTGGGAACATCCAATGATCAAGATGAAATCTATCTATACTATCCCCTTGTACCAATTAATGGATTTATCATTAGTAAGTGCGCATCCATCTCGATTAAGAGTTAATTGGATGGTACTGATGATCACTGTGATTAATAGAGGCTCAAGGAGAATAAGATGTGGGTCCACGATTGGATGAGACAGATTTAATCCAATTGATCCATGGATAATGATGGAGGGGCCTACTTGTGGTACTGGGGAAGTTTATGGTCTTCATTGTAATTTATTCCTAAGACTGGAGTGCAATTGCATTTATATAGTGATATTTTTTCAATTAACTGTGGGCTCGGATTGCACAGGAGATGTGGGGTCGCGGTGTCCCAGTTGGAGCCAGCTTTCTAAGGAATCCCTAGTGGTCCCCACGCTAGCCCAAGATATTAAAAAGTTACTAATCTTACTTGAACTCTAAAAGGAAAGAATTAGAAAGTTACTATTTCTATTTGAAGTAGGACGTCGAATAGTGGTAATAGTAAGCTACTAATTTGTGTGGAAGTGTGACTTCTAATACAATTAGTAAGAGAGTCATAAGAGGAGGTTTGTAGGTTATAAATATAGGAGAATATAGGGTTGGACGTCCCATGCAAATCCCCACCTAGGGATTCACGCCCAACCATTGTTTGTGCAAGTGTTGCACATCTTTTCCTTCTCCTCTCTCTCTTCTAGTTCCTTGGAGTTTCTAGTAGGGTTTTCTCTTGGAGATCTAACCTATCTTCTTGAGAAAAGCGATTCTGATTAGAGGGTCATAGCGTGGAAGATCAATAGGTCTTGGAGATTCTTGTTTGATACGTGAAAGAGTTTCATCATCAAAGAACGATGCAACCTCTCCATTAGAGCACAACCGATCTCCTAAGGTATAATCTACTTCCTTGCATGTTGTAGATATTTATGGATGCTTGTTGGCTGCTGTACTATCTTCTAGGTAGGTTTATTTACTGATCATGATGGCGGAGATTGAGGACATGGATCCTGGATTGGGACTGATAGCCTTCTGGATACTTGATCCCTGAGTCAAGTGGGTCAAAAAGTTTTGAAAATCAATCAACGAGGCCCACCTACTTCCAACATGGACGAGGTTCTGGAAGAGTCCGATCGAGCGGATCCCAGTCCGCTTGAGCGAACAGTGTGCAGAATTTTCTTTTTTGATAGTCCGGAATTTTCATCATGAGATGATGAATGGTATCTTCTTAAACCTAGTTCCTACTGTGTTCATGATACTAACTTTGCAGGTTCATGTCCTCTCCATATGACCCACAAGTCTTTTTCTTTCTATTTATGGTTGATGGTTTATTTTAGGCAAGTTGTAAAGGGCAAGGCATGGTGAATTTCCCTACAGCCCTTTTATTTTCATGTTCAGATTACCATGCAAGTCTCATCATTAAGCCATAGGAATTTATGTAATTTTTTCTAAATTTGTAAATTCTAGCGATGTCCGAGACAAGGAAGGAAAGTGAAGTTGGACTACTAATCAAATAGTTTGAAGATTACCAAAAGCGTTTTGGAGATGCCCAAAGAGTTTGAGGAATCCCAAAGTTTTGGAAAGTCTAGAAGTCCAAGAGTCTATTCCGCTTGGGCCATGTGGTGGAGATGACTAGTTTCTATTTTTGCACTTTCTATTTGTGGATGGTTGCTTTTATAGAATGTTTCCAAATCTGATTCGAACATAGCAATTTCCAAAACTGGTCAAATCAAATTAACTTTTGGAAAGAGTTTTAATTAGTGCTGGTGGACCCATGAGATGGACCTATTGGTAACACTAGTCTTAGAAACTGAATTTTTTTTAAAATAACTTGACTTGGAACCAATCATTGGTCATATCATGAGATGATTTTATGTCTATATATGTGGGCCCATATACCTATAAGGAAATCCTCAATTCTAAAATATTAAGTGGGAGCGGGGCATTTAAATTTAGAAATCCTCATTGTTTTCCACCATAGGTCCATTGTAAGGAAAGTATTAGCTTCGCGCCATCTTGAGAATGGTCATTCCCCATGGAGGGCTTTTATTTGTCTGGTTACTAGATATGGATCTCCTATGGATAGTGTTGGTGAGACAAGGCAGGGGCCCACTCCCCAAGGAGGAGCTGCCAGCAACGGTTGTCATGCAATGCCAGTTGGTGGGTCACACTTAACTAAAATAATGATGTAGTATCCCCAAGAATTTGCCTCATGTATTTTAGAAACCAAAGCTAATCAAGAGTCATACATTATTTGGTATGAGATACCTAGATGATAATGAATGATGGGGATCATGGATAGTTGGTCTTAATCTTAATTTTGACCAACTTTGATCCGCACCAATCTAGGTGGTATTCGTACTCTCAAAGAAGGCATACCCCAAGGGGATTGAGATTCCGATGTCTTCTGAATTTAGTGATTATGAGGATTCACACATAAATTTGGTAGAATACTAAACCCTTATGTCATTTATATTCTTTAATTGAATGTATGGTTATGTGCTATAATTTTTTAAAGCATGAATTTGAATACTTTCAATCCACTTGCGACCATCCTCAACAAGAATAAGTTGGTGGGATCCAACTATGTTGACTAGAAACGGAACCTGGATATTGTCCTGACTACTTCAGGATATAAACATGTCCTTACCAAACCCCCCCCCCCCTAATGAGCCTGGGCCGAATGCATCACAGGAAGAAAATGAACTTTACACCAAATGGACTAAAGACGATGAGATGGCTAGATGTTACATCCAGGGAAGTTTAGGGTATTCTTTGTAATATTTACCTAAGACTGGAGTGCAATTGCATTTATATAGTGGAGTTATTTGCAATTAACTGTGGGCCTGGATTGCACATGAGATGTGGGGTCGTGGTGTCCCAGTTGGAGCCAACTTTCTATGGAATCCCTAGTGGTCCCCACACTAGCCCAAGATTGGATCATTACTAATTCTACTTGAACTCAAAAGGAAGGAATTAGGAAGTTAAGTTACTAATTCTTAATAGAAGTATGACTTTTATTTCAATTGGTGAAAGAGGAGGTTCCTAGGCTATAAAAGGAGAAGAAGGAAGGGTTGTACGTCCTATGCATTGGAGTTCACGCCTAGCCCTCTCAAGTGCAAGAGTTGCACGCCCACTTTTTTTTCTTCTCCATTAGAGTACTACCGGGCTCCAAAGGTATAATCTACTTATTCCTATGTTTTGGTTGCATGGTGTTGCTGATTTCTATCTTCTAGATAGAGTTTATTGCTATACATGATTGATGAGTTTGAGGGATTGGATCCTGGATTGGGTTTTATGGCCTTATGGGTACTTGATCCCTGAGTCAAGCGGGTCAAAAAGTTATGAAAACCTATCCACGAGTCCCACCTACTTCCAACAGACTGAAGCAGGCATCCCGAAGATGGAATATCTCTTTTGACCAGGCAATCAAGTCATTTGGTTTTTGTCAGAATCCGGTTGAGTCATGTGTGTACATGAAAAACGAAGGTGACATGGTAGTTTTTCTGGTATTATATGTCGATGACATCCTTCTCCTCGGGAAAGACATATGAATGTTGTCAACGGTGAAAGTTTAGTTAGCCAAGACTTTTGATATGAAGGACTTGGGAGAAGCTAACTACATCCTAAGGATGAAACTCCATCAATATCAGAAAAATAGGATGATTGGCTTATCCCAAGCTGCATAAATAGATAAGGTATTGGTACGATTTAGATAAGGTATTGGTACGGTTTGCTATACAAGACTCCAAGAAGGGTATTACACTTTCCAGGCATGGAGTGCACCTTTCCAAGGATTAGTGTCCCAAGACACCTGATGAAAAGGAGCAAATGAGGTCAATACCATACGCTTCTGTTGTTGGTAGCCTCATGTATGCTATGCTATGTACTAGATCGAATATTTTTCATGCAATGGGCCTAGTCAGTAGATATAAGTCGAACCCAGGTCCTGACCATTGGACTGTTGTAAAGTGTATTTTCAAATACTTGAGAAGGATTAGAGATTACATGTTGATTTACGACAGTAATGAGTTAATTCCAGTCGGATACACAGATTCTGACTTCATGTCAGATAAGGATTCCAGGAAATCCACCTCTGGTTATGTGTTTATGCTTGGTGGCGGAGCTATCAGCTGGAGGAGTATTAAATAGGAATATACTGTAGATTCCACCTCGGAGGCTGAATATGTAGCGGCTTGTGAAGCAGTTAAGGAAGCAGTATGACTCAAGAGATTCCTTATGAACTTGGGGTGGTACCTTTGGCGCGATAGCCGCTCACAGTTTATTGTGACAGCAGTGGGGCAATCGCTTAGTCCAAGGAGCCTAGGAGTCATAAGAACCAAACGCACGCACAAAGGAAGTATTACTTGGTTAGAGAGATTGTGCAGAGAGGTGATATTGCAATCACCAAGATAGCCTCTACGGCAGATCCCTTTACTAAGCCTTTGACTACCAAAATCTTTGAGCAGCATGTAGTTGGGATGGGCATGAGATGCAACCCCGACTGGCATTGAGCCCAAGTGGGAGATTATTAGTTTGTATCGTCTCAATCCATCGGATGATGTAATTAATTGATTAATTCTTTATTTATCAATAATATCAGGCTTTTCTTTCATGTGATGAATGGTGTTTTATTACTTTATGCACATAACCAATACATATGACATAATGGTTCATGAGATGAACCAGGTCCCATTAGTATATTAGATATGATATATGTGTATGGATGAGATCCACATACGGGAGATATGTGTCACAAATCTTATACTTAAATATCTTCACAACCAGTGATGAGATTGAGCATCTCATTTGATAAGGTTGCAGCACTTTGATCACTATGAGATAGTGTGATTTGTCTCGATCATTAGAATGTAAGATTCTGGATCATAGTGCTGGTACATAGGATGTATTGAAAGATCATGAGAAGCATCTTATGGAATACTGTCTTTATTTTAAAGGTCTGATCTCATAATTCCCTAGCAATAGACTCTCAATCCTGAGACATTGATGGACTCAAGTTTTTGTATATTCATTTGCTTTGAGTCACCAATGACTGAGGCCAACTGTAGGTCATCACCTCGGTGTCTTGGGTACGTGGTAATAGGACTGTGGGAACATTCAATGGTCAAGATGGAATCAATCTATATTATCCTCTTGTGCCAATTAATGGATTTATCATTAGTAAGTGCGCACCCATCTCGATTAAGAGTTAATTGGATGGTACTGATGATCACTGTGATTAATTGAGGCTCAAGGATAAAAAGATGTGGATCTAAGATTGGAAGGGACATGTTTAATCCAATTGATCCTTAGATATTGATAGAGGGGCCTACTTGTGGTAATTGGGAAGTTTAGGGTCTTCTTTGTAATATATTCCTAAGACTGGAGTGCAATTGTATTTATATAGTGGTGTTACTTACAATTAACTGTGGGCCCAGATTGCACATGAGATGTGGGGTCGCGGTGTCCCAGTTGGAGCCAGCTTTCTATAGAATCCCTAGTGGTCCCTACGCTAGCCCAAGTAATTAGCAAGTAACTAATCCTACTTGAACTCTAAAAGGAAAGAATTATAAAGTTACTATTTCTATTTGAAGTGAGACTTCTAATAGTGGTAATAGTAGGTTACTAATTGTTGTGGAAGTGAGACTTCTATAATAATTAGAAATGAGAAAGTTACTAATTCTTAATAGAAATAGGACTTCTATTTCAATTGGTAAAAGAGGAGGTTGCTAGGCTATAAAAGGAGAAGAAGGGAGGGCTGGATGTCCTATGCATTGGAGTCCACACCCAGCCCTCTCAAGTGCAAAAGTTGCACGCCCACTTCTTTTCTTCCTCTCCTAGTTTCTTTTTCTATTTTCCTTAGAGCTTCTAGTTGATTTTCTCTTGAAGATTGCACCATTCTTCTTGCTAAAAGAGATCTGAAACGGGTCATTGCGTGAAAGACATGGTCTTGGAGATCCTAATTCGCTACAAGAAGAGTTCTTGTTTAAGTAATTTGTCTTCTTCTCCATTAGAGCACTACCGGGCTCCAAAGGTATAATCTACTTATTCCTATATTGTGGATTATTTTGGTTGCATGGTGTTGCTAATTTATATCTTCTAGATAGAGTTTATTGCTATACATGGTTGATGAGTTTGAGGGATTGGATCCTGGATCGGGTTTTATGGCCTTATGGGTACTTGATCCTTGATGTCGCGAGCCCGGACCGAGGAGGAGGGCCCGGGCCCCCGGCTGTCAGGTGTTGGTGGATTGATTTAATTTCCCACAGGTTTCCGCGGTGAGGATTCCGAGACACGTGGAATCTAACTCACATGATCAAGTATGCGGAAGCGTGTAGCAAATCACATCATGTCAAGCATGAATAATATTTTAAGTTCAAGAATAACATTAACAAGACAAGGTATCACAAGTAGGAAATATCACATAGCATTCCCAACATGATTCAAGTTTGAAAGCTAAACAGAAGTGAGTTAAGTTCGTTACAATCCAAAATAAGAGGCCAACAAAGGCCAATACAGTACTAAAAGTTCAACAGAACCCAAGACAAAATGAATCGGAACTCAAGACCCCGCCCGATGTCTAGTTGACGTCGTCGAGTTGCCACTCACAAGCTGGGAGTGGCTCAATAGCTTCCTCCTGACGCTCCTCCTCAAGGGCAATGTCACCTGCACCTGGACACCAAAATAGACAAGCATCAAACACGACGGTTTGGCAGGTAATCAATTTAGGCATAAGCATGAACTAATGAATGTTTAAAGGAAACATGCTAAAACATTTTGCTAAATTTGAAACAATTACTTGACTGAGGTACATTTCAAAAATAAGAACAAAACTAAGATACAAAACATGCTAAGATACAAAAACAAGCTAGCATGAATACTTATATATCATGAATAGTTAGTCTACAAAGAGCCCATCCTTTCTCTATCATTCATATAATGAAAAGAGCAAGCGCACACGACAAGCACAATATACATAATATAAACAAGACACGATTCCCATATATACGGGGATTCCGGTCGCGGAACCGGACATGCACGATGTGTAATAAAATACACGACCAATCTGCAGATAGTCCACATGTTTAAGGACCTCCGGACAGTGGATCAGACTGAAGGGGCAGTCCAAGCTCAGTGGTGTTCACTTGAATTCATGAATGCACAAAACACGGCGAAACACGTATTAAACCAAATCAAACTTGAAGGGGGAAATCACTTATCAAAACTAAACAAGACACGGCTAGCAAGAGGTATAAATATATATGCATAACACGCTTAAGAAGTGATCCCCTTTTTATTCTTGAAACAATCTTCAAACAAGCTTATACTTAATTTCAAAACGAGTACACGATGATACTTGTTGCACCAAAACTAAAGTTCGAAAGCAAAGTCTATTAAGCATATGTAAGGACCATTCATTGACCCTTGTGTAATTGAAACCCAAATGTCTGAAAATAAAACGGATTGGTGCCCCCGAAGTTAGATTACATTTTATATTTCAGTTGCACAATGTCAAGCTAAAAGCCCCATAATATATTATAGTTTTCATTTATGTAGAAATCCTTCTAAAACAGCTCATCTCGCAGTTTCGGTTACCTCTCGGTCACCTGTCGGTCGCCCGAGGTGGGGTATTTCGGCTAGCCAACAACTAACCGACAGATTTTATCCTGGAAATCTCTGCTCTCGGGAAATGGAACCGAACCAAGTTCGGTTGGCTGTCGGCTGATGGAAGTGGGAATGTCGGTTAGCCGACAGCTGTCCGAAATCTTTCCTGATAAAATGCCGGTCTCGGGTAATGGAACCGACAGGGTTCGGTTAGGTGTTGGTTAGCCGAAATGGGCATTTTTGGCTAGCCGACGGCTGACCGACGCTGCATGGACAGTGCATTTCAAGTCAGATTTTTTTTTCTCAACTTTTCCTCCCTTCTTCCACAATTGATCACTTGCACTTCCCTGAGCCTTTATGCTCTCAAAGGGTCCATTCCACACATTTTCAAACCATTCAATCCACAACTAATCAAATAATTTCCATTTAAAACTTCAAAATCATTTCATAAGCTAAATAAAATATATACTTGCAATCCCAAACAGAAATTTGGAAAATCACTTAACACTAGTGCATATACTTGAATGAAAATAACATAAGAACGTCCAAAGAAAACATGGAATGAAGCTTAGTAACCAAGTTATGCAAATATCAAAAATGACTTATGCAAATCCGACACACATGCAACATACAACCTAGATAGATCACTTGCCTTTGCCCAAATGCCAATAAATCACTTCTTCAAGCACTCCTACACAAGAGCTAAGCCAAGAGCTACAAAAACCCCAAGAAAAATCCATTCAAAACCCATTCAAATTGAAAACAAGAACCCATTTCGAAATGGGTGCTGCATGTATAAAAAATGGGTTCCTTAGGAGCCAAAAGGACTCCATTGAAGAGATGGGTTGAAGCTCTTACCTAGAGGTGTTCCAACAAGAAGCAATGGAGAAGATGGAGAGGCTTTCTAGCTGGAACTTCAAGAAAATTGTAGCAATGGAAAGCTTGGAAGAAGATGAAGAAGGTGATGGTCTTGGATTTTTATTTGGAGGTCTTTAGCTTGTGCATGCAAAAGGAGAAAGATGGAGAGAAAAGAGATTTTCTCTCCCAGGTCTGGTTTGAAAAGTTGCAGGAATGAAATGAACGAAAGAGAGGAAGGAGAGGAGTTTTGAGTTAGGTTCAAGTGGGCCCCACAACACTCTAAAACTTGCAAGGGCTAAAACATGGTCTTTCGGGCCCTGAATGAAATTGACGAAGAAGGATAAAATGATCATTGAAAAATCTAGTTTTCAAAAAGTATAACTTTGACATGGTTTTGAGATTTCAAAATTTGTGTCCAGATTTGGGGGCGAAAAGTCAATTTTTACCCTTTTGGGCCAAAACTTGGGTTTTTTGGCTTCAAACACAAACGGGCTGAAAACGAAAGTTATAGAGAATAATAAAACCATTCAAATGAAATCAAAATCACAATCAAAACGGAAATCAACACGATCCTCCCACACTTGCACGTACACTCAGGCCATCCTGAGTGTGTCTGACTAACATTAAACGCTCTCAAAATTCCCAAATCTATGTCCAGGACTAGAACTAATTATATTCTAATTCAACGATCGCTAAACCCACTTAGGACTTAGCACACACTAATCGGGTTAATCTGGGTCGGGGTCTAACATCCTCCACCCCTTAGGGTATTTGGTCCACTAAATAAAACAAACATTTACCTCTGGTAACAACTGTGGATACTTCTTCTGAATTTGCTCTCTCAATTCCCATGTGGCTTCTTCAGACTCATGATTTTCTCAAAGTACCTTGACCCAATGAATAGTTCGGTTCCTCAATTCTTGCTCCTTGGTATCAATGATTATGATCGGCTTTTCCACATATGAGGCATCTTCTCGAATCTCCAAAGGCTCGTGTTGTAGTATATGAGAAGGACTATGGACATATTTCTCGAGCATAGAAACATGAAATACGTTGTGTACCCCGAAGAGTTCCGGCGGTAGTGCAAGTCTATAAGCAACGTCTCCAATCTTGCTCAAGATCTCATAAGGACCAATAAATCTTCTTGACAATTTGCCCTTATGTTCGAACCTCAGAGTTCCTCTAACTGGTGAAACCTTCAAAAACACTTTGTCACCTACTTGAAAATGCAATTCTCTTCGACGAGTGTCTGCATAACTCTTCTGTCTACTTTGGGCAATCTTCAAACGTTCTTGAATCAATTTGACCCTGTCACTTGTCTCTCCAACCACCGTCGGTCCATGAAAACTACGCACACCGACTTCTTCCCAGCAAACAGAAGTTCTGCATCTTCTGCCATAGAGTACTTCAAAAGGTACCATACCAATGCTAGAATGGTAGCTATTGTTGTAAGCGAACTCACAAAGCGGTAAGTACTCATCCCACTAAACCTTGAAATCTAATACACAAGCACGTAACAGGTCTTCAAGAGTCTGTATTGTCCATTCTGACTGTCCATCGGTCTGAGGGTGATAAGTTGTGCTGAACTGGAGTCTGGTACCCATGGACTCGTGAAGAATCTTCTAAAACCTTGAAATAAATCTGCTATCTCTGTTTGAAGTGATGGATACAGGCTGGCCATGCTTACTAACAATCTCATCAATAAACAATTTTGCAAGTGGTGCCATATGCATCATATTCCATGTCTTCATCAAAATGTAATGAGCAGACTTCGTAAGACGATTTACAATGATCCAAATTGCATTATTCCCCCTCTTTGTACTTGGAGAACCAGACACGAAATCCATGGTGATGTGCTCCCATTTCCACTCCGGAATCTCTAATGGTTGTAGCAACCCTGGGGGCTTCTGATGTTCTGCTTTAATCAACTCGCAAGTTAAGCAACGAGCCACAAAAGCTGGTATTTCTCTCTTCATGTTGTTCCACCAAAATCTATTCTTCAAGTTGTGATACATCTTCATGCTACCCAGATGCATGGAATATTTTGCACTATGAGCTTCAGTCATAATTTCATTCTTCAAGTCATCCACATTTTGCACACACAACCGGTCACGAAAATACAAGATCCCATTCACCATCTTGAAATCTGGACGTTCTGCGATATGCTCAACAATCTTTTCTAAATCTGGATCTTGCAACTGACTGTCCTTGATCTTCTGGATGAAAGTAAGTTCAGATACTGTCATATTTGCTAACATTACACCCAACTCTAGTGTTTGTATTTCCACACCTAACTCTTCAAACTGCTGCAAAACACTAACTCCTCTCAAACTGGCCAGGACCACTGATTTTCTGCTTAATGCATCAGCTACTACATTCACTTTGCCTGGATGATACTTGATTGGAAAGTTATAATCATTGATATACTCCATGCACCGTCTCTGTCTCATATTTAAATCCTTCTTCAAGAACAAGTATTGCAAACTTCGGTGGTTTGAATGGACTTTGAATTCTCCCTGTAGAGATAGTCATGTCTCCACATGTTCAAGGAAAAAACTACTGCTACCAATTCTAAGTCATGAGTTGCATAGTTCCTCTCATAATCCTTCAATTGTCTTGCGTCATAAGCATTCACTTTGCCATCTTGCATCAATACACAACCCAGTCCCACGTTCGAAGCATATGTATAAACAGTAAATCCACCGCTCCTCGATGGTAATGTGAGGATTGGAGCTGTGGTTAGTCTCTTTTTCAGCTCTTGAAAACTTGCTTCACACTGTTTTGTCCAAACAAAAGGAACATTCTTCCGGGTCAATTTCGTCAACGGTGCTGCAATAGACGAAAAACCCTGGACAAATCTTCGATAGTAACCTGCTAACCCCAAAAAGTTTCTGATTTCTGTCACACTGCTCGGTCTCTTCCAATCAACAACTGCCTCTATCTTCGTTGGATCAACTGCTAAACCTTCTCTTAAGATGATGTGGCCTAAAAAAGCAACTTGCTCTAACCAGAATTCACACTTATTGAGATTTGCATAAAGCTGGTTGTCCCTCAAAAGCTACAATTGTTAGGGATTTTGTGTTTTGCAATTTGATGGATGCATTATCATTTTAACATCATTTGAATTTTCACACATGCATGATTTAGAAAATCTTGAAATCTTGATTTACACATGCATTGCTTTTAACTCTTGTAGAAATCTTGGTTCATGCATGTTTTGATTTTAAACTTGGATGCAATTAGTTTTGAAAAGAAGATTTTTGAATCAAGCTAGCCTATGAGTATTAAATCTTTCAAATCATTTTAGGATTTTTATTTTTCATGTTTTTAAACCTCTTAGTTTGATTTAAATCATGATTTCAAGCTTGATTCATTGACCCAAATATCCCCTCAAAGAAATACTTTGAAATATGCATTTTTGGGGAATTTGGTAATTGGGCCCGGGTCGACCTGCAGTGTGCTAAGTCGACTGAGCCCATGGACCCGGTCGACCGAGCACACATGGGGTCGACCGGGAAAGAGCCGTTAGGACTCTTTTCAAACGGGCATTTTTATGACCGTTGAGTACCCGGTCGATCGGGGACTAGCCGTTGGCCAATTTTTGGTATAAAAAAGAAGCTCATTCCTATAGAAAAATAAAGGAACTAAAAGGCCCTCCTTGAGATGTTTTGAGGCCAATCAAAGGGGAATGAGCTAA
Source organism: Cinnamomum chago (assembly GCA_038049695.1). Lineage (NCBI taxonomy): Eukaryota > Viridiplantae > Streptophyta > Magnoliopsida > Laurales > Lauraceae > Cinnamomum > Cinnamomum chago. Next base: position 44,541,044 of record CP142458.1, read on the forward strand.
GGGATGATAAGGGGTCATTTGGAAAGCTAAAGTTTGGTTCCATTGAGTTAAATCACTAAGTAAACTTTACTTTTCTTAATCATATGTTTTCATGCTTGGTTTTAATTATTGGTAAATCTTTTCTAACATGATAAACTATGATTGTTTGTGTTCTTAACATGTATATGTTTTGAATTGATTTATTGTTTTGGATGCATCACCTTGATTCAAACCAGGTAGTACTCATATTGGTATATCTAAGTAAATCATGTTATTGAAAACATCTTTGAAATTATATGTAACATGATTCCTATACTTGGTTGTATCTTTGGTTGTTGTTTTTCATCATAAGAAAATAACTTTCAAATCTATCTTATGTTTTGGATTCAACAACTTCACAAATCATATGTACTTTTGTTTTAAAGTTTCACAGCTTGTTTAGCATTGATAGGTATATCATTTTCAAGTTGAATTTTTAATTACATGTGTTTGTCCCTTAACTTCAATCAAATCATTTTTGTGTTTTACACCGTCAAATGCTTTTAGCATACATATATTGAGTTACATTGTTAATTTGATTGAAATCCTTATGTTTCACATGTTTTGTTCTTAGAATCTCACAACTTGTTTGGAATACATAGGTATATCTTTTATAAGTTATTATTAACATGTGATTAACATTCTTTCCTCAATCTTAAATATTTTTATGAGCTAAAACTTTTAAAAGCCTTTGGCATACATTTATGAGCTTTTATTTTCAAATTGATTGAGGACATTATACATACACATTGTGCATTCATCTTTGCATTCATTGTGTGTGTGTGTGTGTGAATTAGATTTTCACTTTCATATTCGCCTAATTAAGAGGCATTGTATTGAGCTAAAATTGTATCTCCATCAAGTGTATTCTAGACACTACTTAGAGAGATAACCAACCTTTTGGTTGCAGAGGTTATTGCTTAGCCTTGGAAAGCATGATGTAAAGGTTATTGCTTAGCCTATTAAAAAGCATAGATAGTGGAAATCCGGTGGGGGTGTAGGTGCAGAAGCTGGTAGTGGATGTAGGCATTGAGGCCTTACCACTATAAATCATTTTGTGATGGTGCATGCTTTGTGGTGATTGTTTTTGTTAGCTTTCGCATTTAGTTTGATAATAATCACTAGTGGCTAATTTAATTAAAGAAGTTAAAATTGGTCATAATTGGTCACTAATTTGAAGCTCACCCGATTCACCCCCCCCCCCCTTCTATGGTTCGTGTAAGACCCCGACCCGAGTGAACCCGATTAGTGCTAATTAAGTTGCGTGTTAGTGCTAAGCTTGATTAGTGTTTTTGGTTAATTTGGGTTTAGAATAACCTTGATTCTAGTTTTGGGCTACTTTGAGTGTTTTGATAGCTAGTGGGGCCCTTTGGGGGTTCCCTTTTCGGCTTTGCGTTTTCTTGAGAATTTTTCCGATTTGTTGTGAATTGTGTTTTTGGCCCGTTGCATTCATCTTGAGGAATCCTACAACTTTCATGTTGATCCCGATTTCGTTTGAGGTCCCGAAATCCGATTTCATAGCCTTGAGGGTAAAACAGTCATTGCACACCAAATCTGTACCCAAAACTTAATATTCTCGAAACCCGCGAAACATACACTTTTTGGAAACTAGATATTTCGACAAACATTTCTTCCTTCTTCGTCGAATTCATCCGAGGACCCGAGTGAGATGATTTCAGCCAAGTTAGTTCCTTAAGTTGTGGGACCCAACCTCTCAAGTGTTAACAAGGAGACCCTTCCCTTCCTTCTCCATTTTCATGTTCCAGCACAACTATTGAGCCTAGGGTTTTCCTTGCTTTCTCTTCTTCTTCTTGCTTCTCCATCTCAAATCCTCACCAATATTGCACCAAACTCGAAATGGAGATCACAAATCTCTTCCTCATCTAGCAAGCTTCACTTTGATACCTTTTGTAGAAGAATCCCTCAACTTTGAGACTCCCTTTGAGATAGCCCTCTTCATTTGAAGGTCATCCAAGTAAGTGTTCTTCTTCATCTCCTAGATTAGTGTTCCTCTAGCCCTTGAGAAGCTACATTTGCATTATTGTTGGTTCTTTCATTTTCATTCTTTGTGTAACCCATTTTAGGGTTGTTTTTGGGGGTTTTTTTATTGTAGCTTGGCTTTGAGCAATAGAGGTGAATAGAGGCTTGTTTTCATCTAGCTTGGACTTGAGGCAAGGGAATGTTTGGATGTTTTTAAGTTTGAAATGGTTTGGTGAAGCATTTATGGTTTTCATGCTTTCATTGATTGCTTTTATTGAGGTTTCATGGTTGAAATAAATGATCTTTACACATCTTGATAGCCTTATTTAATGTCTTGGAAAACATGTGTTGAAGCCATCTTGATTATAGTTCTATGTGGTTGTTGAGGTGTTGGAAGGAAAGGAAACAAAAAGGAGAAAAATCAGGTTCCCGGACCTGCTGCACGCCCAGGTCCGATCGATCGGACCTACAGGCCGATCGATCGGACCTACAGGCCGATCGATCGGTCTGTCTTTAACTGTAAGCCTTTTTGAGCCGATCGATCGGCCGATCGATCGGACTCTGTGCATATCTGGTACAGTGAGTTTTGATATTTATTTTTTTTGTGGACCTTGGCTACCCTCCTTAGACTCATTTGACCATATGTGAGGATGTCTTGAGCCGATGCTCTTCACGGTTAGTTCGGAGGCATCGAAGTTCAATCTATTTCAATCTTGAACGGGATGGAACGACACGATACCTTCTTCATACCTAAATACAAAGTCTATTCCCCTGGGTATCGCGAATTCTATTCCTTTCGGTGACTGAGTAGGTTGCTCGATGGTTCCGGGTTGACATCATACTTAGGATGGACCGTTTATAGTATTGATTTTTCTATCATAGCATCTAGTACTATCCATGAGCTCATTTAAAGTTTTAAAAATAGTAAAAGTGCATAAGGAGCCCGGAATGTCTTCAAACTCAAAGAGTACCGAATCATTTCAATAATCGACATACGGGACCCCTATTCACTTAAATAGATCTTGAAATCAATATCTTCCCGGAGTTTAAATAGTTCATTTTATTCTTCATTTCCAAGATTTACTTTACATGATCTGTTTTCCCGAAAGCTTGATGGTTACACTAGTAACATGGACTTGTCCCGAAGAGTATTGCCCGATATGAAATGGAAGTTATATGTTTGAATATTCTTGCCCGTTCATTGATTTACTTGTACTTGATTTACTTGCATATGTATCGATGTGTTATTTAACCTATGTGTCGGCATCACTAAGCTTGGATACCTTGTCGGTTTGATCCATCGACTTGGAAATCCCTCTCCCATCCCGCCAGCTGCAATTTGGATCCCGATACCCGGTCATTACCGTGGTCCCGTCCCGATACCCGGTTCGCTACCGTGGTCCCGTTCCCGTATATTTATATTGTATATATGATTGCGTTGATTCTCCTCACCTTGTGTGACTGAGAACAACATCCCGTGATACTGTTGTCACTTTAGTGACAGAGGACTTAGCTTTATGTGATTGCCATCTCGTGAGTTCTCGATCCCTTGGTTACCTCATATGTTTTATCTTGTTTACATGTTTTCTAGCAAATGATTTATCTATTTTATGAGAGTTCTTGCTTAAACAAATTTCCTTGCTTTCCGAGATATTTCATCTATTATATGTGTTGTATCTTCTCACTCTCTTGTCAGACCGTCGTGTCTGATCCTTTGCTTTGGTACTCAGGTCCTGTTGCCGGTTTCCTTGAGGAGGAGCCGGAGGAGGCGGTAGGTGAGCCGCAACCTCTAGTTGAGTGGCGAGCTGACGATGTCATGTAGACATCGGGTTGCTACAAGAGGCGTAACATTCTGGGGAGAAGTTATTAACCATTCTTTTGGGTTATTATTTTGTAATATTGGCCTTTGTTGGCCTCTAATTTTGGGGAATGTAACTAAATGATATTTTGTCTAACTTTAACAACCTTTGGGAAACATGCTATAGATCATTGCTCATTCTGATACAGGTTTGATATTTAATGTTAATACTTGCATGACTAGAGATAGTCTACTATTTGATTTGCTACACGCTTCCGCACTCAAAAGGAAATATTCATGCAAAGTTGTGATATCCTCACCGCGGACACCTGTGGGAAATTAAATAAATTGTATATTGTGGATGTTGACCCATCATCAATCATTTCCACCAATGTCCCGATCCCGGATTCGAATTTCCCGGTCCGGGGTCGCGACAGTTCGGATCTCAGACTTTCAATTGGTATCAGAGGAAGGTTACTCCATTATAGGGCTTAACAACCCGGAGTTGATCCTTATTAGTTATAATCTAGATTAGAACCCTAGTGTTGTGTTTTATTGCATATCTTTAAAATGATTTCCACTATGGTCGAAAATGAAAGTTTCCTTCCTAGATCTTTATTTCCCCAAAGAACCATTTCACCACTCTAAGAATTTTTTTCAAGTTAAATCTCCAAGAGTTGGTGGGACTTCAAAGTGGACTCTCAAGGACAACCTTATCAAGACCTTAGGTAAATCTTCAAAGGTAGACAATTTGACTAACCTTAAGGCCTTGAACCTCTCTAGACCAACCTATTCTTTTTAGTTATATCTAATTGTTGGTCATGTTACATTTGCATTTTGTTTCTATATAGTCACATCTCTTAAAATGTAATGTTTCTTTGTGATCATTTGATTTTTTTCTTTATGAACTTTTAGTTTTATCTCATGGTTTTCAAAATCCTTTGATTACAATATTATCATGATAGATTTGCATTCTGTTCATATAGTTATATCTCTTGTAGTGCATTTCTATTGATGATCAATTGATTGTGATTGCAAAAGCTTTCATAGCTATATTTTTCATGATCAATTGATGTTGGAAAATATGTGTTCAATTTGTATGAGTGTCTATTGTCATATTTAGGATACAAATTTAAAAATTTATAATAGTTCACTTCATGTTTTTCAAAATCGCTTGCTCACAATTTTATAAATGATTCATTGTTGGGATTTTGAATATTGAAGTGATTTGAAAAACTTTGGTTCTAAGGTTTTTGGTTATATTTATAGAAATATTTTCCTTCAATTTATTTCCTTGTGCTTAATTATGATTATATCATTTGGAAGGAAATAAAATTTTACAAACAATTTGCATTTTTGCTCAACAAAGTCACATTCTTTCAAATACAAATTGATTTTGATGTTATGTCTTACATTGCGTGGTTGGGTATGCTGTCATTGATTGGCATGTTTGTGCCTAACTTTGTATATATTTTCATTAATGCAAATTGATGCTTGTTTATGTGCTTTATAGTAAAATATTTTGTTTTACTATCATGTGAGCTTAATAAGTACATATGTGATTTAGTGTGCTAAGCTCATTTGGTATACTCTTCATATCTATTTTCCATTGCATTGTTATCTTAGTACATCTGCTAGAGTGGAGATGTTGCGTGATAGATTAATGGATCATTTTAGATGAATTGGAATTAAACCATTGTTCTTAATAGGTATACCCATATATGAGATCCATTTTCATCTATATGCGATCCATGATATCCTTCTAACTCTATACCTTCTCGTGCATGCATAGTTATATTCTTTATTGATGATATGGTATGAGTTAGATCTTGAGTGTTGATTGATCATCTCTATGAAAATGTCAAATCGTTCCATGTATGGTTGTTATCTTAGTTATATTTGTAGATACCATACTAAAACTCAAATCCATCATTTATGCCTTCTAATCTTTTTTTTTTTAAATGGATGGTTATGATTTTGATTTATGTATATTCTCTAAGTGATGTCATCCTTATACATGTTTCAACTTCATAGTAGTGATCTTGATCATATGAACCTCTTTAAAATCCATTCCTTGTATTTCATAGTTATATCTATTGTTTGATGGATATCTTATAGATGTTGAATTCATATGATTTTGACACTTTGAAAATTGCAAGCATCACCAAGCTATATCCTTTTATGCAATTTAACTTGTTCATCACTATGCTCATTAGTTATATCATTAAAAGCAATGAATATCCATTTATGACGCTTGATGGAATTTTGTGTTTGTCACATCCTTGCTCTTAATCATGCTTTCAAATTCAATTGGTTTCAATTGGTATAATTTTCAATTGATTTCATATCCAATTGATGTCATATCTTGAGAATGTGATAGACCTTGTTGAAAGTCCGTGATCCGAACCCTAGAAGGGGGGGGGGGGGGGGGGGGGCGGCGGGGGGGGGAATAGGGTGAGCTACAAATTAGTGAACAATAATGCCCAATTTTAAAGTTCTTTAATTAAATTAGTCACTAGTGATGATTATCAAAATAAATGCAGAAACTAACAAAAACAATCACCACAAAGCATTCACCATCACACAATGATTTATAGTGGTTCGGCCTCAATGTCTACATCCACTACCGGCTTGTGATCCAACACCACACCGGATTTCCACTATTTATGCTTTTCAATAGGCTAAGCAATTACCTTTGCAATATGCTTTCCAAGGCTAAGCAATAACCTCTACAACTGATGTTTTTCAAGGCTTAACATCAACCTATACACTATGCTTTTCTTGGCTAAGCAATAACCTATGTAACCTGAAGGTTGGATCTCTCTCTGAGTAGTGTCTAGAATACACTTGATGGAGATAAAATTTAAGCTTAATTACAATGCCTCTTGATTAGGCGGATATGAAAGTGAAAATCAAATTCACAAAGACACACTATGAATGCAAAGATGAATGCACAATGTGTATGTATGATGTCCTCAATCAATTTGAAAATAAAAGCTCATAAATGTATGCTAAAGGCTTTTAAAAGTTTTAGCTCATAAAAACATTTATGATTGAGGAAGGAATGCTAGTCACATGTTAAAAATAACTTGTAAAAGATATATGTATGTATTCTAAACAAGTTGTGAAGTTCTAATGTCGCGACCCCGGAACGGGACCCCCGGGCCCGCGACGTTGCGTTTGTTTGCGTACATTAAATGTTTGGAGATATACTTTCCCACAGGTTCCCGCGGTGAGGATTCCCAAAGACACGCGAAATCTGATTCACACGATCAAGTATGCGGAAGCGTGTAGCAAAACACATCTAGGTAAGCACCAATAAAATGTTTAAGTGCCATGACAAGTAGTAACAAGACATAGTATCAATGAAAGAAGCTAACATGGCATTCCCATTAATATTCAAGTCATAAGACTAACACAAAAGTAAGTTAAGTTTTGTTACAATCCCATAAGAGGCCAACAGAGGCCAATACAATTCTCCCAAAATAATCAAAAGAAACCCCAAGACAACAGATGACGAGACTCAATAAACCCGCTCGACGTCTAGAAGACATCGTCGGGCTGCCACTCTCTCACAGGGGTTGGCTCACAAGCCTCCTTCTGACGCTCCTCCTCAAAGGTAACGTCTCCTGCACCTGGGCACCAACAAACAAGGGTCAAACACAACGGTTTGGCAGGAAATCAATTTAGGTGCAAGCATGAAACAATAAACGTTTTAGAAACATATAATAAATCCTTGATGTGAAATACCATAATAACTGAGATACATTTGCAGAAATATTTAACTGAGCTGAGATACTGAAACAAACTAGCATGAGTACATAATATATCATGAATAGTTACAATCCACAAAGAGCCCATCCTTTCTCTATCATTTATATAATGAAAAGAGCAAGCACGCACGACAAGCAAGATATACATAATATAATCACGACACGATTTCCCACAAAGACGGGAATTCCGGCCGTGGAACCGGACACGCACGATGTGTAATAAATACACGACCAGTCTGCAGACAGTCCACATGTTTAAGGACCCCCAGACAGTGGATCAAACTGAAAGGGCAGTCCAAGCTCAGTGGTGTTACTTAATTCATGAATGCACAAAACACGCGAAACACTATCAAAACATGTGAGATAAAAAGGGGGAAATCACTTATCAAAACACGATGAACACGACTAGCAAGGCATAATTAATATGCATAACACGCTTAGGAAGTGATCTGTTGACACCAAAAATGTCACTTTGCCTCCTCACACCAAAAGCTACACGGAGCCGCATCCTACCAAAAATAGGCAGGCGCTACTTCAAGCATCAGATCTTGTCAGAATCAAACAAAAACAGCAAGGTCATTCAAAACAACCAAAAGAGAGGTACACATGAAGTTTCGGGCCATTCCGACATCATTCGGCCTAACTTCACTTCTCCAACAGCTGAGCAGCAGCTCCCGGCGGCGACAGTGTCGAAGACTTCAAATCTTCGATCAGAACCTACGGATGGTTACAAAATACCTCCAAAAGGCTCCATGTCAAGTTTCAAGTCAAACCGACACCGTTTGACCCTCCATCAACTCTCGAGCAGCAAAATCAAGCCCTTAGGTAGCGAGAACTACCGAGGTCGTCACTCATCAAACAGAGCACATAGGCGGCTTCTACATACTCTCAAAAGGGACACACGTCAGATTTCAGGTCATTCCGATGACGTTTGACTCAGTTTTGATGCTCGGAAACAAAATCAAGCCTACCGGCGGCGGAGCACCCCGGGACCATGGCACCCAATTCGGAGCTTGTGGATCATCTCAAAATGACTCCAATAGGCTCCCCGTCGAATTTCAGGTCAATCGGACATCGTTTGACCGGAAGTCAAAGCTCGGGATTTCCCTCGCGGTGAAATCAAGGCAAGCGTTTGCATGACCCCAAACGGCTTCAAAACTCAAACGAAAGCCTATGGTTGGTCTTATCTACTGATGAGGGAGTCACACGTCGAATTTCAGGTCAATCGGACATCGTTTGACCAAAAGTCAAAGCTTGGCATTTCCCTCGCGGTGAAATAAAGGCAAGCGTTTGCATGACTCCAAATGGCTTCAAAACTCAAACGAAAGCCTATGGTTGGTCCTATCTACTGATGAGGAAGCTACCCATCAAATTTCAGGTCAATCGGACATCGTTTGACCGAAAGTCAAAGCTCGGCATTTCCCTCGCAGTGAAATCAAGTCAAGCATTTGCAGGCCCCCAAACGGCTTCAAAACCTGAACAAAATCCTATGGTTGGTCTCGTCTACTGCTCAAGAAGCTACGCGTCGAATTTCAGGTCATTCCGACATCGTTTGACCTAGTTTCGACGCTTGACAAAAAATCGGCAGTTCTCCATAGCAAAGTCTTCGGCTTTTCAGAAAATGGGAAACTTTGCGATCCGATTTGCACGGCTTTTCGTCAGGTTTTCTTGAGGGAAATCCAGCCAATAAATGAGAGGAAATTCCAAGAAAAATGCAGGAGAAAACAGAAGCAAAAACGGACGAAAAATGGTGAAGAAAAAGCGACCGAAAGGCGGCCAAAAAAATGGGCCAAGGCCCACGGTCGCCGGCGACCATAGCCCATGGTCGCCGGCGACCATGGAGGTTCGGGCCGCCGGACCTCGCCCAAAAACCCCGTTTTTCGGGTATTTTTCGCGTTTCGAGTTGATTGGCCCCTGTGATTTTTCCAAAATCTGATTTTTTGTGCATGATATCCGTCGATCTTCATCAACATCACGGATCCATCACTGGAATCATTAGATCATCATCGGACGCCTCAAGATCGTCAAATGGCTAACCAAGAAAGCACCCTTTCTGCCCGCCCGATCGCGAAATCGACTGGACAGATGTTGCTGGCCCGCTGACATCAACCAATGTTTGAAATTGGATCACCATCCGACATCAAATGGTATGTGGGTCCATTGGTGATCATCGCAAGAAGAATCCCAAAGGACGCGGCACGGCCCGCGACTCTTCAAGCGCCCAGGCAATCAATTAATGAAGTTAAATGACCCGTTTATGGCAAGTTAATGCGGTCATTAATTCATTATTTTGAACGGCCCAATCAGAAGCAAGCAAATGGGAGTTACAAGTCCAAGTAATCATGACATTAAAATCATGAAACTCCCGTCATCATGGAGATTAAAGGCGATTAAATGCCCACTACTCTCCATCGGCCAATCAAATTCAAGGAAAAAGGAGTTACAAAACAAGTAATTAAAAACTTGTAACTCCTCCCATCATGAGCATTAATACCATAAATGCTCATAAACTCTCCTAAATGGCTACCAAATGCCTATAAATAGGAGGCCATTTCAAGGAAAAAAAAAAGAAGAGATCCGAAAAACTCTCCGAAAAATTCAAGAAAAATCCAGAACCTCTGCAACAAACTCTCCTCTATTGAAGAAAACTCTGTTGCAACAAGCACTACAAGGTGATCAAAGCTCCTTGGGGGGGCCACCCCCCCCAAAGGCCACCTCTCCTTCTATCCAACTTGGCTAGATGCGGCTTTTCAGCCCGTTGGAGCCAAGCCAAGAAATCAAGCATTAAAGCTCTCATCTGAAGGACTATGGCGGAGTCCATACATAACTCGCGACCGTCGATCTGAACGGGTCCCCCACAATCGCATGAGAAGTTAGATTCCTTTTGTTTCTTTTCTGTTGCATTGTATTTTTTTATAAAGAGACAAAAAAATCACATCTCTTGTCTTTCATTATTGATAAGATTTGTAAATCGCCTTTCACGGCAAACAAAGAAAACCGCCTCTCATGGCATTCAAAAAAACAAACCTTGTCTCTTTTCTTTAAAAATATGTGTGCAATGGAAAGATGGAAAAAAATTGATTTCCTTTTCTACTTGTGAAGGTGAATCTCCAGATCACCACTCTAAATTCCAAGTAGATTAGAAAATCTGGCATACCCGTACAAAAAAACTGATGCCCGCTTTTCCTTTCTTTCCCTCCACCGTACCCCGTCAGCCCCGGGGCGGAGGCAGCTTTGGAAAAAGAGAAAAGCCGGGACCATCAAGCTGGCACACCCGGTGGGACCCTGTTCATTTGAGAACACAATGCTTGGATTCTTTGGCTCCTTTTTAGTTGGTGGCCTATGTTGGATCTTGCATCTAAAAAAAAAACCACATGAGATGGGATTCTTGGAAATTTCTTCTTTTGAGTTTATTTCCAGTCTTTCTTGTTTCTAAAAAAAAATTTCTCAAAAAGACACAAAATCTGATTTAGAAAAAAAATTCAGATTTTCCTCTTTTGGGTTTAAGTTGAGAAACTTTGGCTTCTTCCTTTTCGGACTTCGAGATCGCAGAAATGTTGAACTCATTTTTGGAATGGAACACCATTCGCTCTCTTCTATGAATCCATAAAAAAAATAAAAAAAATCTGATTTTAAAAAAAAAATTCAGATTTTCCTCTTTTGGGTTTAAGTTGAGAAACTTTGGCTTCTTCCTTTTCGGACTTCGAGATCGCAGAAATGTTGAACTCATTTTCGGAATGGAACACCATCCGCTCTCTTCTATGAATCCATAAAAAAAAATCAAAAAACAAAAATCTGATTAAATTTTTTTTTTCAGATTTCTCCCTTTTGGGTTTAAGTTGAGAAACTTTGGCTTCTTCCTTTTCGGACTTCGAGATCGCAGAAATGTTGAACTCATTTTCGAAATGGAACACCATTCGCTCTCTTCTATGAATCCACAAAAAAAATCTTTCAAAAAAAAAAAAAAAACCACTAAGTTGCACCAATTGCGTTCTTTGACCAAAGTGGATCTAAGAAAAGCCTTGTCTAGAGTGTGGAGACAGCTAGACTGTTCTAGGCAAGGGTCCTCCAAACGGGTTCATTAAGTAATCCTACCCTTACCTGGGGGCTGATCTATCCACTGAGGTTTCATAAGATCGAATTGGAAATCTATGTGAATTCTTCAAAAAAAAAATCTCTAAAAAAAAGAGAACAAAAAAAAAAAAAAAACTTCTGTCATTTTTGGATTCATATTTGAGAAATCCTGGTTCCTTCCTTTTCGGACTTCGAGATCGCAGAAATGTTGAACTCATTTTCGGATTGGAATACCATTTGCTCTCTTCTATAAAGTCCAATCTTGACACTTTCAAAAAAAAAAAACTTCCGTCACTTTTGGATTCACATTTGAGAAATCCTGGTTCCTTCCTTTTCGGACTTTCGAGCTCGCAGAAATGTTGAGCTCATTTTCGGATTGGAATACCATTTGCTCTCTCCTATGAATCCAATCTTGACCTTTCAAAAATCCCATCTCGTGTCCTTTCCGAGGATGCGATTTGCAACATTTGTGCCTAGCGGTGCTAGTACGCCCTTTCGGGTCTACTGTATTCGCAACCGACACATTTGTATCTCAACCTTATATCATTTTACCTTGAGTGAGCTTTGCTTCTCGGTAATTTGAATTAAGGTTCACAATTACTTCTAGCAGTCACTGGGACGCTCATTCTGAGCTGACCCTACCTGCGTTTAGAACAATTGTGCCCTCTATGGCTTTTCTGCCTTCCTCATGTTGCTTGGGCTGGGACATGTCCCCTCGGGCGACTTGAAGAGGCGAAACCATAGTATTTTCCATTTATGATCACTATATTCTTGTGATTACTAATGGATATGGTCTTGTTTCAGAAGTTTTCCAAAAACTAACAATGGCAGCTTCATTAACCATCACCTTTGATGAGAACAAGTACCAGCTCATGCTCCAAGACAAACAAACCAAGCGCACTTACAAGCGCCCTGCCAGCTGCCGAAGCGTCATTTCCCTCGGCAACTCAGAAGACACCGGGTCAAACTCTACTCCCCGGACCATTGTCTTCGGGTCATTGGGACCATTCCCACTACCCGCAGAAGAAACCGCACCTGCCAAGAAGCAGAGAACCGCCCCTCAACGTATCACTACAGTGATACCAAGGGCGATCATCAAGAAGCCTGAGGCCCGTAGCGCTCCTGCAAAGCCTCAACCAGCAAGAAACCAGGTCTGCTCAAAGACTTGGTCCCCAAGGCCTTCACCCAAACAAAGAAGGTCACAAAAATCTGTAAAGCCAGCCTACCTGGCCCCTCTCAAGGAGAACCGGTTCTACCCTCTTGCTTACATGAAAGAGGAGAAGCCTACCCTCCGCCAAACAAAACCAACTCAGCACGAGCCGGCTTGCTCATACAAGCCCAAAATCAAATCATGCATCGTAAGGCCTCCGCAAGAACCTGCCAAGGCCTGCACACCTGCGAGTCGACCTTTCCTCTCAACAAGAGCCAAACTCGCCAAATTCAAAGCTTCGCTGCGACAGGCAAAGGACCGCGTCCAGATCCTGTCCCTGCCCGTCTTCAAAGAAGACAAGCTCGGCTGCTGCGCACTAGGGACTACGTCCTTCGTTGCCAGAGCACAGCCAGAGCTAACCGAAGCTCAAATCGCTCGTCGTATGCGCCGCCGCACGGCATATCGACAAAAGAGACTAGAGAAGCAAAGAACCCAGGATTCTGCACTTCAGGTCTCCCAAAAATGGGTCGAAAAAGAAAGACCCGACCAAGTTGTTGCTGTTCATATGGTTGGCAAAACCAGAAAACGCCAGAAGTCAGCAACAAAAATCCATGTCAGGCGTCCGGTGACTCGCAGCGTCTCCCGGACACGAAGACATAAAGAAAACTCTCCCGCTCCTTCAAGCCAAGGACATCGGAGTGACCACTCTTCGAGCTCTTCATCTAAAAGGATGAGCTCCAGCTCAGTCACCAAGACTGTATCCTCTTTCGACTCTCGAAGAATGAACGTCTTGGTCACAAATGCTGAGCAACCTCCGCCGCATGATGACGTAACCGCACGCATCCAGCAGCTGGAGCAAGGGCAGCAGAGGATAGAGACTCTAATAGAGAACCTAGTTCTCAATCTTCAGCGTCCACAAAACAATGAAGCTCCTCCGAGCCATCAAGGCGACGAGGAAAATGCGGAAAATAGTGAGTCACGCGCCCTTACGAAAAAGGACGTTGACGATATCCTCGCCAAAGCAAAAGAAGAGGATACACTAAAGGAGCATGGGATCAAGCCACCATATCCCTTGTGGATGGACTCGGTCCCGTTCCCTACAAAATTCAAGCAACCTACTCTCCAAACATATACGGGGAAGGGTTCGGCCAGACAGCACTTGATCCATTTCAAGATCCTGACGGGAGCTATTGCGGACCAAGATGCCCTCAAGATCCGCCTCTTTGCAAGTACCCTAAAAGGTACGGCCTTTGATTGGTACTCCACTCTGCCGGAGGACTCCATTCAAAATTGGGCCATGCTGGAGACACGCTTCCTAACCCACTTCAAAGGTGAGGATCATCCTGTTACTATGGCTCAGCTCTGCAGCCTAAAACAGGGAGAGAATGAGTCAACATATGACTTCATTCACAAGTGGAAGGCAATGACATACAAATGCTCCGATGTACTGCCACAAGCATCACTGGTCGACATCTGCCGAAACAACATGAGAGCAAGAATCCGCTCCATGATCATCGGCAACAAATCAAAGAACCTGGGAGAACTCCTGGAAGCAGCTATGGAAACTGAAACGGTGATCAAAGACCTCAACAGTCAGAAGTCATCAAAGAAAGAGCCGACTGCCATTGCAACCTCAAAACCAAAGAAAAAGGAGGTTCTCAATGTGCAAACCAAGTCAGCTCCTCAGCCGCCAAAGAAAAATGAAAACAAAGCTGCAGGTAAAAAGCCTGAACTCTCTGATGCCTTCAAAGAACGAGTAGAGAAGAAATACCCGTTCGATGAAGATGTTGAAGAAATTTTTGGGGCACTTCTCGCAAACGGTAAACTCACCTTGCCTGACCCCAAAAGACCAGGAGATGTTGGCAAAACCAACGATCCTCGGTACTGTCCATACCATCAGATGGTCTCGCATCCTCTCAGTCAATGCTTTGTTGTGAGAGAGAAGATAAATGAGATGTGGAAAAACGGAGTCATTACCTTCGACAAGAACTATGGGTCTGCCTCCGTCAACATGGTGTCGTGTGGACAAAAACAAAAGTCACCAAAAAAGAAGATCACTACTTCCTTCAAGGTAATAAAGATGACCCAAACGTCCTAAGAGTTGGTTCCATATCCAACATCAGACGGACAGCCCATATGGGTACACCCCGATATCCTAGAAGATGAAAATTGGGAGGTCGTCAAAACAAAGCCAACCGCTCGACAGCGAAGGCAAGCCAGGAGACAACACCGCAAGCTCAAACAGTAGGAGAAAGCTCCGAAAAAGCAAGAAGTCGCTGAAAAGGCAGAAACCTCCTCTACCGCTTCACTGGGGGCAACAGAAGAGTCCTTGTCACGCCCCCGAAACGGAACCTCGGGGGGCGGGAATGGGATTTGGCATAAATATATTTTACTTCTCCCAGGATCCGCGTGTGTGAAGACAACACATTCTGAATGTTTTGCGGAAGCTTTTGTGGCATTGCGACCCGAAGTCCGTGGCCATCGGATTCCGCATCGCACTCAACCATTAGCACATAGCTATCATGTCAAGAATCATATCAGACTGGAGTAAACCATCACAATAAATTACAGAGCTGACAGTAACAGGATATTACATTCCCATATATGTTCAAGTTACAATTATCAATGTACATTAATTAAGAATCCCAAGAAAAGGCTAATAAAAGCCATACAACAATAAGCTATAATCACTACCCCAAATATGACGTAGCTCCGATGTCAAGCTCAATGTCTACGTGACATAGCCGACAAAACAACCTGCAAAACATGGCTCCACAGCCAACTCAAGCACTCAACTCGGGACGAAGAAGTCTGAACCTGAGTACCAAAAGTAGTGGGTCAGACACGACGGTCTGGCAGGTGGATGAAAAGATCACAATATAGCGAATAATAATACAAATGATAAATCATGCTATTTGCTCATAATGCTGTATATAATTAAACGGGTGAAAACTCATGAATCTCGGACAGAACATGTATTCTTTTCAAACATGGTTAAAACATGAAGATCTAATAAAGCATATGTTCATTTACATCAACTCTAAAGCATAGATATTTGACAATTGGGTGTTCGTCTAAAACATGTGTAAATATAGAAGTTTGACAAACAAACGTTCATCTAAAACAAATGTGTAACCGAGCAATCTGGCGAACTAAGGTTCATTTAAAACATATTTCAAGGCAGGGATATTTAACAAATCGGGTATTCATGTGAAACCGGTATAAACATAGTGATCGGGCAAAACAAGTTTCATTTGAAACACATTTCAAAGCATGGGTATTTAACAAATCGGATATTCATTTAAAACAGGTGTAGACATAGGAATCTGGTAAAACGCGTGTCATTTAAAACATGTTTCTAAGCATGGATATTAAATAACTCGGGTAATCATTTGAAACAGGTATAACCATAGGAATCTAGCAAAACAAGTGTCATTTAAAACAAAGCACGGATACTTAACAATTCAGGTATTCATTTAAAACACAGTTAAACCTAGGGATCTGACGAACCAAATGTCATTAAAACACAGCACGGGTATTTAACAACTCGGGAATTCCTTTAAAACATGTGTAATCATATAAATCTAGTAAAACCATTGGTCGTTTGAAACATATGTAAAAGCATGGGTATTCACCCAACCGGCATTCATTTAAAACATGTGTGTGTACAAGAACAGAAGACAATATAATAATAACTGGATTTACATCGGAGAATATGAACACTTGTTTAAATAACAACTTTCATAAAGTAAACGAATCATTTATCAGAAAGCAAGTAAGCAATATAAAACATGTCGGGTATCCAAGGAATCGGGAACTGGCAAGATGGCAATCACATAAAGCTAAGTCCTCTGTCACTGAAGTGACAACAGTATCACGGGACGTTGATCTCAGTCACACAAGGTGAGGAGAAACAACGTAAATCATATATACAATATAAATATACGGGAACGGGACCACGGTAGCAAACCGGGTATCGGGACGGGACCACGGTGATAAACCGGGCATCGGGATCCAAACTGCAGCTGGCGGGACGGGAGAGGGATTTCCAAGTCAGTGGATCAGACTGACAAGGTATCCAAGCTTAGTGATGCCGACTCATAGGATAAAACCAATCGAGACATATGCGAGTAATCAAGTACAGTAAATAAACGGGTAAAACGGGGGTGCTCAAGGGCACACTGTCATATCATGTCGGGCAATACATTTCGGGACAAATAATTGTTACTAATGTAACTTCAATGCTTTCGGGAAAACAAGTCATGTAATGCAAATCTTGGAAATGAGGTGAAACAATGAACTATAACAATTTCGGGAAAATATTAATTTCAAGATCTATATAAGTGAATAGGGGTCCCGTATGTCGATTATGGTAATTGCTTGGTACTCCTTGAGTTAGAAGACATCCCGGGCTCCTTATGCACTTTTACTATTTTCAAAACTTAAAATGAGCTTATGGGTAGTACTAGGTGTTACAATAGAAAAGAATCAAGATTATAATCGGTCCATCCTAGGTATGACACTAATCCGGAAACATCGAGCAACCTATTCAGTCACCGAAAAGAATAGAATTTGCGATAACCAAGGGCAAGACTTGTGTTTAGATATATAAAGAAGATATCGCGTCGTTCCATCCCGTTCAAGATTGAAATGGATTGAACTTCGATGCTACCGAACCAACCGTGAAGAGCATCGGCTCAAGACGCTCTCACATATGGTCGAGTGAGTTCGAGGAGGTTAGCCAAGGTCCACGAAGAAAAATAAACCTCAAAACCCACTGGACTCAAACTGAGTCCTCCGATCGATCGGCCGAAATTTCTGTACCCGAGCATCATCCCAGGCAGACCGCATCGCTCGAGCGAATCGAGGAGTTCGCTCGAGCGAACTCATCGGTCGAGCGGTTATTTAAATGCGTTCGAGCGACCAGGCTGCTGGAAAACCCGTATCCCTTTCTGGACAGGTCGCTCGAGCGAACTGTCATGGTCGCTCGAGCGAACTGTCCAGAAACTGAATTCTGGGCAGTTCAGTTCCCTTCTTTCTCTTCCTTTTTACAACCTTCTTTCCAACGCTTAAACAACTAACATTTTTCTTCCATATTCACTTAAAAATCCTCATTAAAACTCCAATGAAAAATTAACTTTAAACACCTCCTTTCTTCTCATTTCACAATAAACAAAGGGAAGAATCCCCAATATACACAAGAGTCCATTTGAGCCAAAATCTATGGATAAACAAAGTCTATTGATCACATTTCCATAACCAAGGATGTTTGAGCAAAACTCTATAAATGAGTATCAATTTCAAATCAATGTAACTCATAAACATAACCATGAATAGCCAATCCAACCTCATTCCTTTGAAAATCATATGAACAAACTTGACCAAATGAAAGCACATTTTTTCCAAGAGATTAACAAGAGAGAAACCACCATTAATATGCAATTTCGAAATCAATAGAATTATGACAAGAAGCATGTGTAGAAACATATATCACATTATCAAGAACAAGTAATAAGACTTAGGTTTTTCTCATAAAACTTAATAACATTCAAACCATCCATTCATCCACTTGCCTTGGGTCTCAAATCAAGCAAATCAAGCTCCTAATCACTTCTCAAGCTCAAGATCCACAATCTCTACAAAAACCCCCAAAACAAACCCTAAAATGGGTTAAACCATGAAATGACAAGGAAACTTCTCAATAATCAAGGTGGAGCTCCTCTAAGGCTAGAAGATTACAAATCTAGAAGATGAATAAGAACACTTACTTGGATGACTTCCAAATGAGAAGAACAAGCTCAAGGGAGGTCTCTAGGTTGGGAGATTTCTCCAAGAATGGGATCAATAGGGAGCCATGGTGAAGAGGAAGAAGAAGATGGTCTCCATTTCTTGATTGATGAACTCTTGGTGTGGCTTGGAGATGAAGAAGCAAGAAGAAGAAGAGGAACACAAGGGAAAACCCTAGGTTCAGCTGGCTGTGCTGGAAAAATGGGGAATGGGATGCAATAGAGGGGATGGGTTCTCTTATGTTAACAAAGAGGTTTGGGTCCCACAACTTAAAGAACTTGGGTGGCTGAAATCATCTAATTCGGGACCTCGGATGGATTCGACGAAGAAGGAAGAAATGATCGTCGAAATATCTAGTTTCCAAAAAGTATATGTTTCGCGAGTTTCAGGAATATCGAGTTTTGGGTACAGATTTGGTGTGAAAAGACTGTTTTGCCCTCAAGGCCAAGAAATCGGGTTTCGGGTTCTCAAATGAATACGGGATCAATATGAAAGTTGTAGGATTCCTCAAGATGAATGCAACGGGCCAAAAACACAATACGAAACAAATCGGGAAAATCTCACAAGTAAAAGCAAAGCCGAAAAGGGAACCCCCAAAGGGCCCCACAAGCTACCAAAGCACTCAAAAGCCCAAAACTAGAAGAAAACCATTCTAGCTCACAAACTCAACCCAACAAATACTAATCCCACTTAAGGAAACTAATCCACAAATAAAACAACGCTAATCCAAGAGATTAGGGGTCGGGTTCTCACAGTCCTCTCCTAAGGCTTCAAAGGCAGCAAGAAAATTCACTCTTGGTGATTTCATGCCACCACACCTCAAAGATGAAACTATGTAAGGGGCATCATACTCTTGCAACTCGGTGGTCGGATTCCCCATGGATGGATACGAGTCCAGTGACACCGCCAGTGACATCGATGAGTGGGAGGAATCCCTCGAAACAGGAGAATATCTCTCCGACGAGGAATGGATCCCTGAATCTCATCTTATGCCAGTAATCTGGTATAACCCATTATAGCCGCAAGGATCCTGGTCTGATGATGAAGAACAAGAGGCTGTCCAAGAAAATACTCCAGTGGAACCGAACCATGTTGAACCACAAGGAGCAGACGAAGAAGAAGATTTGGCTCCCGTGCCTGATCTCGATGAATACACAAGGATCTTGCAGCACCTTGCTATAGAGCAAGAACAAGGTCGCATCAATCAGCTTCGTCACAACCCAGCACCGGAAGTTCCTGAAAATCTACAGGAATCTCCTCCGGTAACCCCGGAAAACAAAGAAAGCTGTTGGATCGATGATCCTCTTACATATGAGGACGAATCTGATTCCCAACAGTTCATCTTGGAGGCATCTTCCGTCAAAGTTACTTGCAATGCAATAGCTCAGGATGATAATTCCTCACCTTCTCAAGCTTCGTCTCCTGAAACAGTGACATCGGAACTCAAACCTCTTCCGACTGATCACCTTGAAGAAATTCCAGCCGGTGAAATCTTCTTCAGAGAAAATCCGGTCAATTGGTCCCAAATGCCCGATCTCATCGGTGATGTCTGGACCGACAAAATATTCGATAAAGAAGGAAAGTTGCTGGATGCTGTTCAGGACTTGCTCCCGGAAAATGCTCCATGCAACACAATTACTGAAGATGGCAATGCTGACACAGAGACATCTTCAGCAAATGAGAAGGAACAACCCCTCGATCTTGAGGGTGATCTTCTAAACAAAGACCCTTCTCCAGAAGCTATTGAAGTTGGTAGAGGTACCCGTTCTGGCCGGGATTACCACAAAAACTACAACCAACCTTCTGCTTCTTATGTAAATCCTTCGGAAAAACAAGCTGTAAACACCCCTAGTGGCAAGAATAATGAAAATGCAGGCCCCAAGGAGGCTTTCAAGTACGACTTGATTCAGCACTTCAAACACATACCTGCACGTCTGCACATCCTAGACTTATTACGAATGTCACCACAGACTCGTGATAGTCTCATTTCAGAACTACAAATGCTGGATGCGGATGTCGACAAACATGCCCCACAAGTCCTACAAATTGAAATGGACTATAGGGTCAAAAAATCAAAAACTCCCTCAAAAGGAGAAAAGAAGAAAACTGAGATATCCTGCATCGAATGCCTCTCGGTTCAAAAAGCAGCAAGTGCAACCATCGCCTTCACCAAGGAAGACCTCCTGCTAGGCGAGACAAAACACAACCGACCCCTGTACTTCACCGGGTACATCAAAGAGGTACCACTACGTAGAATCCAGATCGATCCAGGTTCTGCACTCAACCTCATCTCCACTTCGGCACTCGAAGAACTGGGCATTCCGCCTAGCAAGCTGAGCCACACGTCTGTGTCCATCTTTGGATATGATGGCAGCGCTCAAAGGCCGATCGGCAAAATCAGGTTCAAGTTGCAAATCGGTGATCTTATCTCCGAGGTCACTGTCTATGCAATAAAGACCCCTTCATGCTACAACATCCTTCTCGGACGCCCCTGGATACATGAGAATGGTGTTGTCCCCTCGACTTTACATCAGTGCATCAAGTTCGTTGGCAATGACGGCTTGATACATCGAGTGTTTGCAGACAAAAAGCCCTTCAAAGGCAAAGAAGTCTATTTCGCAGATGCTCAGATGTACAAAGATGAAAAAGAAGAAAGGGAGGAAGAAACAACACCCTTTGCAGAAAAACTCCAGAAAGACAAAGGCAAAGCTCCTCAGCAATCACCGGAAGAAAATAAACCATCTATCAAAACCGAAGAGAATAATCAATCTCCCTTCATGGTCTCCCTCGAGTCTTCAAAGCCTCTGGTGATCACCACCAAAGCAAAGAAGACAAAACAAAAGGCTGGGGGCAAGTTTGCTGTCTCCTTCGTGTCTGTCTTGCAAGAGACGAATTCGGACTCAGAGCCAGAAGACGATACATCGTCAAGCCAAGCTGATGATCAACAAGTTCAGCCTGCTCTCACTCCGATGGAGACAACCGTTGACATAGAAGATCCGGCATCTGCTTCCTTCGTTGTTCCAGCAACATCAGCAGAAGAAAAGCCAATCTTCTTCCATAAATCGGTAGTTTCTTCATCAAATTCTTCGCTTGAACCTTTCCAAAATGAAGGTATGCCTCAACTATCCCTGTATAGTCCAATGGCGCAAGCTATCATGAAGAAAATGGGCTACGACGCTCAGAACCCAATCGGTTTGGGAGATGGCCGTGGTATTATCACGCCATTGGAACCAACCCTGACCAAAAGTCAACTGGAAGGTTGGAAACCCCACCGCCACATAGAAAAGTCTTCACATGGGCTGGGGTATGATCCTGACGCCTCCTTGAGACAGTTGACACAAAGGCCGCAAAGTCATCCTGTCGACCAAGCCTCAACATCTCATATTAATGAAGACATTGATCTCCCTGGATACCTCTTTGAAGAGTTGACCGTCAAGGATCCAGGAAGTTTATCCAATTGATACGATTCCTCTGATGATGAAGAAGAATTGTCCGATAATACAGACACACGGTTCTCTGACCCAGAAGAACCACTGTCTCCAAAGGAAGTGCCCTACTTCGACCTAGTTTCAATAGGTGATTGGGACCACCTCATAGCAAATCTTGAGAAAAGTACCAATCAAGAAGACCCATGGACAAAAGCAGAGCCGTGGTCTGTAGATACCTTTGGAACTCCAGAAGGCTTTGTTGGGTTGGAAGCCTTCGAAAATATTGTGGAGGAACCACCTTCAAACCTTCAAACTGAAGATTCTGTTCAAAAGATAGACTTGGGAACACCTGATAACCCACGTCCTGTATTCATAAGCAAGAATATAAAGGATGATGAGTTACCCGAGTATATCGCGTTTCTTCATGAGTTCGTTGATTGTTTTGCATGGTCTTACGCTGAGATGCCTGGCTTAGACCCCAAAATAGCAGTCCACAAACTCAATCTTCAAAAAGATATCAAGCCTGTCAAACAAGGCCAAAGAAGGTTTCGTCCTGATGTGATGGACAAAATTGAACAAGAAGTTCAAAAACTCAAAAGCGTTGGCTTCATCCGTGAGGAACAACATCCTGAATGGTTGGCCAACATCGTCCCCGTGACAAAGAAAAATGGGCAAATCAGGATCTGCATTGATTACAGAGACCTGAACAATGCATGCCCAAAAGATGAATTCCCGCTCCCTATACCGGAGGTGATGATCGACAACACCTGTGGGTTCGAGCTAATGACATTCATGGATGGCTTCTCTGGCTACAATCAGATAAAGATGCATCCTGAAGATGAAAAACACACAGCATTTCGGACCCCGTTTGGCGTGTATTGCTACACTGTCATGCCATTCGGTCTGAAGAATGCCGACGCTACATATCAGAGGGCTATGATGAAGATATTCCAAGATATGCAGCACAAGACGATCGAATGTTATGTCGACGACCTCGCCGTCAAAAGCAAAAGAAAAGAAGACCATATCAAAGATCTTCGAGAAGTCTTCTTCCGACTTCGCAAACACAAACTGCGAATGAATCCCCTCAAATGCTTCTTCGGTGTTTCATCGGGTAAGTTTCTCGGACTCGTAGTACAGAAAGCTGGCATAGAGCTTGACCCCATCAAAGTCAAGGCTATCCTAGAAATGCCATCTCCAAAAACCCTAAGACAATTAAAAGGGCTCCAAGGAAGATTGGCATACATTCGACGGTTCATCTCCAACCTATCAGGGAAGTGCCGTCCATTCTCTCGGTTAATGAAGAAAGGTGTCGATTTTGTCTGGGATGCTGAATGTGAAGCCGAGTTCCAGGACATCAAGTCATACCTGACTAAACCTCCAGTGTTGGCTTCCCCCACAACTGGAAAACCATTCCTCTTGTACACAAGAGCCCTTGACTGTTCTTTAGGCGCTCTACTCGCACAAAAGAATGACGAGGGAAAAGAAGCTGCTCTATATTACCTTAGTCGCATGTTGATAGGTGCAGAGCATCGCTACTCTCCAGTCGAAAAAGAATGCTTGGCAGTGATGTTCGCCGTACAAAAACTGCGTCACTACCTGCTATCCAACACAGTGTACCTGATTTCGAGGATCAACCTTCTAAAGGTCCTTGTCACAAAAGCAGGTTCTCTCAATGCCCGACTGGCAAAATGGTCCATCCTCCTGTCACAATTTGACATTAGGTATGTACCACAAAAAACAATCAAAGGCCAAGCTCTAGCAGACTTCCTCGCGGAGCATCCATTGCCTAAAGATTCTCCACTCAGGGATGACCTCCCAGACGAATCGGTCTACAGTGTGGAGACTTCCTTATCAAATGCTTCCTGGCACATGTACTTCGATGGCGCAACCAGGACAAATGAAAAGGGAAATCAAATATCGGGAATTGGCATTCTCTTTGTTAGTCCCGACAAAAACATGATTCCTCACGCATTCTTGTTACTGGAACCATGTTCAAACAATGCAGCTGAGTACCAAGCCCTCATCGTAGGATTGGAGCTCGCCCTTGAATCCGGCATCACTACGCTGGAAGCTTTTGGAGACTCTCAACTGATCGTCAACCAGATGAATCAGAAATTTGAAGTTAGGAAGCCCGATCTGTTGCCTTACTACAATAAGGCACAATCGCTTCGACAAAAGTTCGACATCTGTCACATCACCCATATCCTCAGAGGTG
Source organism: Cinnamomum chago (assembly GCA_038049695.1). NCBI lineage: Eukaryota > Viridiplantae > Streptophyta > Magnoliopsida > Laurales > Lauraceae > Cinnamomum > Cinnamomum chago. Next base: position 44,565,270 of record CP142458.1, read on the forward strand.
AAAACATTCGTGCAGATGCCCTGGCTGGACTTGCTGCGTCTATGGCAATCCAAGAAGGGGAAAACATGCAAGTTACAGTGTGTCAAAAAAAGGATTCTCCCTCCTCTCAACACACATCAAGCAGTTGCTGAATGCCACCAAGTGGTTGGAAGTCGGATCTCCGTCCTTAAACCTCTGATCGGCGACTGGAGGGATCCGTTCATTGATTACATAATGTTCGGAATCCTACCTGAAGATCCAAAAGAACGGGTAAGCATCCAAAGGCGAGCCCCAAACTTTCATTTGGATATTCCTTCAAAAATGCTTTATAGGAAATCCTACAATGGAGTACTTCTACGCTGCTTGTCACAACAAGAGGCTGAGGAAACACTCAAAGAAGTACATGCTGGTCTTTGTGGAGCCCATCAGGCTGGGCCTAAGCTCTACGATCAGATAAAAAGGTTAGGTTATTATTGGCCTACCATGGTGGCTGATGCAATGCAATTTGCTAAGCGCTGCCAACAATGCCAAGTTCATGGAGATTATGTCCACATGCCTCCGGAATGGCTACATCCTACAGCAATCTCATGGCCTTTTGAAGCCTGGGGTATGGACATCATAGGTCCTATCTCCCCTCCATCGAGCAAAGGTCATCGCTTCATCTTCGCCGCTACGGATTATTTCTCCAAGTGGTCAGAAGCATTCACGCTTAGTGAAATGAAGACCTCATCAGTCCTTCAGTTCTTGCGCACCAACATCATTTGTCGCTTCGGCATACCTAAAAGATTCGTCCATGATAACGGACCACAGTTCCGCGATCACCGATTCTACAGGTTCTGCGACAAATACAAAATCCAAAGTTGTCCTTCAACTCCATACAATCCGGCAGCGAATGGACTAGCAGAGGCTTTCAACAAAACGCTCTGCAAAATCCTCAAGAAAATGGTCTCTAGTCACAAAAGAGATTGGGGCGACAAACTGCCTGAAGCTTTGTGGGCCTATCGAACCACCGTTCGAGGACCAACCCATAGCACACCATTCTCCTTGGTCTATGGATGCGAAGCTGTTGTCCCTTTGGAAGTTCAAATTCCTTCCTTAAGGGTATCTCTGCAAAATGACATGACGCAAGAAAGTAATGTCAAATTGAGACTCCAAGAGCTGGATAACCTCGATGAGAGACGACTCGAAGCTCTACAAAGCATTGAACTCTACCAAGCACGCATGGCAGAATCTTTTGACAAGAAGGTCAGGCAACGCGCCTACAAAAAGGGAGACTTGATTCTTACAGTAAAAAGACCAATGGTTTTTGCCAACAAATCCAAAGGCAAATTTGAACCAAAATGGGAGGGACCTTTCGTCATCGACAAAGTCTTCTCCAACGGCGCATACGCTCTTCTAAACATGGAGGGTGACAGATGTATGCTGCCCATCAATGGAAAGTTCTTGAAGCGGTACTACCCTTGAAGGCTTCTTCCATCGGGTCAGAGCGACGCCTGCACGGCCAAAGCCTATTCTTAGGTATATGCTCATCAAACCCACTCCTTTTGGAATTTTCATCCTCTTGTTGAAATTTCTAAAAAAAAACCCCTCAAAACAATGTCTCTTTCATCGTTTCATTGTTCAAAAAAAAAAAAAGCAAATCCAAAAATCCAAGTTTAGGAGCATCTTTCCAAACTTGACCAAAATTTTCGATCCTTGAACCCAAAATTCATGGTTTGAAACAAAATCAGGACCTAGGGATTTCAGCCCTAGTCCACCCCGACTTTTACCACCAAAATGGTTTTGAGTCAAAATTTACGACCCTCGTGTCTTTAAACAAAAAAATGGTTTTTCAAAAACCGCAGGGAAGCGACGTTCAGTCGATACTTGCAAAACCCAAAATCGGAAGGATGCGAACCCCATTCGATACTTGCAAAACCCCAAAATTTCAAAAATCGTGGAGGCGCAACCTTCCAGTTGATATCCACAACCCAAATTTCAAAACAAACAAAAAACAAAACAAAGGTTCAAAAAAAAAAACCTCAAACTTCAAAAATCATGGGGAAGCGACATTCCATCGATACCCACAAAACAAAATTTTTTAAGACAAAAGCAGGGAAGCGACGCTTAGTCGATACTTGCACCCAAATCCGCGAGGAGGCAACATTCCATCGATACTCGCAACCGAATGAGCAAGGAGGCGATATTCCATCGATACTTGCAATACCATTCAGCAAAGAAGCGACGCTTAGTCGATACTTACACCCAAATCCGCGAGGAGGCGACATTCCATCGATACTCGCAACCGAATGAGCAAGGAGGCGACATTCCATCGATACTTGCAATACCATTCAGCAGGGAGGCGACTTTTAGTCGATACTTGCATTTTTGAAAACCAAAAACCTGGCTTTTACGCCAAAAAACCCAGCTTCCATGCCAAAAATCCGGCTTTCACGCCAAATCAAAAATCTGGCTTTCACGCCAAAAAAACCCGGCTTCCATGCCAAAAATCAGGCTTTCACGCCAAAAAAATCAAAAATCCGGCTTGCATGCCAAAAATCAAAATTCGGCTTCCATGCCAACAAAACAAAACTCGGTTTTCAAAAAAAAAAAAAAAAAAAAAAATCTGGCTTTCATGCGAAAAACAAAAAATCTGGCTTCCATGCCAAAAAGAAATTTCGGCTTTCATGCCAAAAACAAAATCTGGTTCTTACACCAAAAACAAAACCGGCTCTCATGCCACAAACCAAATCTTGGCTCTCATGCCACAAAAATTCTTTGGCTCCCATGCCATCTCAAACTCGGCTTTCATGCCATTTTTTTTTTTTTAAAAAAATCGGCTTTTACGCCACAAAAAAACGGCTTTCATGCCACTCCAAAAAATCGGCTTTCATGCCACCTCAAAATTCGGCTTTCATGCCATCCTAAAATTTGGCTTTCACGCCACCAAAATCGGCTTTCATGCCACCTCAAAATTTCACCATCTAAAATTTTGGCTCTCATGCCATAAACCCAAATTCGGCTTTTATGCCCTCTCAAAATTCGGCTTTCATGCCATCTCAAAACTGGCTTCCATGCCACCAAAAACTTGGCTCTCATGCCAAAAAGAAAATTTTGGCTTTCATGCCATAAACTCGGCTTTCATGCCATCTCAAAATTCGGCTTTTCAAGCCGTCAAAAAACCAGGCTTTTTGCCATAAAATCAGGCTCTCATGCCTAAAACAACCCTTTTGACAAAAGATTTTCACAAAATGACAACCTTTTGATCAAAATTTTCAAACAAACATTCTCATCCAACCTTTGCTTATTTTCATCAAAAAGAATTTAAGTAAAAGGTACACAGAATACCAAAAATGTTTTACATAGAGGTACCAAAAAAGAAGAAGAGAGAAAAGAAGAAAAGAGTTTGTTATAAAGAGCTCAGTCTAGCATGGTCTTCAACCAAAGATCCAGTTCCTCAAGCAGACTCTTGGCCTTAGCCTCCAAAGCTTCAAGGCCGCGCTTCTTCAAGATCTCGCCATAAAACGCGACAAAACGCCGCGACCCATCTTCAGCACGAGGAAGCTCTTCCCAGAGAATTTGCCACTGCTCATACTCCTGAGTCTTTCTCTGAAGGCTGCTACCAGCTTCTTCAACTTGGCGAATCGGAGTTTCCTCTTTAGCACGGGCTTCTACAATGGCAGTCCATTTGGTAGCATTTTGCTCTTGCAATTGCTCAAGGCGCTGCCTAGCTTCTGTGACCTCCCTATCAAGACGGCGCAGGTCCCGTGTTAGCTCGATGATAGCTAACTCGGTAACGTTCCTCTCCCGAATGAATTGCTTCCGAGCCCGTGAGATCTCATCCATTTCAGATTTGATCTTACCGGATGGCTGCAAAAACATCTCATTGAAGAAGTCACTGCTTGGGAAATTCTTGGTCTCAGTCCATTTGTCACCTAAAGCAATGACTTCATCAACAAAGGCCTTGGCACTTGCAATGTCCAGACCGACCTCTGCACTGTCAGCAAGGATGTCCTGTACATGCTTGACCATGCCAAAACCAGCTTCCAAATGGCCAGAAGAGAGAGTTTCAACCCATGAGCTCAGCACACTCTTCAACACCTTCTTTGCATATTGAAGGGATGGTCCGGATGGAGATTCACCACGCTCTGTTGGCCGACTGCCCACGTCAGGCCGTGGTGGAGAAGAAATCAAAAGGCTCTTTCCAATCGGAGCCACTGAAGAAGCAATATCACCACAAAGTCCTGCCTCTGCCGTGACGGGACTGGTAGAAGAAGCCCCTACTTCTGGATCGGCTGCTGGCATCTCCTGCTCTGGCCCTGAGGAAGACGAAGGAACTTCTCCTGTTGCTTCACAACCTGCTGGTAAAAAAAAAAAACACAAGAAAAGGTATGAATATGATCTTGTTACAAAAAAAAAATCAATGTCAAGATTATCACTATGAAATACCTTCTTCCATGATGGGTGGAGTACTTTCTGTCTCCATTTGCTCATCTGAGGCATCGTCAAAAGCCATATCCATAGATGGCTCGAAGTCGGAACCCTCTGGCAAGTCAGCTGACAAGAAAACAAAAATATGTGTCAGCAAATTCAAAAAAAATAAAAAAATCATCATCCTCATACCAGGTGGAGATTCTGGGTCCTCCCCAGAGTCCCTCAACTCTTCTTCAGATGCCGCAACTGGATCCATCACCGCCTCATCGACAGGAACCTCGGGCATCACCAAGTTTTCATCTTCTGCAAAAGAAAGAAAACAACAGATCAAAAAAAAATCCCTCATAAAAGGAAAGAAGCGGAAATAGAAAAGAAGGAGAATCATACCAACATCGGCGGTCTCTTCTTCACGACTCCTCTTCTTTGGAGGCTCACCAGCATCTCTTGATACCTCCTCAGCAATAGTAGGAGGGACTTCCAGATCAGGAGAGTCTTCGTGGCGTCTCTCAATGCGACGCTGTCCTCTCCTCTTTTTTCTACGAGCCGGTCTACTTGAAGTACCTGCCTCACTGTCAAAGTAAGGACTTCCACTTGGCTCCTCACTGGATGGCCCGCTCCTACCCGTAGACCCCATGGAAGCCTTCATTTGCTCTGCTTGCATCCAAGTGTCGATCTCGGCTTCCTCCTCCGCGAGCTGTCTCAAGACCTCAACAGGTATCTCTTGTGCGGCTCCGAATCTGATGACATCCTGTTCCTCGAGAAAGCCTATCCTATGCTTCTCTCCAGAAAGGAAGAACAAAACTTCCTCTCGACAGACGCCATTTGATCTACCAAGACCCTTCCCAGGAGATTGCTTGACATTCAGCTCCTTCTCGGAAAGCCCTCGGTACACAGCAAAGCTCTCCACGAACCACTTCGTGAAGCCAGCAGTCCGGAAAGTGGGCAACTCAGGATAGGAAATCATGGCAGTAGTGTCCTCCGCACTATAGAAAGCCCATGCATTTCTCCCGTCCTGCAAACCTCCAAAACACTTCGCCATGCTCGAAGGCGCTCCAACAACGCCTTGAGAGAAGCCTAACTGCAACGCAAAACGCGAAGGGACATACGGCTGGATGTCAACAAAAAGATGTCTGCGGTACACCATTGTGCCAACACGTATGTTTAAAAGCCACCTCTTCTCTGCGTTGGTCAAAGAATAGTGTCTTCCCGATCCTGCCCTGGTGGAATCACGGGAGACACCAAAATCAAAAGCCTTCTTCCGCAAATCTGGAGAAAGCTTTACTGAAGATTGCCCAATCTTGACATCCCTGAATCGTCGGATTCTCAAGCGGGCGGACAGAAGTGAATCGGAAACGGCTTTTCCCCTAGCCAACCGAATCATAAAAGGGTCATCATCCTGTGCAACGCCTAAACGGTGAAAGCCAGGACAGTGGTACACATACCACGAATAGAAAATATGGACTGAAAATACTCTGTTCATGGGGAGCCCAAGCCGGACCAAGAAAGCAGCAGCCTGAAGTTCGGTACATAAATAGGAGTAAAGAGCCGGCACCAAAGCTAGCTGCTCTCCAAACGCCATCTGACAAGCCGGAAAAATACAATGCGGCTGATGTGCGTCCCATCTCCTCCAGCAAAGACAGCTTCACCTAGCCAGTAAGTGAGGTACATAGCGAGATCTCTTTGCAGCGCGATGTCGGAACAAATGGCGCTTGTGCTTGCGAAGAATTCCTTCAGATTTTCTCGTATAACGGAGATCTTCTTCGAAGCCAGATTCTTCTCAGAAGTTTCTCCACTGCCAAAGAAGTTGGGAGATAAAGAGCCAAAATTCTTCCAATTGCTGCACCGGACTTTCAAGCCCTCCTTCTCCTTCAAAAAATCATAGAAGGCGACGAGCTGAAAGTACAAAAGCCTGAACTCCTCAGACTGCTCCTCAAGGACGCTGTCGATCGGCATAAATTCCTCATAGAGTTTGTCGAGGATGGGCAACCCGGTAATGGCACTCAGCTCCTTCAAAGAAAAACCAATCTCACCATTCGTAACAATGAAGGTGTTGGTTTGTGGAAGGAAGGACTCCAGCATGGCCATAAAAGCCTCATCGGAGAAAACTACGGTTTTCCTAAAAGCGCGAACCGCATCAAAAATCTCGGCCTCCTTCAGAATGGCACCGCCGATCTGCAGGATGTGATCAGTCCACGACTCCCAGCCTGAGTCTGCACTGAAGCGGCCACGAAGCCGAAATGGCTTTACCCAATTGCTGCCATCACCCCTGAAAATGCCAAGGCCCACCGGTCTCAAATCAACCGATGGATGATCAGATCCTTGGTAGCCGTTGGCCGGCATCAACATGTCTAGACGGACAGGCGACTTCTCTGCATAACCAGAAGGACCGCCAACAAAAACCCCGGTCTTGACCACATTGGTCCTCTTCACCCAGCTTGGAGGATCTTCTCTCTTAGAGCATGTGGGAGAAAGACTCATGATCGAAATAGTACGATCAAAAGGCGATCGGGTAGAAATGGTTCTCTCCTCACCATCAGCTGTGTAAGAGAATTGAAAGCATCTCCTTTGATATGACGAGTCATCAGGGGCTGCATCACCAAAGAAAAAAGTAGGCTTGGGCACAACGCTCTGATCGTCCATAACCCAAGGACGATTGCTTGCCATAATCTTGTAGAACTCCTCATCCTTGAAAACGATCAGTCGCTGTCTCATCTCATCTCGGTTGAGCGAGTCACACTCTTCCAAGTTTCTCTCCACATACTGGACCTTCTCCCAGGCCTGTTGTACGACCGCATTGGAAGATTTGGCAGATCGACGAGGTGCATCGGTAACTGGTTCCTTACCCTTGTTCGTTCTGGAGGAACTACCTGCAAAGATTGAAAGAAAGAAATCAATCAACAGAATGACAGAATTTTGCTAAAAAAAAATCCTAGCGAAATTTTGGCATGACTCCGGGGCAATTCCGAAGAAAAGGGAATCACCCCGAAAAGAAAGGAAGCCTGAAGATGAGCTCAACATCGCCGCGAGCTCATGATCAATGAAGGATTCTCAAAGAAGACGTGAACTCAAACATTGCTGTGAGATCAAGACAGTCTTCTCAAATTTCCGCAAGAATCGAAAAAGAGCTCAACATTGCTGAGAGCTTCAAATCCCAAAACTTGCAAAAAGCTCCTTGAAACCCCCGCAAGACTAAAGAAAGAGCTCAACATTGCTGCGAGCTTCAATATCTCGAGACTTGCAAAAGATTTCCAGGTGTGCATCATCATCATGCTCCCAATTCAATTTACCAAAAATCATGCATAAAAGAAAATCATCATGCACTAGATGCTAGGAAAACCTTGACAAAATTTGACCAATTCCAACCCAAGTTGGTCAAAATCAAACTTTGTCTAAGTCAAAATTCATGTTGACTTAACATAGAAACTCTAGCCTTCTATCTTGGTGCATCAAACAAAAAAAAAATGCATAAACATCTTGAATTGCATGAAACCTCATTATCATGATGAGCAAAAAAGGGAGAAAGGAAAGTTTCTTTTTTTCTTAAAAAAAAAAAGAGAAGGAAAAAAAAAAAAAGAAAAGAGAAGAAAAAAAAAAAGAAAAGTTATGGGCTGGCCCACAGGCCGTGGCCCATGGGCCACATGGCCGTACGGCCCAAGCTGTACGAACATGTCAGTACAGCAGCAAAAAAAAAAAAAAAAAGAGAGAGAGAAGAAAAAATGATGAAACTTTCTTTACATGGAATTTCTTGTAAAAAACAAAACTTACTTGAAGCCATGGATGGAGAAGAAAGAAGAACTTGAAGACTCTTGAAGAAGGAGGATTCTTGATCTTAGAGCAACTCTTGAAGACTTTTGCAAAAAGAAAGCAATAGGAGCAAGAGATCCAACCTCAATTGCTTTTATAGAAGAGAGCAAACCAAAAGAGGAAAGAGGAGAAAAGTAAGGAGGTAAGTGCTAAAAATTGACAACCTTCCCAAAAGAAAAGGAAACTTTGGATATTCTCTCCCAAAACAAAGATTCCTTGAGAAATTCTCTCCAAAAAGAAAGGGAATGATAGATATTCTCTCCCAAAGAAAGATATTTTGAGAGAATCTCTCCCAAAATCAAGGAAACTTGAGAAAATCTCTCAAAGTAAGGATATTTTTAGATATTCTCCATCCAAAGGAAATATTTTTAGATATTCTTTACAAAATGACACCATATGAGATCTAAGCCATTTTCAAAGCTTAGGGTCCCATGGGTTAGCCCATATGAGCCAGGTTTGACCACCTAGGCACTAAAAGTGGCTTTTAGTCAAAATTTCTCTTACCAAGAGCATACAAAATATGGTCCCATGCCTCTTTTGAGTTGATTGGACCATACCATACAAAAATCCAAGCTTCATGAGTTTCCAAAAATCCAAACCATCCCACCTCATGAACCAAATTAAGCCAAAATCTTGAAATTGACATTCCACAAAAGCCCAAACCACTCCAATGGACCCAAAATTGTCCCAAAGAGTGAACCAAAAAACCAAACCATGGTCCCTTAACTCGCCACATACAGCTTGTTAGGTCACAAGACCAAAACCAAAAATCAAAACCTGACCCCCTAACTTGCCACATACAGCCTGTTAGGTCACAAGGTCAAAACCAAAACCAAAAACCTGACCCCCTAACCTGCCACATACAGCTTGTTAGGTCACAAGGTCAAAATCAAAACCAAATAACCAAAACCAAATCCAAATCCAAATGTCATTCTCAAAATCTTGCCTTGAGATGGTACGTGATCCCTCTCACTACCATAAAATCCCCTGGAAGCTCAAAAGGTTACTCAAAAAAAAAAAAAAAAAAAAAAAAACTCAAAGACTCTTGGTCAAGTCAGAAGCTCTTCTTCAAAATTCTCTTCGAGGCACATCGACTGCAAAAACCATATCGTCGCTGTACCTCGAGGGGGCATTTGTTGACACCAAAAATGTCACTTTGCCTCCTCACACCAAAAGCTACACGGAACCGCATCCTACCAAAAATAGGCAGGCGCTACTTCAAGCATCAGATCTTGTCAGAATCAAACAAAAACTGCAAGGTCATTCAAAACAACCAAAAGAGAGGTACACATGAAGTTTCGGGCCATTCCGACATCATTCTGCCTAACTTCACTTCTCCAACAGCTGAGCAACAGGTCCCGGCGGCGACAGTGTCGAAGACTTCAAATCTTCGATCAGAGCCTACGGATGGTTACAAAATACCTCCAAAAGGCTCCATGTCAAGTTTCAAGTCAAACCGACACCGTTTGACCCTCCATCAACTCTCAGCAGCAAAATCAAGCCCTTAGGTAGCGAGAACTACCGAGGTCGTCACTCATCAAACAGAGCACATAGGCGGCTTCTACATACTCTCAAAAGGGACACACGTCAGATTTCAGGTCATTCCGATGACGTTTGACTCAGTTTCGATGCTCGGAAACTAAATCAAGCCTACCGGCGGCGGAGCACCCCGGAACCATGGCACCCAATTCAGAGCTTGTGGATCATCTCAAAATGACTCCAATAGGCTCCCCGTCGAATTTCAGGTCAATCGGACATCGTTTGACCGGAAGTCAAAGCTCGGGATTTCCCTTGCGGTGAAATCAAGGCAAGCGTTTGCATGACCCCAAACAGCTTCAAAACTCAAATGAAAGCCTATGGTTGGTCTTATCTACTGATGAGGGAGTCACACGTCGAATTTCAGGTCAATCGGACATCGTTTGACCAAAAGTCAAAGCTCGGCATTTCCCTCGCGGTGAAATAAAGGCAAGCGTTTGCATGACTCCAAATGGCTTCAAAACTCAAACGAAAGCCTATGGTTGGTCCTATCTACTGATGAGGAAGCTACCCATCAAATTTTAGGTCAATCGGACATCGTTTGACCGAAAGTCAAAGCTCGGCATTTCCCTCGCAGTGAAATCAAGTCAAGCATTTGCGGGCCCCCAAACAGCTTCAAAACCTGAACAAAAGCCCATGGTTGGTCTCGTCTACTGCTCAAGAAGCTACACGTCGAATTTCAGGTCATTCCGACATCGTTTGACCTAGTTTCGACGCTTGACAAAAAATCGGCAGTTCTCCACAGCAAAGTCTTCGGCTTTTCAGAAAATGGGAAACTTTGCGATCCGATTTGCACGGCTTCTTGTCAGATTTTCTTAAGGGAAATCCAGCCAATAAATGAGAGGAAATTCCAAGAAAAATTCAGGAGAAAACAGAAGCAAAAACGGACGAAAAACGGCGAAGAAAAAGCGACCGAAAGGCGGCCAAAAAAATGGGCCAAGGCCCATGGTCGCCGGCGACCATGGAGGTCCGGGCCGCCGGACCTCACCCAAAAACCCCGTTTTTCGGGTATTTTTCGCGTTTCGAGTTGATTGGCGCCTGTGATTTTTCCAAAATCTGATTTTTTGTGCATGATATCCGTCGATCTTCATCAACATCACGGATCCATCAATGGAATCATTAGATCATCATCGGACGCCTCAAGATCGTCAAACGGCTAACCAAGAAAGCACCCTTTCTGCCCGCCCGATCGCGAAATCGACTGGACAGATGTTGCTGGCCCGCTGACATCAACCAATGTTTGAAATTGGATCACCATCCGACATCAAATGGTATGTGGGTCCATTGGTGATCATCGCAAGAAGAATCCCAAAGGACGCGGCACGGCCCGCGACTCTTCAAGCGCCCAGGCAATCAATTAATGAAGTTAAATGACCCGTTTATGGCAAGTTAATGCAGTCATTAACTCATTATTTTGAATGGCCCAATCAGAAGCAAGCAAATGGGAGTTACAAGTCCAAGTAATCATGACATTAAAATCATGAAACTCCCGTCATCATGGAGATTAAAGGCGATTAAATGCCCACTACTCTCCATCGGCCAATCAAATTCAAGGAAAAAGGAGTTACAAAACAAGTAATTAAAAACTTGTAACTCCTCCCATCATGAGCATTAATACCATAAATGCTCATAAACTCTCCTAAATGGCTACCAAATGCCTATAAATAGGAGGCCATTTCAAGGAAAAACAAAAAGAAGAGATCCGAAAAACTCTCCGAAAAATTCAAGAAAAATCCAGAACCTCTGCAACAAACTCTCCTCTATTGAAGAAAACTCTGCTGCAACAAGCACTACAAGGTGATGAAAGCTCCTTGGGGGGGCCACCCCCCCCCCAAAGGCCACCTCTCCTTCTATCCAACATGGCTAGATGCGGCTTTTCAGCCCGTCTACTCGGTTTTTTACCGGATATAGGACCTTACGTTGGTCCTTATCCTCTAAAAATCTGAGGTTGGAGCCAAGCCAAGAAATCAAGCATTAAAGTTCTCATCTGAAGGACGATGGCGGAGTCCATACATAACTCGCGACCGTCGATCTGAACGGGTCCCCCACAATCGCATGAGAAGTTAGATTCCTTTTCTTTCTTATCTTTTGCATTGTATTTTTTTATAAAGAGACAAAAAAATAACATCTCTTGTCTTTCATTATTGATAAGATTTGTAAATCGCCTTTCACGGCAAACAAAGAAAATCGCCTCTCACGGCATTCAAAAAAACAAACCTTGTCTCTTTTCTTTAAAAATATGTGTGCAATGGAAAGATGGAAAAAAGTTGATTTCCTTTTCTACTTGTGAAGGTGAATCTCCGGATCACCACTCTAAATTCCAAGTAGAATAGAAAATCTGGCATACCCGTACAAAAAAACTGATGCCCGCTTTTCCTTTCTTTCCCTCCACCATACCCCGTCAGCCCCGGGGCGGAGGCAGCTTTGGAAAAAGAGAAAAGCCGGGACCATCATGATCCCCTTTTTCTTGAAACACATCTTCAAAACGAGCTTGTACTTAACTTCAAAACGAGTACACGATGATATTCATTATATCGAAACCAAGGTACGAATACAAGGCCTATCAAGCTCATGCAAGGACCTTTGGTTGATCGTTGTGCAGTCGAAGCCCAGATGTTGGAATTAAAACGGAATTGGTGCCCCAGAAGTTCAAGGACATCTCGGGTTTCGAGTGCATAATATCAGGCTAAAGGCCCCTAAACATGTTCTAGTTTTTCATTCTTGCAAAGGCTCTTCAAAACAGGAAATTTGTCAAATTCGGTCACCTCGCGGTCAGGTGTCGGCTAGCCGAACTAAGGTCTGGCGGCTAGCCGCCAGCTGACCGACGAGCTGACCGCTGGAAATCCAGGTCCAACACAGCCCTCTGGAAAAGGAACCGAACTGACTGCGGTTAGCTTACGGTTAACCGAACTGAGACTTGGCGGTTAGCCGTAAGCTGACCGTAGGGCTGACCGCGGAAGATCCAGTTTGAGATATAGCTCTCGGGAAAAGGAACCGATAACGCCCGGTTGGCCAGCGGTTAGCCGACATGGGGTATGGCGGCTAGCCGCTTGCTAACCGACCAGCTGACCGAGACCCACTGTCGAAAAGCCAGCTTCTGGAAAGGGAACCACCGAGCTCGGTCAGCTCGCGGTTAACCGAAATGAGGATTTCGGCTAGCCGCCAGCCGACCAACGGCTGACCGAAACTGCACGGGAAATGCAGTTCAGTTCAGATTTTTACATTTCCTTCTTCCCTTCTTCTTGTTTCTCATCCCACTTGCACTCCCTGAGCCTACATGCTCTCCAAGGGACAAAACACGCATTTTTCCCAATTTCAAACATTCAATCCAAGGAAAACATGATCATGAAGCTTGTAACATATTTGTATGCAAAATTTCCAAAACAACAATGTAGCTTAAAATACACGTGCACAATGGTCCTATAGAGATTACTTGCCTTGCCCAGATGCTAAACACTCTTCTCCAAGCACTTCACTCAAGCCAATCCAAAGACTACAAAAACCCAAGAAAACCACACAGAACTCACTCAATCTTGAAAACAAGAAACCCATTTTACCAAAAGGGTTTGTAACATGGAAAACAAGATCTTTAAGGAACTAAAAAAGACTTTATGAAAAGCATGGGTTGAAGCTCTTACCTAGAGAAGGTCAAACAAAAGAGGAGGACAAAAATGAAGAGCTTGTCCCACAAGAAACTCCAAGAAATTTGTACCAATAGAAAGCTTGCAAGGAAAGGAAGAAGATGATGGTCTTAGAATTCTATTTGGAGATCTCTAGCTAGATCATGCAAGGTGAGGAAGATGGAAGGAAAGAGGGGTTTTAGCCCCAGGTTAAGAAAGTTGCAGAGATTGGGGGAAATGAATGAAAAAGGGAGGGGGAGGGGAGATTAAGTGAAGACAATGGGCCCCAACTAGCTGAACCTTGAAGTGACCAAAACACGATCTTGGGGACCTCGGATGACGTCGACGAAGAAGGATAAAACGATCCTCGAAATATCTAGTTTCCAAAAAGTATATTTTTGACATGGTTTTGAGATATCGAAAATTGTGTCCAGATTTGTGCATAAAAGACAATTTTACCCTCTTTGGGCCAAAACATGGGTTTTTGGGCTTCAAACATGAATGTGCTTAAAACGAAAGTTGTAACACATAAAAAAAATCATTCGAATGAAATCAAAATCACAATCACACGGAAACCGATACGATCCTCCCAAGCTTACGCGTGCACTCAGGCCTTCCTGAGTGTGTCTGGCTAATACTAAACGTTCTCAAAATTCCCAAAGCTATGTCCACGATTAAAACTAATTACTTCTAACCCAACGACCACTAAACCCACTTAGGACTAAACACATACTAATCGCACACTAATCGACTTGGTCTGGGTCGGGGTCTAACATCTAAGAACAAAACATGTGATGCATAAGGGTTTCAATCAAATTAACAATGTAGCTCAACATGTGTATGCTAAAAGCATTTGAAAGTGTAAAGCACAAAAATAGATTTGATTGAAGTGAATGAAAAAATCACATGTTATTTAAAAACCAACTTGAAAAAGATGTATATCAATGCTAAGGAAGTTGTGTGAAACTTTAAAACAAAATACATGTGATTTGTGAAGTTGTTGAATCCAAAACATAAGATAGATTTGAAAGTGATTTTCTTATGATGAACAACAACCAAAGATTCAACCAAGTATAGAAATCATGTTACATATAATTTCAAAGATGATTCCAAAACATGATTCACTTTGATATACTAATTTGAATCCTACTTGGTTTGAATCAAGGTGATGTATCCAAAACAATAAATCAATTCAACACATATATATGTTAAGGACACAACAAATCATAGTTAACATGCCTAAAAGGATTTACTAATAATTTGAGCAAAGCATGAAAACATATGATAAGGAAAACTAAGCTTACATAGAAAATTTACTTATGATTCCAAGCTGTAGTTTTCCTTTATGACCGACTAGCCTCCCTTAGCTCATTCCCCTTTGTTTGGCCTCAAAACACCTTAAGGAGTATCCCTTGGATCCACAAAATTGGCTAAGGAATGATATGTTTATATAGAAAAAACTGTCTAATGGCTCTATTGTCGATCAACCGACATTATGTTTGGTCAACCGAACTCCCAACGGTCATAAAACAACTAGTTTTGACCATTCTGGAATTGAAACCGACAGCTGACCGAACTTTCCCTGATTTTTTAAATACTAGAAAAATGATTTTAAAAAAGGGAAACTTGGTCTTGGAGGTCTAGGCCATTGAAACAAGCTTGGAAACATGTTTTTAATCATTCTAAGAGTTTTAAAAACATGAAACCTAAAATGCCTAAGTTTATTTGAAACTTTTAAAACCATAGGCAAGCTTGATTCGAAAATCTTCTTTTGAAAACTAAATGCATCCAAGTTTAAAATCAAAACATGCATAAATCGATATTTCTACAAGTCTAAAAAAAATGCATGTGTAAATCAAGATTTCGAGAATTCCAAAGTTAATGTATGTGTGAAAATTCGAATGATGCTAAAATGATAATGCATCCATCAAATTGCAAAATACAAAATCCCTAACAATCTCCCCCTTTGGAATTTGATGGAAACTTAGTCAACACCGAATTTACACACTAAGTCTTCAGCTCCCCTAAGCTGGACAATTCTTAAAATCTCTTAGATGCTTCATTCTCTTAGCTTGGGCTCTAGTTTTTTTTTTTCTGCAATCTTCTTGATGCTTGGAGCTTGATCATTCTTCAAACTTTCTTTTCATCTTTCTCTCTTTGGCCAAGCATCTTCTTTAGCTCCCAAGCTTTCTTTCTTTTTTCATCTCTCCCCATTTGACCATGCATGCTCTCCTTTTGGCAAGATATACATTCTCTCCCCCTGCAGAAGATCATACAATATCTCCCCTTAGGAAGTATGGACATACTCTCCCCCTTTAGACAACTTGATTGCTCTCTCCCCCTTTGACATTAAATTGCAAAGGTACCTACACACATGAAATAGGAAAAATACCTTTGAGTAGCACCTGTTAACAAAAGAAATAAAAAATGAAATACATAACAGGTTATCATGTATGGTTAGCAAGCTATAAGGGTAAATAGCCAACACAAGGGTAAATTTGATCAAAGTTAATGCTTCCTTTGAATATTTATACCCCCCCCCCCTCAATCCATTCTCTCTTTTTTGTCAACACTTTGACAATGATGGGTACAAAGAGAAGGTGATTTCACCAATTGAGGGTAAACTTCAAGGGAACGATTAGTTTTGCTTATTATGATCAAATTATCAAAATTAAGAGCAAGGTCAAGAGGATGCGATGGGGGTTACATAGCATAACATCAACTAATATGCTCATGAAAATCATATGCTATGTATTGAACTCATTTCATCCAACATTAAATTTAAGATTAATGTGCAATGAGAATGAAATGAAATTCAATAATAAAGCCAACCTCAATTATTAACCAACCAAGATTATGACCATAAAAATGGTGGTTATGAGATTTACCCATGTGCTCATGAGAGATGGCAAACATGAAGATTATGATGCTAATGGAATGTGTCATGGAATACAAACATATTTCCTAAATAAAATCAAGTTCAATCCAATGAACACAAGGTCTATCACATTCTCAAGATATACCAATTGAATATGATACCAATTGATACTAATTGAATATCAAAACATGATTAAGAGCAAGGATGTGACAAACACAAAATTCCATCAAGCATCATAAATGGATATTCATCACTATAATGATATGATAACTAGTGAGCAAAGTGATGAACAAGTTAAATTGCATGCAAGGATATAGCTTGGTGATGCATGCAATTTTCAAAGTGTCAAAATCATATGAGATACAAGGAATGGATTTTAAAGAGGTTCATATGATTAAGATCACTATTATGAAGTTGAAATATGTATAAGGATGACATCACTTAGAGAATATACATGAATCAACATCATAACCATCCATAAAAAAAATGACTAGAAAGCATAAAGGATGGATTTGAGTTCTAGTATGGTTTCTACAAATATAACAAAGATCACAACCATACATGGAACTATTTGACATTTGCATATAAAGAATGTAATCAAATGAGCAAAGATGCAAATATCTTAAAAACAACATTCTGAAAGTCCTTGGGATCCTAACCCTAGAGGGGGGGGGGGGGGGGGGGGAATAGGGTGAGCTACAAGTATGACCAATTTTAATTTCTTAACAATAACTAGTCACATGTGATGATTAAACAAACAAGATGCGGAAGCTAATACAAAATCAATCACCACATAGCATGCACCACAACACCAATATTTATAGTGGTTCGGCCAACGTGCCTACATCCACTACCGGCTTGTGTCTCCAACACCCCACCAGATTCCACTAATTATGCTTTTTACTAGGCTAAGCAATAACCCTTACAAAGTTGTTTTTCTAAGGCTCAACAACAACCTTTACAAGATGCTTTTCAAGGCTAAGCAATAACCTATTAAGATGCTTTTCAAAGGCTAAGCAATAACCTTACAAGATGCTTTTCAAAGGCTAAGCAATAACCTTACAAGTTGCTTTTCTTAGGCTTAGCAATAACCTTTACAAATATAGTTTTCTCAAAGAAAGTGTCTTAACAAAAGAACACTCTAAGAGATTACAATTTAAGCTCAATGGAATTGCCTCTTGAATAGGCTAATATGAAAGTGAAAACTAAACTCACACAAACACTCTATGAATGCAAAGATGTATGCTTATGAGGTGTGTGTGTGATGGCTTCAATCAAGTTCAAAAAGAAGGCTTAATCAAATATATTGCTTAAAGCAATTCAAAGTTTAAAGCTCATAAAAGATTGATTGAAGTCTTATGCAAATCACATGTATGAAATTCAACTTGTTTATGACATGAAAATCAAGGACTAACAAGTTGTATGAAAATGGCTAAATTAGAACATGTGATGCATGTGCATGTTGTTTTCAAAACCAAATTAATTTAACTAATGCTTAAATGAATGAAAACAACAAACAATGTTTCAACCAAGTAAAAGACTCATGCTATGAAAGAAAAACAAAGATTTTGTCTAAGCATGATTAATAAAGTTAACAACTTGGATTGAAAACAAAGGTGAAGAATCCAATCTTAATTAGACCAAAGATTAGAAGAAGAATGGATTCAACACATCATAGTTATTATGCTAAATATCATATACCAATAGTTTAAACAAAGCACATAACTATGATTAATAAAGGTAGAGCTTACTTGGTGGTTTAACTTAATAATCCAAGCTTTAGCTCTCCTAATTGCCTCCTAGCCTTTCCAACTTCATCCCCTTTCAATGGCTCCAAAATGCTCTCAAAGGTTCATGGTTCAAGCCTTGAAAAAGGTTGGAAATGAATGGACTTTATAGCCAAAAAGTTGCCAACGGCTAGTTCTCGGTCGACCTAGACACAGGTCTCGGTCGACCGAGAAAGCACAACGGTCATATTTCTGACCGTTGGCCTGAAACAGTTCAAAAACTGTCCATTTGCCCTGCAGTGTTCTCGGTCGACCGAGACACAGGGCTCGGTCGACCGACGACACTGTCGGGCGAGTCCCTGGGCCAAAATTCCAACTTTTTCCATTTTCAAAGTTTTTCTTTGGTGGATCTTTTGGCCACTAAATCAAGCTTAAATAACATGTTTTAAGGTATTCTAAGATGTTTAAAAACATGAGAAACACAAAGCCTAAAATGATTCACAAGATTAAAACCAAAGGCTAGCTTGATTTGAATACAACTCTTTTCAAATGAAATTGCATACAAAATGATTCTTTTTGTGAAGAATGTATGCAAGACTTAAACCTAAATACACAAGATGATTTTCCAAATGTAGTGCACAAGGAAATAGGTTTTCAAAAGAGTTTTGGGTTCTAAAACCAATGCATCCAAGTTTAAAACCAAAACATGCATAAAACAAAAGCTTTTCCAAATCTTAAAAGCTATGCATGGGTAAAACTAGATTTCAAGATATTTTAAATCAATGCATGTGTGTGAATTCAAATGATGCCAATATGCAAATGCATCCATCAAATTGCAAAAACAAAATACCTAACAATCTCCCCCTTTGCAATTTGATGGCAACTTACTCATCATTGAAATTACACACTCTGTCTTCAGCTCCCCCTCAGCTGGACAAGTCTTGAAATCTTCTTCTTGGATGCTCCTTCTCTTAGCTTGGGCTCTTGGGCTCTTTTCTTCAATCTTCTTGATGCTTGGTGCTTGATCATTCTTCAAGCTTTCTTATCATCTTCCTCTCTATGGCCAAGCATCTTCTTTAGCTCCAAGCTTTCTTTCTTCTAATTGCTCTCCCCCTTTGACCATGCTTCTTTCTCCTCTTGAGAACTTGAAAGCTTTCTCCCCCTTTGATGGATAGGAGATCTTCGAGTACTTGAACTCTCGAACTCTCTCCCCCTTTGAAGAGTAGGAGATCTTTGAGTCACACTTGAACTCTCTCTCCCCCTTTGACATTAAATTGCAAAGGTACCTACACACATGAGACAAGAAGAATACCTTTAGTAGCACCTGTTAACAAATGTAATCGAAAATGAAATACATAACAGGCTATCATGTATGTAAGTTAACTCTAAGGGCTCATTAGCATTCCAAGGGTGAATTTGATCAAAACTAATTCTTCCTATGAAGGTTTACACTCCCCCTCAATCCATTCTCTTCTTTTGTCAAGCTTTTGACAAGATATAACTATTAGATTCAAGAAGTAGATGGTTTAACCAAGTGAGGGTTAACTTCAAGGAAAGGATTAGATTCATTTAACTATTAAGCTCATATGATCAAATTACCAAAAGAGAGCTAGGTCTAATGGGAGAAGCAATCATGGATATCAATTGAAACAAACATATCAATTGAGATTAAAGGATATGACTATAAACTCAATCACTCTAAAATGGATTCAAGAATGTCACTTATTAGGAAAAATCCAAATTAGAGCTATCCATGATATGGGGTTTACCTAACATAGCATCAATCAATATAACTATGAAAATCATATGCTATGAAAGTTTTGAACTCATTTCATTCAATTACTAGATATGACTATTAAAGTGCAAGAATGAGTGAAATGAAATTCAATCATGAAGCCAACCTCAACTAATAACCAACCAATATTATGAACACATAAACATGGTGGTCATGAGATATACCTATATGGGCAAGTGAGGAGGCAACATGAGCATTATGATGCTAATGGTGTGTGACATGGAACAATCATATTACTTATCAAGTTTAGTCCAATGCACACAAGGTCTATCACATACACAAGATAAGATATCAATTGGATATGAAATCAATGGAAAATTATACCAAATGAAACCAATTGAATATGATAATATGATTAAAATCAAGGATGTGACAAACCCAAAATCCCATCAAGCATCATAAATGCATATTCATCACTTTTAAAGATATGACTAAATAGCATAGTGATGAACAAGGCAAATTGCAATGCAAAAGGATAAAGCTTTGTAATGCATGCAATTTCCAAAGTGTCTAGATCATATGAATTCAACACTAAGAAATCCATCAAACAAGAGATATAACTATGAAATACAAGAAATGGATTTCAAATAGGTACATATGATCAAGAACACTACTATGAAGTTGAAACATGTATAAGGATGACTCCAAGAGAATCTACATGAATCAACATCATAACCATCCATAAAGATATGACTAGTGAGCATAGAGGATGGATTTAGGTTCTAGTATGGTTTCTACAAATGAAACTAAGATCACAACCATACATGGAACCAAAAGTCATTTGCATATAAAAAGAATAACTAAATAAGCAAAGATGCAAACAACATTCATTTCCAATTCTAAGATAATGAAACCAAAAGAAAAGGAAATGAGAACATGGAACATGCTTAGATGAATATAACTAAAGAGGTTATAGAGCATTTCCATTCAAACAATCTTCAAATCAACAAAATCCTACAATGAGCATAAAAGGAATGATTTTGAAGATCAATTTTCAACTTTGTATTTTAGAAGATATAACTTAATTGAAACAAATACAAGTTGATTTTTCAAAACAATTTTCCATATAAAAGTTTAACTTATAAAACCATGGAAAATCCAATTGATTATGAAGAATCTAGCTATGAAAGCTTTTGAAATCACAATCAATTAATCATGTAGAAATGCAATGCAAAACATAAAACTAAATGCAAGCAAAAAGCAAATCAAACATGATGAGATTATAATCAAGAGATTTTGAAAACCATGACATGTAACTAGAATGGTGCATGAAGACAAAATCAAATGATCATAAAGAAGCAATGCATTTTATGAAATATAACTAAAAGAAAACAAAATGCAAATGCAATCATGACCAACAAAAGGTTTAACTTATAAAGCATAGGTTGGTCAATGAGGGTCAAGGCCTTAAGGTTTGTCTAAGTATCTAACTTTAGGAATCCACCTAAGGTCTTGAGAGGTTTGAACTTTGAGGTCTAGTTTGGGGTTCTCACCAACTAAAGGAGATTTGACTTGATAAATTCTTTTAGACTTAACATCAAATCTTTGAGGTTTGACTTTTTTAGATTGATGATTAGTCTTAGAGAGTTGGTGAGTTTGTTTCATAGGGGATTGCTTCAAATTTCTTTTCTTCTTATTTTCTCCCTTTCTTTGACTTTTGAAATTTAGATTTAACTTAGTAAATTTCTTCAAAAGTTCTTTCATGTTTTGACTTAAGGGAGGTAGGTTGAGAAGCTTTTTGTTAATAGATTCTTTTAAACTTGGTTTGACTTGTTTAACCTTTTTAGAATCTATTTTTGGAGACTCCTTGTTAATTGGTTTAACTTGTTTAAGCTTTATGGAGTCTTCCTTTGTTTTTAGTGTCTTACCCTTCAAGTTTGATTTTACTTTCTTGAGTTCAAAGATGGGTTTAGACACATGGCTTCTTTTCCTTAGTTTGCACTCAAACCTAAAGTGTCCTTCATTGCCACAATAATCACATTTGGTTTTGGGCAAAAGAGAAAGAGTGCTAGAGAATGAGGACTCACCTTTCACAAAAGTGTTGGTGAATTTAGGGTCATATGACATATTCCTATCAAATCCAATACCCGCCCTATCTCCATGAGATTTACCCAATTTGAATAATTTTTCAAGTTTCTCTTCACTTTGGGTAAACTTGCACTCATACTTTTGTTTATTGTTTTCAAGTTGAGTGACTTTGGTTATAAGGATTGAATTTTCATTTTTAACTTTTGAAAGTTCATATTCAATTTCCTTATATTTGCTTAGCTCTTCATTGGCAAGTTTTAATTCATGTTTAAGTTCATTAACAATATTAGATCCAAGTTCTTGTGATTTTAACTTACTTTTAATCAACTTGGCTTCTAAGTTGTTAAAGTCTTTATCTTGTTTTTTAATTGTATCTCTTAGGTTCAAATTTTCATTTGTAAGCTCATCACAATTTATCTTAATCTCATTTAATTCATCTTGAGCATTAGATAAATTTTCCTTAGAGATAGTCAATTTAGATTCAAGATTGTTAGAGTCTTTATCTTGCCTTTTTATTTGATCTCTTAGAATTAAATTTTCCTTATTGACATTATCAAAACCCATCTTTAATTCTTTTAGTTCATCTTGAATGTTGGATAGGTTATTTAAAGAGATCATGAACTTAGAGTCTAGACATTTTATTACTTCTTCTTTCTCTCTAAGTTCATCTTTTGAAGAGGCTAGATCTTTGGTTAGATTCATAGATTCTTCTCTTAAGCTTTTGTTTCTTTTATCAAGCTTTGTAGATAATGTATATAATTCATTGTAGGCTTGTTGAAGATCATCTTCATCATACTCATTTTCTTCCTCTTTTGAGTCAAATTGATATTCATTTAATTGATGGTTTGAATCTCTAATAGAAGGAAGAGTGAGAGGTCTAGAAGAATCTACAAAGTCTAGCCTAGTGGAGTCCATTCTAATGATTTTCAAATAAGCACAACTCTAGGGTTTTAACTCTAGGTTTTTACACCTAATCAAGAGTTCCAAACACTTGATCCTAAGGGATTAGAGCACTTGGCTCTGATACCAATTGAAAGTCCTTGGGATCCTAACCCTAGAGGGGGGGGGGGGAATAGGGTGAGCTACAAGTATGACCAATTTTAATTTCTTAACAATAACTAGTCACATGTGATGATTAAACAAACAAGATGCGGAAGCTAATACAAAATCAATCACCACATAGCATGCACCACAACACCAATATTTATAGTGGTTCGGCCAACGTGCCTACATCCACTACCGGCTTGTGTCTCCAACACCCCACCGGATTCCACTAATTATGCTTTTTACTAGGCTAAGCAATAACCCTTACAAAGTTGTTTTTCTAAGGCTCAACAACAACCTTTACAAGATGCTTTTCAAGGCTAAGCAATAACCTATTAAGATGCTTTTCAAAGGCTAAGCAATAACCTTACAAGATGCTTTTCAAAGGCTAAGCAATAACCTTACAAGTTGCTTTTCTTAGGCTTAGCAATAACCTTTACAAATATAGTTTTCTCAAAGAAAGTGTCTTAACAAAAGAACACTCTAAGAGATTACAATTTAAGCTCAATGGAATTGCCTCTTGAATAGGCTAATATGAAAGTGAAAACTAAACTCACACAAACACTCTATGAATGCAAAGATGTATGCTTATGAGGTGTGTGTGTGATGGCTTCAATCAAGTTCAAAAAGAAGGCTTAATCAAATATATTGCTTAAAGCAATTCAAAGTTTAAAGCTCATAAAAGATTGATTGAAGTCTTATGCAAATCACATGTATGAAATTCAACTTGTTTATGACATGAAAATCAAGGACTAACAAGTTGTATGAAAATGGCTAAATTAGAACATGTGATGCATGTGCATGTTGTTTTCAAAACCAAATTAATTTAACTAATGCTTAAATGAATGAAAACAACAAACAATGTTTCAACCAAGTAAAAGACTCATGCTATGAAAGAAAAACAAAGATTTTGTCTAAGCATGATTAATAAAGTTAACAACTTGGATTGAAAACAAAGGTGAAGAATCCAATCTTAATTAGACCAAAGATTAGAAGAAGAATGGATTCAACACATCATAGTTATTATGCTAAATATCATATACCAATAGTTTAAACAAAGCACATAACTATGATTAATAAAGGTAGAGCTTACTTGGTGGTTTAACTTAATAATCCAAGCTTTAGCTCTCCTAATTGCCTCCTAGCCTTTCCAACTTCATCCCCTTTCAATGGCTCCAAAATGCTCTCAAAGGTTCATGGTTCAAGCCTTGAAAAAGGTTGGAAATGAATGGACTTTATAGCCAAAAAGTTGCCAACGGCTAGTTCTCGGTCGACCTAGACACAGGTCTCGGTCGACCGAGAAAGCACAACGGTCATATTTCTGACCGTTGGCCTGAAACAGTTCAAAAACTGTCCATTTGCCCTGCAGTGTTCTCGGTCGACCGAGACACAGGGCTCGGTCGACCGACGACACTGTCGGGCGAGTCCCTGGGCCAAAATTCCAACTTTTTCCATTTTCAAAGTTTTTCTTTGGTGGATCTTTTGGCCACTAAATCAAGCTTAAATAACATGTTTTAAGGTATTCTAAGATGTTTAAAAACATGAGAAACACAAAGCCTAAAATGATTCACAAGATTAAAACCAAAGGCTAGCTTGATTTGAATACAACTCTTTTCAAATGAAATTGCATACAAAATGATTCTTTTTGTGAAGAATGTATGCAAGACTTAAACCTAAATACACAAGATGATTTTCCAAATGTAGTGCACAAGGAAATAGGTTTTCAAAAGAGTTTTGGGTTCTAAAACCAATGCATCCAAGTTTAAAACCAAAACATGCATAAAACAAAAGCTTTTCCAAATCTTAAAAGCTATGCATGGGTAAAACTAGATTTCAAGATATTTTAAATCAATGCATGTGTGTGAATTCAAATGATGCCAATATGCAAATGCATCCATCAAATTGCAAAAACAAAATACCTAACACATTCATTTCCATTTCTAAGATGATATAACCAAATGCATAAGGAAATGAGAACATGGAACATGCTTTGATGATTATAACTAATGATGTTTTAGAGCATTTCCATTCAAACAATCTGCAAATCATTTCAATAAACAAAATCCAACAATGAGCATAAAAGAATGATTCTGAAGATCAATTTTCAACTTTGTATTTTAAAAGATATAACTTATTTGAAACACATACAAGTTGATTTTTCGAAACAATAATTTTTCGTTTGAAAGTATAACTAAAAAATCAATGGAAAACTTAAATTGCTTCAAATCATTTGATTTACCAAAAAGATCTAATTAAGACATACATCAAATGATTTTCCAACAACAATTGATCATGAAAAATCTAGCTATGAAAGCTTTTGTAATCACAATCAATTGTTCATCAATAGAAATGCACTACAAGAGATATAACTATGAACAAAATGCAAATCTATCATGATAATATTGCAATCAAAGGATTTTGAAAACCATGAGATATAACTTAAAAGTTCATGAAGATAAAATCAAATGATCACAAATAAACATTGCATTTGAAGAGACGTGACTATATAGAAACAAAATGCAAATGTAAAATGACTAACAATATGATGAGAAAATAAAGAATAGGTTGGTCCAATAAGGTTCAAAGCCTTAAGGTTTGTTTAATTGATAACCTTTGAAAATTCACCTAAGGTCTTGATAAGGTTGTCCTTGAGGGTTCACTTTGAGGACTCACCAACTCTTGGAGACATAACTCGAAAAAGTCTTAGAGTGGTGAAATGAGGTCAACTGGATGGTTGGTAGATATTTTCCTAGATCTTGCATCTGGTGGAAAATCAGGTCTACAGGCCACTACATTCAATCTAGCAGTTCTTGGAAAGTTGGGGACGGCAGGTTGGTAGACCTCTGGTATGATAATTGGATGCAAGTTGGTAGTTTGGCCTCTCAGTTTCCTTCCCTTTACTTTCCCCCTAATCAGAAGCTCCATTCCCTCTGGGATGGTAACCATTGGTTGCTTCCTCCTGATATCCTAAGTGTAGTGGCTGCCTCTCTTCAGGAAGGTGTCCAGCTCCTCTCCTTGGATCCTCTCTCCAAAGACTCTCTGCTCTGGAACTCCGATGAGGATCAAGGCCTCTCTATCCAGGAAGCTTGGCAATTAGTCAGATCAAGGAATCCCTCAGCTTACTGGTCGAATTGGGCTCCGCTGGTTTGGAATCACATTCAGCAGCCGAGGGTATCCTTCTTTGCCTGGAGGCTCATGCATGGTAAAACTCCTTCTCATCTCTGGCTCCAACTTTCGGGAATTAGCCTGGCATCTAGGTGTAGTCTGTGCTCTCAGGCGCAGGAGTCTACTCTCCATCTCCTTTTCCTCTGTTCCTTCTCCTCTGACATCTGGAAATGGATCCTTTCCTCGGCGGGAATTGCTGTTGCTGGTCCTCTTCTCCCCTCCAAGATCTGGTAGGCCCTCTCCCATTGTAGTGATAGATTGGCTTGTAAAGGTGTTGCTGCCATCTTCTTCTCTACAGCCTTTGCATTATGGAATTGCAGGAATGAAGCCATTTTTAATAACCACAGTGCATCCCAGGTGAAGGTCACCCTCTTCCTGACTGAGCTCCTCTCTGCCTCTCTCAAGCGAATCTCTAAGCCTTTCTCTGGTAGACCTCTAAAGAATTTTTGTAATTTTTTTTCTCCAATTCTTAAGCTGGTTATATGCTTCTGGATTGTTGTTTTCCTTTTCCTTGCTGTTGCTCCTAGAGCTTCTTTTTGTGGGCTCTTAGCCTCTGTTTCTCTTCTCCTCTTCTCTTAATTCAAATTGCCTTTTAGCAAAAAAAACAACAACCAAAGATTCAACCAAGTATAGGAATCATGTTACATATAATTTCAAAGATGATTCCAAAACATGATTCACTTAGATATACTAATTTGAATCCTACTTGGTTTGAATCAAGGTGATGTATCCAAAACAATAAATCAATTCAACACATATATATGTTAAGGACACAACAAATCATAGTTAACATGCCTAAAAAGATTTACTAATAATTTGAGCAAAGCATGAAAACATATGATAAGGAAAACTAAGCTTACATACAAGATTTACTTATGATTCCAAGCTTTAGCTTTCCTTTATGACCAACTAGCCTCCCTTAGCTCATTCCCCTTTGTTTGGCCTCAAAACACCTCAAGGAGTATCCCTTGGATCCTCAAATTTGGCTAAGGAATGATCTGTTTATATAGAAAAAACTGTCTAATGGCTCTATTGTCGGTCAGCCGACATTATGTTCGGTCAACCGAACTCCCAACGGTCATAAAACGACTAGTTTTGACCATTCTGGAATTGAAACCGACACCTGACCGACAACTGACCGAACTTTTCTTGATTTTTTAATGACTAGAAAAACGATTTTAAAAAAGGGAAACTTGGTCTTGGAGGTCTAGGCCATTGAAACAAGCTTGGAACATGTTTTTAATCATTCTAAGAGTTTTAAAAACATGAAACCTAAAATGCCTAAGTTTATTTGAAACTATTAAAATCATAGGCAAGCTTGATTCAAAAATCTTCTTTTGAAAACTAAATGCATCCAAGTTTAAAATCAAAACATGCATAAATCAATATTTCTACAGGTCTAAAAAACAATGCATGTGTAAATCAAGATTTCAAGAATTCCAAAGTCAATGTATGTGTGAAAATTTGAATGATGCTAAAATGATAATGCATCCATCAAATTGCAAAACACAAAATCCCTAACACTTGTGTACATTGGATTGAACTTAAGAGTAAATATGTTCTCATTCCATGTCACATTCCATTAGCATCATAATTTTCATGTTTGCCTCCTCTCTTGCACATATAGGTAAATCTCATGACCACCATGTTTATGTGTTCATAATCTTGGTTGGTTAATAGTTGAGGTTGGCTTCATGTTTGAACTTCATTTTACTCATCTTGCACATAATACTCATACTTAATGATTGAATGAAATGATTTCAAAACTTTCGTAGCATATGATTTTCATAGTTATATTAATTGATTTTATGTTATGTAACCCCCCATCTCATCTCCTTGACCTTGCTCTTTATATTGGTAATTTGATCATATTGTGCTCTATAGTTATTCGTGTCTAATCATTTCCTTGAAGTTTACCCTCAATTGGTAAAACCATCTTCTTCATACACTACATAGTTAAATCTTTGTAAACATGTTGACAAAAGGAGAGAATGGATTGAGGGGGAGTGTAAACCTTCATAAGAAGTATTAGTTTTAATCAAATTCACCTTTGTATTGGCTTTGAACCCTTAGAGACTACTTCCATACATGATACCCTGTTATGTATTTCATTTTCGATTTCTTTTGTTAACAGGTGCTTCTAAAAGGTATTTTCCTTATTTCATGTATGCAATTATCTTTGCAATTTAATGTCAAAGGGGGAGAAAATGTTCAAGTTTCCTAAGGGGAGATATTTTATGATCTTTTACAGGGGGGGAGAATGCATATCTTGCCAAAGGGAGAGAGTGCATGGTGAAAGGGAGAGAGTTGAAAGAAGAGAAAGCTTGGGACTTAAAGAAGATGCTTGGCTAAAGAAAGGAAGATAAAAAAGAAAGTTTGAAGAATAATCAAGCTCCAAGCATCAAGAAGAATGAAAAAAAAAAAAAAAAGAATTAGAGCCCAAGTTAAGTGAAGGAAGCATCCAAGAGATTTCAAGACTTGTCCGACTTAGGGGGAGCTGAAGACTTAGTGTGTAAATTCAGTGATGAGTGTGTAAATTCAGCCATCAAGTTGCAAAGGGGGAGATTGTTAGGGATTTTGTGTTTTGCAATTTGATGGATGCATTATCATTTTAGCATCATTTGAATTTTCACACATGCATTGATTTAGAAAATCTTGAAATCTTGATTTACACTTCCATTGTTTTTAAGACTTGTAAAAATCTTGGTTCATGCATGTTTTGATTTTAAACTTGGATGCAATTAGTTTTGAAAAGAAGATTTTCGAATCAAGCTAGCCTATGAGTATTAAATCTTTCAAATCATTTTAGGCTTTTTTATGTTTCATGTTTTTAAACCTCTTAGTTTGATTTAAATCATGATTCCAAGCTTGATTCATTGGTCCAAAATTCCCCGCAAAGAAATACTTTGAAATGTGCATTTTTGGAGAATTTGGTCCCTGGGCCTGGGTCGACCTGCAGTGTGCTCGTTCGACCGAGCCCATGGACCCGGTCGACCGAGCACACATGGAGTAGACCGGGAAAGAGCCGTTGGGACTCTTTTCAAACGGGCAATTTTATGACTGTTGAGTACCTGGTCGATTGGGCAAGGTACCAGGTCGACCGGGGACTAGCCATTGGCCAATTTTTGGTATAAAAAGAAGCTCATTCCTATAGAAAAATAGAGGAACTAAGAGGCCCTCCTTGAGATGTTTTGAGGCCAGTCAAAGGGGAAAGAGATAAAGGATGATAAGGGGTCATTTGGAAAGCTAAAGCTTGGTTCCATTGAGTTAAATAACTAAGTAAGCTTTACTTTTCTTAATCATATATTTTCATGCTTTGTTTTAATTATTGGTAAATCTTTTCTAGCATGATAAACTATTATTTGTTATGTCCTTAACATGTTTATGTTTTGAATTGATTTTTTATTTTGGATGCATTACCTTGATTCAAACCAAGTAGTACTCATATTGGTATATCTAAGTAAATCATGTAATTGAAAACATCTTTGAAATTATATGTAACATGATTCCTATACTTGGTTGAATCTTTGATTGTTGTTTTTCATCATAAGAAAATCACCTTCAAATCTATCTTATGTTTTGGATTCAACAACTTCACAAATCATATGTACTTTTGTTTTCAAGTTTCACAACTTGTTTAGCATTGATAGGTATATCATTTTCAAGTTGAATTTTTAATTATATGTGATTTGTCCCTTAACTTCAATCAAATCTATTTTTGTGTTTTACATTTTCAAATGCTTTTAGCATACATATATTGAGCTATATTGTTAATTTGATTGAAATCCTTATGCATCATATGTTTTGTTCTTAGAATTTCACAACTTGTTTTGAATACTTAGGTACATCTTTTATAAGTTATTATTAACATGTGATTAGCATTCTTACCTCAATCATAAATGTTTTTATGAGCTAAAACTTTTAAAAGCCTTTGGCATACATTTATAAGCTTTTATTTTCAAATTGATTGAGGACATCATACATACACATTGTGCATTCATCTTTGTATTCATAGTGTGTGTGTGTGTGTGTGTGTGTGTGTGTGTGTGTGTGTGTGTGTGTGTGAATTAGATTTTCACTTTCATATCCACCTAATTAAGAGGCATTGTATTGAGCTAGAATTGTATCTCCATCAAGTGTATTCTAGACACTACTTAGAGAGATAACCAACCTTTTGGTTGCAGAGGTTATTGCTTAGCCTTGGAAAGCATAATGTAGAGGTTATTGCTTAGCCTTGGAAAGCATAATGTAAAAGGTTATTTCTTAGCCTATTAAAAAGCATAGATAGTGAAAATCCGGTGGGGTGTAGAGCACAAGCCGGTAGTGGATGTAGGCATTGAGGCCCTACCACTATAAATCATTGTGTGATGATGCATGCTTTGGGGTGATTGTTTTTGTTAGCTTTCACATTTAGTTTGATAATCATCACTAGTGACTAATTTTATTATAGAAGTTAAAATTGGTTAATAATTTGAAGCTCGCCCTATTCACCCCCCCTCTAGGGTTCGGATCCCGGACTTTCAGCAATGATGTCCTCTAGTGTTCTTCATGATCCTCCTTACTCTTAGAATACACGAGAACGTCATCAATAAATACCATTGTAGAGTGATCCAAGTATTGTGTGAGGACTTTGTTCATGAGAGCCATAAAGACTGCGGGTGCATTTGGCAAACCAAAGGGCATCACTAAGAACTCGTAATGCCCATATCTTGTTCGAAAACCTGTTTTCTGCACATCAAAGTCTCTAACCCTCAACTGATAATACCCAGACCTCAAGTCTATCTTAGAAAAATACGTTGCTCCTTGTAATTGGCCAAATAATTTGTCTATCCTTGGCAACGGATACTTGTTCTTGACGGTCACATGGTTCAATCTTCTGTAGTCAATGCACATTCTCAAGCTTCCATCTTTCTTTTTCACAAATAAAACTGGTGCTCCCCATGGTGAAATACTTGGTCTAATTAAACCTTTGCTCAATAATTCTTGCAACTGAAGTTTTAATTCACCCATTTCTGCTGAAGCCATTCTGTAGGGTGCAATAGAGATAGGAGCCATCCCTGGAAGAAGCTCAATTGTGAACTAAACTTCTATAATTGGTGGTAATCCCAAGATTTTTTCTGGAAAAACATCCGGAAATTCGCACACAACAGGGATTTCCTCCACCCCTTAGGACTGTTTATCCTCTGTGATAAACATAATGAATGCCTCACACTCATTCTGTACTAATCTACTTGCTTTCAACACTGAAATAAATCATACTCTAGTTTCTTCTTGTTTCCCTTAAACATCAACTCTGCCTGTTCTCCTTGTAATCTGAATGTCATGGTTTTGCTAAAACAATCCATGGTAGCATGATATGCTTCTAACCAATCCATGCCTAAGATGATCTCAAAATCATGCATCTCTTGAACAATAAGATTTGCTGGTAATTTAACATCTCCTAACAAAACTGAACTGCTAGGGTAATAGGTACTACAAACAACCTATTTACCTACTAGTGTGGTGACAATCAAACTATAATCCAATTCGCTATGTGGTGCATCAATCATCTTGGCAAATATAGGAGATAAAAATGAATGTGTGGATCCATGATCAAATAAAATCTGTGCTTCTATTCCATAAACAAGAAGTTTACATTCCACCACGTCTCCTGCAGCTTCAACATCCACACGATTGAGGTAAAATAGACGTCCATGCTGTTGTTGCCTATTCTGTGCCTGATTTTGCCTCCCTAGGGCATTTATGTTCTATTGTGGAGGACGAGCATTTTGATTCTGTGCTGGTGGTCTGCCTTGTTGCTGTTGCTGCTGCTGAGGTGGTCTAGCTTGGTTTTGAACTGGTGCCTGATTTTGAGGAGTTGCTTGTCTCTATTGCCGGTTCCTGTTTCCTTGATTATAAAGTTGTGGGCAATCCTTGATTGCATGGTTCATAGCCCCACACTTGAAACAAGCACCTGTGGCCTTTCTATATTCTTGAGTTTGATGGTTCTTGCCACAGTGAACACACCCTTGCCTCACTTGATTATGCTCTTGTCTTGGTTTCTTGTTTTACTATTGTCTCTGGTTGTGCTGCTGGTAGTTCTGATTTCTATCCTGAATAATCATGTTGTTAATATCTTCAAATGTGTATGCCCGTTCGACAGCTTCATCAAAGGTAGCTGGTGGAACTACCCCGATAGCATCTCTCATGATAATCGAGTTCAGTCCTTCCAAGAACTTGGCGATCTTCTTCTGCTCGGTGTTAATCAATTCGGTAGCATATTTGGCTAGTCTTTCAAACTTTGTGAAATACTCTAATACTGTCATACTGCCTTGCTTGAGTTGCTGGAATTCAACAGCTTTCTGCCTCCTGATATGAGAAGGAATGTACTTGTCTTGAATTGAGTCATGAATGCTGCCCAAGCATCTTCGTTAGCCATTGTCATATACGGGTCCTTGACCGTTTGCCACCATTGGTCTGCAAGCCCATAAAATAACGAAGCCGTGAGGTTGACCTTCTGCCTTCCTGTGCATATGAAGACATCAAAGATTTTCTCAGTGTTTGTTAACCAGTCATCTGCCATTAACAGATCTTCATTGCTTGAAAATTCCTTTGGTGCTCTCTTCCTGAACCTCTCAAACAATACATTAGGGTCATGATCCCTATTGTTGATAAAAATATTTGGAGCCAAAGGTTGCATAGGTGGAGCTTGAGGCCTATTCTGTAGAACATCCAATAGTTGCCTCTGACCTTGGGCCATTTCCTCATCCTTCTTAGTCATCTGTTCTTGGAACCTTGCCTGAGTCTCATTTGCTTGCCTCTGCTGTTCTAACATGGCTTGCATGAGTTCTTGAAACTGAGTAGCTGTGGGTGTAATAGCTGGATCTATTTCATTCTGATTACTACCCGAAGCATTGTTATTTAGAGCTTTTCTTGGAGGCATGATGCTGTAAAATAAAACGTTATTACATAATAAACATGGTTCGATGGTTTTTCTATGTCTCACACTAAACGAATGTAAAGAACTCATGAATCCTCCCCACGATCCTAAGATCTTTCTAGTTTCTTTTAAATGCCTGAAAAAGTCCCGCTCTGATACCAGTGTTGTTG
This sequence comes from Cinnamomum chago, assembly GCA_038049695.1. Taxonomy (NCBI): domain Eukaryota; kingdom Viridiplantae; phylum Streptophyta; class Magnoliopsida; order Laurales; family Lauraceae; genus Cinnamomum; species Cinnamomum chago. The sequence continues at coordinate 44,598,348 of CP142458.1, forward strand.
CGACCCCGGACCGAGGAGGTGGGCCCGGGCTTGCGACTGTCAGGTGTTGGTGGATTGATTTAATTTCCCATAGGTTCCCGCAGTGAGGATTCCGAGACACGTGGAATCTAACTCACACGATCAAGTATGCCGAAGCGTGTAGCAAATCACATCATGTCAAGCACGAATAATATTTTAAGTGCAAGAATAACATTAACAAGACAAGGTATCACAAGTAGGAAATTTCACATAACATTCCTAACATGATTCAAGTTTGAAAGTTAAACAGAAGTGAGTTAAGTTCGTTACAACCCAAAATAAGAGGCCAACAAAGGCTAATACAGTACTAAAAGTTCAACAAAACCCAAGACAAAATGAATCGGAACTCAAGACCCCGCCCAACGTCTAGTTGACGTCGTCGGGCTGCCACTCACAAGTTGGGGGTGGCTCAACAGCCTCCTCCTGATGCTCCTCCTCAAGGGTAACGTCGCCTGCACCTGGGCACCAAAATAAACAAGCATCAAACACGACGGTTTGACAGGTAATCAATTTAGGCATGAGCATGAACAAGTAAATGTTTAAAGAAAACATACTAAAACATTTTGCTGAATTTGAAACAATTACTTAACTGAGGTACATTTAAAATATAAGAAGAAAACTAAGCTACAAAACAAGCTAAGATACAAAAACAAGCTAGCATGAATACTTATATATCATGAATAGTTAGTCCACAAAGAGCCCATCCTTTCTCTATCATTCATATAATGAAAAGAGCGAGCACGCACGACAAACACGATATACATAATATAAACAAGACACGATTCCCACATATACGGGGATTCCGGCCGTGAAACCGAACACACACGATGTTAAATAAAATACATGATCAATCTGCAGATAGTCCACATGTTTAAGGACCCCCGGACAGTGGATCAGACTGAAGGGGCAGTCCAAGCTCGATGGTGTTCACTTGAATTCATGAATGCACAAAACACGACGAAACACGTCTTAAACCAAATCAAACTTGAAGGGGGAAATCACTTATCAAAACTAAACAAGACACGGCTAGCAAGAAGCATAAATATATATGTATAACACGCTTAAGAAGTGATCCCCTTTTTATTCTTGAAACAATCTTCAAACGAGCTTACACTTAACTTCAAAACGAGTACACGATGATACTTGTTGCATCATAACTAAAGTTCGAAAGCAAAGTCTATCAAGCATATGTAAGGACCATTCATTGACCATTGTGTAATTGAAACCCAAATGTCTGAAAATAAAACGGATTGGTGCCCCCGAAGTTAGATTACATTTTGTATTTCAATTGCACAATGTCAGGCTAAAACCCTATAACATATTCTAGTTTTCATTCCTGTAGAAATCCTTCTAAAACAGCTCATCTTGCAGTTTCGATTACCTCTCGGTCACCTGTCGGTCGACCGAGATGGGATATGTCAGTTAGCCGACAGCTGATCGACATATTTTATTATGAAAATCTCTGCTCTCGGGAAATGGAACCGAACTGAGTTCGGTAGGCTGTCGGTTGACCGAAGTGGCAATGTTGGTTAGCCGACAACTGACCGAAATCTTTCCTGATGAAATGCAGGTCTCGGGAAATGGAACCGACATGGTTCGGTCAGATGTTGGTTAACCAAAATGGGCATTTTCGGCTAGCCGATAGCTAACCGACAGTGTACGGACAATGCATTTCAAGTCAAAAAAAAATTTCACAACTTTTCCTCCCTTCTTCTCACAACTGATCACCTGCACTTCCCTGAACCTTCATGCTCTCCAAGGGTCCATTCCACACATTTTCAAATCATTCAAATCAAAACTAATCCAATAATTTCCATTTAAAACTTCAAAATCATTTCATAAGCTAAACAAAACATATACTTGCAATCCCAAACAGAAATTTGGAAAATCACTTAACACGTGTGCATATACTTGAATGAAAATCACATAAGAACATCCAAGGAAAACATGGAATGAAGGTTAGTACCCAAGTTATGCAAATATCAAAAATGGCTTATGCAAATCCACAACACACATGCAACATACAACCTAGATAGATCACTTACCTTTGTCCAAATGCCAACAAATCTCTTCTTCAAGCACTCCTACACAAAAGCTAAGCCAAGAGCAACAAAAACCCTAAGAAAAATCCATTCAAAACCCATTCAAATTGAAAACAAGAACCCATTTCGAAATGGGTGTTGCATGTATGAAAAATGGGTTCCTTAGGAGCCAAAAGGACTCCATTGAAAAGATGGGTTGAAGCACTTACCTAGAGGTGTTCCAACAAGAAGCAATGGAGAAGATGGAGAGGCTTTCTAGTTGGAACTTCAACAAAATTGTAGCAATGGAAAGCTTGGAAGAAGAGGAAGAAGGTGATGGTCTTGGATTTTTATTTGGAGGTCTCTAGCTTGTGCATGCAAGAGGAGAAAGATGGAGAGAAAAGAAGTTCTCTCTCCCAGGTCTGGTTTGAAAAGTTGTAGGAATGAAATGAACGAAAGAGAGGAAGGAGAGGAGTTTTGAGTTGGGTTACAAGTGGGCCCCACAACACTCTAAAACTTGCAAGGGCTAAAACATGGTCTTACGGGCCCCGAATGAAATCAACGAAGAATGATAAAATGATCCTTGAAAAATCTAGTTTCCAAAAATTATAACTTTGACATGGTTTTGAGATTTCGAAATTTGTGTCCAGATTTGGGTGTGAAAAGTCAATTTTACCCTTTTGGGCCAAAACTTGGGTTTTTTGGCTTCAAACACAAACAGGCTGAAAACGAAAGTTATAGAGAATAATAAAACAATTCAAATGAAATCAAAATCACAATCAAAATGGAAATCAACACGATCCTCTCACGCTTGTGTCGCAACCCCGGACCGGGCCACTGACCTAATCTGGGATCGGGACTAAAAATTTATTTAAGCCTTTGGTGAATGATGCCATTGCACATATATATATTTATTTTGGCCAATACGTACACGAGTCAATAAAACGATGCCACCCGTGTACGTGATTTCCCACAGGTGTCCGCGGTGAGGATATCACAACAACTTAAATATTTCTTTTAAATGCGGAATCGTGTAGTAAATCAGACATTCGATCCAACTCTAGTCATAAGACAAGATCACATGTATAAACAAGTATCAGAATGAATAATGATCATTAGTACTTTCCCAAAAGTAATATCAAAGTCTAGACAAAAAATCATTTAGTTACATTCCCAAAAATAGAGGCCAACAAAAACCAATACATCTCAAAATAACAAGCCAAAAGAATGGTTAATCAAAATCCCCAAAAAGTGTCGTAACTCGAGCAACCGAATGTCTAGACAACATCATCGGCATGCCACTCAACTAAATGATGTGCAGTTCACCGACCGCCTCCTCAGGCTCCTCTTCAAGATAACCGGCAACGGGACCTGAGTACCAAAGAAATGGACCAGACACGACGGTCTGGCAGGCAGGTGAAAAGATACAACAATATACATAATAAAAGAATTACCTTAGAAAACATTTCAACCTGTTTAAACAATAATTTTCATAAAGAAAAGAATCATTTACTGGAAAATATACATGCAATATAAAACATGTAAAAGTAACCAAGGAATCGGGAACAAGCAAGATGGCAACCACACGAAGCTAAGTCCTCTATCACAGAAGTGACAAGAGCATATCGGGGCGTTGATCTTGATGGAAGTAGGTGGGCCTCATGGATAGATTTTCAAAACTTTTGACCCACTTGACTTAGGGATCAACTATCCATAAGGCTACAAAATCCAATTTAGGATGCAATCCCTCATTCTCATCAATCATGTACAGCAATATAACCTATCTAGAAGATAGAAATCAGCAACTACATGCAACAAAATAATCTACAACAAGTAAAGAAGTAGATTATACCTTTGGAGCCCGGTAGTGCTCTAATGGAGGAGAAGATAATTAACTTGATCAAGAACTCTTCTTGAAGCAATTAGAGCTCTCCAAGACCTTGTTGTCTTCCACACTATAACGCATATCAGATCTCTTTTCTCAAGAAGATGGGTGGGATCTCTAAGAGAAAACCCTACTAGAAACTCTACGCAAACTAGAAGAGAACTAAAAGAGAGAGAGGAAGAGGAGAGATGTGCAACTCTTGCACAAAGGCTGTTTTGGGCGCGGATAAAGGTGTAGGACGTCCAAGGGTGTTTCTCCCTTATTTATAGCCCTCAAATCTCCTATTAAGACTCTCTTACTAATTGCATTAGAAGTCACACTTCCACACAAATTAGTAGCTTACTATTACTATTATTAGAAGTCCCACTTCAAATAGAAATAGTAACTTTCTAATTTCTTCCTTTTAGAGTTCAAGTAAGATTAGTAACTTTCTAATATCTTGGGCTAGCGTGGGGACCACTAGGGATTCCTTAGAAAGCTGGCTCCAACTGGGACTCGCGACCCCACATCTCATGTGTAGTCCAGACTCACAGTTAATTGCAAATAACACCACTATATAAATGCAATTGCACTCCAGTCTTATGAATAAATTACAATGAAGACCCTACATTTCCCAATTACCACAAGTAGGTCTCTCTATCATTATCCATGGATCAATTGGAATAAATCTATCTCATCCAATCTTAGATCCACATCTTATTATCCCTGAGCCCCAATTAATCACAGTGATCATCAGTACCATCCAATTAACTCTTAATCGAGATGGGTGCGCACTTACTAATGATAAATCCATTAATTGACACAAGGGGATAATATAGATAGATTCCATCTTGATCATTGGATGTTCCCACAGTCCTACTACCACGTACCCAAGACGCCGAGGTGTTGACCTATAATTGGCCTCACTCATTGGTGAATCAAAGCAAATGAATAATAGACAGAAACTTGAGTTCATCAAAGTCTCAGGATTGAGAGCCTATTGCTAGGGAATTATGAGAGCAGACCTTAAAATCGAGACAGTATTCATAAGTGAAAGTCCTGGGATCCTAACCCTAGAGGGGGGGGGGGGGGGTTTGAATAGGGTGTGTTACAAATATGACTAATTTAGACCAATTATAATTTCTTAACATAAACTAGTCACAAGTGATGATTAATCAAACAAGATGCGGAAGCTAATATAAACAATCACCACAAGCAAACACCACTACACAAGGATTTATAGTGGTTCGGCCTCAATGCCTACGTCCACTACAGGCTTGTGATCCAATCACCCCACCGGATTTCCACTAATTATGCTTTTTACTAGGCTAAGCAATAACCTTTACAATGTTGTTTTTACTAGGCTCAACAACAAACTTTACAAGATGCTTTTCTAGGCTAAGCAATAACCTTTACACAATGCTTTTCTTAGGCTAAGCAATAACCTTTACAAATAAGGATTTCTCAAAGAAGGTGTCTTCACAAAAGAACACTCTAAGAGATACAATTTAAGCTCAATGGAATTGCCTCTTAAATAGGCTAATATGAAAGTGAAAATCAAACTCACACAAACACTATATGAATGCAAATGTGTATGCTCATGATGTGTGTGTGTGTGTGTGTGATAACTTCAATCAAGTTAAAAACAAAGCTCAATTAAATATTGCTTAAAGCAATTTCAAAGTTTAAGGCTCATAAAAGATTTGATTGAAGTTTAATGCAAATCACATGTATGAATATCAACTTGTTAATGATATGAAAATCAAAGACTCACAAGTTGTATGAAAATGACTAACTTAGAACATGTGATGCATGTGAAATGTTGTTTTCAAAACTAAATTAATTTAACTAAAGTTTAAATGAATGAAAACAACAAATGAAGATTCAATCAAGTAAAAGAATCATGCTATAAAAGAAAACAATGTTTTTGGCTAAGCATGATTAAGGAAGATTTTAAAACAACTTGAATTGAAATCAAAGTGAAGAATTCAATCTTAATTAGATCAAAGATTAAGAGAAGAATGGATTCAACACATCATAGTTATCATGCTAAAAATCATTTACCAATAATTAGAACAAAGCATATAACCTATGATTAAGAGAGGTAGAGCTTACTTAGAGATTTAACTTCATTAATCCAAGCTTTAGCTCTCCAAATGACTCTTTGGTCTCTTTTAGTTCATCCCCTTTTCTTTGTCTCAAAGCACCTCAAAAGAGTCTTCAAAATCTCCAACTTTTGAAAAGGAATGAACTTGTATTTATACTCAAAAAATGAGTTTCTGCGAGTGCCCGGTCGACCTGGCCTTCAAACGGTCAAAAAAATGACCGTTGGAAGAGCCAACGACACTTTGCCCCGGCCACATTGCAGGTCGACCCCCTGAGACCAAAATTTCCCCAAAAATGCATATTTGAAGGTTTTTCTTGGAGGGGATTTTTGGGCCATTAAATCAAGTTTGAAAACATGTTTTAAATCATTCTAAGGGTTTTAAAACATGAAACATAAAAAGCCTAAAAAGATTTGAAAGATTTAAACCATAGGTTTGCGTGATTTCTAAAACTTCTTTTTCAAAGACAAATGCATCCAAGATTAAAAACAAATCATGCATAAATCAATATTTCTTCAAGTCTAAAAACCAATGCATGTATAAATCAAGATTTCAAGTCTTTGTAAATCAATGCATATGTGTGTAAATCAAATGATGCTTGAATGATAATGCATCCATCAAATTGCAATCTACAAAATTCCTAACAATAAGGTGCTTCTCATGGTCCTTCAATACATCCAATGTACCAGCACGGTGATCCAAAATCTTACATTCTGATGATCGAGCCAAGTACACTATCTCATAGTGATCAAAGTGCTGCAACCTTATCAGATGAGATGCCCACTCTCATCAATGGTTGTGAAGATATTTTTAAGTATAAGATTTGTGACACATATCTCCCATATGTGGATCTCATCCATAGACATATATCACATCTAATATACTAATAGGACCCGGTTCATCTCATGAACCATTATGTCATATGTGTTGGTTATGTGCGTTAAGTAATAAAATATCAGTCATCTCATGAAAGGAAAGCATGATTTCATTAATAAATAAAGAAATTAATCAATTTATTACATCAACTTATGAATTGAGTCCATACAATCTAACAGACCTTAGTCACACAAGGTGAGGAGATTCAACGAAATATACATATACATATAATAATACCGGACATGACCACAGTAGCGAACCGGGCATCGGGAACCACGGTAGCAAGCCGGGGTATCGGGACGGGACCACGATGATAAACTGGGTATTGAGATCCAAACTGCAGTTGGTGGGACTGGAGGGGGATCTCCAAGTCAGTGGATCAAACCGACAAGGTTACCCAAGCTTAGTTGCGCCGACTCATAGGTCAAATAACAAAATCAAGACATGTATAAAATACATCAAGTACAAGTACATAAACGGGCGGATCGGGGGTGATCAAAAGCACAATTATCAATACATTTCGAGAATGCACGTCGGGCTAGCAAAATGCTAATATACTATTTCAATGCTTTTGGGAATGATAAATCATAATTCATGAATTTTGGGAACAATGTGATATAATTGGACTTTCAAAATCTCGGGATAATTGTCGGGATTCAAGACTAGTTCAAGGTGAATAGGGTTCCCGTATGTCAATATCAATAAAGACTTGGTACTCCTTGAGTTTGGGGACATCCTGGGCTCCTTATACACCTTAGAAATTTCCAAAAACTTCAATGGATCTTTGTGATGTGGTTTCTTTCTCAAACGGGCTTCATACTTATCTTCAGGTGAACAATCCCCATCATTCTCTAAAAGGGTTCACAAATGATTGGGATGGAAATCCTCTTAGTTTTTCTTCAACTTAACATTCTTGGGCATGGTCGGTTACCTGGCGGTTAGCCGTCGCTGGCTAACCGCGAGGCTGACCGCGGGTTTGCTAGTTTGGATATAGGATACTGGAAATGTAACCGAAATGGGTTCCGTTAGCTGGTGGTAAGCCGCCGATGAGTTCGGCGGTTAGCCGTTGGCTAACTGTAAGGCTGACCGCGTCTTCAGGAAGAAAATGATGCTCTCTGGAATTTTGACCGCGACGATTCGGTTAGCTAGCGGTTAGCCGTCAATTACCAGGTGATTGATCGACAGGTGACCGCTAGCTGACTGCCAGGTGCGGTAAATTCCCACTATGTTCAGATTTGAGTCCTTTTCTTCCTCAAAACCATTCTTCTTACTTCCCATAATTTGTTGCAATAAAATGAGTTAAAGCTCCTTCAATTCATCATTCAACATTTCTCCAAATTTTATTCTTTCAAATCCAACCAACCAAATCTCTTTCTCAACCATATTCAACCACAAAGAGAAGAGAAAACCACTAACCATGAAGATTCATTGAGCTATCATCAAGTATTAAATGGAAACCATAAATATCCATGTTTGTAAGAGTTAAACAACCAACAAGACTTATTTATTAGCATTTATTTCAAAAATCAATGCAAGTCAAAATGAATAGTGAAATCATCTACATTGTTCATAAAAACCATTTAATGCTCAAAATATCTATTCATCCACTTGCCTTGGGTCCAAGCTAGCAAATCAAGTAACAAATCAAGACCTTCTCAAGGATAACCTACAATACCACAAGAACCCCACATACAAAGCCTAAAATGGGTCAAAACAAGAATGAAGAAGATGAAGCTTCAATAATGAGAATGAATACTCCCAAAGGCTAAGAAGAACATAATATCAAAAGAAAAGGAGGGGTTGCTTACTTGTAGGTTCTCCAAAAAGGCAAGACTAGCTCAATGAGGATCTTAGGATGGAAGGTTTTCCCCACAAATGGTATCAAGAAGAAGCTTTAGAGGAGGAAGGGAATGGTGATCTCCATTTCTCAAAAGATGCAAGGTTGGTGTTGATTTTGTGATGGAAAAGCAAGAGGAAGAAGAAGAAAGGACAAGAGAAACGCTAGACAGCTCCCAGCCACTTCTCTCCTACGTTTTTGAGCCAAGAAAGGGGAAAGTGAGAATGGGTTTTGTTTTTATAGCAATTGAGATGGACTCCACCACTTGAATTCTTGTGGGGCTGAAATCACGATTTCGAGACTTCGGATGAGTTCAACGAAGAAGAGAAAAGTGATCATCGAAATATCTAGTTTCCAAAAAGTATATATTTCAAGGGTTTTGGGAATATCAAATTTTGGGTACAGATTTAGTGTAAAAAGACTATTTTGCCCTCAATGCTAGAAAAGTCGGGTCTCGGGGTTCCGGACGGGAACAGGATCAACATAAAAGTTGTAGAGATTAACGAGATAAGTAGAATGGGGTTAAAACAATAAACACAGGAATCTCAGAAAATCTCTCAAGGAAATGCAAAGTCATAAAAGGAACCCCCAAAGGGTCCCATTAATCATAAGGCACCCAAAATTCTCCAAAGCTATAACAAAACTATTTTATTCCCAAGTAATCAAAATCACTAATCACGCTTAGAACCAAAACACGACTTAATCAGTACTAATCGAGGTCACTCGGGTCGTGGTCTTACAGCTTGCACGTACACTCAGGCCATCCTGAGTGTGTCTGACTAACATTAAACGCTCTCAAAATTCCCAAAGCTATGTCCAGGACTAGAACTAATTATATTCTAATCCAACGATCACTAAACCCACTTAGGACTTAGCACACACTAATCGGGTTAATTTGGGTCGGGGTCTAACACCTGAGTCAAGTGGGACAAAAAGTTTTGCAAACCTATCCACGAGGCCCACCTACTTCCAACAGACTGAAGCAGGCATCCCGAAGCTAGAATATTCGTTTTGACCAGGCAATCAAGTCATTTGGTTTTTGTCAGAATCTGGATGAGTCATGTGTGTACATGAAAAACGAAGGTGAGTGGGTAGTTTTTCTGGTATTATATGTCGACGACATCCTTCTCCTCGGGAAAGGCATAGGAATGTTGTCAACTGTGAAAGTTTGGTTAGCCAAGACTTTTGATATGAAGGACTTAGGAGAAGCTAACTACATCCTAGGGATCAAACTCCATCGAGACCAGAAAAATAGGATGATTGGCTTATCCCAAGCTGCATACATAGATAAGGTATTGGTACGGTTTGTTATGCAAGACTCCAAGAAGGGTATTACACCTTTCAGGCATGGAGTGCACCTTTTCAAGGATTAGTGTCCCAAGACACCTGAGGAAAAGGAGCAGATGAGGTCGATACCACACGCTTCGGCTGTTGGCAGCCTCATGTATACTATGCTATGTACTAGATCAGATATCTGTCATGCAGTGGGCCTATTTAGCAGATATCAGTCGAACCCAGGTCCTGACCATTAGACTGTTGTAAAGTGTATTCTCAAATACTTGAGAAGGACTAGATATTACATGTTGATTTATGGCAGTAATGAGTTAATTCTAGTCGGATACTCAGATTCTGACTTCGTGTCAGATAAGGATTCCAGGAAATCCACCTCTGGTTATGTGTTTATGCATGGTGGCGGAGCATCAGCTGGAGGAGTATTAAATAGGAATGTACCACTATTCCACCTTGGAGGCTGAATATGTAGCGGCTTGTGAAACAGCTAAGGAAACAGTATGGCTCAAGAGATTCCTTATGGAACTTGGGGTGGTACCTTTGGCGCGACAGCCGCTCACAGTGTACTGTGACAGCAGTGGGGCAGTCGCTCATTTTAAGGAGCCTAGGAGCCATAAGAGCCAAAAGCACGTACAGAGGAAGTATCACTTTGTTAGAGAGATTGTGCAGAGATGTGATATTGCATTCACCAAGATAGCCTCTACGGACAATCCGACAAATCCCTTTACTAAGCCTTTGACTACCAAAGTCTTTGAACAACATGTAGATGGGATGGGCATGAGATGCAACCCTGACTGGCATTGAGCCCAAGTGGGAGATTGTTAGTTGTATGGTCTCTATCCATTGGATGATGTAATAAATTGATTAATTCTTTATTTATCAATAATATCAGGCTTTTCTTTCATGTGATGAATGGTGTTTTATTACTTTATGCATATAACTAATACATATGACATAATGGTTCATGAGATGAACCGGGTCCCATTAGTATATTAGATGTGATATATGTGTATGGATGAGATCCACATACGGGAGACATGTGTCACAAATCTTATACTTAAATATCTTCCCAACCAGTGATGAGACTAGGGCATCTCATCTGATAAGGTTACAACACTTTGATCACTATGAGATAGTGTGATTTGTCTCGATCATTAGAATGTAAGATTCTGGATCATGGTGCTGGTACATAGGATGTATTGAAGGACCATGAGAAGCACCTTATGAAATATTGTCTTTATTTTAAAGGTTTGCTCTCATAATTCCCTAGCAATAGACTCTCAATCCTGAGACATTGATGGACTCAAGTTTCTGTCATTCATTTGCTTTGAGTCACCAATGAGTGAGGCCAACTGCAGGTCAACACCTCGGTGTCTTGAGTACATGGTAGTAGGACTGTGGGAACATTCAATGGTTAAGATGGAATCTATTTATATCATCCCCTTGTGCCAATTAATGGATTTATCATTAGTAAGTGCGCACCTATCTCGATTAAGAGTTAATTGGATGGTACTGATGATCACTGTGATTAATTGGGGCTCAAGGATAATAAGATGTGGATCTAAGATTGGAGGGGACATGTTTAATCCAATTTATCCATGGATATTGATAGAGGGGCCTACTACTATGGTAATTGTGAAGTTTAGGGTCTTCTTTGTAATATATTCCTAAGACTGGAGTGCAATTGCATTTATATAGTAGTGTTACTCACAATTAACTGTGGGCCCAGATTGCACATGAGATGTCGGGTCGCGGTGTCCCAATTGGAGCAAGCTTTCTATGGAATCCTTAGTGGTCCCTACGCTAGCCCAAGTAATTAGCAAGTTACTAATCCTACTTGAACTCTAAAAGGAAAGAATTAGAAAGTTACTATTTCTATTTGAAGTGAGACTTCTAATAGTGGTAATAGTAGGTTACTGATTGTTGTAGAAGTGAAACTTCTATAATAATTAGAAAGGAGAAAGTTACTAATTCTTAGTGGAAGTAGGACATGGATGTGGTTTATGGCCTTATGGGTACTTGAGCCTCATCAACCATGTACAACAATAAACTCTATCTAGAAGCACCATGCAACCACAAACAATCTCATCTACTTCTAGATAGAGTTTATTGCTGTACGTGGTTGATGAGATTGAGTGATTGGATCATGGATGTGGTGTATGGTCTTATGGGTACTTGATCCCTGATTCAAGTGGGTCAAAAAGTTTTGAAAACCTATCCACGAGGCCCACCTACTTCCAACAAAACAATGGCTAGTTTTGACCATTCTGGAACTTAAACCGAAGTGCGTTCGGTCAAGGTTCGGTTAATCGACATCTTGAGTTCAGTTAACCGACATTACTGTAGCAAAAACACTGTAGCAAAAGTACTGTAGCCCTAAAAAAAATTTTGCTTTCTAAAAATATTAAGCAAGAAAGCTATTCCAAAGTATTTTGCTAGTGGAAGTTCTGGGCCATGGAAATCATGCTTAGACTCATGTTTAAATCAATCCAAAAGTGTTTTCCAAAACATGAACCTATCATGCCTAAAATGATTTACAGATCTAGGTCCAAAGGCTGGCATGATTCGAAAATCTTCTTTTCAAAACTTAATGCATCCAAGTTTAAAATCCAAAACATGCATGTAACATAAATTCTAAAAGTTTTAAAACAATGTATGTGAAAATCAAGATTTTAAGTTTTTCAAAATCAATGCTCATGTAAAAATTCGAATGATGCTAAAATGATAATGCATCCATCAAATTGCAAAATACAAAATTCCTAACACATTTCAGTTGATATCGTACAATTAATTAAAGTCCTAGCTCTTGTGCCCCATGGAGATTTAGTGCTTTAGGAGATACACTGGCTGGTCGGCGGTTGGTCTGATGATCGTCGGCTGTTGCAACCATTTCCAGGCAGTTGGCCACTGGGCATGCTGCCAGGCAACGATGCGGCACCAGCTGCCTAGCTGCTGGGCAACACTAGGTGCCCAGCTGGTCCGGATTCCATGGGGGCAAAGGGGGGGGGGTGTCCCATAGGGAAATCTTGGGTGGGACCAACTAGAAAATCTTTGCTGAGTTAAAGGGACTTAATTACTTATTATTATGAACCAAAATCATCTCCTAATCCCCTAGTAATCCATGCTACTAACACTAATCAGTCCATAGAGTGGAGTTTAACAAAACCAATTTAAAGGCCCTTGATATACAACATTAATCAAATTAATTTCTCATAATTTTGACTGTAATTTAACAATCTAAACATGATTAAAACCATGCCTTCTCACATCTAAACCATTGAATTGATTCATATGAATCAAAAGATAGCAATAACATGCTATGCCAATTAGTTTAGAAACTTGCCTTGGCTAGGTCTGAAAACTCCACTCCAACACAATCCAAGCACTCACAAATGGCCCACTCTCAGCTGGAACACCTCCTTAATATCTCGCAAAAACCACCTCTGAAAGCCCCTAGAATTAACAGCCCAAGAAAAGATCAAACCCATCCCATAAAAACACCATTTGTGATGCACCAAGGAATCTAAGCCAAGAAATCAATGGGATGGGAGGGAGCTCTTACCTCTAAGGGGTTCAAACGAGAAGGGAAACAAGGTTGAAGGGGATGCCACCGGTGGATTTACTACACCAAAACAAACTATATTGTGTAGGGGATGAAGGGAAATCAATTGGCAAGGTCGGATTTTGAAAGAAAAGTCTCTAAGTCCATGATCTCCACCATGCCATGGGAGGAGAAAGAGAAAGAAGGAAGAAAGGAGAAGATAGGAGAGACTTCGCTTGTTGGCCGATGGAAATGAGGGAGCAATGAGAAGTAATGGTGGTAGGTGGTGTACGTGGTGTAGGTGGGGAACATTAATGAAAAGGAGGGGGTAGTTGGAATATTTTGTGGGAGGATTAGTTCATGAGTTTGCCACATTTTAGTATGACTTTGGGCGCAAAAATGAAGACCGTAGGATCCTCTGTTGGATTGGGTCAAACAAGAACAATTGTTGACCCCAATGAGAGCTTTCCAACAAGACTGAGATCAGAACTTTTTAGAGATCGGTGGTAGAAGTTGCAATTTTTCGAACTACGGTATACACCTCAAAAAGTGTGTCGAGGGGTCAAACTGGACTTTCTAGACCTCGGATGAGTTTAGACTGAACATGAAAGTTGTTAAGTAGGTCAAAACGTAACTTTTGGGAAATTCCCATAATACCTCTGAAATCTCAAAGATTCTAACTTCGGCCTGATAAAAGCCGAACTCTCCACAAAACTTCTTGAAACACTCTAGAACCAAACCAAACTTAACTCTAATCCCAAGAAACCCACGATTCGCATCTAAGCACGCATCGGTAGTTACTAATCGTAAATAATTAGCATTAATTGGGGTAATTAAAAATTAGGTTCTTACATCCTTCACCCTTAGGACATTTGGTCCTCCAAATGAAACGAACATACCTCAGGAAGTAGATGCGGATATTTCTTTAGAACTTGGTCGCATAACTCCCAGGTCACTTCCTCCGGACATTGATTCTCCCACAATACTTTGACCCAATAAATAGTCTGATTCCGAAGAACTTGCTCTTTGATGTCGATCACTCGGACAGGCTTCTCTACGTAAGTGGCATTCTCTTTAATCTCCAAGGGTTCATGTTGTATGTGCTTGGTGTCGGCAACGTATTTCTTCAGCATCGACACGTGGAAAACGTCATGAATTCCCGAAAGCTCTGGCTGTAAAGTCAACCTGTACACAATGTCGTTGATCTGACTCTTAACCTAGAACAACCCAATGTATCTACTTGACAATTACCCTTTTGACCAAATCTCAAAGTTCCTCTGATTGGTGATACTTTCAAAAACACTTTATCCCCGACTTGAAGCTGAAGCTCTCTTTGATGACTATCGACGTAACCTTTCTATCTACTTCTGGCAACTTTAAGATGTTTTTGGACCTGCTTAACTTTCTCAGTGGTCTATTCGACAACTAAGGGACCATGGAAGCTTCGGACACCGACTTCTTCCCAGCAAATAGGAGTTCTACACCTGCGGTCGTACAAGGCTTCAAATGGTGCCATACCTATACTCGAGTAGTAGCTGTTGTTGTAAGAAAACTTGCATAAGGGTAGACAATCATCCCATTGCTCCTTAGAGTCCAAGACACATGCCCGCAACATGTCTTCAAGAGTCTAATTGGTTCTTTTTGTTTGACCATTCGTCTATGGGTGATAAGATGTACTGAAGTTCTTCTTGGTCCCCATCGAGCCTTGCATAGTCTTCCAGAATCTTGATACAAAACGACTGTCTATGTCAAAAGCGATTGATTTTGGGCTCCCATGAAGTTTGACGATCCCATCGACGTACAACTTGGCCATCTCATTCATCTTAGTGCCGGTCCTAAAGGGTATAAAATGCGCTGACTTTGTCAACCGGTTTACAATTACCCAAATGCAATCCTTCTTCTTCTTAGTCATTGGAAAACTAGAAATAAAATCCATGGTTATGTCCTCCCATTTTCACTTTGGAATTTTCAGCTGGTGTACCAGTCCGGGAGGCTTATGGTGTTCCACCTTAATCTATTGACATGACAAGCACTTTGTAATAAATCCGGCTATCTCACGCTTTATATTGTTCCACCAGTAATGACTCTTCAAGTTATGATACATCTTGGTACTGCATGGATGCATAGTGTACTTGGAGTGATGTGCTTCAGTCATAATCTCAGTATTCAGTTCTTCCATTTTCGGCACGCACATACAGTCCTTGAAGTACAACACACCCTGTAGTACCTTGAAATCTGATCTCTCTACAATCTGCTCCATGATTTTGACTAGTTCAGGATCATCCTTTTTGCTGTCCTTAATCCTTTGAATGTTTGTTCGTTTAAACACCGCCATACTTACAAACAAAACTCCTTTACATAGAGATTATAACTCAACATCCATATCCTGAAATTTCTCAATAAATATCCATTCTACACATAAGATGCTAGGGTTACTGGCTATTCCTCTGGCTCGGGCTCTGGTTCTAAGACTGCTAACTTCCTACTTAACGCATTTGCAACCACATTAGCCTTACCTGGATGGTACTTGATTGGAAAATCGTAGTCCATTATGTACTCCATCCAACATCTCCGTCTCATGTTCATTTCTTTTTGGAAGAATAGATACTGCAGTTTGCGGTGATCGGAATGTACTTCAAACTTTTCTTCGTACAAGTAATGCCTCCAAATCTTCAAACCGAACACAACCGCTACCAATTCCAAGTTGTGAGTTGCATAATTATGCTTGTGTTCCTTTAATTGACATGGGCCATACACAATAACTTTCCCATCTTGCATCAAAACACAACCCAAACCAACACTAGACGCATTTGTATAGACAAAAAATCCCCCATTATCGTTGGTAATAGAGAAAATAATATGTTTTTATTTTCACCTTTAGTTTCTGTGATATCGCATAAAAGGGGTGGAATTGGAAAACAAACTTAGGGCCCCATACAATACCCACATTTGGGATATAATTTGGGTCATTCTATTAGCACACAACTTTTTTCTTTTCCCACACAAGGAATTTATTTATTTTATTACATTTTTATCCCTTTATGAATTGACAAAAATATCCATTATCCCACGAAAAATAAAAACATATTTTCTCTTTTCACACAGAAGCTCATCTTCTTCCCTATCCCATTCTCCCAATCATCTCACTCTCCACTTCTCACTCTCCACTTCCTTCACACAACGGCTTTAGGCAACTCATCTTCCTCCATTTTCTGCTCTTGGGCAACTCATCTTCCTCCATCTCCTTCATCTTTCGATCTTTTTGTACTTTATCTTTTTTTCATTCCATCTCTAAGGCTTTCTAGTGGAATGAAGGAAGAAATCAACTATTAAATGGTGCCTTTCAATTAGAGTAGCAGTGGAAAGGTTCGTTTCTTTGTTATTTGCCACTTTTTTTTTAATTTTTTCTCGCTTGGAGTGAGTTGCGGGTCTCGATATGTACAATCATTTAGGTCTAAATAGAATGTACATATTAAGATGTACAGACTACAGTACCAAACATATGTTGTATGTTTGGAAGTTAGATACCGAACAATCGAATTATGTACGGACACATAACACCGAACAGTATTATCACGTTCGGAAGTTTGATTCTGAACATATTAATAATTGTTGTACACTCTGCAGGTCTCTACACATAAAAGTCAGGTTGGATCGGACTTTGTGATGAATTATACCAGTGAGTTTATAGCTCAAAAGGTAAGACCTACTGTAAATTTATTAATCAAATTACAATTGTTCGTTACTAAATACTTATTTAATTTATTTATTATAGATTTTTCACAGTCTCGGTTCGTTGATCAGTTGGGCTCCTAGTGTAGGAAGGAAAAACAGCTTTGTCATTGTGATTAAGGTTTCAAATGTTGCTCGGGTAGGTGTCAGTAGGTGTCAAACCTAGAGTAGTCCTTGCATTCGAGAGAAGTGGGCAATATAAGTATGAAGAGGGCCATAAGCGAAAAAAGATAAAAAAAAAACAGGTTTAAAAAAATGTGGATGCCCTTTCGCATTAAAGGGCAAAAAGTTAGACTCAAATGGTGATTGGATGTTGGAGGTTGTATGTGGTGTGCATAATCATTCGGCGGTGGAACATTTAGAGGGGCATTCATTTGCAGGAAGATTATCAGAGGAGGAAACAAAGCTGCTGGTTGATATGTCCAAGAGTATGGTTAGGCAAAAATTTTTTTGGTTACGTTGAAACAAAGAAGTGAATTAAATGTAACCACAATGAAGACAATATACAATGCACGTTACAAACATAAAGTTAATGAGTGGGGTGGAAGAAGTCAGATGCAACAACTTCTTGGGAAGTTGGTAGATCATAATTACATTGAATGGCATAAGAATTGTGAAAATAGAGAGACTATCACTGACTTGATTTGGACTCACCCAAGCAGTTAAGATTTGTTGCGTGCGTTTCTACATGTTTTGATAATGGATTGTACTTACAAGACCAATCGTTATCGCATGCCTCTATTGAAGATTGTTGAAGTCACATCCACAGACACGACCTTTCTATATGCTTTGCATACCTTCATGTGGAATGTGAAGAGAATTATGCATGGGCACTGGGTGTATTGCATTCTATTATTGGTGAGGGTAATCATCCCGATGTGATAGTGACGGATAGAGAACTGTCACTCATGAATGCCATTAGCAGTGTATTCCCTGGTGCTACTCATTTATTATGCAAATGGCACATTAATAGAAACGTATTGGCGAAATGCAAGAAGTTGTTCGAAACGAAAGAAAAATGGATCAAGTTTATTATGAATTGGAATATGTTGGTGTCTTCATCCACAGAACAGGAGTTTGGTGAACAACTCTCTAGGCTAAATCAAGAATTCAATATGTATCCAGGTGCACTCAAGTACGTGAAATGTAGTTGGTTGGTGTTGACACCAAAAATGTCACTTTGCCTCTTCAACATGAAGCCGCATCCAACTACAAACAGAAAATGCTACTTCAAGCATCAAATCTTGTCAGAATCAAACAAAAACTGCAAGATTCTTCAAAACAGCCAAAAGAAGAGTACACATGAAGTTTAGGGCCATTCCAGCATCATTTGGCCTAACTTCACTCCTACGGCAACTGAACAGGCGCCCTTCGCGGTGTCAGCATCGAAAACATCACATCTTCGGTCCTAGCCTATGGATGGTTTCAAAATACCTCCAAAAGGCTTCAGTTCAAGTTTCAAGTCGAACCAACATCGTTTTACCCCACATCAACCCTTGAACAACAAAATAAAGCCTCTCAGCGGCGAGAACCACCGAGGCCATCACTCATCAAACAGAGCACATGGGTGACTTCAAAAGGCTTCCAAAGGGCTACATGTCAAATTTCAAGTAATTTCGAAAACATTTGACCGGACTTTGACTCTAAGAAGCCAAATCAGGTCTCCCGCGGTGGAGCTCTTCGGGATCATGACTTCCAAATCGGAGCCAATGGATCATCTCAAAATGACTCCAATAGGCTCCCTATCAAATTTTAGGTCAATCGGACATCGGTTAGACACACATCAAAGCGCGGCATCTCCCTCGCAACAACATCAAGTCTACTGACGACAAGACCCCACACGACTTCAAAACTCAAACAAAAGCCCATGGTTGGTCCTGTCTACTACTCAGGAGGCTTCACCTCAAATTTCGGGTCATTCCGACATCGTTTGACCTAGTTTTGACTCTTGACGGAAAATCGGCTACAAAGTTTTCGGCTTTTCCAAAAAATAGGAAACTTTGTGCTTCGGTTTGCACGGCTTCTTGTCAGGTTTTCTTCAGGAGAATCAAGCAATAAATGAGGAAAAATGTCAAGAAAAATACAGGAGAAAAAAGAAACAAAAAAGACCGAAAAACGGCCGAAGAAAAAGCGACCAAAATGGGAAAACTCCCCTATGGTCGCCGGCTTTCCGCCGAAAGGGCCATTTTCCGACCCTTTTCGCGTTTCGTGATGTCCGATCCTTGTGGTTTTCCAAAATTCTGACTTTGGAGGCTTGCAACTCGTCGATCTTCGTCAACATCACGGATCCGCCGTCAAAAGCATGAAATCATCATTGATCGTTCCAAGATCGCCGACCGGCTGACCAAGAAAACACACTTTTAGCCCAATCGATCGAGAAATCGACAGGACAGATGCCACCGGCCCGCTGTTATTAATCAATGTCTAAAGTTGCATTGCCATCTGACATCAAACAACATGTAGATCCATCTACGATCATCGCAGGAAGAATCCTAAAAGACGCGGCACGGCCCGTGACTCTTCAAATCCTCGGCGACCACTTAATGCTGTTAATTGACCCAACTTAATGCGGTCATTAACTCATTATTTTGGATGGCCCAATCAGAAGCAAGGAAATGGGAGTTACAAATCAAAGCAATCATGGCATTAAAGCCATGAAACTCCTCTCATTATGGATATTATAGGCGATTAAATGCCCAAATCAGAAGCCAAGAAAAAGGAGTTACAAATAAAGGAATTAAAACTTGTAACTCCTCCCATTATGTGGCTTTAAATGCATTAAAGCCCATAAACTCACCTAAAAGGCTACCAAATGCCCTATAAAAGGAGGTGATTCCAAGAAGAAGCGATCCCCGAATTTAGAAAAAGTCCAGACACTGCGCAAAGGAGCTCTGCTACTTTGAAGAAACTCTGTTGCAACAAACACCACAAGGTGATTGAAGTCCCTTAGGGGGCACCCTCCCAAGGCAAGGCTCTCTCTTCTCCTATTCAACATGGCCTAGACGTGGTTTTTCAGCCCGTCTCTTCATTTTTTTATTAGATATATGACCTTCCCTTAGTCTTTATCGATCCTCTAAAAAAATGAAGTCCAAGCCAAGCTAGAAGAATCAAAGCATCATACGTTCTCATCTGAAGGACGATGGCGAAGTCCATACATGACTTGTGACCGCCGATCTGAACGAGTCCCCACAATCTCCTAAGAAATCAGAATTCCTTTTCTTACTTTTTTATTGTATTTTGTATTTTTTTCTAAAGAGAAAAAAAAAACAACATTTCTTGTCTTTCATTATTGATGAGATTTGTACATTGCCTTTCACGGCAAAACCGCCTTTCACGGCAAAGAAAGAAAAATCGCCTCTCATGGCATTCAAAAAATCTTGTCTCTTTTCTTAATTATATGTGCAATGGAAAGTTAGAAAAAAGATTGATTTCCTTTCTACCGGTGAAGGTGGATCTTCGGATCACCATCCTTATATTCCAAGTAGAATAGAAAATCTAGCATACCCATATAAAAATGTTGATACTCGCCGTTCTCTTCTTCCCTCCATTCGGCCTTTCGGTAGCCCCAGGGACGGATGAGAGAGGAAAGGAAGAAACGGGTCCATCAAGTTGGCATACCCGGTGGGACACGTTCATTTGAGAACGTCATGCTTGGATTCTTTGGCTCCTCTCTAGTTAGTCGCCTATGTTGAATCTTGCATCTAAAAAACAACATGTGATGGGATTTTTTGGAGATTTTTATCTTGAATCTCTTTCCACTCTTTCTCATTTCAAAAAAAAAAAAAAAAAAAACCAAATCTGATTTCTCTTTCTTGGATTCATTTTTGAAAAACTTTGATCCTTTCCTCTCCGAACTTGATAGCTCGCAGAAATGTTTGTAGCTATTGTTCATATAGGGGAATGGGTCATTTTTTTTTCTTTGATGAGTCCGATAAGGATTTTCAAAAGAAAAAAAAAGAGAGTCTAATCTCAAACTCTTAAAAAAAATATCAGTTTTCTCTCTTTTGGATTCAAATTAGGGAAACTTTGGTTTCTTCCTTTTCGGACAATGGCTCGCGGAAATCATTTATGGCCAACGTTTGGATTGGGAGAGGCCATTCGCTCTCTTTGATAGGTCCATTAGAGATCTTTCAAGAAAATTTTTCAAAAGAAAAAATAGTCTAATCTCAAACTCTTCAAAAAACAAATATCAGCTTTCTCTCTTTTGGATTCAAATTAGGGAAACTTTAGTTTCTTCCTTTTCGGACAATGGCTCGTGGAAATCGTTTGTAGCCAACGTTTGGATTGGGAGAGGCCATTCGTTCTCTTTGATAGGTCCATTAGAGATCTTTCAAGAAAAGTTTTCAAAAAAACAAAAAACAAAAAACAACACTAAAGTTACACCAGTTGCATTCTTTGACCAAAGTAGTTCTAAGAAAAGCCTTGTCTAGAGTGTGGAGACAGTTAGACTATTCGAGGGAAGGGTCTTCCAAACAGGTTCATTAAGTAATCCTACCCTTACCTGGGGGTTGATCTATCTACTAAGGTTTCATAAGACCGAATTAGAAACCTATGTATTCCTTTAAAAAGAAAAAAAACCAAACAAACAAACAAAATTTACAAAAAGAAAAGCTTTCAAATTTTTTTTTTCATTTTTGGGTTTAGATATGAGAAATCTTGGTTTCTTCCCTTTCGGATAAAATCTCGCGGAAATCGCTTGTAGCTTGCGTTTGGATTGGAATACCATTTGCTCTCTTTTATGGTTCCAATTTTGACCTTTCAAAAATTCTCATCTCGTGTCCATTCCAAGGATGCAATTTGCAACATTTGTGCTTAGCGGTGCTAGTCCGCCCTTCCGGGTCTACTGTATTTGCGACCGACACATTTGTATCTCCAACCTTATATCATCTTACGTTGAGTGAGCCTCACTTCTCGGTAATTTGAATTAAGGTTTACAATTACTTCTAGCAGTCATTTGAACTCTCGCTCTGAGCCTCCTGTACTTGCATTTAGAACAATTGTATCCTCTATGGCCTTTTGCCTTCTTCACCTCGCTTAGACTGGGCCATGTTCCCTTGAGCGATTTGAAAAGACAAAACTATAGTTCTTTTCCATTTATGATCACTATATTCTTATGATTACTAATGGACGTGGTCTTGTTTCAGAAGTTTTCCAAAACTAACAATGGCAGCTCATTAACCATCACTTTCGATGAGAACAAGTACCAGCTCATGCTTCAAGAAAAATAGAACAAGCGCACTGCCAGCTGCAGAAGCGTCATCTCCCTCGGCAACTCTTAGAACACCGGCTCGACCTCTACTCCCCGGACCATTGTTTTCGGGTCACTGGGACCATTCCCACTTTCCATAAAGGAAACCGCACCTGCTAAGAAGTAAAAGATCGCCCCGCAATGTGTCGCTGCCACGACACCAAGGGCGAACGCAAAGAAATCTGAAGCCCGTGGAAACCCCACGAAGCCTCAACTTGCAAAGAACCAGGTCTACCCTAAGACTTGGTCCCCAAGACCTTCACCAAAACAAAGGAGGTCCCGAACATCTACAAAGCCAACATACCTGGCCCCTCTCAAGGAGAACCGGTTCTACCCTCTCCCTTACATGAAAGAGGAGAAACCCACACTCCACCAAATAAACAAACCAATCCACCATGAGCCGGCTTGCTCCTACAAGCCAAAAATCAATTCATACATCACAAGGCCTCTGCAAGAACCTGCCAAGGCCTGCACTCTTGCAGCTCGACCCTTTATCTCTACAAGGGCCGAACTCGCGAGATTCAAAGCTTTGCTACGACAGTCAAAGGACCGAGTTCAGATCCGGTCCATGCTCAGCTTCAAAGAAGACAGGCTCAGCTGTTGCGCTTGAGGGAGTACATCTTTTATTGCTAAAGCCCAGCCAGAGCTAACCGAAGCTCAAATTGCCCGTCGTATACTTCGCCGCATGTCGTATCGACAAAAGAGACTAGAGAAGCAAAGGACCCCGCATCCTATTCTCCAAGTCTCCCAAAAATGGGTCAAAAAAGAAAGACCCGATCAAGTTGTTGTTGTCCATATGGTTGGCAAAACCAGAAGACATCAGAAGTCAGCAACTAAACTTCATGTCCGACGACCGGTGACTCGCAACGTCTCCCGGACACGAAGACATCTGGAAGAATCTTCTACTCCTTCAAGCCAAGGATAACGAAGTAATCCTTCCTCAAGCTCTTCAAGAATGAGCCCTAGCTCAGTCTCCAGGACGATCTCTTCGTTCGAATCAAGGGGATGAACGTCTTGGCTACAAACTCTGAGCCACCTCGCAATTCACCTCCTAATGAAACGACCGCACGCATCCATCAATTGGAGCAAGGTCAGCAGATGATTGAGACTCTGATGGAAAATCTTCTTCTCGCTTTTCAATGTCAAGAAAATAATCAACCTCCTCCAGATAATGAGGAAAATGCAGAAGACAATGAGTCGCGCGCCCTTACCAAAAAGGACGTTGATGACATCCTAGCCAAAGTAAGAGAAGAGGATACACTAAAGAAGCATGGGATCAAGCTACCACATCCTACAAAATTCAAGCATCCTACTCTCCAAACATATACGGGGAAGGGATCAGCTAGACAGCACGTCATCCACTTCAAAATCCTGACGGGTGCTATCGCTGATCAAGATGCCCTCAAAATCCATCTCTTTGCAAGTACCCTAAAAGGTACGGCCTTCGATTGGTATTCCACTCTGCCAGAGGACTTCATCCAAAATTGGGCCATGCTAGAGACACACTTCTTGACCCACTTCAAAGGTGAGGATCATCCTGTTACTATGACATAGCTCTGTAGCCTAAAACAGGGAGAGAATGAGTCAACATACGACTTCATTCACAAGTGGAAGGCAATGGCATACAAGTGTTCAGATGTATTGCCACAAGTGTCGCTGGTCGACATTTGCCGTAACAACATGAGAGCAAGCATCCGCCCCATGATTATCGGCAACAAATCAAAGAATCTGGGAGAACTCCTAGAAGCATCTATGGAAGTTGAAACGGTGATCAAAGACCTCAACAGTAAAAAATCATCAAAGAAAGAGCCGACTACCATTACGACCTCAAAGCCAAAGAAAAAGGAGGTTCTTAATGTGCAAAGCAAGTCAGCTCTCAGCAGCCAAAGAAAGCTGAAAATAAAGCTGCAGGTAAGAAACTTGAACTCTCTGATACCTTCAGAGAACGAGTAGAGAAAAAGTACCTGTTCGATGAAGAGGTTGAAGAAATCTTTGAGGCACTCGTAGCAAATGGTAAACTCACCTTACCTGAGCCCAAAAGACCGGGAGATGTTAGCAAAACCAACGATCCTCGGTATTGTCCATACCACCAGATGGTCTCGCATCCTCTCAATCAATGCTTCGTTGTGAGAGAAAAGATCAACGAGATGTGGAAAAACAGAGTCATCACCTTTGACAAAAACTATAGGTTTGCCTCTGTCAACATGGTGTCATATGGACAAACCTCAAAGTCACCAACAGAGAAAATCACCACTTCCTTTAAGGTGATAAAAATGACTCAAACGTCCCAAGAGTTGGTTCCTTATCCAACACCAGACGGACAACCTATATGGGTGCATCCCGATCTCCTTGAAGATGAAAATTGGGAGAACGTTAAAACAAAGCCGACTGCTCAACAACGAAGGCAAGCCAGGAGACAACTCTGCAAGCTTAGACAGCAAGAGATAGCTCAACCAAAAAAAAAGTCCCTAAAAAGGCAGAGACCTCTTCTACTGCTTCACTGGGGGCAATGGAAGAATCCACTCTCAAAACTTCAAGGGCAACAAGAAAATTCACCCTTGGTGATTTCATGCCACCGCAGCTAAGAAATGAAGCTACGCAAGGGGCATCATATTCTTGCAACTCAGTAATTGGATTCTCCATGGATGGATACGAGTCCAGTGACACCGCCAGTGACACGACAAGTGGGAGGAATCCCTTGAAACAGGAGAATTCCTCTCCGGCGAAGAATGAGTTCCTAAATCTCACCTTATGCTAGTAATCTAGTATAATCCCTTACAGCCCCAAGGATCCTGGTCCGATGATAAAGAAGACCAAGAGACTGTTCAAGAAAATGTTGTTGACTCAACACCCGTCAACGCTCTAGTGGAACCCAACCATGTTGAACCACAGGGAGCAGACGAAGAAGAGTATTTGGCTCCCATGCCTGATCTTGAAGAATATGCAAGGATTTTACAGGTCCTTGCCATAGAACAAGAGCAAGATCTTCGCGATCAAAATCCAGAACCGGAAGTCCCTGAAAATCAACAGGTACCTCCTCCCTCAACTCCTGAAAATGGAGAAAACTGCTAGATAAATGATCCTCTCACATCCGATGATGAGCCTAACTCCCAACAGTCTATTATGGGGGGATCTCTTATCATTGCAACCTGCAATGCGATAGCTGAGGATGATAGTGCCTCTGAAGCTTCATCTACCAAAGACACATACTATCAGACTACATTTGATAGTATATCTTCCGGAGCTACATCTTCTCCGGTGACTTCCACTGAGATAATGCCTTCACAACTTCATCCCCTGAAACTGTGACTTCACAACTCACGGTTCTCCCGACTGATCATCGTGAAGAAGCCCCAGCTAATGATGTTTGGACTGATGAATTGATCAGCAAAGAAGAAAAGTTGCTGGATGCTGTTCAGGACTTGTTCTCGAAAAATGCTCCATGCAATGCAATCACTGAGGATGGCGACTCCGCTGCAGACACATCTTCAGCAAATGAGAAGGATCAACCCTTGGATCCCAAGGAAGATCTTCCAAATGAAGACCCTTCTCAAGAAGCACTCGAAGTTGGTAAAGGTACTCGTTTTGGCCGGGATTACCACAAAAATTACAACCAACCTTCTTCTTCTTATGTAAATCCTTCGGGAAAGCAAGTTGTAAACGCCCCAAGTGGGAACAATAATGAAAATGCAGGCCCTAAGGAGGCTTTCAAGTACGACTTGATCGAGCACTTCAAACAGATACCTGAACGACTGCATATCCTTGATTTATTACGAATGTCTCCACACACTCGTGATAATCTCATTTCAGAACTTCAAAGACAGAATGCGGATGTTGACAAACATGCCCCACAAGTCCTACAAATTGAAATGGACTATAGGGTCAAAAAATCAAAAACTTCCTCAAAGGGAGAAAAGAAGAAAACAGAGGGATCAGGCATTGAATGCCTCTCGGTTCAGAAAGCAGCAAGTGAAACCATCGCCTTCGTTAAGGATGACCTCCTGCTAGGCGAGACAAACCAAAACTGACCCTTGTACTTCACAGGGTATGTCAAAGAGATGCCAATACACAGAGTCCAGATTGACCCAGGTTCTGTACTCAACCTCATCTCTAGTTTAGCACTCGAAGAGCTGGGCATTCCACCTAGCAAGCTGAGTCACACATCTATATCCATCTTTGGATATGATGGGAGCGCTCAAAGGTCTATCGGCAAAATCAGGTTCAAGTAGCAAATAGGTGATCTTATCTCAGAAGTCACTGTGTATGCAATAAAAACCCCTTCATGATACAACATCCTTCTTGGACGCCCCTAGATACACGAGAATGATGTCGTCCCTTCAACTTTACTTCAATGCATCAAGTTCGTCGGTAACGACGGCTTGATACATCGGGTGTTTGCAGAAAAAAAAGCCTTTCAAAGGCAGAGACATTCATTTTACAGATGCTCAGATGTACAAGGGCGAAAAGAAGAAAAAGAGGAGGAAACAACACCCTTTACCAAAAATCTCGAGAAAGAGAAGGGCAAAGCTCCTCAGTAATCATCGGAAGAAAACAAACCTTCCGGAAAATCCGAAGAGAGCAATCCATCTCCCTTCGTTATTTTCCTTAAATCTTCAAAGCCTTTGGTCATCACAACCAAAGCAAAGAAGACAAAACAAAAGTCTGGGGGCAAGTTTGTTGTCTCTTTCATGTCTATCATGCAAGACACGGATTCAGAGTCAGAGCCAGAAGACGACACACCGTTAAGCCGACCTGGCACTCAGCAAGTTCAGCCTGCTCTACCTCCAATGGAGACACCTGCTAACGTAGAAGATCCTACGTCTGCTTCCTTCGTTGTTCCAGCAACTTCAGCAGAAGAGAAGCCAATCTTCTTCCACAGATCGGAAGCTTCTTCATCAAATTCCTTGCTTGAACCTTTCCAAAACAAAGGGGGCTATGATAAAGATATTCCAAGAAATGCAGCACAAGACGGTTGAATGTTACGTTGATGACCTCGCCGTCAAAAGCAGAATAAAAGAATACCATCTGAAAGACCTTCAGGAAGTCTTCCTCCGACTTCGCAAACACAAAGTGCGAATGAATCCTTTGAAATGTTTTTTTGGCGTCTCATCGGGTAAGTTCCTCGGATTCTTAGTTCGGAGAGCTGGAATAGAACTTGACCCCATTAAAGTCCAGGCTATTCTAGAAATGCCTTCTCTAAGAACCTTAAGAGAACTTGAAGGACTTCAAGGAAGATTGGCATACATCAGACGGTTCATCTCCAATCTCTCGAGGAAATGTCATCCTTTCTCTCAGTTGATGAAGAAAGGTGTGAACCTTGTTTGGGATGCTGAATGTGAAGCAGCATTTCAAGATATCAAGTCATACCTGGCTGCCCCTACTACAGGAAAACCATTCATCTTGTACACAAGAGCTCTCGACCATTCTCTGGGTGCTCTGCTTGCACAAGAGAATGACGAAGGAAAAGAAGCTGCTCTATACTACCTCAGCCGTATGCTGGTAGGTGCGGTGCATCGTTACTCTCCAATCGAAAAAGAATGCCTTGTGATGATATTCATCGTGCAAAAGCTACGTCACTACATTCTTTCAAACACAGTCTACCTGATTTCGAGGATCAACCTCTTGAAGGTCATTGTCACAAAAGCAGGTTCTCTCAATGCCCGACTGGAAAAATAGTCCATCCTCCTATCACAATTTGAAATCAGGTACGTACCACAAAAGGCAATCAAAGGCCAAGCCCTAGCGGATTTTCTCGCAGAGCATCCGTTGCCTAAAGATTCCCCACTTAGAGATGATCTCCCAAACGAACCTGTCTACAACGTGGAGACTGTAAGTTTTATGGTCTCAATACCAATGTATGATGAATAAATTGATTAATTTCTTTATTTATCAATATAGATTATTGCTTTCCTTTCATGAGATGAATGGTGTTTTATTACTTGTTTGCACATAACTAATACGAATGACATAATGGTTCATGAGATGAACCGGAGTCCACAAGTATACTAGATGTAATACATGTGTATGGATGAGATCCACATATAGGAGATATGTATCGCAAATCTTATACTTAAATATCTTCACAACCAGTGATGAGATTGAGCATCTCATCTGACAAGGTTGCAGCACTTTGATCACTATGAGATAGTGTGATTTGTCTCGATCATCGGAATGTAAGATTCTGGATCATGGTGCTGGTACATTGGATGTATTGAAGGACCATGAGAAGCACCTTATATACACTATCTTTACTTTAAGGTCTGCTCTCATAATTCCCTAGCAATAGGCTCATAATCCTGAGACAGTAATGAACTCAAGTTTCTATCTATGCATTTGCTTTGAGTCACCAATGAGTGAGGCCAGTTGTAGGTCAACACCTCGGTGATTTGGGTATGTGGTAGTAGAGCTGTGGGAACATTTAATGGTCAAGATGGAATCCATTTTTAATATCCCCTTGTGCCAATTAATGGATTTATCATTGGTAAGTGCGCACCCATTCCGATTTAGAGTTAATTGGATCGGTATCAAATGATCACTATAATTAATTGGGGCTCAAGGATAATAAGATATGGATCTAATTTTTGGACATGTCCAATTGATCCATGGATATAAATGGAGGGACCTACTTGTGGTAATGTGGAACTTTAGGGTCTTCATTGTAATATATTCCTAAGACTGGAGTGCAATTACATTTATATAGTGGAGTTATTTGTAATTAACCGTGGGCCCGGATTGCACATGAGATGTGGGGTCGCGTGTCCTAGTTGGAGCCAACTTTCTAAGGGATCCCTAGTGGTCCCCACGCTAGCCCAAGATATTAGAAACATACTAATTATAGTAGAACTCTAAAAGGAAATAGAAAGTTATTATTTCTATTTGAAGTGAGACTTCTAATAGTGGTAATAGTAAGTTACTAATTATTAATGGAAGTGAGACTCCTATTTTAATTCGAAAAGAGGAAGTTACTAATTATATTTGAAGTAAGACTTCTAATTGTGATTTGGTAAGCAACTAATTGTTTTGGAAGTAAGACTTCTATTTCAATTAGTAAGAGGAGGTTGCTTAAGTGTTATAAAAGGAGAAAGAGGAGGTTTGGACGTCCCTAATGCTAGTCCATCTAGGGATTCACGCCCATCCCATTCAATTGTGCAAGAGTTGCACTTCTCTCTTCCTTTCCCTCTTCTAGTTCTCTTCTAGTTTCCTTTAGGATTTTCTCTTAGAGATTCCACCATCTTCTTAAAAAAAGAGAATCTGATACGGGTCATAGCGTGGAAGATCAAAGGGTAATGGAGATTCTGATTTGATTAGTGAAGGTGTTCATCATCAAAGAAAGAACTCAAAGCCTCCATTAGAGCACTACCAAGCTCCAAAGATATAATCTACATCCTTGTATGTTGTGGATTTCGTGGTTGCATGTTTAGGTGTTATTTTCTATCTTCTAGATAGGATATATTGTTGTACATGGTTTATGAGTTTGAGGAATTACATCCTGGATTGGGTTTGTTGCCTTCTAGATAGCTGATCCCTGCATCAAGTGGGTCAAAAGTTTTGAAACCTATCTAAATGGCCCACCTATTTTCTGTTAGGGATTTTGTAGATTGCAATTTGATGGATGCATAATCATTCTAGCATCATTTGATTCACACACTTGCATTGTTTTAGATAAACTTGAGATCTTGTTTTATTCATGCATTGCTTTTAAGATTTGTAAAAGTTTTGATTTATGCATGTTTTGTTTTCAATCTTGGATGCATTGGTTTTTAGAAAAGAGTTTTAGAAATCAAGCTAGCCTTTGTTTTTAAAGTTTTCAAACCATTTTAGGCTTTGTGTGTTTCATGTTTTTAAACTTCTTAAAATGATTTAAAACATGTATTCTAGCTTGGTTTAGTGGCCCAAAAATCCCCTCTAAGAGAAACCTTCAAATAAGCAAAAGTTGGAATTTTTTGTAAAAAGGGGGGTGGCCCGGCAGTGTCGCCGGTCGACCGGCGCAGAGGTCCCGGTCGACCGGGAACACTGCAGCAGAAAGTGGCCTGGCGCACCAACGGTCAGAAATCTGCCCGTTGTGTGATCCCGGTGGACCGAGACCTGTTTGCAGGTCGACCGAGGACTAGCCGTTGGGCACTTTTTGCTATAAATATGAGTTCTTTCCTTTGCCAAAAGTTGGGAATTTTAAGGCCCTCCTTGAGGGGTTTTGAGGCAAATAGAAGGGAAATGAACTAAGGGATGAAGGGGATCATTAGGAAAGCTAAAGCTTGGATTGATGAAGTTAAATCTCCAAGTAGGCTCTACTTTCCTTAATCATATGTTTTCATGCTTTGTTTTATTTTTGGTAAATCATTTGTAGCATGATAAACTATGTTGTGTTGTGTCCTTAACATGTTTTATGTTTTGAGTTGATTTATTGTTTTGGATACAACACCATTTGATTCAATCCAAGTAGTACTTTATCTTTGGTAAATCTAAGTAGATCATGTTAATGTAAGAACCTTTGAAATTATATGTAACATGATTCCTATACTTGGTTGAATCTTTGGTTGTTGTTTTCCAACATAAGAAAATCACTTTCAAAAATATCTTATGTTTTGGATTCAACTTCTTTACAAATCATATGTTTTCATGTTTTGTTTTATCTTTGATAAATCTTTAGTAGCATGTTAACCTATGATGTGTCGTATCCTTAGCATGTTTTATACTTTGAATTGATCTATTGTTTTGGATGCATCACCATTGATTCAACCCAAGTAGTACTTTATCCTTGGTAAATCTAAGTAGATCATGTTAATGGAAACATCTTTGAAATTAGATGTAACATGATCCATATACTTGGTTGAATCTTTGGTTGTTGTTTTTCATCATAAGAAAATCCTTTTCAAATATATCTTATGTTTTGGATTCAACATGTTTACAAATCATATGTGTATTATTGTTTTAAAGTTTCACAACTTGCCTTACTTTGATAGGTATATCATATTCAAGTTGTATTTATAGTTACATATGATTTGTCCCCTATTTTCAATCAAATCTATCTTTATGTTTTATGAGCTACATTGTTGATTTGATTGACATCCCTATGCATCACATGTTTAGAGCTAATTCATTTCATACAACTTGTGAATCTTTGACATCATTAACAAGTTGTTACTTTTAACATGTGACTTGCATTCCTTCCTCAATCATAAATGTTTTTGAGCTAAAACTTTCAAAAGCCTTAGGCATACATTTATGAGCTTTCATTTTCAAAATGATTGAGGACATCACACACACACATCATGTGCTTTCATCTTTACATTCATAGTGTGAGTGTGTATTAGTTTTTCACTTTCATATCCGCCTAATTAAGAGGCATTGTAATGAGCTTAATTGAATCTCCATCAAGTGTATGTTAGACACTAATTTAGTGAGATAACC
This sequence comes from Cinnamomum chago, assembly GCA_038049695.1. Classification (NCBI taxonomy): domain Eukaryota; kingdom Viridiplantae; phylum Streptophyta; class Magnoliopsida; order Laurales; family Lauraceae; genus Cinnamomum; species Cinnamomum chago. Next base: position 44,630,288 of record CP142458.1, read on the forward strand.
AACCTATGGTTGAAGAGGTTATTGCTTAGCTTATAAAAGCATAATGTATAGGTTGATGTTAAGCCTTGAAAAACATCATTGTAAAGGTTATTGCTTAGCCTTGAAAAGCATATTGTAAAGGTTATTGCTTAGCCTATTGAAAAACATAAATAGTGGAAATCCGGTGGGGTGTTGGATCACAAGCCGGTAGTGGATGTAGGCATTGAGGCCAAACCACTATAAATCCTTGTGTGATGGTGCTTGCTTTGTGGTGGTTGTTTTCATTAAGCTTCCGCATTTTGTTTGATAATCATCACTTGTGACTAGTTTGTTTTAAAGAAGTTAAAATTGATTAAAATTGGTCATAAATGAAGCTCACCCTATTCACCCCCCCCCTCTAGGGTTAGGATCCCCCCGGACTTTACATTTTCCAACAGAGACTTCCTCACCAAATGCCTCCTGGGACATGTACTTTGATAGTGCAACCAGGACAAATGAAAAAAGAAAGTTGATCTCAGGAGTTGGCATCCTCTATGTTAGCTCGAACAAATACATGATTCCACATGCTTTCTCGCTACTGGAACCATGCTCAAACAATGCAGTTGAATACCAAGCTTTGATCGTAGGACTAGAACTAGCAATCGAATCCGGCATCACCATGCTGGAAGTCTTTGGAGACTCTCAACTGATCGTCAACCAGATGAATTAGAAATTTAAAGTCAGGAAGCCTGATCTGTTACCTTACTACAACAAGGCACAATCACTTCACCAAAGGTTTGACATCTGTCACATCACCCACATCTTCAGAGGTGAGAACATCCGTGCAGATGCCCTGGACGGACTTGCTGCATCCATGGCGATCCAGGAAAAGGAAAACCTGTAAATTACAGTGTATGAAAGAAGGACACTCCCTACTCTTAACACACACCAAGCAGTTGTTGAATGCCACCAATTGGCCAGAAGTCGGATCTCTATCTTCAGACCTCGAATCAGCGACTGGAGGGAACCGTTCATTGATTACATCATGTTTGGAATCCTCCCTGAAGATCCAAAAGAACGGGTAAGCATTCAATGACGAGCCCAAAACTCTCATTTGGATATACCTTCAAAAATCCTTTACAGAAAATCCTTCAATGAAGTACTTCTACGCTGCTTGTCACAACAAGAGGCCGAGGAAACACTCAAAGAAGTTCATGTTGGTCTTTGTGGAGCCCATCAAGCCGGTCCTAAACTCTAAGATCAGATAAAAAGGTTAGGTTATTATTGGCCTACCATGGTAGCTGACGCCAAGCAATTTGCTAAGCGCTGCCGACAATGCCAAGTTCATGGAGACTATGTTCATATGCTTCCGGAATGGCTACACCCCACAACGATCTCATGGCCTTTCGAAGCTTGGGGTATGGACATCGTAGGTCCTATCTCTCCTCCGTCAAGCAAAGGTCATCGCTTCATCTTCGCCGCAACGGATTATTTCTCCAAGTGGTCAGAAGCATTTACGCTCGGCGATATGAAGACCTCATTAGTTATTCAGTTCTTACGCACCAACATTATTTGTCGTTTCAGCATACCTAAAAGATTTGTCCATGATAACGACCACAATTCCAGGATCACCGATTCTACAGGTTTTGCGACAAATACAAAATCCAAAGGTGTCCTTCGACTCCATATAATCCAGCAGCAAATGGACTAGCAGAAGCCTTCAACAAGACACTCTGCAAAATCCTCAGGAAAATGGTCTCTAGTCACAAAAGAGACTGGAGCGATAAACTTTCCGAAGCTTTGTGGGCCTATCGAACCATCGTTCGAGGACCAACCCATAGCACACCATTCTCCTTGGTCTATGGATGCGAAGCTGTTGTGCCCTTGGAGGTGCAAATTCCTTCCCTAAGGGCATCTTTGCAAAATTACATGACTCAAGAAAGCAATGTCAAGTTGAGACTCCAAGAGCTGGACAATCTCGACGAGAGACGGCTCGAAGCTCGATAAAGCATTGAGCTTTACCAAGCATGCAAGGCAGGATCTTTCGACAAAAGGGTCCGGTAACATGCCTACAAAAATGGTGACTTGGTTCTTACGGTGAAAAGATCAATGGTTTTTGCTCACAAGTCCAAAGGCAAATTTGAGCCAAAATGGGAGGGACCCTACGTCATCGACAAAGTCTTCTCCAACGACATATATGCTCTCCTAAACATGGAAGGTGACAGATGTATGCTGCCATCAACAACAAGTTCTTGAAGCGGTACTACCCTTGAAGAGTTACACCACTGGGTCAGAGCAATGCCTGCACAACAAAAGCCTATTATCAGGTACTTGCTCATCAAACCCGCTCTTTTTAGATTTTTCATCCTTATGTTGAGATTTCTAAAAATTCAAAACAATGCTTACTTTCATCGTTTCATTGTTCAAAAAAATAATGTGAAAAAAAAGAAGAAAAGAAAAGAAAAAAAAAGAGAAGAGAAAAGAACTTCTTTTTTTACCATTCTACTTCTACAATGGAAGTTTCTTGAAAGAGAAAACTTATTTGAAGCCATTGATGGAGAAGAAGAAGAAAATCTTGAAGATCTTTGAAGAAGAAGAAGAGTTCTTGATCTTGGAGCACTCTTGAAAATTTTTGCAAAAAGAAAGAAATAAGAGCAAGAGATCCAATCTCCCCATGCTTTTATAGAAGAGAGCAAACCAAAAGAGGAAACACGGAGAAAAGAAAGGAGGTAAGTGCTAAAAGTTAGCAACCTTCCCAAAAGAAAAGAGATTTGAGATATTCTCTCCTAAAGAGAAGACTCTTTGAGAAATTTTCTCCAAAAAGAAAGGCAATGAGAAATATTCTCTCCCAAAGAGAGATACTTTGAGATATTCTCTCCAAAAAGAAAGGAAACTTAAGAAATTTTCTCAAAGTAAGGATATTTTAGATATTCTCTATCCAAAGGCGATATTTTTAGATATTCTTTACAAAATGACACCATGTGAGATCTAAGCTATCTTTAAAGCTTAAGGTCCCATGGGTTAGCCCACATGAGCCACGCTTGACCACCTAGGTACTAAAAGGGGCTTCCTTTAAAAAATCCCTCTTACCAAGAGCATACAAAATGGTTCCATGCCTCTTTTGAGTTGATTGGACCACACAAAAGAAAATCCAAGCCTAATGAGCTTTCAAAATTCCAAACCATCCCACCTCAAATACCAAATTAAGCAAGAATCTTGAAATTGACATTCCACAAAAATCCGAACTTGACCCCCTAGCTTGCCACATACGGCTTGTTAGGTCACAAGGTCAAAATCCAAAAGTCAAACCCCAACCCCCTAACCTGCCACATACAGCTTGTTAGGTCACAAGGTCAAAAACCAAAAAATCCTTCTTGACCGCCTGATGAGCCACATAAGGACCTTAGGTTCATAAGGTCAAAAGGAAAACCCAAATCCATATCCCTCATGTCATTTTCAAAACTTTGCCTTGAGATGGTACGTGATCTCTTTCACCACCATAAAATCCCCTTGGAAACTCAAAAAGCTACCTTACCAAAAAGAAAAAACTGCTCAAAGACTCTTGGTCAAGTCAGAAACTCTCTTTCAAACTTCTCTTCGAGGCACATCGACTTCAAAAGTTATGCCACTTGTCGCTGTAACTCGAGGGGGCATTTGTTGACACCAAAAATGTCACTTTGCCTCTTCAACATGAAGCCGCATCCTACTACAAACAGGCAATGCTACTTCAGGCATCAAATCTTATCAAAATCAAACAAAAACAACAATATTCTTCAAAACAGCCAAAAGAAGAGTACACATGAAGTTTTAGGCCATTCCAACATCATTTGGCTTAACTTCACTCCTCCGACAGCTGAACAAGTGCCTCTGGCGGCAATAGCGTCAAAGACACCACATCTTTGATCCGAGCCTATGGATGGTTTCAAAATACTTCCAAAAGGTTCCAGTTCAAGTTTCAAGTCAATCCGACAACGTTTGACCCCACATCAACCCTTGAACAGTAAAATCAAGCCTCTCGGTGGCGAGAACCACCGAGGCCATCACTCACCAAATAAAGCACATGGGTGACGTCAAAAGGCTTCCAAAGGGCTACATGTCAAATTTCAGGTCATTTCGACAACATTTGATTGGACTTTGACTCTCGAAAGCCAAATTAGGCTCCCGGTGGTAGAGCTCTCCGAGATCACAACTTCCAAATCGGAGCCAGTGGATCATCTCAAAATGACTCCAATAGGCTCCCTGTCAAATTTCAGGTCAATTGGATATCGGTTGACCACACATCAAAGCGTGGCATCTCCCTCGCAACAAAATCAAGGCTACTGGCGACAGGACCACACACGGCTTCAAAACTCAAACAAAATCCCATGGTTGGTCCTATCTACTACTTAGCAGGCATCACCTCAATTTTCGGGTCATTCCGACATCGTTTGACCCTTAACAGAAAATCAGCTACAAAGCCTTCGGCTTTTCCAAAAAATAGGAAACCTTGTGCTCCAGTTTTCACGACTTCTCGTCAGGTTTTCTTCAGGAGAATCAAGCCTATAAATGAGGAAAAATGTCAAGAAAAATACAGAAGAAAAAAGAAACAAAAAAGATCGAAAAACGGCTGAAGAAAAGGCGACCAAAATGGGAAAACTCCCCCATGGTCGCCGCGACCCTGGAAATCCGGGTCGCTAGATTTCCGCCGAAAGGGCCATTTTTCCACCCTTTTCGCGTTTCGAGATGTCCGATCCCTGTGGTTTTCCAAAATTCTGACTTTTGAGGCTTGCAACCTATCGATCTTCGTCAACATCACAGATCCGCCCTCAAAAGCATGAAATCATCATTGATCGTTTCAAGATCGCCGATCAGCTGACCAAGAAAACACACTTTCTGCCCGATCGATCGAGAAATCGACAGGACAGATGGCACCGGCCCGCTGTTATCAATCAATATCTAAAGTTGCATCGCCATCTGACATCAAAATGTGGATCCATCGGCGATCATCGCAGGAAGAATCCCAAAAGACGCAGCACGGCCCGTGACTTCAAATCCTCGGCGACCACTTAATGTTGTTAATTGACCCAACTTAATGCGGTCATTAACTCATTATTTTGGACGGCCCAATCAGAAGCAAGGAAATAGGAGTTACAAATCAAAGCAATCATGGCATTAAAGCTATGAAAGTCCTCTCATCATGGAGATTATAGGCGATTAAATGCCCAAATCAGAAGCCAAGAAAAAGGAATTACAAATAAAGGAATTAAAACTTGTAATTCCTCCCATTATGTGGCTTTAAATGCATTAAAGCCCATAAACTCACCTAAAGGCTACCAATGCCTATAAAAGGAGGTGATTCCAAGAAGAAACGATCCCCGGATTCAGAAAAAGTCCAGAAAATCCAAGAAGAAAAATCTCCAAAAGTCCAGACAACTGCGTAAAGAAGCTCTGCTACTTTGAAGAAACTCTGCTGCAACAAACACCACAAGGTGTTTGAAGTCCCTTGGGGGGCACCCCCCCCCCCCCCAAAGCAAGGCTCTTTCTTCTCCTATTCAACATGGCCTAGACATGGCTTTTTAGCATATCTCTTCATTTTTCTATTGGATATGGGACCTTCTCTTGGTCTTTATCCTCCAAAAAAATTGAAGTCCAAGCCAAGCCAGAAGAATCAAAGCATCATACGTTCTCTTCTAAAGGACGATGGCGAAGTCCATACATGACTTGCACCCGTCGATCTAAACGAGTCCCCGCATTCTCCTGAAAAGTAAGAATTCTTTTTCTTACTTTTCTATTGTATTTTGTATTTTTCTAAAGAGACAAAAAAAAAAAACATTTCTTGTCTTTCATTATTGACGAGATTTGTACATCGCCTTTCACGGAAAAATCGCCTTTCACGGCAAACAAAGAAAAATCGCCTCTCACTACATTAAAAAAACCTTGTCTCTTTTCTTAAATATATGTGCAATGGAAAGTTAGAAAAAAGATTGATTTCCTTTCTACTTGTGAAGGTGGATCTCCGGATTACCATCTCTAAATTCCAAGTAGAATAGAAAATCTAGCATACCCGTACAAAAATGTTGATACTCGCCTTTCTCTTCTTCCCTCCATTTGGCCTTTCGGTAGCTCGGGGGATGGATGAGAGAGGAAAGGAAGAAACGAGTCCATCAGTTGGATGCATACAAGGAAAGATTTGTCTCCGCATGGACAAACAAATGTTTCCATTTTGGGAATACTACAACAAACAGGTGTGATAAACCATGTACCAACCCAAAAGCTTAAGCTCATAAGTGGATGGCCCATATAGGTATATTAAGACATGTCAAGCCTATTACTTAGGCGATGTGGGACTTCCCAACAACAGGTACCTTTTAAAGAGGATTAATCAATCGATTTATGCCTATTAATAACTATGCCTCACCTCTTAACGATTCTATGCAGGGCTGAGAGTTCACATGCACAACTCAAGAGGCAACTTGGATCAAGTTAAGGAAATTTTGAAGCTTGTTGGACAAAAATTCACAGTTTGCTTGAGTTGCAGCATATCAGTATCAAAGTTTTGTTTAAGAAAAACAAGACAATTGTGCAACATAATTTCAAGCTGGCCGAATGCAAAGAGCTTCGTAGTAACGTCTCTAAAAATGCACTTGACAAAATCTTAGTAGAGACCAAGAGAGCCAACCTAGTTAGAATTAACACTAGTGTTTGTGGTTGTGTTATTCGACGCACACATGGATTACCCTATACGCACAAGATTGCAGAATATATAAGTGAAGGGCGGCCTATTCCTCTTACTTCGATACATCCGCATTGGTCTAAGCTTAATATGTTGCCAATTGCCCCACCGAAAAGTTCTTCAATGGAGTTGGATTGTAAGGCGAATTTGGATACTTGAACAACGGTTCAATGAGTATGATTCCACGAGAAAACTACAACTTTTAAAGAAGATACGAAAGCTTTCTAAGCCAAACAGTACTCATTTGAAAGAACCCGAAGTACTATCAAGAACAAGAGGTTGACCACCTATGAAAGTTAACACCTCAACTCAACGAGAGCCAAGCGCTTTTAAATTGGTACAATCTGCACATGATAGGTACTCTCCTAAATCAGTTGCAATGACAGAAGCTAAAGATAAAGGCCAGCTGGAATACGAACCAAAGATAAGAGAAAAAGCTAGGGCGATTCGTACGATATCAAAGAAAAACATTAATTATGTACACTCATTTCCAGATGGGTTGAGACCATACATTCGACATGTAAAGGACGTTGCGGCTGATGTGTTAGGGATTTTGTGTTTTGTAATTTGATGGATGCATTATCATTTTAGCGTCATTCGAATTTTCACATGAGCATTGATTTTGATAAACTTGAAATCTTGATTTTCACATGCATTGTTTTAAAAACTTTTAGAATTTTGCATGTTTTGGATTTTAAACTTGGATGCATTTATTTTTGAAAAGAAGATTTTTGAATCAAGTATGTCTATCAGTTTAAACCTTTCAAATAAACTTAGGCATTTTAGGTTTCATGTTTTTAAAACTCTTAGATTGATTTAAAACATGTTTCCAGGCTTGATTCCATGGCCCAAAACTCCCACTAGCAAAATACTTTGGAGTACTTTTTACTTAATCGTTTAAGAAGGCAATTTTTTTTGGTGCAACAGTTTTTGCAACAGTACCTTTGCTATAATGTTTTTGCTACAGTAATTTTGCTACAGTGTTTTCGGTCAACCGAACTGGATGTCAGTCAATCGAACTCAAGATGTCGGTCGACTGAACCTTGACCGAACCCACTTCTGTTCGCGTTCCAGAGTGGTTAAAATTAGCCATTTTATGACCATTGGGAGTTCGGTTGACCGACAATAGAGTAGTTTTTTCTATATAAAAAGATCATTCCTAGGCCAAATGGGTGGATCCAAGAGACCATTCTTGAGGTGTTTTGAGGGCAAACAAAAGGGAATGAGCTAAGGAATGCTAGGTGGTCATAACGGGGAAGCTAAAGCTTGGAATCATAAGTAAATCATCTATGTAAGCTTAGTTTTCATTATCATATGTTTTCATGCTTTGTTTAAATATTTGAAAAATGCATTTTAGCATGATAACTATGATGTTTTGAATCCATTACTTACATTTAATCTTTAGTTTAAGTTGTATTGGATTCTTCACCATGATTCGAGCCAAGTTTGTTTTAAATTTCATAAATCATGCTTTGTCAAAACCTTTGGTTACTTTTATAGCATGATTCATTTACTTGGTTGAATCTTTACTTGTTTTTTTCAATCACATTAGAACCATAGTTTAACTACTTTGTTTTTTAAAACAACATTGCACATGCATCACATGTTTAGTCTTAAATAGTTTCATACAACTTGTGAGCCTTTAATTTTCATATCATCAACAAGTTAGTATTGATACATGTGATTTGCATTTCACTTCAATCAAATCTTTTGTGTGCCTTAAAACTTTTAAATGTGTTAAGCATATATTGATTGGGCTTAATTTAAACTTGATTGAAGTTTTCACACACACACCATGAGCATTCATCTCTGCATTACATAGAGTGTTACGTGAGTTTGTTTTTCAATTTCATATCCGCCTAATTTAAAGGCATTGTATTTGAGCTTTAATTGTAATCTCTTAAAGTGTTTGTGTAGACACTTCTTTGAGAAATCATCTTTTGCTAAGGTTATTGCTTAGCGTATGAAAAGCATAGTGTAGAGGTTATTGTTTAGCCTTCGAAAAGCATCTTGTAAAGGTTACTGCTTAGCCTAGAAAAGCACATTGATAGGTTGATGTTAAGCCTTGAAAAACATCATTATTACAGATTATTGCTTAGCCCATTGAAAAACATCAATAGTGGAAATCCGGTGGGGTGTTGGAACATAAGCCGGTAGTGGATGTAGGCATTGAGGCCGAGCCACTATAAATCATTGTGTGATGGTGTATGCTTTGTGGTGATTGGTTCAGTTAGCTTCCACATTTACTTACTTAATCACCACTTGTGACTAATTGAAGTATAAAAGTTAAAATTGGGCATTATTGGTCACTAAGTTGTACCTCACCCTATTCACCCTCCCTCTAGGGTTAAGGATCCTGGACTTTCATGATGGTAATTGTGGCTTCAGAGCCATCGCTGAATTGGTTGGCCTCACCGAGTATGGATGGAGACAAGTTAGGACAGATTTATTACAAGAGCTATTTGCACATGTAGACCACTACAAGCAATTATATGGGGTGGAAAACAGAGTTGAGGAATTGATTGAGACATTATCATACTACGATGATCACCCATTGGTGGACTATTGGATGATTATGCCTGACATGGGGCATCTTATAGCGTCTCTTTATAATTTGGTGTAATACTACTTGAGCATAGAACGGTGTATTTTTTCTTCTATTGCGGTCTGTGCCAGTGCCTATGCCTTCTCAAACTGAGAGAACAATAGGTTTTGTTAATCAAAATCATTTTGTTCAATTGTTCTTAGTACCGGGTCATCCAATTCCGCCTATTGCAAAACAGTGGAGACAGTTTCATCATTCTTGTGCGAATGGTTGGGAGACTTCATACAAGGATCGGTTAAAACAATTCAAAGAGCTCATAACTCCAAACGTAGCAACATGTGAGACAATAGATTTGGATTGAATGCAATAAGTTGTAAGTCATATCATTGAATCAAAACGAGTTGTATGGTGTTTGACTGAATGTAACAAGTTTTTATTGCATTGAATGAATGAAAGACTGTTTGTCCTACAAGTTCTTAGGTGCATCGAACGAATGGAAGACCCACCCCTACAGGTTTTATCATTGCACAGTTGTACAATACTGAACAATATATTACCATTCAGTACTGTACATCTGAACACTATTTGTGTGGTTCGACACTGTAATCCAAACAGTGTTAATTGGTTTGCTACTGTACATCCAAACAGTGTATTATATACTTGATTTGAACCACTGATTCTGAACATGTGACCCTGTACATCTGTAACAATCCAAACAATTCAAGCATTCAATAGAGATAACATGTTTATACCAAAATACGATCATTAAGTATAACCATAGTCCAAAATAATAACTACTTTAAGGAGGTTCCAAAGTCTTATAACATCCATTCAAACTAGGAAAAACATTATCCACAACGCTTAAGAGTTTTGTGTCGCAACCTCGGACCGGGTTACCGACCTAATCTGGGATCAGAACTTGAATATTTGATGATTGCGGTGAATGATGCCATTATGCCATTGAACATATACTTATTTTGGCCAATACGTACACAGGTCAATAAAGAATATGATACTACCCGTGCATACGATTTCCCACAGGTGTCCGTGGTGGGGATATCACATCATAATAATATTTTGTTTAAGTGCGGAAGCGTGTAGCAAATCGAATTCATAATTCATTTCCATCAACAAGATTGATAATGCATCCATATGAAATATGAGGAATAAGAGTGAGCAATATTCACAATAGCATTCTTCAAAAGTAAATGTTAAGTTTATACAAAAGATCATTTAATTAACATTCCAAAAATAAAGGATAACAAAGGCCCATACAACCCAAAACAATCTCCCAAAAGAATGAGTCAGACACAATCCCAAAATGTTACGTCTTTCGTGGCAACCGAATGTCTAAACGACATCATTGGCTTGCCACTCAACTACTCGATTTGGCTCTTCAGCTGCCTCCTCAAACTCCCTCTCGGGATAAACAACGTCTGGACCTGAGTACCAAAGAGTGGGTCAAACACAATGGTCTGGCAGGTGGGTGAAAGGATATAACAATATTAACATAATTGAGATTTCTTTAGAAAGCATTGAAACCTGTTTAAGCAATAATTTCCTTGAAAGGAACAAATCATTTATTCAAAACATATATGCAATATAAAACATAAAATGGTACCAAAGAATCGGGAACTAGCAAGATGGCAACCACACAAAGCTAAATCCTCTATCACCGAAGTGATAAGAGCACATCGAGGCATTGATCTCTATCACACAAAGTGAGGAGATTCAATGAAATATACATATACATATAATTATACGGGACGGGACCACAGTAGCCAGCCAGGTATCGGGACAGGACCACGGTAATAAACCGAGTATCGAGATCTAAGCTGCAGCTGGCAGGACGGAAGGGGGATCTCCAAGTCGGTGGATCAAACCGACAAGGTCATCCAAGCTTAGTGGTGCCGACTCATAGGTCACATAATGGAAATCGGGACATGTATAAAATACATATGATGCAAATATATAAACAGGCGGGACGGGGTGCACATAGGCACGAAATCACTTCATTTCGGGCAATGCACAATAGGACTAACAAAATGCTACAAATGTAATTTCAGTGTTTTCGGGGATGACAATTCATAAATCAAGAATTTTGGGAGTGCATAACAAAATCTGGGAACAATGAAATGCAATTGAACTTTCAAAATTTCGGGACAAGTGTCCAGATTCAAGAATTGTTCAAGGTGAATAGGGGTCCCGTATGTCAATTCAGTATAAACTTGGTACTCCTTGAGTTTTGGAGACATTCCGGGCTCCTTATACACTTTGGTTATTTCAAAACTTCGATGAGTCTTCGTGGTGAGATTTCTTTCTTAAACGGGTTTCGCATATTGTATATAAATTTGCCCACTACAATAGGGCTTCCAACAAACCTCTCCCAAACATTTAAACATTTCATTCTTGCGCCTAACATAGCCCCAGGTGAACAGTACAAGTCGCTCGAGCGGACAATGAAGTTCACTCGAGCGAAGTGGTCTCTCGAAGGGTTCGCTCGAGTGAAGTTGGGTTTGCTCAGGCGGACTTGTCCAATTCAGGTTGGCTCGAGCGAAGTATCAGTTCGCTCAAGCTAACCACTCTCTTTGAGGGGTTTTGGGAGGGTTCGCTCGAGCGAACTATCCTCTGGATGGGTTCGCGACTTGTCAAGTTTGCTCGAGCGACCTGTCAAGTTCGCTCGAGCGAACTGTCCAGGAACTGATTCTGGGGACAATTCAACTCTTCATTTTTCTCTTCTTACAAACCCCTTTTGAGCCTCATTTCTTCATCAAATTGAGAGGCTCAAAACCTCCTTCAAACCCCATTCAAAAGACCATCAAATCTTCCACAAACAACCATCCATTCACCTCCTTCTCAACCATATCCAACCACAAAAGAGAAGAGAAAATCCACCAATCATAAAGATTCATTTGTACTATAAACAAGTACTAAATAAAAGACTATGAATGCCAATATTTCCAAAACTTAAACAAACCAACAAGACTCATTCATGAACATTATTTCATAACCAATGCAAGACAAGAATAATTAGTAAAGTCATCCACATTTCTCATAAAAACCATTTCATGCTCAAAATATCTATTCATCCACTTGCCTTAGGTCCAAGCTTAGCAAATCAATCTCTAATCACACTCTTCTCAAGGATTACCTACAACACAATAAAAAAACCCCAAATACAGACCCTAATGGTAAAAAATCAGGAATGGGGAAGAGAAAACTTGTAACAATGGAGATGGAGTTTCTCCTGTTAGAAACGAGTAGAAACCAGGATCTCTAGATATTGCGTACAGATCGCTGCGGAAATTTCTTTGAACGAAGATGATTAAATCATACCTGTAAGATCTCTCAGATTTGATCTCGAACTTGCAGCCGCCCGAAATCCCCAAGATCTTCTACTGTATTCATATATGCTAGAACTCGCACCAGGAAGTGAGCATTTTCTGCGAATTCTCTTCTGCTCTCTAAAAACGAGATTTCTCTCTTGTTATACTTGTATGTTAACCTAGAGAGCAATAGCGCATATTTATAGGCTACAATAGGGACCTTAAGAAGGAAACAAAGATAGGCTCCTTATGGAATAAGAAAACCCTAATTCGACCCAAATTAGAATCCTAGTTCCATAAATTACAATTCAGTCCACTAAAGAATTGTAATTGCACTCCTATCCTTATTCTCAAAATAATATTTTGAGCTTCTTGTTATTAAATGCTTATTAATCTCCCCACGTTAAGATTTCAGATATCCATTGATTAAATAATTACTGACATCCATATTTAATCGATATCTTTATAATTCCTTGAAACCTTACACTTTACTTATTTGATATGTCGGACACAAAGTCCACCTGTAGGGTTTGACATAATCAAAACTTAAAAGTTCCATCAAGGGGATATCATCAACCCCTATTACGGGACCTGGATTCTGTCAATAAACTAATATCCACCATACATGTAGTGTAGTCGTCCAATTCACTGAGATTATTGACCTATAGAAGATCTCACTCCTTCGTAAATAAAAATGCCAAACACTAAATGTATGTGTCTATTATTTATGTCGGGATTAAGAGTACAAGCATTCATAATAACCATTTAGATGTTCATCACCTTATATAGTCAGTATAAAGATAATAAACCCAAAAACACGATCCTGTTCAATACACACAAAGCGTACTAGCATAATGAGTCAAAACTATAACGTTTCCCGCAGCCAAGAAAAGCCTGCTAAAACATCATGCTACAATCGTACCGATGGTGTGTCCAGATCCATCTAGATTGTGAACAACAACTTATATTCCATAAGAACCGACAAATGAGTCTTCCGTGTATAAGTAAAACTCTACACACCAATTTGTCTACTTTATAGAATAAAGGACACTCACATGCATAATAATTAATAATGCAATCATTTGCCCATATAAAATCTCAGTTAGATGAGAAAACAAAATATACTAAAAATAAATCAGTTATAGACAACAAATACATAAAGTATGTTTTTAGTATAAATTTCTAATAATCTCCCACTTAGACTCAAAACCATGCTGACATGTATTTTAGCCCCATGCCTTTCACATGACCATCAAAACTCTTTGCTGGTAAGCTCTTTGTAAAAGGATCGTCAGGTTGTCCGTCGATGTAATCTTGGTGATGATTATATCACCCCTCTGTACGATTTCTCCTATGAGATGATATTTACGTTGGATGTACTTACTTTTCTTATGCATCCTAGGTTCCTTTGCATTAACAACCGCACTGGTATTATCACAACAAAGTGTTATAGGTGATTTTACCGAATGCACCGCTTCTAGATCTATCAAGAAGTTTCTGAGCCAAATTCCCTCCTTGGCCTCATCAGAAGCTGCCACATATTCGGCCTCCATGGTAGAGTCAGCAGTACATGACTGCTTGGCACTCCTCCAACTGATAGCTCCACCTCCCAAGGTAAATACAAATCCTGAGGTTGACTTTCTAACATCATTATCTGACTGGAAGTCCAAGTCTGTGTACCCAATGGGTATCAAATTCTCAGCCTGGTAAATTAGTATATAATTTCTAGTCCTCTTTAGGTACTTAAGTATATGCTTTACCGCAGTCCAATGTTCTCTCCCTGGATTAGACTGGTATCTGCTAGCCATGCCAACGACAAAACAAATATCAGGTCTAATACATAGCATTGCATACATGAGGCTTCCCACTGCCGAAGCATAAGGCACTTCCTTCATTTTAGGACACTGATCCTTGGATAAAGTGATTCCATGGCTGAAAGGAAGAAATCCTTTCTTGGAATCTAGCATGCTAAAATGGGCAAGAATCGTATCAATATGAACTGCTTGAGATAAGCCCAACATTCTTTGTTTCCAATCTCGCAAGAGCTTGATCCCTAGAATGTAACTAGCTTCTCCTAAGTCCTTCACATCGAACTGACTGCTCAACCATACTTTGATCGAAGACAACACCCCGACATCGTTTCCAATGAGGAGTATGTCATCTACATAAAGTACTAAGAAAGTCCCCACATTTCCGCTGCACCTCTTATACACACAAGATTTATCAAGGTTTTGCTCGAAACCATAAGATTTAATGGCCTGATCAAAACGAATGTTCCAAGATCTAGATGCTTGCTTAAGTCCATAAATGGACTTCTTAAGCTTGCACAACATGTGTTCATGACCTTCAGCTACGAATCCTTCTGGTTGTATCATATAGATACATTCATCAAGATTTCCATTAAGGAAAGCTGTCTTGACATCCATTTGCCAAATTTTGTAATCAAAATAAGCTGCAATGGATAAAAGGATCCGGATGGATTTCAGCATGGCTACTGGCGAGAAAGTCTCCTCATAATCGATACCTTCTTTCTAAGTAAACCCTTTCGCAACAAGCCTAGCTTTGAAGGTTTCAACCTTTCCATCCACCCCACTTTTCTTCTTGTAGATCCACTTACAACCAATAGGTTTTATCCCCTCTAGTGGTTCTACAAGATCCTAGACTTGATTATGGTACATCGACTCCATTTCTGATTTCATAGCTTGTTGCCATGGTTCTGCATCTTTGTCCTAGAGTGCTTCATTTCGGAATCTAGCTCATCAAGGACTCTGTCATATGACTCTCCCAAGAGCATATGCCGTTCGGGTTAACGAACAACCCTCCCACTACGACGAGGCACACCCTGTGTTTGTGTATGAGTAGTGTCACACTGTGCTGAAACTAATCCTAGTGTGCCACCATCGACGTGCTGATCCGGCTGGTCACCCATCATGTTGGTAGTTTCACCTAGAGTATCATCAGCTGAGGTGTTTCCTTTTGTGCTATTTGCGATGGAAAATTTTGCGTAGGTCTTTCTTCCCTCAATTCCTCTAGAACAATTCTACTTTTGGGTTTGTGGTTCATTACATAGTCCTCTTCTAAGAATCGAGCATTAGTGCTAACAATGACCTTTCGATCTTTAGGATTATAGAACAAACCACCTTTTGTTCCTCTGAGACAGCTAACGAAAATGCAAACTTCCGTTCTTGGTTCCAACTTATCTGCGTTCCCTTTTAGCACATGTGCTGGAGTACCCCAAATCCGAACATGCTTTAAACTGGGTTTGCACCCAATCCATAGTTCTGTGGGTGTAGTAGGTACTGACTTAGATGGAACTAAGTTTAGAATATATGCAGCCATTTCTAGAGCATGCCCCCATAACGAATTAGGCAAATCAGAATAACTCATCATTCACCCTACCATATCCATAAAAGTCGTATTCCTTCTTTCTGCTACACCAATTTGTTGAGGTTGTTGGAATATAGGTGGGCCTTCCGGACTTGTTTCAAAACTTTTGACCCACTTAATGCAGGGATCAATTGTCTAGAATGCAACAAACCCAATCCAGGATGCAATTCCTCAAAACTCATAGTCATGTACAACAACATATACTATCTAAAAGATAGAAATAAGCACATAAACATGCAAGCACAAAATCTATAGCATACAAGGATGTAGATATACCTTTGGAGCTTTGTTGTGCTCTTATGGAGGATTTGAGTTCTTTACTTTGATGATGAACAACTTCACAATCCAATTCAGAATCTTCAACTCCTTTTGATCTTCCACGCTATGTCCCGTATTAGATCTCTTTTCTCAAGAAGATGGTGGAATCCTCAAGAGAAAACCCTACTAGTAACTCTAAGGAACCAAAGGTGAAAGAGAAGGGAACTTTTAGAAGAAGAGGACTTGTACAACTCTTGCACAAGGGGGTTGAAAATGCTCTATTTGTTATGCACGAATTTGAGAGGATTATTCCTCTATTTATAGCCCTCCATAACTCCTCTTTTCCTATTTGAAATAGAAGTTTAACTCTCATTACAAATTAGTAAACATCTCCCTTAATTGTTGCCGTAGAAGTCTTACTTCTACAACAATTAGTAGCTTTCTCCTTTCTAATTAAAATAGAAGTCCTACTTCCATTAATAATTAGTAGCTTACCATTACCACTATTAGAAGTCTCAGTTCAAATAAAAATAGTAACCTTCCTTTTAGAGTTCAAGTAGAATTAGTATCTTTCTAATAAATTGGGCTAGCGTGGTGACCACTAGGGATTCCTTAGAAAGCTGGCTCCAACTGGGACACGCGACCCCACATCTCATGTGCAATCCGGGCCCACTGTTAATTGCAAATAACTGCACTATATAGATGCAATGGCACTCCAGTCTTAGGAATAAATTACAATGAAGACCCTAAACTTCCACAGTACCACAAGTAGGCCCCTCCATCTATATCCATGGACCAAATGGACCTGTCCACCAAATTAGATCCATATCTTTTTATCCTTGAGCCCCAATTAATTATAGTGATCATTTGGTACCGATCCAATTAACTCTTAATTGGAATGGGTGCGCACTTACCAATGATAAATCCATTAATTGACACAAGGGGATATTAAAGATAGATTCCATCTTGACCATTGAATGTTCCCACAGCTTTACTATCACGTACCCAAATCACCGAGGTGTTGACCTACAATTGGCCTCACTCATTGGTGACTCAAAGCAAATGAATAGATAGAAACTTGAGTTCATTAATGTCTCAGGATTATGAGCCTATTGCTAGGGAATTATGAGAGCAGACCTTAAAATAAAGACAGTGTATATAAGGTGCTTCTCATGGTCCTTCAATGCATCCAATGTACCAGCATCATGATCCAAAATCTTACATTCTGATGATCGAGATAAATCACACTATCTCATAGTGATTAAAATGCTGCAACCTTGTCTGATGAGATGTCCAGTCTCATCACTGGTTGTGAAGATAATTTAAGTATAAGATATGTAATACATATCTCCTGTATGTGGATCTCATCCATACACATGTATTACATCTAGTATACTTGTGGACTCCGGTTCATCTCATGAACCATTATGTCATTTGTATTAGTTATGTGCAAGTATATAAAACACCATTCATCTCATGAAAGGAAAAGCATGAATTGTATTGATAAATAAAGAAATTAATCAATTTATTACATCATATACCCTTGGTATTGAGACCATAAACTAACAATCTCCCACTTGGGCTCAATGCCAATCAGGATTGCATCTCATGCCCATCCCGTCTACATGCTGCTCAAAAACCTTGGTGGTCAAAGGCTTAGTAAATGGATCTGCCAGATTGTCCACAGAGGCTATCTTGGTAATTGCAATATCACCTCTCTGCACAATCTCTCTGACCAAATGATACTTCCTCTGTACGTGCTTTTGGCTTTTATGGCTCCTTGGTTCCTTGGACTGAGCGACTGCCCCGCTGCTGTCACAGTAAACTGTGAGCGGCTGTGTGCCAAAGGCACCACTCCAAGTTACAAAAGGAATCTTTTGAGCCATACTGTTTCCTTAGCTGCTTCACAAGCCGCTACATATTCAGCCTCAGAAGTGGAATCAGCGGTACATTCCTGTTTAATACTCCTCCAGCTGATAGCTCCTCCGCCAAGCATAAACACATAACTAGAGATATATTTTCTGGAATCCTTATCTGACATGAAGTCAGAATCTGTATATCCGACTGGAATCAGCTCATCACTGCAGTAAATCAACATGTAATCTCTAGTCCTTCTCAAGTACTTAAGGATACAATTTACAGTGGTCCAATGGTCAGGACCTGGGTTAGACTGATATCTGCTGACTAAGCCCACTGTATGACAGATATCCGGTCTAGTACATAGCATAGCATACATGAGGCTACCAACAGCCGAAGCGTATGGAATTGCTCTCATTTGCTCCTTTTCCTCTGGGGTCTTGGGACCCTGATCCTTGGAAAGGTGCGCTCCATGCCTGAAAGGTGTGATACCCTTCTTGGAGTCCTGCATAGCAAACCGTACCAGTACCTTATCTATGTATGCAGCTTGAGATAAGCCAATCATCCTATTTTTCCGATCTCGATGGAGTTTGATCCCTAGGATGTAACTAGCTTCTCCCAAGTCCTTCATAGCAAAAGTCTTTGCTAACCAAACTCTCACCGTTGACAACATTCCTATATCTTTCCCAAGGAGTAGATGTCATCGACATATAAAATCAGAAAAACTACCCTGTTACCTTCATTTTTCATGTACACACATGACTCATCCGGATTTTGACTAAAACCAAATGATTTGATTGCCCGGTCAAAACGGATGTTCCAGCTTCGGGATGCCTGCTTTAGTCCATAAATGGATTTCTGCAGCTTGCAAACTCTTTGCTTTTGGTTACTTGCTATAAAACCTTCTGGCTGCATCATATAGATGTTTTCCTCAAGATGGCCGTTTAGAAACGCCGTCTTGACATCCATTTGCCAAATCTCGTAATCGAGATGAGCCGCTATGGATAAGAGTATCCGGATGGACTTGAGCATGGCTACCGGCGAGAAGGTTTCCTCATAATCGAAACCCTCTTTCTGAGTATACCCTTTCGCAACAAGCCTAGCCTTAAAAGTCTCAACTCTTCCATCTGGTCCTCTTTTTCTCTTGTAGACCCACTTGTACCCAATAGGTTTGATATTGGCAGGCAAGTCCACAAGTGTCCAGACCTGATTAGAGTACATAGACTCCATCTCAGCTTTCATAGCATCTTGCCAATGTCCCGAATCTATGTCATTAATTGCTTCATCATAGTTATAGGGATCCTGTTCCGGTTCTTCCGGGATTGCCTCGTAAGACTCTCCCAAGAACGAGAACCTATCAGGGGGCCTGATTATTCTCCCGCTACGACGAGGCACTGGTGTAACTACTGGGTCTGGTAGGGGCGGTTCTTCCTCAAGTTCGGTCATATTTGGATTTGGAATTGATTGTTCTTGAATCTCTTCCAAGATCACCTTTTCTAAAGATTTTCGGTCCATCATATAATCTTCCTCCAGAAAAACCGCATTGGTGCTTACCAGCACTTTCTGCTCTCTGGGATTATAGAATGACCAACCTTTAGTATAAATGTGCATACTTCCGACTTCGTTTCCAACTTATCCGTCTTTACCTTCAGCACATGTGCCGGACAACCCTAAATGTGAAAATGTTGTAGACTAGGCTTTCGCCCAGACCATAACACCGGGGGAGTCTTAGGTACAGACTTAGATGGTACAAGGTTTAGTATGTACATTGCAGTTTCCAAGGCATGTCCCCAAAAGGATATAGGTAATCCTGAGAAACTCAACATAGATCTAATCATATCTAAAAGAGTTCGGTTCCTTCTTTCCGCTACTCCATTCTGTTGAGGCATACCAGGAGCAGACAACTGGGATAAAATCCCATTTTCTGATAAGTGTGCCATAAAATCTCTAGACAGATATTCTCCTCCTTGATCTGATCGAAAAGTCTTGATACTTTTACCTAATTGCTTTTCCGCTTCCGCTCGAAACTCTTTGAATTTTTCAAAAGCCTCGGACTTGCGGTGAATAAGGTATATGTATCCATATCTTGAGTAATCATCTGTGAAAGTGATGAAGTACTCATATCCTCCTCTGGCTCTTACATTAATGGGCCCACACACATTAGTTTGTACTAATTCCAATAAATCTTTGGCCCTATTGCCCTTGGATGAAAAGGGTCTTTTGGTCATTTTGCCTTCCAGACAAGACTCACAGACAGGCATTGGTTCTACAACCAATGAAGGCAAGATACCATCTTTCACTAGCCTGTCAATCCTATTTAGATTTATATGACCTAGCCTCAAGTGCCAAAGTTTTGTTGGATTAGATGAAGGTGACTTTCTCTTTAATGATGGTCTATTAATTATTTCGGTATCATGTATCTCATACATTGTAGGAGTTAATAGATAAAGCCCATTGGTTACCTTGCCAGAACATATAAAAGTACCGTTTCTCTTTATGACAACTTCAGTACCAAAAGTAATAGAATAACTTTTATTCACCAAACTAGAAACTGAAATTAAATTCCGCCTTAAAGACGGTACATATAGAGTGTCTGACAAAACCAACTTATTATCTTGAAAACATAAAGTAATAACTCCTACTGAGACCGCATCCGCCTTAGCATCAAATCCTAGGTTGACAATGATTTCGCCGTCACAGAGTTTCCTAGGTTCCTTGAACCCCTGCAACGAATTACATATGTGATTAGTTGCCCCAGAGTCCACACACCAAGATTCTGAAGTACCAGTTGTAAAACTAACTTCAGTAACAAGTGACTCAATCATGCCTAAGGTCTTCTTCTTAGACAAATATTCTGGACAATTCCTCTTCCAATGTCCTGTCATACCACAATGGAAACACTTTCCTTTTGTCCCTGCTCCCTTAGCCTTGCCAACACCACCATTAGGACCATTCTCCACCTTAGAACCCTTCGGAACTGATTTCTTCTTGCCTTTCCGCCCTTTGCCTTTCGGTTTGGACTTGGCAAATGACTTTTCTGTCATCAGGGCAGTTGGCTTTTTCTTCATAATGCCTTCAGTCACCACCAGCTGGCTAGACAACTCAGCCAGAGTCAGATTCATCTTATTCATATTATAGTTGACCTTGAAATTGTTGAATGACTCTGGTAGTGACTCAAGGATTATGTCAATCTGTGATTCTGCATCAATCGCAGCCCCCAGTACATCTAACTCATTCAATGAGTCCATCATTTTCAACATATGGTCCTGTATTGGTGTGCCTTCAGCCATCTTGGTGCTTATAAGCACCCTCATAGTAGCCTGTCTAGCAGGCCTGCCCTGTTCCACAAACATCTCCTTTAAGTTTGATATAATATCATATGCAGTCTTAAAGGATTGATGTTGGTGTTGCAAAACACTAGACATGGATGCCTGTATATAACATCTGGCCATCTCATCGTCTTTGCCCCGCTTGGTGTAAAGTTCCTTTTCTTCCTGTGATGCTTCTGGCAATGGCTCATCAAGGGGGGGGGGGGGGGGGGTTTGGTAAGGACATATTTATATCCTGAAGCTGTCAAGACAATATCCAGGTTCCGTTTCCAGTCTACATAGTTGGATCCCACTAATTTATTCTGGTTGAGGATGGTCGCAAGTGGATTGAAAGTGTTTGAATTCATGCTGAAAATACTGTAGCACATAACCATACATTCAATTAATGAATTTTAAATGACATTAGGGTTTAATATTCTACCAAATTTATATGGAATCCTCATAACCATTAAATTCAGAATACATCGGAATCCCAATCCCCGGGGTATGCCTCCTTGGGGAGTGCGAATACCACCTAGATTGGTGCGGATCAAAGTTGGTCAAAATTAGGATTAAGACTAACTTTCCATGATCCCCTTCATTCATTATTATCTAGGTATCTCATACCAAATAATGAATGACTCCCGATTAACTTGGGTTTCTAAAATAGATGAGGCAAATCCTTAGGGATACTACATCATTATTTTAGTTAAGTGTGACCCACCAACTAGCATTGCATGACAACCGTTGCGAGCAGCTCCTCCTTGGGGAGTGGGCCCCCGCCCCGTCTCACCAACACTATCCATAAGAGATCCATATCTAGTAACCAAACAAGTAAAAGCCCTCCGTGGGGAACGGCCATACTCGAGATGGCGCGAGGCTAATACTTTCCTTACAATGGACCTATGGTGGAAAAACATGGGGATTTCTAAATATAAATGCCCCGCTCCCACTTAATATTTTAGAATTGAGGATTTCTTTGTAAGGTATTAGGGCCCACATGTATACATATGAACATCAAATCATCTCATGATATGATCTAAGATTGGTTCCAAGTCAAGTTATTTTAAGGAAAGTCTAGTTTTTAAATTAGTGTTACCAATGTGTCCATCTCATGGGTCATCAACACTAATTAGAATTCTTTCCAAAAATTAATTTTATTTGACCAATTTTTTAGTAACTTGCTATGTTTGGATCAGATCTGGAAACTTTCTAATTTAAGCATGCATCTATAAATAGAAATTGCAAAAATAGAAACTAGTCCTTTCCTCCACATGGCCCAAGCGGAATAGACTTCTTGGACTTCTAGACTTTCCAAAACTTTGGAATTCCTCAAACTCTTTGGGAAACTCCCGAACTCTCTTGGTAATCATCAAACTCTTTGATTAGGAGTCCAACATCGCTTTCCATCTTCGTCTCGGACATCGCCGGAATTTACAAATTTAAGAAAAAATTACATAAATTCCTATGCCTCAATTATGAGACTTACATGGTAATCTAAACATGGAAATAAAAGGGCTACAGGAAAATTCATCATGCATTGCCCTTTCATGGGAAACCAAGGAAACCATGATGCCCTTTACATTTAGCCTTAAATAAACCAATAACCATAAATAGAAAGCAAAAGACTTGTGGGCCATATGGAGAGGATATTATCATCTGCAAGCTACTATCTCATACAACCATACAAATCACAAAAATAGGCTGCCAAATAATGCTGGAAAAATAAGAAGTAAAAGTAGACCCGTAACTTGAAAAATCAGTTTCTGCAGCATTCTTCACAGAAGGCCCAGTCTACCGGCCAACAAGTCAGCCGGTCGACTGAGCACGGGGCCAGGTCGATAGGACTGACGAATTTCTGCAACTTGGGTTTTCTGTTTCGTGTCCATTCTTCCCCAAATCACTTCCAAAGTGTTCCAATGGCTTCCTACCATCCTTCCATCATTATTAAACCCTTTTGTGACTATCCAAACATGAATTTACTATCAAACCAAGCAAATTCATTAAAATAGATCCTTACATAACCCTTGCTTCATCTTCTTCACATCTCATGCAAAAATCAGAGCAAGCTTGCTGGTCTAACATGATTAGAGATGAGGTTAGGCTCTAATACCAATTGTTGGAATATAGGTGGGCCTTCCAGACTTGTTTCAAAACTTTTGACCCACTTAATGCAGGGATCAATTGTCTAGAATGCAACAAACCCAATCCAGGATGCAATTCCTCAAAACTCATAGTCATGTACAACAACATATACTATCTAAAAGATAGAAATAAGCACATAAACATGCAAGCACAAAATCTATAGCATACAAGGATGTAGATATACCTTTGGAGCTTTGTTGTGCTCTTATGGAGGATTTGAGTTCTTTACTTTGATGATGAACAACTTCACAATCCAATTCAGAATCTTCAACTCCTTTTGATCTTCCACGCTATGTCCCGTATTAGATCTCTTTTCTCAAGAAGATGGTGGAATCCTCAAGAGAAAACCCTACTAGTAACTCTAAGGAACCAAAGGTGAAAGAGAATGGAACTTTTAGAAGAAGAGGACTTGTACAACTCTTGCACAAGGGGGCTGAAAATGCTCTATTTGTTATGCAAGAATTTGAGAGGATTATTCCCCTATTTATAGCCCTCCATAAATCCTCTTTTCCTATTTGAAATAGAAGTTTAACTCCTATTACAAATTAGTAAACATCTCCCTTAATTGTTGCCATAGAAGTCTTACTTCTACAACAATTAGTAGCTTTCTCCTTTCTAATTAAAATAGAAGTCCTACTTCCATTAATAATTAGTAGCTTACCATTACCACTATTAGAAGTCTCACTTCAAATAGAAATAGTAACCTTCCTTTTAGAGTTCAAGTAGAATTAGTATCTTTCTAATAAATTGGGCTAGCGTGGTGACCACTAGGGATTCCTTAGAAAGTTGTCTCCAACTGGGACACGCGACCCCACATCTCATGTGCAATCCGGGCCCACTGTTAATTGCAAATAACTCCACTATATAGATGCAATTATACTCCAGTCTTAGGAATAAATTACAATGAAGACCCTAAACTTCCACAGTACCACAAGTAGGCCCCTCCATCTATATCCATGGATCAAATGGACCTGTCCACCAAATTAGATCCATATCTTTTTATCCTTGAGCCCCAATTAATTATAGTGATCATTTGGTACCGATCCAATTAACTCTTAATTGGAATGGGTGCGCACTTACCAATGATAAATCCATTAATTGGCACAAGGGGATATTAAAGATAGATTCCATCTTGACCATTGAATGTTCCCACAGCTCTACTACCACGTACCCAAATCACCGAGGTGTTGACCTACAATTGGCCTCACTCATTGGTGACTCAAAGCAAATGAATAGATAGAAACTTGAGTTCATTAATGTCTCAGGATTATGAGCCTATTGCTAGGGCATTATGAGAGCAGACCTTAAAATAAAGACAGTGTATATAAGGTGCTTCTTATGGTCCTTCAATACATCCAATGTACCCGCATCATGATCCAGAATCTTACATTCTGATGATCGAGATAAATCACACTATCTCATAGTGATCAAAATGCTGCAACCTTGTCAGATGAGATGTCCTGTCTCATCACTGGTTGTGAAGATAATTTAAGTATAAGATATGTAATACATATCTCCTGTATGTGGATCTCATCCATACACATGTATTACATCTAGTATACTTGTGGACTCCGGTTCATCTCATGAACCATTATGTCATTTTTATTAGTTATGTGCAAGTATATAAAACACCATTCATCTCATGAAAGGAAAAGCATGAATTGTATTGATAAATAAAGAAATTAATCAATTTATTACATCATATACCCTTGGTATTGAGACCATAAACTAACATAGGTGTACCTGGTGCAGACAACGGGATGTAATCCCCTCTTGTACCAAGCAATCCCTAAATTCTCCAAAGAGGTACTCACCACCACGATCAGATCGTAGTGTTATGATACTCTTACTTAAACGCTTCTTTGCTTCCGCCCCATACTCCTTGAATTTTTCAAAGCATTCGGACTTACGACGCATTAAGTAAATGTACCCATACCTTGAGTAGTCATCAATGAAAGTAATGAAATACTCAAAACCACCTCTAGCCTGGACATTCATGGGACCACAGAGGTCAAAGTGAACCAATTCCAACGGTTCTTTGGCCCTATAGCCTTTCGCCGAAAAGGGACGCTTGGTCATTTTCCCATCTAATCAAGACTCGCAGACTAGAATCTCCTCAACTTCCAATGAATGTAATGGACCATTTACAACCTGTCTTGAAATCCAATGTATATTAATATGTCCAAGGCGTAAATGCCAAAGGTACGTTTGGTTCAATTTAGAAGGTTCCTTTCTCTTACACGGTAGTGTAGTTGTGTTATTTGATTCGGTCAGTTACAGTTTAGGTGATCAAAAATATAAAGATCATCCACCAATGAACCAGAACAGATAAAACACTTATTGTACTTAATAACCAAAAATTTATTAAAAAGAACGGAATATCTGTCTTTAACCAACTTGGAAACAAAAATTAAATTTCTCCTTATGGAGGGAATGTTGGAAATAGGTGGGCCTTTTAGATAGGTTTCAAAAACTTTTGACCCACTTGATGCAGGGATCAACTATCTAGAAGGCAACAAACTCAATCCATGATCCAGTCCTCAAACTCAACAGCCATGAACAGTAATAAACTCTATCTAGAAGATAGAAAAGCACCTAGCAAGCAACCACAAAATATACAACATACAAGGAAGTAGATTATACATTTGGAGCTCGGTAGTGCTCTAACGGAGAAGTTGATCTCTTTCATTGATGAAGAACTCTTTTCTCAAAGTAAATCAGAATCTCTAAGACCCAATCGTCTTCCACGCTATATCCCGTATCAGATTCTCTATTCTCAAGGAGATGGGTGGGATCTCCAAAAGAAACCAACTAGAACCTCCAAGGAAAACCGGAAGAGAAACTAGAAGAGGAAGAGAGAGAGATGCAACACTTGTTAGATTGTATGACTCAATCCATCAATTGATGTAATAAATTGATTTATCAATGAAATCATGCTTTCCTTTCATGAGATAAATGGTATTTGATTACTTAACGCACATAACCAATACATATGACATAATGGTCCATGAGATGAACCGGGTCCCATTAGTATATTAGATGTGATATATGTATATGGATGAGATCCACATACGGGAGATATGTGTGACAAATCTTATACTTAAAATATCTTCACAACCATTGATGAGACTGGGCATCTCATCTGATAAGGTTGCAGCGCTTTGATCACTATGAGATAGTGTGATTTGTCTCGATCATTAGAATGTAAGATTCTGGATCATAGTGCTGGTACATTGAATTATTAAAGGACTATGAGAAGCACCTTATGAAATACTGTCTCGATTTTAAGGTCTGCTCTCATAATTTCCTAGCAATAGGCTCTCAATCCTAAGACATTGATGAACTCAAGTTTCTATCTATTCATTTGCTTTGAGTCACCAATGAGTGAGGCCAATTGTAGGTCAACACCTTGGTGTCTTGGGTACATGGTAGTAGGACTGTGGGAACATCCAATGATCAAGATGGAATCTATCTATATTATCCCCTTGTGCCAATTAATGGATTTATCGTTAGTAAGTGCGCACCCATCTCGATTAAGAGTTAATTGGATGGTATTGATGATCACTATGATTAATTGGGGCTCAAGGATAATAAGATGTAGATCTAAGATTGGATGGGACAGACTTATTCCAATTGATCCATGGATATTGATAGAGGGGCCTACTTGTGGTAATTGGGAAGTTTAGCGTCTTCATTGTAATTTATTCCTAAGACTGGAGTGCAATTGCATTTATATAGTGGTGTTATTTGCAATTAACTGTGAGCCCGGATTGCACATGAGATGTGGGGTCGCAAGTCCCAGTTGGAGCCAGCTTTCTAAGGAATCCCTAGTGGTCCCCACGCTAGCCCAAGATATTAGAAAGTTACTAATCTTACTTGAACTCTAAAAGGAAGGAATAAGAAAGTAAATATTTCTATTTGAAGTGAGACTTCTAATAATGGTAATAGTAATCTATTAATTTGTGTGGAAGTGTGACTTCTAATGCAATTAGTAAGAGAGTCTTAATAAGAGATTTGAGGGCTATAAATAAGGGAGAAACTAGAAGAGGAAGAGAGAGAGAGATGCAACACTTGCACACAATAAGGGCGCTGGGCGTGAATCCCTAGGTAGGTAATCACATGAGATGTCCAGCCCCTTATGCTTCTCTATTTATAGTTTTAAAGCAACCTCCTCTTTTCTATTTAAAATAGAAGTCTCACTTCCACAATAATTAGTAACTATATCACAATTAGAAGTCTCACTTCAAATATGATGAGTAACTTTCTACTTCCTTTCATTTAGAGTTCAAGTAGGATTAGTGACTTTCTAATAACTTGGGCTAGCGTGGGGACCAATAGGGATTCCATAGAAAGCTGACTCCAACTGGGACACGCGGCCCTACACCTCATGTGCGATCTGGGCCAATAGTTAATTGCAAATAACTCCACTATATAAATGTAATTGAACTCTAGTCTTAGGAATAAATTACAATGAAGACCCTAAACTTCCCTATTACCACAAGTAGGCCCCTACATCTATATTCATGGATCAATTGGACCTGTCTTCCAAATTAGATCCATATCATATTATCCTTCAGCCCCAATTAATTATAGTGATCATTAATACCTATCCAATTAACTCTTAATTGGAATGCGTGCGCACTTACCAATAATAATTCCATTAATTGGCACAAGGGGATAATTAGGATAGATTCCATCTTGACCATTAAATTTTCCCAAGTCCTACTGCCACATACCCAAGACACCGAGGTGTTAACCTACAATTGGCCTCACTCATTAGTGACTCAAAGAAAATGAATAGACAAATAATTGAGTTCATTAATGTCTCAGGATTATGAGCCTATTGCTAGGAAATTATGAGAGCAAACCTTAAAGAAGAGACAGTGTATATAAGGTGTTTCTCATGGTCCTTCAATACATTTAATGTACCAACAGCATGATCCAGAATCTTACATTCTGATGATCGAGACAAATCACACTATCTCATAGTGATCAAAGTGCTGCAACCTTGTCAGATGAGATGCCGAATCTCATCACTGGTTGTGAAGATATTTAAGTATAAGATTTGCGACACATGTCTCCTGTATGTGGATCTCATCCATATACATGTATTACATCTAGTATACTTGTGGACTCCGGTTCATCTCATGAACCATTATGTCATTCGTATTGGTTATGTGCAAGTAAGTAATAAATCACCATTCATCTCATGAAAGGAAAAACATGATTATATTGATAAATAAATTAATTAATCAATCTATTACATCATCCAATGGATTGAGACCATATAAACTAACAATCTCCCACCTGGGCTCATTGCTAGTCAGGACTGCATCTCATGCCCATCCCGTCTACATGCTACTCAAAGACTTTGGAGGTCAAAGGCTTAGTAAAGGGATCTGCTAGATTGTCTGCATATGCTATCTTGGTTATTACAATATCACCTCTGCACAATCTCTCTAACCAAGTGATACTTCCTCTGTACGTGCTTTTGGCTTTTATGGCTCCTGGGTTCCTTGGACTGAGAGACTGCCAAGCTGCCGTCACAGTAAACCATGAACGGCTGTCGCGCCAAAGGTACCACTCCAAGTTTCAAAAGGAATCTTTTGAGCCATACTGCTTCTTTAGCTGCTTCACAAGCCACTACGAATTCAGCCTCAGAGGTGGAATCATGTTTAATACTCCTCCAGCTGATAGCTCCTCCGCCAAGCATAAGCACATAACCAGATGTTGATTTCCTAGAATCCTTATTTGACATGAAGTCAGAATCTGTGTAGCCGACTGGAATCAACTCATCGCTACCGTAAATCAACATGTAATCTCTAGTCCTTCTCAAGTACTTGAGAATACATTTTACAGCAGTCCAATGGTCAGGACCTGGGTTAGACTGATATCTGCTGACTAAGCTCACTGCATGACAAATATCCGGTCTAGTACATATATAGCATGGCATACATGAGGCGACCAACAGCTGAAGCGTATGGAATTGCTCTCATCTGCTCCTTTTCCTCCGGGGTCTTGGGACCCTGATCCTTGAAAAGGTGCACTCCATGCCTAAAAGGTGTGATACCTTTCTTGGAGTCCTGCATAGCAAACCGTACCGGCACCTTATCTATGTAAGCAACTTCGGATAAGCCTATCATCCTATTCTTCCGATCTCGATGGAGTTTGATCCGTAGGATGTAGCTAGCTTCTCCCAAGTCTTTCATATCAACAGTCTTTGCTAACCAAACTTTTACTGTTGACAATATTCCTATATCGTTCCCGAGGAGAAGGATGTCGTCGACATATAAAACCAGAAAAACTACCATGTTACCTTCATTTTTCATGTACACACATGACTCATCCGGATTTTGACTAAAACCAAATGATTTGATTGCCTGGTCAAAACGGATGTTCCAGCTCTGGGATGCCTACTTTAGTCCGTAAATGGACTTCTATAGTTTGTAAACTCTTTGCTTTTGGTTATTAGCTACGAAACAGTCTGGTTGCATTATAAAGATGTCTTCCTCAAGATAGTCATTGAGAAACGCTATCTTGACGTCCATTTGCCAAATCTCGTAATCGAGATGATCCGCTATGGATAAGAGTATCCGGATGGACTTGAGCATGGCTACCGGCGAGAAGGTTTCCTCATAATTGATACTCTCTTTCTGAGTATACCTTTTCGCAACCATCCTGGCCTTAAAGGTCCCAACTCTTCCATCTGGTCCTCTCTTTCTCTTGTAGACCCACTTGCACCCAATAAGTTTAATATTGGTAGGCAAGTCCACAAGTGTCCAGACCTGATTAGAGTACATAGACTCCATCTCAGCTTTCACAGCATCTCTGCCAACGTCTCGAATCTATGTCATTAATTGCTTCATCATAGTTACAGGGATCTTGTTCCAGTTCTTCCAGGATTGCCTCGTAAGACTCTCCCAAGAACGAGAACCTGTCAGGAGGCCTGACTATTCTCCTACTACGACGAGGCTCTGGTGTAACTACTGGGTCAGGTATGGGTGGATTCTCCTCAAGCTCGGTCATATTTGGATTTGGAATTGATTGGTCTTGAATTTCTTCCAAGATCACATTTTCTAAAGATTTCCGGTCAATCATGTAATCTTCCTTCAGAAAAACCGCATTGGTGCTGACAAGCACTTTCTGCTCTCTGGGATTATAGAATAACCAACCTTTAGTTCCTTTAGGATATCCTATAAATGTGCATACTTCTGACTTCGATTCCAACTTATCCGTCTTAACCTTCAGCACGTGTGCCGGACAAACCCAAACGTGTAAATGTTGTAGACTGGGCTTTCGCCCAGACCACAACTCCCGGGGAGTCTTAGGTACAAACTTAGATGGTACGAGGTTTAGTATGTACATGGCAGTGTCCAAGGCATGACCCTAAAAGAATATCGGTAATCCTGAGAAACTCAGCATAGACCTAATCATATCTAAAAGAGTCTGGTTCCTTCTTTCCGCTACTCCATTCTGTTGAGGCATACTAGGAGCAGACAACTGGGATAGAATCCCATTTTCTGATAAGTATCCCATAAAGTTAGCAGAGAGATATTCTCCTCCTCGATCTGATCAAAGACTCTTGATACTTTTACCTAATTGCTTTTCTGCTTCCGCTCGAAACTCTTTAAACTTTTCAAAAGCCTCGGACTTGCGGTGCAAAAGGTATATGTATCAATATCTTGAGTAATCATCTGTGAAAGTGATGAAGTACTCATATCCTCCTCTTGCTCTAACATTAATGGGTCCACACACATCAGTATGCACTAATTCCAATAAATCTTTGGCCCTATTGTTGTTGGATGAAAAGGGTTTTTGGTCATTTTTCCTTCCAGACAGGACTCGCAGACAGGCATTGGTTCTACCATCAATGAATGTAAGATACCATCTTTTACTAGCCTATCAATCCTGTTTAGGTTTATATGACCTAGCCTCAGGTGCCAAAGTTTCGTTGGATTAGATGAAAGTGGCTTCCTCTTTAATGATGGTTTATTAATTATTTCGGTATCATGTATCTCATACATTATGGGAGTTAACAAATAAAGTCCATTGGTTTCCTTGCCAGAACATATAAAAATACCGTTCCTCTTTATGACAACTTCAGTACCAAAAGTAATAGAATAACTTTTATTCACCAAACTAGAAACTGAAATTAAATTCCGTCTTAAATACGGTACATATAAAGTGTCTGACAAAACCAATTTATTATCTAAAAAGCATATAGTAATAACTCCTACTGAGACCACATCTGCCTTAGTATCAGATCCTAGGTTGACAATGATTTCGCTGTCACTAAGCCTCCTGGTTTTCCGGAATCCCTGCAACGAATTACATATGTGATTAGTTGCATCGGAGTCAACACACCAGGATTCTGAAGTACCAGTTGCAAAACTAACTTCAGAAACAAGTGACTCAATCATACCTGAGTTCTTCTTCTCAGACAGAAAATCTAGACAATTCATTTTCCAATGTCTTGTCATACCATAATGGAAATACTTTCCTTTTGTCCCCGAACCCTTAGCCTTTCCTACACCACCATTAGGACCATTCTCCACCTTGGGGCCATTTGGAACTGATTTCTTCTTGCCTTTCCGCCCTTTGCCTTTCGGCTTGGACTTGGCAAATGACTTTTCTGTCATAAGGGCAGTTGGCTTTTTCTTCATAATCCCTTCAGTCACCACCAGCTGGCTAGAAACCTCAGCTAGAGTCAGATTCATCTTATTCATATTATAATTGATTTTGAAATTGTTGAGTGACTCTAGTAGTGACTCAAGGATTATGTCAATCTGCAATTCTGCATCAATCGCGGCTCCTAGTACGTCTAACTCATTCAATGAGTCCATCATTTTTAGCTTGTGGTCCTGTACTAGGTGCCTTCAGCCATCTTAGTGCTAATGAGCACCCTTATAGCAGCCTTTCTAGCAGGCCTGCCCTGGTCCACAAACATCTCATTTAAGTTTGATATAATAGCATATGCAGTCTTATGGGATTGATGTTGGTGCTGCAAAACACTAGACATGGATGCCTGTATATAACATCTGGCCATCTCATCGTCTTTGGCCCACTTGGTGTAAAGTTCATTTTCTTCCTGTGATGCTTCTGGCAATGGCTCATCAAGGGGGGGGGGGGGGTTTGGTAAAGACATATTTATATCCTGAAGAAGTCAAGACAATATCTAGGTTTCGTTTCCAGTCTACATAGTTGGATCCCACCAACTTATTCTAGTTGAGGATGGATGCAAGTGGATTGAAAGTATTTGAATTCATGCTTGAAAAACTGTCGCACATAACTGTAAGACCCCGACCCGAGTGAACCCGATTAGTGCTAATTAAGTTACGTGTTAGTGCTAAGCTTGATTAGTGATTTTGGCTAAGTTGGGTTTGGAATAGCTTTGATTCTAGTTTTGGGCTACTTTGAATGCTTTGGTAACTAGTAGGGCCCTTTGAGGGTTCCTTTTCATGACATTGCACATGTTTGGGGATTTATTGGAGATTTTTGCATTCATGGTTTTAATCCCGTTTTATTGATATTGTTATTCCCTACAACTTTCATGTTGATCCCGTGTCCATTTGAGATCCCGAAATCCGATTTCTTAGCCTTGAGGGCAAAACAATCATTGCACATAAAATCTGTACCCAAAACTTGATATTCCCGAAACCCGTGAAACATATACTTTTCGGAAACTAGATATTTCGACGA
Source organism: Cinnamomum chago (assembly GCA_038049695.1). Lineage (NCBI taxonomy): Eukaryota > Viridiplantae > Streptophyta > Magnoliopsida > Laurales > Lauraceae > Cinnamomum > Cinnamomum chago. Next base: position 44,663,483 of record CP142458.1, read on the forward strand.
TCATTTCTTCCTTCTTCGTCGAATCCATCCGAGGTCCCGAAAGAGATGATTTCAGCCAAACTACCTTCTTTAGTTGTGGGACCCAACCCCATTTGTTAACAAAGGGGAACTCAACCCTTCATTCATTCCATTTCTTTTTCCAGCACAAGAGAGAAAACCTAGGGTTTTGTGAGCAACTCTTTCTTCTTCTTGCTTCCTCATCCTCAATCCACTCCCAAGCTTGCACCAATACGAGAGTTGAGGTCATCTTCTTCTTCACCTCCTTGAGAGCTTTCTCTTGATAGTTTTGTGGAGAAATCCTTTCATTCCAAGACTTCCTTTGAGCTTACCATTGCCATTAGAGGACCTTGCAAGTAAGTAATCCCCTTCATCTTCTAGATTTGTTGTCTCCTAGCCCTTGATGAGCTCCATGTGCAATATTGTTAGTTCTTTCAATTTCATTCCTTGTGTAACCCATTTTAGGGTTGTTTTAGGGGTTTTTTATTGTAGCTTGGAAGTGAGCTTGAGAAGTGATTAGAGGCTTGATTTTTGGCTAGCTTGGACATAAGGCAAGTGAATGATTGGGTGTTTTAAGTTTTAAATGGTTGGTGAAGCATTTATGGATTTTCATGTTTTCATTAATATGTTTATGGTTGAAATAAATGTTCTTGATGGAGTATTAAAGGATGCATTTATGGTCATAAAGACATGTTAGCTCATAGCAATTAATGTTTTCTTGTTTTGTCTTGAATATGTATATTGTGTGAAATGGTTTCCTTCTCCTCTTTGCTTGTATGGAATGTGATATGGATGGAGGAGAATGTGATGGATGTGGTTGGAGATTTGAGGTCATTTGAATGGAGATTTATACTCCTCATTTGATGTATGAAAGTGGTTAAGAAGGGGTTGTAAAAAGGAAGAGTTATTGTGGAGCTGAACTAGTCCGAATTCAGGTTCTGGATAGTCCGCTCAAGCGACCAACTTCGCTCGAGCGACCTGTCCAGGAAAGGATTCGGAGCATTCCAGTAGCTTGGTCGCTCGAGCGGACCCTTGGTCGCTCGAGCGGACATCCCAGAACTTATTCCAGAGAGTTGTTCGTTCGAACGCATTTAAATATTCGATCGACCCAATGAGTTCGTTCAAGCGACCTCCACTTCGCTCGAGCGAACCCACCCAGACGATCATTCCAGCGAGCGATGTGGTTCGTCTGGCATAGACTATGTTTGGGACAATGTTCAACTGTTTCAATGGTTGGGTCTATTCTCTGGGAACCCCTCTATATCAAGGAGATTTATTAAGCATTGTATGAGGCCATTTGAGGAAGAAACCATATCACAAAGATTTCATTCGAAGTTTTGAAACTTCAAGATGCATAAGGAGCCCGGAATGTCTTCAAACTCGAAGAGTACCAAATGGTCAGTAGATTGACATACGAGGTCCCTATCCACTTTAAACGAATTTTTGAACCCGATACTTTAACCGTAATTCCAATTGTTTATTGTACCTTATCAACCCCGAGATTTATACTACATGTCTTGTTTTCCCGAAAGTATTGTTGTATACTTAAAATGGTTACTTGACCCGGAGTGCATTGCACCACATGTTATGACAGTGTGCCCTTGAGCACCCCCGTCTTGCCCGTTTGTTTATGTATTTGTACTTGATTTACTTGCATATGTCTCGATTTGTTATTTGACCTATGAGTCGGCATCACAAAGCTTGGATACCTTGTCGGTTTGATCCACCGACTTGGAGATTCTTCTCCCGTCCCGCCAGCTGCAGTTTGGATCCCGATACCCGGTCTATTACCGTGGTCCCGTCCCGATACCCGGTTCACTACCGTGGTCCCATCCCGTATATTTATATTGTATATATGATTTGCGTTGAATCTCCTCACCTTGTGTGACTGAGATCAACGTCCCGTTACATTGTTGTCATTTTAGTGACAGAGGACTTAGCTTTATGTGATTGCCATCTTGTTAGTTCCCGATTCCTTGGTTACCTTATATGTTTTATCTTATTTGCCCGTTTTCTAACAAATGATTTATCTACTTTATGAGAGTTCTTGTTTAAACAGATTCTATGCTTTTCAAGGTATTTCCTTTATTACTACCTGTTGTTGTATCTTTCATTCTCTTGCCAGACCGTCGTGTCTGACCCATTTGCTTTGGTACTCAGGTCTCGTTGCCGGTTTCCTTGCAGAGGAGCCGGAGGAGGCGGTAGGTGAGCCGCAACCTCTAGTCGAGTGGCATGCTGACGATGTCATTTAGACATCGGGTTGCTACGAGAGGCATTTCATTTTGAGGAAAACTATTTAACCATTCGTTGGGTTATTATTTTTTTTATATTGGCCCTTGTTGGCCTCTAATTTTGGAGAATGTAAATAAGTGATCTTTTGTTAAACTTTAACTTACTTTTGGGAAACATGCTATAGAACGTTGCTCATTCTGATACAGTAATTTATACTTGATGTTAATGCTTTCATGACTAGAGATAGTCTGATTATTCGATTTGCTACATGCTTCCGCACTTAAAAGAAATATTCATTTTTGGTTGTGATATCCTCACCGCGGACACCTGTGGGAAATTAAATAAAATGTATGTTGCTATTAAACAGATGTAATGTGGATCATCATTTAGTCCCGATCCCGGATCGGTTCCTTCGGGGGCCCGGTCCGGGGTCGCTACAATAACCATACATTTAATTAATAAATATAAATGACATTAAGGTTTAGTATTCTACCAAATTTATATGGGAATCCTCATAGCCATTTAATTCAGAAACATCGGAATCCCAATCCCTTGGAGTATGCCTCCTTGGGGAGTGCAAATACCACGTAGATTGGTGCGGATCAAAGTTAATCAAAATTTAGATTAAAGACTACCTATCCATGATCCCCCATCATTCATTATCATCCAAGTATCTCATACCAAATAATGTATGACTCCCGATTTTCTATGGTTTCTAAAATACATGAGGCAAATCCTTGGGGATACTACATCATTATTTTAGTTAAGTGTGACCCACCAACTAGCATCGAATGACAACCGTTGATGGCACCTCCTCCTTGGGGAGTGAACCCCCACCCCGTCTCACCAACACTATCATAAGGAGATCCATATCTAGTAACCGGAGAAATAAAAGCCCTCCGTAGGGAACAGTCATATTCTTGATGGCGCAAGGCTAATACTTTCCTTACAATGGACCTATGGTGGAAAACCACGGGGATTTCTCAATTTAAATGCCCGCTCCCACTTAATATTTTAGAATTGAGGATTTCTTTGTAAGGTTTTAGGGTCCACATATATAAATATCAAATCATCTCATGATATGAGCAATGATTGGTTCCAAGTCAAGTTATATTTAAGGAAAGTCCAGTTTCTAAAATTGGTGTTATCAATGGGTCCATCTCATGGGTCCACTAATACTAATTAGAACTCTTTCCAAAAAATAATTTGATTTGACTAATCATAGTAACTTGCTATGTTTGGATCAGATTTGGAAATATTCTAAAACAAGCATTCATCCATAAAAAGAAAGTGCTAAAATTAGAAATTAGTCCTCTCCTCCATATGGCCTTAGTGGAGTAGACTTCTAGACTTTCCAAACTTTGGGATTTCTCAAACTCTTTGGGCATCTCCATAGTTCTTTTGGTAATCTTCAAACTCTTTAATTAGGAGTCCAACTTCACTTTCCTTCTTCGTCTCTTAAACCGCCAAAAATAGAAAATTACAATAGTTCTTATGTCTTGACGATGAGACTTACATAGCTGTCTAAACATGGAAATAAAAAGGGCTATAGGGAAATTCATCATGCCTTGCCCTTTCACAAGAAACCAAGGAAACCATGATGCCCTATACATTTAGCCTTTAAATAAACCAACAAGCATTAAAAGAAAGCAAAAGACTTTGGGCCATATGGAGAGGACAAGATAACTTGCAAGTTAGTATCTCATACAACCATACAAAACACAAAAACAGGCTGCCAAATAATGCTGGAAAAATAGGATGTAAAAGAAGACCCGAAACTGAAAAATCCAGTTTCTGCAGTCTGTTGTGCAGTGTCCTCAGTCAACCTGCCAGAGGGCTCGGTCGACCGACCTGTAGTCACCCGGTCGACCGAGCACGACGCCAGGTCGATCGGACTGACGAAAACCTGCAACTTGGGTTTTCTGTTTCGTGTCCAATTTTCTCCAAATCACTTCTAAAGTGTTCCAATGGCTTCCTACCATCCTTCCATTATTATTAAACCCTTTTGTGACTATCCAAATATGAATCTACTTTAAACCAAGTAAATCCATCAAAATTGATCCGTACATAGTCCTCGCTCTATCTTCTTCGCGTCTCATGCTAAGATTAGAACAAGCTTACTGATCTAACATAATTAGAGATGAGGTATGGCTCTGATACCAATTGTTGGAAATAGGTGGGCCTTTTAGATAGGTTTCAAAAACTTTTGACCCACTTGATGCAGGGATCAACTATCTAGAAGGCAACAAACCAAATCCAGGATCGAATCCTCAAACTCAATAACCATGAACCGTAATAAACTCTATCTAGAAGATAGAAACAACACCTAACAAGCAACCACGAAATCTACAACATACAAGGAAGTAGATTTTACCTTTGGAGCTCGGTAGTGCTCTAATGGAGAAGTTGATCTCTTTCTTTGACGAAGAACTCTTTTTTCAAAGTAAATTAGAATCTCCAAGACCCAATCGTCTTCCACGCTATGTCCTGTATCAGATTCTCTATTCTTAAGGAGATGGGTGGGATCTCCAAAAGAAACCAATTAGAAGTTCTAAGGAAAACTGGAAGAGAAACTAGAAAAGGAAGAGAAAGATATGCAACACTTGCACACGATAAGGGGGTTGGGCATGAATCCCTAGGTAGGTAATCACATGGGACGTCCATCCCCTTATGCTTCTCTATTTATAGTTTTAAAGCAACCTCCACTTTTATATTTAAAATAGAAGTCTCACTTCCACAATAATTAGTAACTATATCACAATTAGAAGTCTCACTTCAAATATGGTTAGTAACTTTCTACTTCCTTTCATTTAGAGTTCAAGTAGGATTAGTAACTTTCTAATAACTTGGGCTAGCGTGGGGACCAGTAGGGATTCCATAGAAAGCTGGCTCCAACTGGGACACGCGGCCCCACATCTCATGTGCGATCCGGGCCAACCGTTAATTGCAAATAACTCCACTATATAAATGCAATTAAACTCTCTAGTCTTAGGAATAAATTACAATGAAGACCCTAAACTTCCCTATTACCACAAGTAGGCCTCTCCATCTATATTCATGGATCAATTGGACCTGTCTTCCAAATTAGATCAATATCTTATTATCCTTGAGCCCCAATTAATTATAGTGATCATTAGTACCTATCTAATTAACTCTTAATTGGAATGGGTGCGCACTTACCAATAATAATTCCATTAATTGGCACAAGGGGATAATTAGGATAGATTCCGTCTTGACCATTGAATGTTCCCACAGTCCTACTACCACGTACCCAAGACACCAAGATGTTGACCTACAATTGGCCTCACTCATTGGTGACTCAAAGAAAATGAATAGACAGAGACTTGTGTTCATTAATGTCTCAGGATTATGAGCATATTGCTAGGGAATTATGAGAGTAGACCTTAAAGAAGAGACAATGTATATAAGGTACTTCTCATGGTCTTTCAATACATTTAATGTACCAGCACCATGATCCAGAATCTTACATTCTGATGATCGAGACAAATCACACTATCTCATAGTGATCAAAGTGCTGCAATCTTGTCAGATGAGATGCCCAATCTCATCACTAGTTGTGAAGATATTTAAGTATAAGATTTGCGACACATGTCTCCTGTATGTGGATCTCATCCATACACACGTATTACATCTAGTATACTTGTGGACTCCGATTCATCTCATGAACCCTTATGTCATTCGTATTGGTTATGTGCATGTAAGTAATAAATCACCATTCATCTCATGAAATGAAAAACATGATTATATTGATAAATAAATAAATAAATAAATCGATCTATTACATCATCCAATGGATTGAGAGCATATAAACTAACAGGAAACATAAAGGCAGTCTTTTAAAATTAAAGTTCTATCTCTACTAAAACTTAGACAAACGTCTCCTACTGCAACTGCTGCCACTCTCGTAGCATCAACCATAAGAAAATAAATCTCTCCATCACTTAGCTGCCTGGTTTTCTGGAACCTCTGCCAAGAATTGAAAACATGATTAGTGGCTCCTGTATCTACACACCAGGTACCGGTAGATACAACCGTCAAACATGATTCAACAACTAGTGAATGAAATTTACATTTATTGGTCACTTTGTTGATAAGAGTTGGACATTGCGTTTTCCAGTGCCCTGCTTGCTTGCAATGAAAACACTTGCCCTTAGGCTTCTTCACTGCACCCTATAGTCTGTTGGCCCATTGAGGAACTTCCTTACGATTCTAACCCTTTTTTTGTTTCTTCTTGCCTTTCAGCTTAGAAACAGAACCTTTTTCAGCAACGTGAACACTAGGTGGCTTTTTCAGAAGGCCCTCAGCTGCCTGAAGTTCCTTGAGTAATTCCGCCAGAGAAAAATCGAGCTTGTTCATGTTGTAATTTAAGCGAAAATTCTCAAAGGAATCAGTCAATGACTGGAGAATGATATCGATCTGCGTTTCCCCATCAATTTAAGATCCAAAGACCTGTAGTTCATTGAGGTGTCCCATCATTTTTAGAACATGGTCCCTCACAGAGGTACCTTGAGCCATCTTAGTGTTAAACAGTTATGTCATAGCAACCTGTCTAGCTGCCTGATCCTGATCACCAAACATCTCCTTGAGACTGTACATGATGTTGTAGGCAGTGGGACAGGACTGAGGCTGATGTTGCAAAACATTTGACATGGATGCCAATATGTAACATTGCGCCATCTCATCAGCCTTCATCCATTTTTTGTATCCCTCGATGGTGACCATATCGGTACATCCATCTTCAGGTTTCTCTGGACAAACCTCAGTGAGCACATATTTGTACTCTTCAGCAGTTAGCACATATTTCCAGTCAATGTAATTAGGTCCAGTGAGTTTGTGTTCTTTGAGAATTACAGCAAGTGGATTGAAGGCACCCATTTTTTGACACCTGAGATTTACTTAATTAGCAAATTATGATGGGAAAAAATAAATCTTTGGATTCAAAAAGAAAATGGCTCCCTCCGCCAATTAATAAAAGAATTCGACAGCAATCTAAAACACCAATTCATAGGATGCCTCGACGTTTGGACAAGTGCCATACTTATTTTGTTCAGATAGGACATAACCTTTTAGTTCTACTATCAAGGCAACAAACCATGCCAAGTAAAGCCAAATAGCTGTCATAACTTTGGTCCTATAAATAATAGAATTGGCTCAGATTCAAAAACTTGATCGGACCCCAGGTATAGGGTGCAATTGTAGTAATAATTTGGTGAGTCCAGGTCGATCCACCGGGAGCAATGCTTTTTAAGAAACTTTCCAACTTTAACCTGTCCTAATTTAGAAACTAAATCTAACCTAATAAAGAAACTAATCAGATTACAAGAAAATTCCTAAAAACTGAAAATTAAAAATTACAACTTTCCAAATAAAAAAACAAACATAAACTAAGTAAAGAAACCTAGTTTATTCAACCATGTTCTAACTATAACCTGCAAAACTGACAAACTCATCAAAACAACCAATTTAATATAAAATAAATCAAAAAAAAAATTCCTAAATTAGATCCTAATTACCAAAATCACTTTTTATGTAAATATGAATGATCTATAATTCCCTAAATACTAACAATTCAATTTTATGCAAGTTTCTAAAAATCTGATGCATGCTGTAAAAAATTCCGAATTATGGAAACTCTTACAAGGGCCCAATTTCGCTGGACTGTACGACTAGTCTAAGATGATATGAACCAAAATCTAATGGCTGGAATGAATACTCTGATGATGCATGAACACAACAAAAAAACAAGAATGAAAAAAGTACTTAAAATGAAAAAGATATGATCACCTAAAGATGCCTACTTGAACTAGTTATGCTGCTGAAATCTGATCGCAGGTTGTCCAACTATCCCTGTTTGGGCCTCTGGTTGACACGGTTCCTGAGGTTATTTTTGACTGACATTCTGGGTTTCAAAGTCCAATTACCATACTTTAAATCTGCTATTTTTCGGACCAAAACATTCACGTTTACCTGGTTTTTAAATTGCGCACTTTTGCAACATAGTCGGGTCAATTCTGCTGAAACTGTGCAGAATTTTGCACTATTCACATACCAAGTCCGAATTTAGTCTTTCTATTCAGTTAATAATCTTGTGATTTTAGCAACAAAAGACTTGTTCTAATGCAATTTCTAAATATGATGTATGCACAAAGACACTTTCCAACCATATATTATGCAAGTAACAAAAAATAGTAAGTTTCTACTAAACATAGAAAATATGTAAGTTGGGTTTTTGTAAATCTGGAATTTGTAAATAAAAAAATCAGAATATTAACTTTAAAATAAAACAAAAGGGGTGGAAAATAAAAAGCGGAAAAGGAGTACCAAAGATCTATTAGATTTAACAATGGCTACAAACTAGAAGTAATAATGAAAAGAAACAACAGTACCGATCTGCAGTCTTGTATCCTTCTGGAATCGACAAAAATCAGAGGCAGAAGCTTGTGACCGAGGCACGTCAGGCGACGCTATCTTTAGGACGAGTTCCGCCCTTCCAGGATAAACCCAGATCCGAAGAGGATCTCTGCAGGAACTGCCCTCAGGATAGAACGGCCTTCACAGATCAGGCTTGGTCGCACACCAAGTTCAGATCAATCTCCAGGAACCACAGAATGCTCACGTGAAAGGAAGAGGAGAAAAAAATAGAGAAGTATTTTTTCGTATTTTCTTTTAACCCAAACCATGTTATTTTATAAGAGAAAATTAATTGAGCCATTAAACATGATTAAACCAGCGATTAATATCACAACGTTAAACAACAATTAAAGCCACAACGTTTAGAACTAAAAAACGTGTTTTAAATCAACGTTTTAAATTGTTGTTTTGAATCAACGTTTTAAAAACTGTTTTAAATAAAGCAATTAATAAAAAAAAATTAGAAGTAAAAAAAAATGAATTTGAAAATTTTGGCCATAGCTATATCAAAGTATGGGGTCCCTCCAGGCCAGGCCAGGCTGGATTTGCACCCCCCTGTGCACGATATACACGCAAGATGCGCGTCGCGGACGCAACCCAGTTAAACGTTTTCCGGACCCGGAGCCCTGGGTTGAGCCGGACTCGTGTGCGCGCATACGGCTCATGGTAAAAGGTTCAAGATGTGTATAGCAAAGGGAAAAACATATAAAACCACCTTAAGAAGTGAACTTTAGCAATGTGGGATTCCAAGTTCTCAGGTAGCCTTCACTTCCCGCATAAAGCAAAAGAGCAAAAGACAAAACACCTTTTTCAAGTCAAACCTTTGAATTTTTTGAAACACCTTAAAGACCCAACAATCTCCCCTTTGTTTCAAAATATTCAATGAGCATTTTACTGGTAAGGTGATAGAGCTTGAACCTTACTGTCATGATATATTTCTGAACTTTTAGGAGTTAAAGTGACCAGAGTATTGAACTTCAACTCTTTATATCGGTTCAAAAATACATCAAGATTTATATACCTGGAGTTTGTAGGTCAGCACTTTACGGCCATGCGCTTAATCCTGAATTTCATGAGTGCTCTAGAGAATTTGTCCAAATTCTCATAGGAAGTGGCCCCACTTCCACACTCATATAGGTGAGTCTATCAAGAGTGCTCTCGCAGCTTTGCACCCCACCATATAGGCTATAGATCTCATTAAGGACTAAATCCAACCTCACTCGCTACAAGTTATGTACAAACAAATAATCTCACACAACAGGGATGAGTACTCTAAATGTTAGTGCTTTATATCATCCAGATAGCTTGTTTTTCCCATTGAACCTTGTTGGCGGGATCTCTGGTCATTAGGTTGGGTTACCGCTATTGATGATTTTTGGACTTAAGACCCATCCCTTTGGTTGTTTCTTTTATCTTTTCTCTTGCAAGGCCTTTTGTCAAAGGATCTACTAAGTTGTCCTTTGATATTACATAATCAATTGCAATCACTCCTCCACTGAGTAATTGTCTCACATAGCTATGTTGCAATCTTACTTGTCTAGACTTTCCATTGTATGTGGCATTGTGTGCATTTATAATTGTTGCAATATTATCACAATGAATAATAATAGGAGGAAAAGGTTTAGTCCACAAAGGAATATCAAATAATAAATTTCTAATCCATTTGGCTTCCGTGGCAGCGGCTCCCATAGCCAATAATTCTGAATCCTTAGTGGATTGTGTAATTGTAGTTTGTTTGTTTTTTTATTTCCATGATATTGCAACACCTCCCAACGTGAAAATATAGCCACTGGTAGACTTAGAATCGTCTAAGTCTGTGTTCCAATCAACATCGTTGTAACATTCAACTACAGCTGGAAAACTAGAATAACACAATGCATAGTCTATAGTATGCTTTAAATATTTAAGTACTCTAAATACAACATTCCAATGTTCAACACCAGGATTATTAGTGTATCTACTTAATTTGCTCACAACATAAGCTATATCAAGGCGAGTACAGTTCATAGCATACATCAAACTGAAAGTCCACGAGGATCCTAACCCTAGAGGGGGGGGGGGGTGAATAGGGTGAGCTACAATTGTGACCAATTTAAACCAATTTTAATTTCTCAAACTAAACTAGTCACATGTGATGAATTATCATACAATATGCGGAAGCTAATACAAAAACAAACACCACATAGCAATCACCACAACACAATATTTATAGTGGTTCGGCCAACGTGCCTACATCCACTACCGGCTTGTGTATCCAACACCCCACCGGATTCCACTATTTATGCTTTTTACTAGGCTAAGCAATAACCCTTACAATGATGCTTTTCAAGGCTAAACAACAACCTCTCAATGTGCTTTTAGAGGCTAAGCAATAACCTTTACAAAATGCTTTTCTTAGGCTAAGCAATAACCTTACACAATGCTTTTCTTAGGCTAAGCAATAACCTTTACAAATCAATATTTCTCTAAGAAAGTGTTTACTCAACACTCTAAGAGATTACAATTTAAGCTCAAATAAATTGCCTCTAAATAGGCGAATATGAAAATGAAAATCCTAACTCACACAAACACTCAATGAATGCAAAGATGTATGCTTATGAAGTGTGTGTGTGAAAACTTCAATCAAGTTTAAAAGTAAGCTCAATCAATTTATGCTTAATGCAATTTGAAAGTTTAAGGCACAAAAAGATATGATTGAAGTTCTATGCAAATCACTTGAACAATTACACACTTGTGAATGATATGAAAATCTAAAGATCACAAGTTGTATGAAAGTGTTTAAGCCTAATCAAGTGATGCATGTGCAATGTTGTTTTCAAAAACTAATTTGACTAAAGATTAAATGAATGAAAACAACAAGGGAAGTTTCAACCAAGTGAAGTAATCATGCAATAAAGGAAATCAAAGATTTATGGCTAAGCATGATTAAGAAAGTTTAAAACAAAACTTGGGTTGAAATCAAAGTGATGAATCCAATCTTGAATATCAAAGATGGAGGGAAGAAAGGATTCAACACATCATTGTTATCATGCTTGAAATCATTTTCCAAAGTTTCAAATAAAGCACATAACAAATGATTAATTAAAAGTAAAACTTACTTGGAGATTTAACTTAGTTGATCCAAGCTTAAGCTTTACTTAATGACCCCTTGATGTCTCTTAGATCATCCCCTTTGTCTTCTCTCAAAGCTCCTCAAAGAGGGTTTCAAAATCTCCAACCAAAGACAAAGGAAAGAACTCATTTATATCCCCAAAACAGCCCAACGGCTATATCCCCGGTTGACCGGCCATGACAGGCCGGTTGACCGGCCAAGCACAACGGTCATAAAAATGCCCGTTTGAGCTTCAGAAACCCGGTTAACCGGCAGTCTGGCCGGTTGACCGGGCCTCTTGGCCGGTTGACCGGCCACACATGGCCGGTTGACCGGGCCTGCCCAGAAATTCCCATTTTTTGGGTTTCTTGAAGATTTTCTTTGGGGATCTTTTGGGCCATTAAAATCAAGCTTTTTCACATGTTTTAAATCATTCAAAGATGTATAAAAACATGAAACATCCAAAGCCTAAAATGATTTGAAACTTTAAACCATAGGCTAGCTTGATTTCTAAAAACTCCCTTTTCAAAAACAATGCATACATATATGATTATGAAGGGATGTATGTATGCAAAGTTCAAACCTAAATTGACAAGATGATTTTCCAAATATAATGCACAATGAATTAGGTTTTCAAAAGAGTTTGAGTTTCAAAACCAATGCATCCAAGTTTAAAACCAAAACATGCATAAAACAAGAACTTTTCCAAATCTTAAAAGCTATGCATGTATGAAACTAAATTTCAAGGTTTTCTAAAACAATGCAAGTGTGAGAATTCAAATGATGCTAAAGTGCAAATGCATCCACCAAATTGCAAATTACAAAATCCCTAACAATCTCCCCCTTTGCAATTTGATGGCAACTTATTCATCATTGACATTTCACACTAAGTCTTCAGCTCCCCCTAAGCTGGACAAGTCTTGAAATCTTCTTGGATGCTCTTCCTCTTAGCTTGGGCTCTTGGGCTCTTTTCTTCAATCTTCTTGATGCTTGGAGCTTGATCATTCTTCAAGCTTTCTTTTCATCTTCCTCTCTTTGGCTAAGCATCTTCTTTAGCTCCAAGCTTTCTTTCTTCTATTTGCTCTCCCCCTTTGACCATGCCTCTTTCTCCCTTTGGCAAGGTATGCATTCTCTCCCCTTTGGAAGCTTGGACAACTCTCCCCCTTTGATGGATAGGAGATCTTCGAGTACTTGAACTCTCGAACTCTCTCCCCCTTTGAAGAGTAGGAGATCTTTGAGTCACACTTGAACTCTCTCTCCCCCTTTGACATTAAATTGCAAAGGTACCTACACACATGAAACAAGAAGAATACCTTTAGTAGCACCTGTTAACAAATGGAATTGAAAATGAAATTCATAACAGGCTATCATGCATGAAAGTTATCTCTAAGGGCTCAAAGGCAATCCAAGGGTGAATTTGATCAAACTAATACTTCCTATGAAGGTTTACACTCCCCCTCAATCCATTCTCTTCTTTTGTCAAGCTTTTGACAAGATATAACTATTAGATTCAAGCAGTAGATGGTTTAACCAAGTGAGGGTCAACTTCAAGGAAAGGATTAGATTCATATAACTATAGGGCTCATATGATCAAATTACCAAAAGAGAGCAAGGTCTAATGGGAGAAACGATCATGGATACCAATTGAAATAAACATATCAATTGAGATTAAAGGATGTGACTATAAACTCAATCACTCTAAAATGGATTTAAAAGTATAACTATTAGGAAAAAAATCCAAATTGGAGCTATCCATGATGCAATGGGGTTTACTAAACATAGCATTAAATAATTTAACTATGGAAAGCATATGCTATGTAAAGTTTTGAAAATCATTTCATTCAAACAATAAATATGACTATTAATGTGCAAGAATGAGTGAAATGAAATTCAAACATGAAGCTAACCTCTACTAATAACCAACCAATATTATGAACACATAAACATGGTGGTCATGAGATATACCTATAAGAGCAAAAGAGGTGGCAACATGAACATTATGATGCTAATGGAATGTGACATGGAATGAAAACATATAACTATCAAGATCAAACCAATGTACACAAGGTCTATCACATACACAAGATAAGGTATCAATTGGATATGAAATCAATGGAAAGTTATACCAAATGAAACCAATTGAATATGACAACATGATTAAAAGCAAGGATGTGACAAACCCAAAATCCCATCAAGCATCATAAATGCATATTCATCACTTTTAAGGATATAACTATTGAGCATAGTGATGAACTAGGCAAATTGCAATGCAAAAGGATATGACTTGGTAATGCATGCAATTTCCAAAGTGTCAAAATCATATGAATTCAACAACTAAGATATCCATCAAACAAGAGATATAACTATGAAAAAGGAATGGATTTCAAAGAGGTTCATATGATCAAGAACACTATTATGAAGTTGAAACATGTATAAAGATGACAACATTAAGAAGGTATACATGAATCAACATCATAACCATCCAAAAAGAAATGACTATTAGGCATAGAGGATGGATTTGGGTTCTAGTATGGTTTCCAAAAATAAAACTAAGAACACAACCATACATGGAACCAATTGTCATTTGCATATGCAAGGAAAGTAAACAAACAAGCAAAGATGCAAACAACAAACATTTCCATTTCTAAAGATAATGAAACCAAAAGAAAAAGAAATGAAAACATGGAACATGCTCAAAAGATTATAACTAATGAAGTTATGGAGCATTTCCATTCAATCAATCTTCAAATCATTTTGATAAACAAAATCCAACAATGAGCATAAAAGGAATGATTTTGAAGATCAATTTTCAACTTTGTATTTGAAAAGATATAACTTAGATGAGACACATACAAGTTGATAATTCAAAACAATGAATTTCCATATAAGGGTATAACTTATAAATCCATGGAGAAATTTGAATTGAATCAAATCATTTGATTTACAAAAAGGATCTAACTAAGACATACATCAAATGATTCAACAATTGATCATGAAGAGTCTAGCTATGAAAGCTTTTGAAATCACAATCAATTGATCATGTAAAGAAATGCAATGCAAGACATATGTGTGCAAAAGACAAATCAAACATGATGAAATTATAATCAAATGATTTTGAAAACCATGACATGTAACTTAGAATGGTGCATGAAAACAAAATCAATTGATCATAAAGAAGCAATGCATTTTAATAAATGTAACTAAAAGAAACAAAATGCAAAGCAACATGACCAACAAAATGATATAACTTAAAAAGAATAGGTTGGTCATGAAGGTTCAAGGCCCTAAGGTTTGTCAAGGTAAATAACTTTAGGAATCCACCTAAGGTCTTGAGTGGGTTGAACTTTGAAGTCAAGTTTGGACTTCTCACCAACTAAAGGAGATTTGACTTGATAAATTTTCAAATTAAACTTATCACCAAGATATTTAGATTTGACTAAATTTAGCTTAGATTGGTGATTAGTCTTTTGATGTTGGTGAGTTTGTTTCTTAGGGGATTGATTCATTTTTCTTTTCTTCTTATTTTCTCCCTTTCTTTGACTTTTGAAATTTAGATTTAACTTTGTAATTTTCTTCAAAAGTTCTTTCATGTTTTGACTTAAGGGAGTTAGGTTGAGAAGCTTTTTGTTAATAGATTCTTTTAAACTTGGTTTGACTTGTTTAACCTTTTTAGAATCTATTTTTGGAGACTCCATTTTAAGAGATTTAACTTGTTTAGACATTTTGGAGTCTTTCTTGATTTTTAGTGTCTTACCCTTCATAGGTTTTGATTCTCCATTTTTTAGTTCAAAGATGGGTTTAGACACATGGCTTCTTTTTCTTAGTTTGCACTCAAACATAAAATGCCCTTCTATGCCACAATAATTGCATTTGGTTTTGGGCAAAGGAGAAAGAGTGCTAGAGAATGAGGACTCACCTTTCACAAAAGTGTTGGTGAATTTAGGGTCATAAGACATATTCCTATTAAATCCAATACCCGTCCTATCTCCATGAGATTTACCCAATTTGAATAATTTTTCAAGTTTCTCTTCACTTTGGGTAAACTTGCACTCATACTTTTGTTTATAGCTTTCAAGTTGAGTGACTTTGGTTATAAGGATTGAATTTTCATGTTTGACTTTTGAAAGTTCATTTTCAATTTCCTTATATTTGCTTAGCTCTTCATAGGCAAGTTTTAACTTAGAATTAAGCTCATTAACAACATTAGATCCAAGTTCTAAAGTTTTTGAATTACTTTGAGCATTAGACAAATTTTCATTTGAAATTGTCAACTTGGATTTTAAATAGTTAATGTTTTCATCTTGTCTTTTAATTGTATCTCTTAGGTTACAATTTTCCTTTTTAAGCTCATCACAATTTATCTTAGTCTTATTTAATTCATCTTGAGCATTTGATAAATTTTCCTTAGAGATAGACAATTTAGATTCAAGATTGTTAAAGTCTTTATCTTGCCTTTGTAATTGATCTCTTAGTTTTAGATTTTCCTTTTTGACATTCTCATAACCCATCTTTAATTCTCTTAGCTCATCTTGAATGTTAGATTGGTTATTTAAAGAGATCATGAACTTAGAGTCTAGACATTTTATTACTTCTTCTTTCTCTCTAAGTTCATCTTTTGAAGAGGCTAGATCTTTGGTTAGATTCATAGATTCTTCTCTTAAGCTTTTGTTTCTTTTATCAAGCTTTGTAGATAATGTATATAATTCATTGTAGGCTTGTTGAAGATCATCTTCATCATACTCATTTTCTTCCTCTTTTGAGTCAAATTGATATTCATTTAATTGATGGTTTGAATCTCTAATAGAAGGAAGAGTGAGAGGTCTAGAAGAATCTACAAAGTCTAGCCTAGTGGAGTCCATTCTAATGATTTTCAAATAAGGACAACTCTAGGGTTTTAACTCTAGGTTTTTACACCTAATCAAGAGTTCCAAACACTTGATCCTAAGGGATAGAGCACTTGTCTCTGATACCAATTGAAAGTCCACGAGGATCCTAACCCTAGAGGGGGGGTGAATAGGGTGAGCTACAATTGTGACCAATTTAAACCAATTTTAATTTCTCAAACTAAACTAGTCACATGTGATGAATTATCATACAATATGCGGAAGCTAATACAAAAACAAACACCACATAGCAATCACCACAACACAATATTTATAGTGGTTCGGCCAACGTGCCTACATCCACTACCGGCTTGTGTATCCAACACCCCACCGGATTCCTCTATTTATGCTTTTTACTAGGCTAAGCAATAACCCTTACAATGATGCTTTTCAAGGCTAAACAACAACCTCTCAATGTGCTTTTAGAGGCTAAGCAATAACCTTTACAAAATGCTTTTCTTAGGCTAAGCAATAACCTTACACAATGCTTTTCTTAGGCTAAGCAATAACCTTTACAAATCAATATTTCTCTAAGAAAGTGTTTACTCAACACTCTAAGAGATTACAATTTAAGCTCAAATAAATTGCCTCTAAATAGGCGGATATGAAAATGAAAATCCTAACTCACACAAACACTCAATGAATGCAAAGATGTATGCTTATGAAGTGTGTGTGTGAAAACTTCAATCAAGTTTAAAAGTAAGCTCAATCAATTTATGCTTAATGCAATTTGAAAGTTTAAGGCACAAAAAGATATGATTGAAGTTCTATGCAAATCACTTGAACAATTACACACTTGTGAATGATATGAAAATCTAAAGATCACAAGTTGTATGAAAGTGTTTAAGCCTAATCAAGTGATGCATGTGCAATGTTGTTTTCAAAAACTAATTTGACTAAAGATTAAATGAATGAAAACAACAAGGGAAGTTTCAACCAAGTGAAGTAATCATGCAATAAAGGAAATCAAAGATTTATGGCTAAGCATGATTAAGAAAGTTTAAAACAAAACTTGGGTTGAAATCAAAGTGATGAATCCAATCTTGAATATCAAAGATGGAGGGAAGAAAGGATTCAACACATCATTGTTATCATGCTTGAAATCATTTTCCAAAGTTTCAAATAAAGCACATAACAAATGATTAATTAAAAGTAAAACTTACTTGGAGATTTAACTTAGTTGATCCAAGCTTAAGCTTTACTTAATGACCCCTTGATGTCTCTTAGATCATCCCCTTTGTCTTCTCTCAAAGCTCCTCAAAGAGGGTTTCAAAATCTCCAACCAAAGACAAAGGAAAGAACTCATTTATATCCCCAAAACAGCCCAACGGCTATATCCCCGGTTGACCGGCCATGACAGGCCGGTTGACCGGCCAAGCACAACGGTCATAAAAATGCCCGTTTGAGCTTCAGAAACCCGGTTAACCGGCAGTCTGGCCGGTTGACCGGCCACACATGGCCGGTTGACCGGGCCTGCCCAGAAATTCCCATTTTTTGGGTTTCTTGAAGATTTTCTTTGGGGATCTTTTGGGCCATTAAAATCAAGCTTTTTCACATGTTTTAAATCATTCAAAGATGTATAAAAACATGAAACATCCAAAGCCTAAAATGATTTGAAACTTTAAACCATAGGCTAGCTTGATTTCTAAAAACTCCTTTTTCAAAAACAATGCATACATATATGATTATGAAGGGATGTATGTATGCAAAGTTCAAACCTAAATTGACAAGATGATTTTCCAAATATAATGCACAATGAATTAGGTTTTCAAAAGAGTTTGAGTTTCAAAACCAATGCATCCAAGTTTAAAACCAAAACATGCATAAAACAAGAACTTTTCCAAATCTTAAAAGCTATGCATGTATGAAACTAAATTTCAAGGTTTTCTAAAACAATGCAAGTGTGAGAATTCAAATGATGCTAAAGTGCAAATGCATCCACCAAATTGCAAATTACAAAATCCCTAACACAAACTACCAATCACACTAGCATAGTCAAGTTGTGCCACACTATCACCATTATTCTTTACTAATTTAATACTTGGATCAAAAGGAGTGGACACTGGTTTACAGTTAAAGTGATCAAACTTTTTCAACATTATTTCAATGTAATGTGATTGAGTCAATTTAATTCCAGTGTTATCTCTAATAATTTTAATTCCCAGATTTACACTTGCTTCTCCCAAGTCTTTCATATCAAAATTATTGGAGAAAAGTGACTTTGTTTCTTTGACACAATCCAAATTAGTTCCAAAGATCAACAAATCATCAACATATAAGCATAAAATTATTGTAGACTCACCAAAAGTTTTATAGTAAATACATTTTTCAACCTCATTTATTTTGAAGCCATTTGAAAGAATAATCTTATCAAACTTCATATGCCACTGTTTTGGTGCCTGTTTTAGTCCATATAAGGACTTTAACAACTTACACACCTTATGCTCTTGTCCTTTTATTTCATAACCCTTCGGTTGATACATATAAATCTCCTCCTCTAGATCACCATTTAGAAAAGTTGTTTTTAAATCCATCTGATGAATATATAAATTATGCACAGCAGCTATAGAAATCAAAGTCCTAATGGAACTTATTCTTGATACAGGTGAAAAAGTATCAAAGAAATCTACCCCATCCGTTTGCCTAAAGCCTTTGGCTACTAGCTTGGCTTTGTATTTCTCTATTGTTCCATCAGGTCTTAGTTTTTTCTTAAGGACCCATTTGCACCCTAAAGGCTTGGTACCTGAAGGTAAATCAGCTAGTTCCCAAGTATGATTTGCTAAAATGGTTTCTATTTCATCATCTAATGCTTCCTTACAAAAGGCAGCATCATGGGCAGACATTGCCTCCTTATAAGTAGATGGGTCCTTTTCTATTAGATAAGTCTCAAAGTCAGGACCGAAACTAGTGGATGTCCTAACTCTCTTGCTTCTCCTAAGTTGGGGTACCTCTTCTTCTGGAATTTCCAAAATTCTTGTAGATGAGGGGGTTTCAGATGTAATTCTAGTTTTAAAAGGAAAAACATCTTCAAAGAAGTCTGCATCTCTAGACTCAACTAGAGTTTGGTCTCCAATTTTCAGGAATCTATAGACAGCACTATCTTGTGCATAACCTATGAACACACATTCCCATCAGTGGGGTCCTAACTTCGGCCTTTTGGGGTAAACTATCCTAACATGGGCTAGACAACCCCAAACTCTAAAATATCTAAGGTTAGGCTTTCTTCCCTCCCAAATTTCAAAGGGTGAACTGTTAGTCTTAGAATGTAAAATTCTATTTAAGATATAACAAGAAGTCAACAAAGCTTCACCCCCACAGATTTTTTGGACAACTGGATGAATTCATCATACAATTAACCATTTCAATCAAAGTCCGATTTTTTCTTCCTGCTATCTCATTTTGTTGAGGTGTGTAAAGAGTAGTAGTTGTCCTTTTAATTCCTTGGGATTCACAGAAGTCCAGAAAGTCTTTTGAAGTGTATTCACCACCTCTATCACTTCTAAATTTAATTACTTTTCTATTTAATTTATTTTCAACTTCAGACAAATAAATTTTAAATTTAGATAAAGCTTCATCTTTAGTTCTAAGTAAATATACATAGGTATATCTAGAGCAATCATCAATAAAAGTAATAAAATAGTATTTTCCACCTCTAGTCATAGTGTTACTTAAATCACATATATCAAAATGCACTAACTGAAGTAACTCAGTTTCTCTGTCCACTTTATGAAAAGGCTTTCGAGTAATTTTGGATTGAGAACATATTTCACATTTCTTATTTTCATCTTTATATTTCTCAATCAATCCATCATTACTCATACTTTTTAATTTTATAAAATTAATATGTCCTAGTCTACCATGCCAGTCAAAAACAAAAGCAACTATGTAAGCAGAAGAGGATGCATTATTATTGATTACATTTAACTTAAACATACCATCACAAGCATAACCCTTACCAACAAAAATACCTTTTTTACTAATTACAAACTGATCAGACTCTATTACCTGCTTGAAGCCGGCTTTGTTGAGAAGAAAACCAGAAACTAAATTTTTTTCTCATCTCTGGAGCATGAAGCACATTCAGCAATATCACAGTTTTTTTGGAAGTGAATTGAAGTTCAACCTTCAGTTAGTAACTCGCATCATTGATTTTTGGAAAACTCCAAAAATTAGGGCGCTTTCCTAATCCAAATTAGGGCAGTGTCAACATTCTATGCATGCACCCCCTATTTCTAGCAAGATGCCAAAAGTAATGCGCAATTTTAAATAGGAAAGTCAGAAAGTCACCTTTACTGGCGCTCCCCGGCAACAGCGCCAAAAGCATCGGACCCCAAGTATAGGGTGCAATTGTAGTAATAATCTGGTGAGTCTAGGTCGATCCACAGGGAGCAATGCTTTTTAAGAAGCTTTCCAACTTTAACGTGTCCTAATTTAGAAACTAAATCTAACCTAATAAAGAAACTAATCAAATTACAAGAAAATTCCTAAAAACTGAAAATTAAAAATTACAACTTTCCAAATAAAAAAATAAACCTAAACTAAATAAAGAAACCTAGTTTATTCAATCATATTCTAACTATAACCTGCAAAGCTGACAAACTCATCAAAACAACCAATTTAATATAAAATAAATCAAAACAAATTTTCCTAAATTAGATCCTAATTACCAAAATCACGTTTTATGCAAATATGAATGATCTATAATTCCCTAAATACTAACAATGCAATTTTATGCAAGTTTTTATAAATCTGATGCATGCTGTAAAAAATTCTAAGTATGGAAACTCTTACACAGGCCCAATTTCACTGGACTGTACGACTAGTCTAAGATGATATGAACCTAAATCTAATGGCTGGAATCAATACTCTGATGATGCATGAACACAACAAAAAACAAGAATGGAAAAAGGACTTAAACGAAAAAGATATGATCACCTAAAGATGCCTACTTGAACTAGTTATGATGCTGAAATCTGATCGTAGGCTGTCCAACTACCCATGTTTGGGCCCATGGTTGACACGGTTCCCGAGGTTATTTTTGATTGAAGTTCTGGGGTTTCAAAGTCCAATTACCATACTTTAAATCTGTTATTTTTCGGACCAAAACATTCATGTTTACATAGTTTTTAAATTGCGCACTTTTGTAGCATAGTTGGGTCAATTCTGCTGAAATTGTATAGAATTTTTCACTATTCACATATCAAGTCCGAATTTAGTCTTTCTAATCAGTTCATAATCTTGTGATTTTAGCAACAAAAAACTTGATCTAATGCAATTTCTAAATATGATGTATGCACAAAGACACTTTCCACCCATATATCACTACAAGAAATCTAGGCTGTTGTGACGAAATTTGATGACGAAATTTTTTTTGTCTTAAAAAGAACACCCAAAGAGGACGAAATATAAATTTTGTCATTTGTTTTCATTTTTTCCAAAAGTATAGAAGACGAAAAAAATTTTTCATATGCAAAAATAAGGCGCCAACGTCATTTGCGTTGGCGCCAATTATTTTAGCTCATTGGAGACGAACATTTTTGTCACAAAATATTTTTTTTTGCGACGAACGTAACTTGTCACCAATAAGGATAAGTTATGGAAGACGAACATATTTCGTCACCAAAATAAGGCGCCAATTTCATTTGCTTTGGCGCGAATTATTTTAGCTCATTGGAGACGAACATTTTTGTCACAAAATATAATTTCTTTTTGCGATGAACGTAATTCGTCACCAATAAGGATAAGTTATGAAAGACGAAAATATTTGGTCACCAAAATAAGGCGTCATTTTCATTTGCGTTGGCGCGAATTATTTTAGCTCATTGGAGACGAACATTTTTGTCACAAAATATAATTTTTTTTTGTGACGAACGTAATTCGTCACCAATAAGGATAAGTTATGGAAGACGAACATATTTCGTCACCAAAATAAGGCGCCAATTTCATTTGCTTTGGCGCGAATTATTTTAGCTCATTGGAGACGAACATTTTTGTCACAAAATATAATTTTTTTTTGTGACGAACATAATTCGTCACTATTAAGGATAAGTTATGGAAGATGAAAATATTTGGTCACCAAAATAAGGCGCTAATTTCATTTGCGTTGGCGCAAATTATTTTAGCTCATTCGAGACGAACATTTTTGTCACAAAATATAGTTTATTTTTGCGACGAACGTAATTCATCACTAATAAGGATAAGTTATAGAAGACGAAAATATTTCGGCCAACAAAATAAGGCTCCAATTTCATTTGCGGTGGTGCCAATTTCATTCGTACTTGAGCCTATTCCTCTCTTACAAATAATGCTTTGGAAAAGCCTTTAAAATGACTAAAATGGGCCCCCCCAGGCCCTAACGTCCATCCCCCTCCCCCCAATCCAACGCCCCTTTTCCAAAACCCATTTCCCCCTTTTTCCCTCCATCTATCCCGGTCTCTCTTTTCCAAAACCCTTTTCCCCCTTTTCCAAAACCCTTTTCCAGAAGAGGAGAGAACAACCCTTTTCCCCATTTTCCAGAACCCTTTTCCAACATCTCCCACCCATCGTCTCAGGCAGTAGCCCCATGGCCCATTGGCCCCCATCAATCATCATCACCCTCCATCAACACACGCAGTGCAAACCCATCCCTGATCAGTGATCCCTCTCGTCTCTACTTTTCTCAGTCTGTCTCGCCTAGAACTCGCAGATGCAGCCACCATCACCAATCACCATCATCTGCGCCCATCATCCTCCATCCAGGAGTCCGCCACCTCCAGGTACACCTACCTCTCTTAGTCTCTGCTACTGTGAGAACTTGGTTCGGGCAGTACCCTTCACAACGAGGCCTAGCGTGTCAACCACGGGCTTCAAACGGTGAGTCTCCGTTAGCCCGTATTGGAAATATCCAAGTCCTGACCTTGGGCTTATAAGTCAAACCCCGTATTAACTTAGCATGAGGCTTTTTAAAACCGTGGGGCCCCGGAAATTGTAAGAACTCGGAAGTTAAGTGTGCTCGGGCGGGAGCAGTACTAGGATGGGTGACCTCCTGGGAAGTCCCCGCGCGTGCACGTGCCCCAAAGCAAACAATTTCATGCTGAGTTGGGCGGGGCTGTGACAGTTGGTATCAAAGCCAACGACGACTCTATTTCTAGTGGGGGAGAATGTGAGATCTTGGTCCGGGCGGTACCCTTAACCACGGGGCGTAGCGTGTCAACCACGAGCTTCAAACGGTGAGTCTCCGTTAGCCCGCATCGGAAATATCCAAGTCCTGACCTTGGGCTTATAAGTCAAACCCCGTATTAACTTAGTATGAGGCTTTTTAAAACCATGCGGCCCCGGAAATTGTAAGAACTCCGAAGTTAAGCATGCTCGGGCGGGAGTAGTACAAGGATGGGTGACCTCCTGGGAAGTCCTTGAGTTGGGCGGGGCTGCAACATTCTTTATATTAAATGCAACAAAATTATTTCGTCTCTATTTCTTATATTTATGAAAAAATATTTGTCTCTAATTTCTTCCTTTAATGACAAAATATTTTGTCACTAATTACTTACAAGTATGTTTCCAACAGAGTGCATTGGTGACGAAAAAAATTACTTACAAGTATGTTTCACAAATTTATCTTTTTCAATGACGAATGTTTTTCGTCTCCAATACCTTTTAGCGACATGGCTTTGGCAACAAAATGGGTGACGAAATTTTTTTGTCTTAATTAGTTTCGGTGACGAAATATGTACATTTTGGGACAAATGTGTATCGTCCTTAAACCTCAAATTTCTTGTAGTGTATTATGCAAGTAACAAAAAATAGTAAGTTTCTACTAAACAAGGAAAAGATGCAAGTTGGGTTTTTTCAAAACTGGAATTTGTAAATGAAAAAAATCATATTATTAACTTTAAAATAAAACAAAAGGGGTGGAAAATAAAAAGCGGAAAAGTAGTACCAAAGATCTAGAAACTAGACAATCCCACAAGTATTGACAATG
Organism: Cinnamomum chago; assembly: GCA_038049695.1. Taxonomy (NCBI): domain Eukaryota; kingdom Viridiplantae; phylum Streptophyta; class Magnoliopsida; order Laurales; family Lauraceae; genus Cinnamomum; species Cinnamomum chago. Next base: position 44,688,078 of record CP142458.1, read on the forward strand.
CGATTATGCAGTCCTCTCTTCTCAGATTAGGAAAAAAACAAAGCAAGTGATTACTTAATGTCTCTTGGCTTTTAATCCATTTATTTTATTTTCAAAAACCTAGATCTAATCATGTGAAATATTGTCTCCAATCAGAACACATAAAAGAACCAGAATGAGAAAATTAACACACTTACATAGAGAATACGCAGAATCAATCCAAGTGATGTCTTTATTCCTTGATCTTGAAGTACAAAAAATTAATGTTCTTCTCTCATTTTCATTATCTCAACATGGCCTCTCAACCTATGTCTAAAGAATTAGAAGGGAGAAGAAGAAAGGGATTAGCGAGAGAAAGGGTGGATGGGAGTGGAGAGGGAGAGAGGACTTACAAGATTTTCAACTACAAGGCCCTTGGACGTCAAGCCACTTTGTTGGTTTCCTTTTTATAATTTTTTGATGCTTCTTTGTTTGGTTAGATTCCTCTTCCATTTTGGCTTGAACTCCAAGCAATCCTCCTATCTTGGCAACTTTTCTTGCTAATGATAAAGTCTTGTAGTCTCATTCTTTCCATCTTTGGACTCCTCAAAACATCTTTAAGATTGCACATGAGAAGGACTCCAAAAAAATTCAGCTTGTGTGCCAACTTTTTTCTCTCATATGTGGGACGTCCAAGACTTGTGGACCCCACTAGTGGACGTCCAACACAACTTGGTTTCTCCTCTTTTTTTATTCTTGATTTTACTTCCTTCTTAATCTTTATCTCCTTCTTGGATTAGATTTCTTCTTCCACAAGTTTGACTCTTCTAAGCTTCTTTAGATCTTCTTTCCATTCTTGAACAAATCTCTTTCTTGAATTTGAATCACAATTTTTTTGCAACACACAGAAAAAAATATTTCTCAAAATCTTGGAAACTTGCATGCTAACAAAATGGGGCTCCTCCTTGGGCGTGTAGTGTGGTCCCTACTCAATTGCTTTTCAATGCGGGTCCCATTTCTTGTTTTCTCCTACAAATTGAAAGAGATAAATTTAATATTAATTATATGTAAGAAAATAATTATGAACCATGTATGGGATCCTACATGCCTAGTGATGCACCAAAATAACCATCTTTCCAAAAATATCACATGGTGCCAAAAATAGCAAGATATGCATTGATGAAACCAAAAGCCTAATTTTAGGGTGATAAATGAGATGAGAAAAACTTAATTTCACAAAAGTCATGCAATTCAATGAATTTTGACCTATTTTGACCATGTTTCCAAAAATAACCTCAAATGCACGAAATCATGAGATTGAGTGCAAAATTTATTCAATTAAACATAATTAAGTCCACAAATGCTAATGAAATGATGACCTAATGACCTAGTTTTGTGGACTTATCAGAGAGCAAACTATTATTTATAGCTAAGTGTATACCATCATTTAATTTAAGGTCCATTATTCAGTATTCGGTCCCATCAGATGGAGAAGAGACCTATACTAATGATTACCCTAAATCATCCACCTGGAAGTTTGTGCTGGAGATTCCATAATTAACTCATCCGATTAGGAGGTAGAATCCAAGGTCAACACATAAATCAATTACATCTCCTACAAACAAATTGTGGAGACCGTGGGAACTAAAGAAGTTCCCTCTCCTACTTAGTTATTTAACAATGAGGGTTCTTATAGAACAGGTTAATTAAGGCCAGTTTAAAATCTAGTAGTAATAGGCAACTATGTCTTTACTACTACATCATTCTACACATAATTAAACAGGATTAATATCATATCTAGTAAGCAATGATAATAATAGAAATCCAAGCACAAAAATTAATGACAACCAGCAAAAAAAAAAAAAAAAGCCTAGCTATCATGGTCAAGTAGGATCCTTTTGTCTTCATGATTGCCACTTCTTCAAACATGCGCTTCACAGAGGGGGTCCGGGGGTGTCCCTTGGCGGGGATCGAGCTTCTGCCTTCAGAACCTGCGCCCCTTCTTAAGAAATTACATTGAGTCCTAAGCCTCCTTGCAAACGGAGTTCACATGCTATCTCAATATAATCACTTCTCTAAAAAAAAATTTACATTGAACCCTAAGCCTCTTGACGAATGGAGTTCACATGCTATGTCAATATAATTACATCACCATAAAATTACATTGAACCCTAAGCCTCTTGACGAACAGAGTTCACATGCTATGTCAATATAATTACATCACCATAAAAATTGTATTGAATACGTAAAACAGTAACCATGAATTTAATTCATGGGATCCATTCACATAACATACACACATGGTGACCATGATAGCCAAATCAGTAACTCAGTTGCTACAAAACAAGGGTTAGATATATCGCTGCAAAGCAGGGGTTACTTACAGCAATAGCAGACCATGTTTCCTTATAGCAGCCTATAATCTTACTATGTTTACATCAATCCATACGCAGTATCAAGATCGGCTCTGATACCAATTGTTAGAAATGAGTATAAACTAGGATCTCTAGATATTGCGTACAGATCGTTGTGGAAATTTCTTTGAACGAATATGATTAAATCATACTTGCGAGATCTCTCTGATTTGATCTCGAACTTGCAGCGGCCCGAAATCCCCAAGATCTTCTACTGTATTCCTATATGCTAGAACTCGCACCAGGGAGTGGGCCTATTCTGCTCTCTAAAAATGAGATTTCTCTCTTCTTATACTTGTGTGTTAACCTAGGGAGCAATAACACATATTTATAGGCTACAATAGGGGCCTTAAAAAGGAAATAAAGATAGACTCCTTATAGAACTAGAAAACCCTAATTCGACCCAAATTAGAATCCTAGTTCCGTAAATTACAATTCAGTCCACTAAAGAATTGTAATTGCACTCCTGTCCTTATTCTCAAAATAATATTTCGAGCTTCTTGTTATTAAATGCTTATTAATCTCCCCATGTTAAGATTCCAGATATCCATCGATTAAATCATTACCGACATCCATATTTAATCGATATCTTTATAATTCCTTGAGACCTTACACTTTATTTATTTGATATGTCGGACACAAAGTCCACCTGCAGGATTTAACATAATCAAAACTTAAAAGCTTCATCAAGGGGATATCATCAATCCCTATTACGGGACCTGGATTCCGTCAATAAACTAATATCCACCATACAGGTAGTGTAGTCGTCCAATTCATTGAGATTATTGACCCATAGAAGATCTCACTCCTTCGTAAATCAAAATGCCAAACACTAAATGTATGTGTCCCTTATTTATGTCGGGATTAAGAGTACAAGCACTCATAATAACCATTTAGATGTTCATCATCTTATATAGTCAGTATAAAGATAATAAACTCAAAAGCACGGTCTTGTTCAATACACACAAAGCGTACTAACATAATGAGTTGAAACTATACCGTTTCCCACAGCCAAGACAAGCCTGCTGAAACATCATGCTACAATCGTACCAATGGTGTGTCCAGATCCATCTAGCTTGTGAACAACAACTTATATTCCTTAAGAACCGACAAATGAGTCATCCGTGTATAAGTAAAATTCTACACACCAACTTGTCTAATTTATAGAATAAAGGACACTCACATGCATAATAATTAATAATGCAATCATTTGCCCATATAAAATCTCAGTTAGATGAGAAAAATAAATATACTAAAAATAAATTAATCAGTCATAGACAAATACATAAAGTTTGATTTTAGTATAAATGTCCAACAGAGATAAACTCCACAAGACAGGCGGTGACCAACCGAAAAGCAAGGACATTTAGGCAAGATTAAAATGGAGAGAAAAACCAATAATTTGCTATGGTCAGCAGCAAGATTTTCTGAAATGACAATGATATTGCAAGCGGGTGTGAGAGAGAAGAAATGAGTTTGAAATTTAAATAAATTTGCATTTGAATTTAAAGTAGAACTTGAAAGGTTTCAATTAGTTTTTTATAAGAGAAATGACCAAAAGGTTCTAGTGAAGGACAACGATATCAAAAAAGGGTGGAGGTGTTTTAGCATACTTTTAATTGAGGATTATGTAGGAGACATAAGAACAAAAGAGGATACTTCATGAGCAAAGCATATTTTTTCTCGTATAATTAAGGTAGTGGAAGTGAGGAAAGCATTAAAACAAACGAAGACATGAACGGCTATGGGTCCAGATGACATCTCGATTGAGGCTTTGAAATGCTTAGGAGAAGTTAGGGAGATTTTTCTAGCAAAAAAAAAAAAGAGGTTGGGGAGATTTGGTTAACTAGACTCTTCGATAAGATATTAATAACAAAGAAAATACCTGATGAATGGAGAAGTAGTGTTGTAGTACCTATATATAAGAACAAGGGAAATATACAAAACTGTACCAACTATCGTGAGATTAAACTTATGAGTCATACGATGAAGTTATGGGAGAGAGTAATGGAGCAAAGACTTAGACAGAAGACCAAGATATCTGAAAATCAGTTCAGTTTTATGCTAGGGAGGTCAACGATGGAAGCAACCTTCTGACTTAGACAATTAATGGAAAAATATCGATTGAAGAGGAAAAATCCGTATATGGTCTTCATCAATCTAGAAAAATCCTACAACAGGGTACTTAGAGATTTAATTTGGTGGGTTTTAAATAAAAGAAACGTTCCAAGAGGTTATAATGATATTATTAAAGACATGTATGAAGGGGAAGTAACGAGTGTGAGAACTAGTTATAGAGAGGCAGGGGAGTTCCCAGTGATAATAGGTATGCATCAGGGGTCAGCCCTAAGCCCTTATCTCTTTGCACTAGTTATGGATGAGTTAAATGCTCATATTCAAGAAGAGGTACCTTGGTGTATGCTATTTGTAGATGATATGATAGATGAATCAAGAGATGGTGCGAATGCAAAACTCGAGAGGTGGCGTGAGGCTTAGAATCGAAAGGGTTTAAAATAAGTCGTACAAAGGCGGAATATATAGATTGTGACTTCAGTGGGCATATAGAGAGTTGAAATTGTTGAAAATTTATACTAAACACATACTTTATGTATTTGTCTATGACTGATTCATTTTTAGTATATTTTGTTTTCTCATCTAACTAAGTTTTTATATGGGCAAATGATTGCATTATTAATTATTATGCATGTAAGTGTCCTTTATTCTATAAAGTAGACAAGTTGGTGTGTAGAGTTTTACTTATACACGGAAGACTCATTTATCGGTTCTTATGGAATATAAATTGTTGTTGACAATCTAGATAGATCTGGACACACCATCGGTACGATTGTAGCATGATGTTTCAGCAGGCTTGTCTTGGCTACGGGAAACGGTATAGTTTCGACTCATTATGCTAGTACACTTTGTGTGTACTGAACAGGACCATGTTTTTGAGTTTATTATCTTTGTACTGACTATATAGCATGATGAACACCCAAATGGTTATTATGAGTGCTTGTACTCTTAATCCCGACATAAATAATAGACACATACATTTAGTGTTTAGCATTTTGATTTACGAAGAAGTGAGATCTTTTATGGGTTAATAATCTCAGTGAATTGGATGACTACACTACGTGCATGGTGGATATTAGTTTATTGACGGAATCCATGTCCCGTAATAGGGATTGATGATTTCCCCTTGATGAAGCTTTTAAGTTTTGATTATGTCAAACCCTGCAGGTGGACTTTGTGTCCGACATATCAAATAAGTTAAGTGTAAGGTCTCAAGGAATTATAAAGATATCGATTAAATATGGATGTCAGTAATGATTTAATTGATGGATATCTGAAATCTTAACGTGGGGAGATTAATAACAAGAAGCTTGAAATATTATTTTGAGAATAAGGACAGGAGTGCAATGACAATTCTTTAGTGGATTGAATTGTAATTTATGGAACTAGGATTCTAATTTGGGTCGAATTAGGGTTTTCTAGTTCTATAAGGAGCCTATCTTTATTTCCTTTTTAAGGTCCCTATTGTAGCCTATAAATATGTGTTATTGCTGCCTAGGTTAACACACAAGTATAAGAAGAGAGAAATCTCGTTTTTAGAGAGCAGAAGAGAATTCGTAGAAGAGGCCCACTCCCTGGTGCGAGTTCTAGCATATAGGAATACAGTAGAAGATCTTGGGAATTTCGGGCCGCTGCAAGTTCGAGATCAAATCAGAGAGATCTCGCATGTATGATTTAATCTTATTCGTTCAAAGAAATTTCCGCAACGATCTGTACGCAATATCTAGAGATCCTAGTTTATACTCATTTCTAACAATTGGTATCAGAGCCGATCTTGATAATGCGTATGGATTGAAGAAAACATAGTAAGATTATAGGTTGCTATAAAGTAACATGGTCTGATATTGCTGTAAGTAACCCTTGTTTTGCAGCGATATATCTAACACTTGTTTTGCAGCAACTGAGTTACTGATCTGGCTATCATGGTCACCATGTGTGTATGTTATGTGAATGGATCCCATGAATTAAATTCATGGTTACTATTTTACGTATTCAATACAATTTTTATGGTGATGTAATTATATTGACATAGCATGTGAACTCTGTTCGTCAGGAGGCTTAGGGTTCAATGTAATTTTATGGTGATGTAATCATAGTGAGATAGCTTGTGAACTTCGTTCGTCAGCTCGATCCCCACCGAGGGACACCCCCGGATCCCCTCTGCGAAGCACATGTTTGAAGAAGTGGCAATCATGAAGACAAAAGGATCCTACTTGACCATGATAGCTAGGCATCTTGTGCTGGTTGTCATTCTTTTTTTTTGCTTGGATGTCTATTATTATCATTGCTTGCTAGATATGATATTAATCATGTTTAATTATGTTTAGAATGGTGTAGTAGTAAAGACATAGTTGCCTATTACTACTAGATTTCAAACTGGCCTTAATTAAACTATTTTATAAGAGCCCTCATTGTTAAATAACTAAGTGGGAGAGGGAACTCCCAAGTTCCCACGGTCTCCATCATTGGTTTGTAGGAGATGTAATTGATTTATGTGTTGACCTTGGAGTCTTCCTCCTAATCGGATGAGTTGATTATGGAATCTCCAATACAAACTCCCATATGGATGATTTAGGGTAATTATTAGTATAGGTCTTCTCTCCATCTGATGGGACCGAATACAGAATAATGGACCTTGAATTTAATGATGGTATACACTTAGTGATAAATAACAGTATGCTCTCCATCGAGCCACTTCTATTATTTATAGGACCAAAGTTAAAGCAGCTATTTGGTTTTACTTGGCATGGTTTGTTGCCTTGATAGTAGAACTAAAAGGTTATATCCTATCTGAACAAAATTAGTATGGTACTTGTCCTCACATCGAGGCATACTATGCATTGGTGTTTTAGATTGTTGTCGGATTCTTTTATTATTGGCGGAGGGAGCCATTTTCTTTTTGAATCCAAAGATTTATTTTTGCCCATCATAATTTGTTAATTATGTAAATCTCAGGTTTTAAAAATGGGTGCCTTCAATCCACTTGCTGTAATTCTCAAAGAACACAAACTCACTGGACCTAATTACATTGGCTAGAAAAGAAATCTGAATATTGTGCTAACTGCTGAAGAGTACAAATATGTGCTCACTGAGGTTTGCCCAAAGAAACCTAAAGATGGATGTACCGATGTGGTTGCCATCGAGGCATACAAAAAATGGATCAAGGCTGATGAGATGGCGTGATGTTACATGTTGGCATCCATGTCAAATGTTTTGCAACATCAACATCAATCTTGTCATACTGCCTATGACATCATGTACAGTCTCAAGGAGATGTTTGGTGATCAGGAGAGGGCAGCAAGACAGGTTGCCATGAAAGAACTGTTTAACAGTAAGATGGCTGAAGGTACCTCTGTGAGGGATCATGTCCTCAAAATGATGGGACACCTCAATGAATTACAAGTCCTTGGAGCTGAAATTGATGGGGAGACCCAGATCGATATCATTCTCCAGTCCTTGACTGATTCCTTTGAGAGTTTTTGTCACGCCCCCGAACCAGAACCTCGGGGGCGGGAAATGGGATTAAGCACCAATAATATTTTACTTCTCCCAGGATCCGCGTGTGTGAAGACAACACATTCTGAATATTTTGCGGAAGCATTTGTGGCGTTGCGACCCGAAGTCCGTGGCCATCGGATTCCGCGTCGCACTCAACCTTTAGCGTATAGCTATTATATCAAGAATCATATCAGACTGGAGTAACCATCACAATAAATTACAGAGCTGACAGTAACAAGATATTACATTCCCAAATATATTCAAGTTACAATTATCAATGTACATTAATTAAGAATCCCAAGAAAAAGGCTAATAAAAGCCATACAACAATAAGCTATAAACTACTACCCAAATGTGACGTAGCTCCGATGTCAAGCTCAATGTCTACATGACATAGCCGACAAAACAACCTGCAAGGCATGACTCCACAGCCAACAAAAACACTCAACTCGGGACGAAGAAATCTGAACCTGAGTACCAAAAGTAGTGGGTCAGACACGACGGTCTGGCAGGTGGATGAAAAGATCACAAATATACTAAAGAATAAAACATATAATAAATCATGCTAATCGATCAAATGCTGCATATAATTAAACGGGTGCAAAGTCGGGAATCTCGGGAAAACCTGTATTCATTTCAAGCATGGGTAAAACATGAATATCTAATAAAACATGTGTTCATTTACATCATCTATAATCATAGATATTTAACAATCGGGTATTCGTCTAAAACATGTTTAAATATAGTGGTTTGACAAAACAAACGTTCATTTGAGACTTAGGTAAAAACATAAGTATACAACAAACCATGTATTCATAGCAGTCTAGCAAAACCAATGTCCATTCGAAACATATGTAAAAATACGGATATTTAACAAACCGGGTGTTCATTTAAAACAGGTGTACCCAAAGAAATCTGACAAGACTAATGTTCATTTATACCTATTCCAAAGTATGGATATTTAAACAAATCGGGTATCATGTAAAATAGGTATAAACATAGGAATCTGGCAAAACAAGTGTCATCTAAAACATGTATAAATGTGGCGGTATGGCAAAACAACGTTCATTTGAAACCTATGTAGAAATTTGGATATTTAACAAACCGGGTGTTCGTTTAAACAGGTGTAACCAAAGAAATCTGACAAGACTAATGTTCATTTATACGTATTTCAAAACATGGGTATTCAACCAATCGAGTATCATTTAAAAACAGGTATAAACATAGTGATCTGGCAAAACAAGTGTCATCTAAAACATATTTCAAAGCATGGATATTTAACAAATCGGGTATTCATTTAAAACATGTATAAACCTGGGGATTTGACAAACCAAATGTCATTTAAAACAAAGTATGGATATTTAACAATTCAGGTACTCCTTTAAAGCATCTGTAATCATATAAATCTAGCAAAACCATTGATCGTTTGAAACATGTCTAAAAGCATGGGTATTCACCCAATTAGCATCCATTTAAAACCTGTGCATGTACAAAGAACAGAAAACAATATAATAATAACTGAATTTACATTGGAGAATATGAACACTTGTTTAGATAACAACTCTCATAAAGGAAACAAATCATATATCGAAAAACAAGTAAGCAATATAAACATGTCGGGTATCCAAGGGAGCGGGAACTGGCAAGGTGGCAATCACAAGAAGCTAAGTCCTCTATCACCGAAGTGACAAGAGTATAACGGGACGTTGGTCTCAGTCACACAAGGTGAGGAGACTCAACGCAAATCATATATACAATATAAATATACGGGAACGGGACCACGGTAGCGAACCGGGTATCGGGACGGGACCACGGCAATAACCGGGTATCGGGATCCAAACTGCAGCTGGCAGGACGGGAGAGGGATTTCCAAGTCAGTGGATCAGACTGACAAGGTATCCAAGCTTAGTGATGCCGACTCATAGGATAAAACCAATCGAGACATATGCGAGTAATCAAGTACAGTAAATAAACGGGTAAAACGGGGGTGCTCAAGGGCACACTGTCACTACATATCGGGCAATACATTTCGGGACAATTCACTGTTACTAGTGTAACTTCAATGCTTTCGGGAAAACAAGTAAATCAAGTGCAATAAATAAACGGGTAAAACGGGGTGCTCAAGGGCACACTTTCATATCATGTGGTGCAATGCACTTCGGGACAAATAACTGTTACTAGAGTAACTTCAATGTTTTCGGGAAAACAAGTCATATAATGCAAATCTTGGAAATGAAGTGAAACAATAAATTATAACAATTTCGGGAAAAGCATTAATTTCAAGATCTATTTAAGTGAATAGGGGTCCCGTATGTCGATTATAGTCATTACTTGGTACTCCTTGAGTTTGAAGACATTCTGGGCTCCTTATGCACTTTTACGCTTTTCAAATGCACAACATCAAGTTGAAAACTCTTAATCACATACTAGTTTTCATTGGTTCAAATATCCACTTCACTTTTCAATCTTTTATCACTAAGATAAGTATACCATTGGATTCCTTATTTCAAGAGCTTTCCAACGGTATATAGAACTTCCAAATCCGATATGGGAATCAAAAGTTATAGGCGTTTCAAAGTGACAATTTTTACCCCCCTGCAGGTTCCCGGCGTCCGGACGCCAGAAACCAGGCGTCTGGACGCCCGGAAGCAGAAAAGGGCGCCCAGGTCTCTGTCTCCTGGCGTCTGGACGCCCGAAACCTGGCGTCTGGACGCCAGGAGGCAGAAACCTCCCAGGCAACTGAAATTTTGGTGTTCTTTTTGACATCCTTTCCCTCCTTTCTCTTCCACTTGAACTCTTATACAAATTGAGCTTTTCCTTGCTTCAACAAACATCCAAACTAAAATAAAACTCTCATCAAAACTTCAATGAATCATTAAATCTAAACACCTCTTTTTCCACATTTTAATCCCCAAACAAGGAGAGGAGTTCCCATCATATACAAGGGTTCATTTGAGCCAAAATCTATGGATAAACAAAGTCTATTGATCACATTCCCATAACCAGAGATGTTTTAGCAAAACTCTATAAATGAGTATCAATTTCAAATCAATGTAACTCATAAACATAACCATGAATAGCCAAACCAATCCTATTCCTTATAAAACCATATGAGCAAACTTGATCAAATGAAATGCATACCTCTCCAAGAGATTAACAAGATAGAAACAACCATTAATGTGCAAATTTCGAAATCCATATATATGTGACAAGGAGCATAGGTGCACACATGTATCCAATGATCAAGAACAAGAATTAAACTTAGGGTTTTCTCATAAAACTTCGATAACATTAAAACCATCCATTCATCCACTTGCCTTTGACTCTAATCAAGCAAATCAAGCTCCTAATCACCTCTCAAGCTCAAGATCCACAATCTCTACAAAAACCCCCAAAACAACCCAAAAATGGGTTAAACAATGAAATGACAATGAAACTTTCCAATAATCAAGGTGGAGCTTCTCTAAGGCTAGAAGATTACAAATCTAGAAGATGGGAAGAATCACTTACTTGGAAGGTCCTCTAATGGACAAGGTGAGCTCAAGGGAGGTCTTGTGATGGAGGGTTCTCTTCACAAATGGTATCAATGGAAAGCTTGCAAGATGAAGAAGAAGAAGGTGGCCTCCATTTCTTGATTGATGAACTATTGGTATGGCTTGGAGATGAAGAAGCAAGAAGAAGAAGAAGAAGTTGCAAGAAAAGCCCTAGGCTCAGCTGGAACAATGGAGAATGGAGTGAATGAAGGAGACGGGTTCCCCTTATAAGCAAGTGGGGTTTGGGTCCCACAACTTAAGGGACTTGGGTGGCTGAAATCATCTAATTCGGGACTTCGGATGGATTCGACGAAGAAGGAAGAAATGATCGTCGAAATATCTAGTTTCCAAAAAGTATATGTTTCACGAATTTCGAGAATATCAAGTTTTGGGTACAGATTTGGTGTGCAATGACTGTTTTGCCCTCAAGGCCAAGAAATCGGTTTTTGGGTTCTCAAATGGATACGAGATCAACATGAAAGTTGTAGGATTCCTCAAGATGAATGCAACGGGCCAAAAACACGATACGAAACAAATCGGGAAAATCTCACAAGAAAAGCAAAGCCGAAAAGGGAACCCCCAAAGGGCCCCACAAGCTACCAAAGCACTCAAAAGCCCAAAACTAGAAGAAAAACCATTCTAGCTCACAAACTCAACCCAACAACTACTAATCCCACTAAAAGAACTAATCCACAAATAAAACAACACTAATCCAAGAGATTAGGGGTCGGGTTCTCACAGTTTTCACTTAAATTACAACATGAACAAGCTCAGTTCTTCTCTGGCGGAATTACTCAAGGAACTTCAGGCTGCTGAGGGACTTCTAAAAAAGCCACCTAGTGTTCACGTTGCTGAAAAAGGTTCTGTTTCTAAGCCGAAAGGCAAGAAGAAACATAAAAAGGGTCAGAATCGTAAGGGAGTTTCTCAAGGGAGCAACAGACCACAGGGTGCAGTGAAGAAGCTTAATGGCAAGTGTTTTCGTTGCAAGCAAGCAGGGCACTGGAAAAAGCAATGTCCAACTTTTCTCAACAAAGTGAAAAATAAAGGTAAATTTCATTCACTAGTTGTTGAATCATGGTTGGTGGTTGTATCTACCGGTACCTGGTGTGTAGATACGGAAGCCACTAATCATGTTTGCAATTCTTTACAAAGGTTTCAGGAAACCAGGCAGCTAAGTGATGGAGAGATTTATTTGCTTCTGGGTGATGCGACGAGAGTAGCAGCAGTTGCAGTAGGAGACGTTTGTCTAAGTTTTAGTAGAGATAGGACTTTAATTTTAAAAGATTGTCTTTATGTTCCCTCCATTAGGAGGAATTTAACTTCTGTTTCCAAGTTGGTTAAAGACAGATATTTCGTTCTTTTTAATAAATTTGTGGTTATTAAGCACAATAAGTGTTTTATCTGTTTAGAGTCATTGGTGGATGATCTTTATATTATTGATCCTGTCTCTCCTAAACTGCAACTGACCGAATCAAATAACACAACTACACTACCATGTAAGAGAAAGTGTGAGAACCCGACCCCTAATCTCTTGGATTAGTGTTGTTTTATTTGGTGGATTAGTTTCTTTTAGTGGGATTAGTATTTGTTGGGTTGAGTCTGTGAGCTAGAATGATTTTCTTCTAGTTTTGGGCTTTTGAGTGCTTTGGTAGCTTGTGGGGCCCTTTAGGGGTTCCCTTTTCGGCTTTGCATTTACTTGTGAGATTTTCCCGATTTGTTTCGTATTGTGTTTTTGGCCGTTGCATTCATCTTGAGGAATCCTACAACTTTCATGTTGATCCCATATCCATTTGAGAACCCGAAACCCGATTTCTTGTCCTTGAGGGCAAAACAGTCTTTTCACACCAAATCTGTACCCAAAACTCGATATTCTCGAAATCCGTGAAACATATACTTTTTGGAAACTAAATATTTCGACGATCATTTCTTCCTTCTTCGTCGAATCCATCCGAGGTCCCGAATTAGATGATTTCAGCCACCCAAGTTCTTTAAGTTGTGGGACCCAAACCTCACTTGCTTATAAGAGGAACCCATCCCCTTCATTGCATCCCATTCTCCATTGTTCCAGCACAACTATTGAGCCTAGGGCTTTTCTTGCAACTTCTTCTTCTTCTTGCTTCTTCATCTCCAAGCCACACCAAGAGTTCATCAATCAAGAAATGGAGATCATCAATCTCTTCCTCATCTTGCAAGCTTTCCATTGATACCATTTGTGAAGAGAACCCTCCATCACAAGACTTCCTTTGAGTTTACCTTGTCCATTAGAGGACCTTGCAAGTAAGTGTTCTTCTTCATCTTCTAGATTTGTAATCTTCTAGCCTTAGAGAAGCTCCACCTTGATTATTGAAAGGTTCCCTTGTCATTTCATTGTTTAACCCATTTTAGGGTTTGTTTTGGGGGTTTTTGTAGAGATTGTGGATCTTGAGCTTGAGAGGTGATTAGGAGCTTGATTTGCTAGATTGGAACCCAAGGCAAGTGGATGATTGGATCATTTTGATTATTAACATGTTTTGTGAGAAAAACCTTGTTTCATTTAGGGTTTTGGTGATGTTAGTAGTTGTCTTTACTATGATTAATGTTGATTTCGAAATGTGCTTATTGATGAGTTTATTTTCTCTCTTGTTCATACTTGAAAATGTATGCATCATATTATCAAGGTTTCAAATGGTTTCACATGAATGAGTTTTCTCCACCTTGAGATTTATTGTGAATGGAAAGAATGAAAAGGGAGAAACTTGAAATGAGGAGCTCTTTAGCTCATTTTAATGTCTTGGAAAACATGTGTTTAAGTCATCTTGATTATGGTTCCATGTGGTTGATTATATGTTGGAAGGTAAGGAAAAAGGAATGAAAAATCAAGTGTTTCCCGGACCTGCACGCCCAGGTCCGATCGATTGGACCTACAGGCCGATCGATCGGTCTGTCTTTTAACAGTAAGGCTTTTTGGGCCGATCGATCTGCCGATCGATTGGACCCTGGTACAGAAATTTCGGCCGATCGATCGGAGGACTCAGTTTGAGTCCAGTGAAATTTGATATTGTTTTTTTTTTTTTGGAAACCTTTGGGCCTTCTATGAGTCCTAGGGGTATATACCCTAGTGTTAAGACCAATTATACCCTAATCTAAGGTCTCTAAGACTAGGGAACTAAAAAAAAAGAATGGTGATGATCTAGGCACTAATTATTGGTCTTAGGTGGGACCCTGGCTACCCTTTTTGGACTGTTTGGACCATGTGTGAGTATGTCTTGAGCCGACACGCCTCACGGTTGGTTCGGTGGCATCAAAGCTCAATCCATTTCAATCTTGAACGGGATGGAACGACGCGATATCTCTTTTATATCTAAATACAAGTCTCTTCCTTGGTTATCGCGAATTCTATTCCTTTCTATGACTGAGTAGGTTGCTCGATGTTTCCGAATTATCGTCATGCCTAGGATGGACCATTTATTGTCTCGATTTTTCTATCATAACATCTAGTTATAACCCTAAGCTCATGTTAAGTTTTGAAAATAGTAAAAGTGCATAAGGAGCCCGGAATGTCTTCTAACTCAAGGAGTACCAAGTAATTATCATAATCGACATACGGGACCCCTATTCACTTATATAGATCTTGAAATTAATATTTTTCCCGGAAATTGTTATAGTTCATTGTTTCACCTCATTTCCCGAGATTTGCATTACATGACTTGTTTTCCCGAAAGCATTGAAGTTACATTAGTAACAGTTATTGATCCCGAGATGTGTTGCCCGATATGAAATGACAGTGTGCCCTTGAGCACTCCCGTTTTACCCGTTTATTTACTGTACTTGATTTACTTGCATATGTCTCGATTGGTTTTGACCTATGAGTCGGCATCACTAAGCTTGGATACCTTGTCGGTTTGATCCACCGACTTGGAAATCCCCCTCCCGTCCCGCCAGCTGCAGTTTGGATCCCGATACCCGGTTATTACCGTGGTCCCATCCCGATACCCGGTTCGCTACCGTGGTCCCGTTCCCGTATATTTATATTGTATATATGATTTGCGTTGAGTCTCCTCACCTTGTGTGACTGAGACCAACGTCCCGTTATACTCTTGTCACTTCGGTGATAGAGAACTTAGCTTCTTGTGATTGCCATCTTGCCAGTTCCCGATCTCTTGGATACCCGACATGTTTTATATTGCTTATATGTTTTCCGGTAAATGATTCGTTTCCTTTATGAAAGTTGTTATTTAGACAAGTGTTAATATTCTCCAAAGTGAATTCAGTTATTGTTATTATGTTGCTTTCTGTTCCTTGTACACGTATATGTTTTAAATGTATGCCGGTTGGGTGAATACCCATGCTTTTACATATGTTTCAAACGATCAATGGTTTTGCTAGATTTATATAGTTGTACATGTTGTAAATGAATACCCGAATTGTTAAATACCCGTACTCTGTTTTAAATGACACTTGTATTCCAGATCCCTATGTTTATACCTGTTTTAAATGATTACTCGAATTGTGAAATATCCATGATTTGAAATATGTTTTAAAAGAAATACCCGAATTGTTAAATATCCGTGCTTTGTTGTAAATGACATTTGGTTTGTCAGATATCTATGGTTATACCTGTTTTTAAATGAATACCCGAATTGTTAAATACCCATGCTTTGAAATATGTTCCAAATGACACGTGTTTTGTCAGGTTTCTATGTTTATACCGGTTTCAAATGAATATCCGATTTGTGAAATATCCATGTTTTGAAATATGTTTCAAATGACACGTATTCTGTCAGATTCCTATGTTTACACCTGTTTTAAATGAACACCCGGTTCGTTAAATATCCGTATTTTCACATATGTTTCAAATGGACATTGGTTTTGCTAGACTGCTATGAATACCTGGTTTGTTGTATACTTATGTTTTTACTTAAGTCTCAAATGAACGTTTGTTTTGTCAAACCACTATACTTATACATGTTTTAGACGAGCACCCGTTTGTCCAATACCCATGATTATAGATGATGTAAATGATCACATGTTTTATTAGATCTTCATGTTTTACCCATGCTTGAAACGAATACATGTTTTGCCCGAATCCACGATTTTGCACCCGTTTAATTATATGCAGCATTTGATCGAATGGCATGATTTATCATATGTTTATTCTTCAGTATATTTATGATCTTTTCATCCGCCTGCCAGACCGTCGTGTCTGACCCACTACTTTTGGTACTCAGGTTCAGATTTCTTCCTCCCGAGATGAGTGCTTGAGTTGGCTGTAGAGCCATGTTTTGCAGGCTGTTTTGTCGGCTATGTCATGTAGACATTGAGCTTGACATCGGAGCTACGTCATATTTGGGGTAGTGTTTATAGCTTATTGTTGTATGGCTTTGATTAGCCTTTTTCTTGGGATTCTTAATTAATGTACATTGATAATTGTAACTTGAACATATTTGGGAATGTAATATCCTGTTACTGTCAGCTCTGTAATTTATTGTGATGGTTTACTCCAGTCTGAGATGATTCTTGATATTTAGCTATATGCTAGAGGTTGAGTGCGACACGGAATCCGATGGCCACGGACTTCGGGTGCAACACCACGAAAGCTTCCGCCAAAAATATTCAGAATGTGTTGTCTTCACACACGTGGATCTTGGGAGAAAAATATAATTATGCTTAATCCCATCCCCGCCCCCGAGGTTCTGGTTCGGGGGCGTGACAGAAAGGAACCTTCTAAATTGAACCAAACGTACCTTTGGCATTTACGCCTTGGACATATTAATCTACACCGGATTTCAAGACTGTTTGCAAATGGTCCATTACATTCATTGGAAGTGGAGGCCATTCCAGTCTGCGAGTCTTGTTTAGAGGGGAAAATGACCAAGTGTCCCTTTTCGGCAAAAGGCTACAAGGCCAAAGAACCATTGGAATTAGTTCACTCTGACCTCTGTGGTCCCATGAATGTCCAGGCTAGAGGTGGTTTTGAGTTTTTCATTACTTTCATTGATGACTACTCAAGGTATGGGTACATTTACTTAATGCGTCGTAAGTCCGAATGCTTTGAAAAATTCAAGGAGTATAGGGTGGAAACGGAGAAGCGTTTAAGTAAGAGTATCATAACACTACGATCTGATCGTGGTGGCAAGTACCTCTTTAGAGAATTTAGGGATTACTTGGCACAAGAGGGGATTACATCCCAGTTGTCTGCACCAAGTACTCCTCAACAAATGGTGTAGCAGAAAGAAGGAATAGGACTCTTATGGATATGGTAAGGTCAATGATGAGTTATTCTGATTTGCCTAATTCGTTCTGTGGTCATGCTCTAGAAACGGCTGCATATATTCTAAACTTAGTCCCATCTAAGTCAGTACCTACTACACCCACAGAACTATGGACTGGGCGCAAACCCAGTTTAAAGCATGTTCGGATTTGGGGTACTCCAGCACATGTGCTGAAAGGGAATGCAGATAAGTTGGAACCATGAACGGAAGTTTGCATTTTCGTTGGCTATCCAGAGGAACAAAAGGTGGTTTGTTCTATAATCCTAAAGATCGAAAGGTCATTGTTAGCACCAATGCTCGATTCTTAGAAGAGGACTATGTAATGAATCACAAATCCAAAAGAAAAATTGTTCTAGAGGAATTGAGGGAAGAAAGACCTACTCAAAATTTTCCATCGCCAATAGTACAGGAGGACCTCAAGCTGATGATACTCCAGGTGAAACCACCAACATGATGGGTGACCAGCCAGATCAGCGTGTTGATGGTAGTACACTAGGATTAGTTTCAACACAGCGTGACACTACTCATACACAGACACAGGGTGTGCCTCGTCGTAGTGGGAGGGTTGTTCGTAAACCCGAACGGTATATATTCTTGGGAGAGTCATATGACAAAGTCCCTGATGAGCTAGATACCGAACCCTGTAACTATAATGAAGCACTCCAAGACAAAGATGCAAAACTATGGCAACAAGCTATGACATCAGAAATGGAGTCGATGTACCATAATCAAGTCAGAGGGATCTTGTAGAACCACTAGAGGGGATAAAACCTATCGGTTGTAAGTGGGTCTATAAGAAGAAAAAAGGGCTGGATGGAAAGGTTGAAACCTTTAAAGCTAGGCTTGTTGCGAAAGGGTTTACTAAGAAAGAAGGTATCGATTATGAGGAGACTTTCTCTCCAGTAGCCATGCTGAAATCCATCCGGATCCTTTTATCCATTGCGGCTTATTCTGATTACGAAATTTGGCAAATGAATGTCAAGACAACTTTCCTTAATGTAAATCTTGATGAGTGTATCTATATGGTACAACCAGAAGGATTCGTAGCTGAAGGCCGTGAGCACATGTTGTGCAAGGTTAAGAAGTCCATTTATGGACTTAAGCAAGCATCTAGATCTTGGAACATTCGTTTTGATCAAGCCATTAAATCTTATGGTTTCGAACAAAACCCTGATGAACCCTGTGTGTATAAGAGGTGCAGCGGAAATGTGGTGATTTTCTTAGTACTTTATGTAGATGACATACTCCTCATTGGAAACGATGTCGGGTGTTGTCTTCGGTCAAAGTATGGTTGAGCAGTGTCACGCCCCAAAATCGGGATCCTGCAGCGATCCGATCTCGGGGAGTGTGATTTGGGGTTAATTAAAATTTTTGCTTTCCCCAGGATCCGCGTGGGTGAGAATTACAAAATTCCACACGACCTGAAATTTTCGCGGAAGCTGATGTGGCGTTGCGACTCGGAGCCCGTGGCCATCAGGTTCCGTGTTGCACTCAACCGCTAACATAAAGCCATCAAATCAAGGCTCATTATCAGACTGGAACAATTCAAGAACCATAAAATACTGAGCTGACAGTAATAGGACAATTCATTTCCCACGTATGTTCAAGTTTCAAATTATACAAATATATTCATGAAAAATCCCAAAAGAAAAAGGCTAATAGAAGCCATCCAAAAATAACCAACTAAACAAAATGCTACCCCAAATTATGTTACGAACTCCAGCGCCAAAAGCGACGTCTAGATGACATCGTTGGGCAACCACTCACGTCCAACCGACGGCTCAACCGCCTCCTCTGCTCAAATCGTCTAAAAGGCAACGGGGTTGAAATCTAGCACCAAACAAGAGAGTATCAGACACGACGGTCTGGAAAGTGAATAAAGCATATAAAAAGTGACAAGTATTTATAAAACATTATGAGTAAAACAATTAAAAGTCTAAACATGATTATTGATGAAATAATTAAACAATTTCTAAACCATTAACAACTTTAAAGAGACATAGTAAACTGAGTAAAAACATTGGCAATCCACATATAACTATATTCTCCTATTACCGAAGTAACAAGAGCAAACAGAAACCATGGCCACTACCCGTGGGACCGGAATACAGAACTGTTGCCACTACCCATGGGACCGGAATAGAACCGTTGCCACTACCCGTGGGACCAGAATATAGACAGAATCCAAATTGCAGTTGGAAAATAATTTAAAGATCCCAAGCCGGGTGATCAGCCCAACTAGATGACCTAAGCTTAGTGATGTCATTCAAAACCAAAACCTGAATCGATACAAATCAAATCATAGTAATACATTTCCAAAATCGATAAAAAGAACTACTCCAGACAAATACATACTGACAAATTCGAACGAATCAGATGAGTAGCCTTACCGATGGTTTTGAACGTGGCAAACCACTCAAATCTATTTCAAAACAATTTGTAGAAAACATACAAATTTTCTTAACTTGGATGAATTAATGTATAGTGGTTTAATGGCTTACCACGGGTCGTCTTGACATACACTTAGTCCCTTAATGTCGATAATATATGCGGAACTTGGTGCCACTGAAGATTTCCGACAATTAAGGATATAAAGTGTGTATTAAGACTTAATTAAATTTCCCGGGTAATTCTAACATCAAACAACTCCATCATTTTTCCCATTTAAATTTCACGATTTAAGGTAATTTGATTCAATGTATACATCTCATACTACTATGCTTCAATGAGGTTTAAATGGGCTTAAAATAATGGGGAAATGGGCTGGAAAAAGGGGCTGAAATGGGCTGGAAAGCAGCCCAGAAATGGGCTGAATTGGGCTAGAAAACAGCCCAAAAATTGGGCCTGAAATGGCCCAGAAAACAGCCCAGAAATTGGGCCTGATATGGGCTGGAAAACAGCCCAAAAATTGGGCCTGAAAGGGCCCAGGCACGCTCGGACTGGGCTCTGCACGCCCAGTTCTGTGCAGGTTTCCTGCACTGTTTTGAGCATCTCCTTCCCCCCTTTTCAAACCAATTTCTACCTCTACAGCTGAGTTATCTCAAGCCTCAATATATCATCACTACAAAAAAAATGTCTTAATGAGTCACTTTTAAAGTGTCTTAAAAAGTGGTTTGTGTCGCTTTTCTGGTTACTATGCAAGCGTCTTATCTGCCGGCGTCACTAAAAGTTCGCAAAAGCGTCTCAAGAAATACATTTGTTGTGTCAGTTTCTGTTACCAAAGTGACACAAAAAAATTGTTACTTGTGTCACTTTAAACCCAAAAGTGACACTGAAATAACTTAGAAGCGTCACAAGAAAGATAACTTTTGTCATCAGTTGTGACAGTTTCCATTGAAGCGAGATACAATCAACATCTGTCGCAATGATCAATATGTTGTTTTTAGAACAAAAGTGACATAAGTAGTCATCAGTTGTGACACTTTCCATAGAAGCGAGATACCATCCATTTTTTTTAAATAAAAATGCAATATATACATTACTAATAACATGCTGCAGTATGGATACACTTTCAAATCACTAAACCTGCCTTACAAAAGATGCAAAAAGATATAGATAGCAACATTCAATAAGAACCATTTCATTAATTGAAAATTAATCACCATTCACATTAAGGAACGTACTTGCTCGTCCACACACTAAATCAAACAAACTATTCAAAACATAGCCAATTTGAATCCATCCATAATCCAAACTATTTACATTAACCTTCGAATTTGTAACGAAAGCACGTGGTTTAATGTACTGAGTACTAGCATGCACGTATGCCAAGCTATGCCTCGAAAATGAGCTGTTAGCAGGTAATCTTGGCACAACACGAACATTCCGAAGTGCTTCCCACCCAGATGAGAGTGTTGACTGCAAATTTGACAAACGTGTTCGAAGTGATTCCAACTTCATTACTGGAGGTTTTAGAGATGCAAAACTGCATCCAGGAGACATTTCAATGGACATCTTCACTCTACGAACTGCACAAGAAAAAGTTTAAGCCTGAATCCAAATGAATGATTATATAATACAAGTACATAACCACACACACATACACACACACCAAGAAAGAAAAAAAAAAGAAGGAAGCATTACATTAAAATTCCTCAATCAGGCTTGAGAATAGCCTGATGCATGGACTCTTCAATGTGTTGTGTGAAATGTATGTGTTTCCAACAAAAGTATCAGATTACTACGATTGAGAACTTCAGTAGTTAACAACAATGACTCATGGAAACATATAACTACCTTGGACCTTCATTTTGCCAATGGTTTTCTTGGGTTTAGGCATCGTTCCTTCACTAACAAGCTATGTTGATCGTTTTGCCAGTAGCTCTTCCTCTGATTGCAACAAGGTCTGCTGCAAACTATATCACCAGTAATAGGGAAGAAATGAAGGGGATTAGAATGGAAGAAAATCAAGAGTCCATGTCAGTAACTGGCATACTAATTATTTAAAAATCAGATATTAACCTAAAGAATTACATTTAATAAAATCAGTGCAAACAACACTTAAGCATGCTTCTGCAAGCAGCAGATGCATCTTCTCCATCTCAGCACACACTATACACAAGCTACAAAGATGCATTACACCAAACACAAATGGCAAATAATTCCAAATTACCACATGACCTAAGGCCCCAAACTCTGCCACATATTCAAAGTCCAATTATTTTGCTAGTATGTTCTAAAATAACCAAAATATAGTTCTCATGAATCCCAGATAATAAACAAGTGGGAAGACCTAAATAGTGCCCTGCAGTACACCCCCCCCCCCCCAAACCTACTCCTATCAGGCGTAGGTTCGGAAGTGCCTTTCTCGTGTTTGGTTATAGATTTATATATTGTGACCTGAGTCATGTTTGGGGCAAGTTTGGGTTTTAACCACCCCCATCTCGCTCCATTTATAATCACTTTAGATATTTTCTAACAGGCTGTTGTAGTACACAAATCATTCGTAGTCAGCAGGTACAGTACGTATAAGAGATTTGGAATGAGTTGTTATATGTTCATATCCACTTGCAGTATTAAACTATTAATTTCATTACAATATTTTTAAACTAAAAATTCTATTATCAAACCCGACCCCAAACGTACTCATCACAGGAAGGTATCGTATTGCAAATTATAAACCCATGATGGGTCAGGCCATGCATGGGGTGGGACTGTCCCTTTACCACTGTCAAATAGTAGATTCAGTCACAGACCCATGGTTTGACCCGTGCCTAAACCACAAGCAAGCTCGCATGTACTCGGTGAGCTCCCTCTAATATTGGCTATCACAGTAGACCCATCTATCATTGGCAATAAAATGCGTGATCATCTAATGATGGAAAACACTGAGGAACATCAAATACTAAAATCATGGTAGGATCTATCTACAAGTTTGGGTTCCAATCTAAGGAAGTTGGTAAAGAGGATAATACAAGGCTTTTATGGAAAATGCATAAAATATACAACTTATATTAGCCAGCCCATCACATATAAAATATACTCATAAATAAAAAAGAGATTTCGCTTTTGCCCCTCTGGGTGCCCCATATCACCAAACCCAAAATGATGTTATTCCCTAATCATAGCAGAGGGCTCTCCCATTTCATTTAGGACTGGGTTTCCCTCCAGATCCGTCATCAATTCCTATGAACAACATTGGATTCTGATGACCAACATTATGTAAGAACCAGAGTGTATTTTTGGAAATGTGACCTTCAACAATATTTGACTAATTACATTTGATTACTTCTTTCTCCCAGGCTGAAGCTTGAAATGGAATTTGGAGTTTGTGGTTTCATCCATTGTATGTATGTTTAGTCACATAACCTGAACTCTGGGTTTATTCTATTCTATTTTCAAAAATTGTATCAGATTTAACTAAAAGAGGAAAAAAGGGAAGATGGAATGGAACTTACCCAAATGCACTTCTCAAGAGTGCACATTCATTTTCCAAAAAGAGAGGAGCTTCTTCTGTACAACCTCTGGCCCACGAATGAAGGCAAAGACGGACACATGCATCATATGAAACCACAGAATGCCACGTCCCTTGTCCGCTGAAACCAGAAACAAGATACATAATTATCAATGAAAAGAAAGTAAGATTGAAACCAACCTACATCTACCACACACTTAGTAACAGTAATCCAAGTCAGTTGGGTTTTTTTATGGAAGCGGATGGATGAAATCCAGAACCAAGTTAAATTCCAATTTGCAGATGTATGTGCAACTAACTGTAAATATATTACATGCAATGATTACCGAGAACTATACAGTTAAACATTTCTTTTGAAAACACTCTAATAAGAAGGAAACAACGAGTTCAACATAATACCCCTTCAAAATTCATAGCACAATGTTCCATTGAATAGAACATGTGATGAGAAAAAAATATATATGACCTAATAAAGATATTCTCAAAATATTACCAGTCTCAACAGATCTCTTTGCAATGCATGTGCAGGCGCCTCTTTTCCAAGGACTCAGGCCACGAAATATTGGTGAACTGACATGAGACGAATGGAACTGTAAGTGTCATGAAGAAAGTTCTTGCCTGCCTATCTTTTGAATTAAGGGTAGTTCTAATCAGTACCTGGTACTAAATTTCGAAGGGTAGTTCTAAGCAAAGCACATCAGATCACACTATTATCATGTACAAGAATTTTGTTAAGTGCTTCTTTTTTTACTTCCTTCTCTACCTTAATTTTGTTAGGCACATCCATCTTTGCTTCTTTTTTAACTTCATGTGAAATATACGTGTCTCATGTGTTTCTCATGTGTAGTGGGTCATCCACCTTCCTTTCCGGAAACACCCTGCCAACTCTAAATAGCCACTGTCCTGAACACATCAACATGACAAGGCCATCCTTTTCTATTATTTTTTTTTTATCTCTCACAGCCATGTCAGACACATCAACCAGAATGAGAAGTACTTCCATATTCAAATCAAGACTAAAGCAGTGAAACAATAGCAACGCGGATTAAACCGAGAAAATATGCAAATGTAATTTCTTTTCTGATTTGCATGCCACTCCACTGGTCCGCTGTAAAGGACCCGTACTACATGTACCTAAATTTTGAGTTAAATGATCTAGGCCCAGAACGAGACTCAGTTAAAAGGGCTTGAATCCGGGCTCAAATCAAGGCCCAATTACTTGTATACTGACATGAAAGGCATAATATACATCTATAGTACATAATATATTTGGCTCCGTGCAGATGGAATCTGTGGGCAGTGCCAAAACCTGAGTTTAGTTAGGCTAGCTCAATGCAATGACTTTTAATCTTGGACCTGAACTAAAAATGGGTACAGTTATAGGACTTAACCCAGATTTTTTCAATTTGTATCCTTGGAGAATCTCGGTATTATTTTCATCCACAGGGCCCTCAAAATTGAAAACATCTGCTCGCATTAAGATTTAAATGCCCCTAACCAACCCAGCATTCATATAATTATAAAAGAAACCCAGGACAAACTATTTATTATATCTTTCTATTGAAATACGCATTCATTGATTTTGGGAGATTTTGGCATATTTAACTTACCAACAAAAAAGGAATTATTTACTACGGACCATGCCCTTGTCAAATAAATGTTAAGATGAAATAAAACGAGTAACAGAGTGGTAAAAAAAAAAAACTGTGTTGGATGATGCTTAATACAACGCTAGCAAAAATCTAATTGGTCAACCAGTTGTGTGGCTGATTTTATGGTTGGAAATGAACATAATAACACATCAAATGGAATGAATGTTATTTTCCTTCTTTCTTTTCTCCTTTCTTATTACTGAAACTGAAGGATCCATGTCCTTTTTTTTTTTTTTTGGGAAGAACAGAAGTGTAGAACCCACATTTCCAAAACCCTGAAAAATTATATCAAATATTTGAGTGAAGAAAACAAATCATAATCGAGATAATGGATTCGTGTCATCTGAATTCTAGAGCAGATCAAGTTGAAGGTATCTCATCTGAATTTTTCATACTGTAAGATATGAAAGAAACAAAATGCTGTGTGTACCTGAATAACAAAGGTCAGATCTGAAATACGTTTTCCATACTCCTCCAGCAGAGCCTCTGTTGCAAATACAACACCTCTTCCCGTTGCAGCCTCCCTACCTAGAGATCCACCAAGATCCTACAAAATTCCATGGAACTAATCAGTTCTATTTAAAAACCAATCCCTCCAGTGCACATGATTCTAGTGGGCACCAAGCTGTTAGCTTAACATAGTTTTAGACACTTACTATAGGCTTTCCAGTGACAAATGCTGGAGAATGGCCATGAAATTTCGAGTATTCATCCAAAATCCACGCCGTCGTCTGTCAAAATACAGCAATAAGTGAAACAACTGGAGTTTGAAGAACTATTTTTCTTTTTTAAACAGCAATGGAAGTCCAATTGTTTGAATCAATCAGCAGGGGGAATACCTGTGCATTAGTTCCCATATCAGGGGCAAGAACATCTATGTGAATTCCAATGAGATGATGGATCTTCTGTGTAAAGACTCGAGTAAGACGTTGAAAGTCCACGAGGATCCTAACCCTAGAGGGGGGGGGGGTGAATAGGGTGAGCTACAACTATGACCAATTTACACCAATTTTAACTTCTTAATATAAACTAGTCAAATGTGATGATTAAACAATCAATATGCGGAAGCTAATAAACAATCACCACACAAGCAATCACCACAACACAATATTTATAGTGGTTCGGCCTCAATGCCTACATCCACTACCGGCTTGTGAATCCAATCACCCCACCGGATTTCCACTATTTATGCTTTTTACTAGGCTAAGCAATAACCCTTACAATGTTGCTTTTCAAGGCTAAACAACAACCTTACAATATGCTTTTCTTAGGCTAAGCAATAACCTTACAATATGCTTTTCTTAGGCTAAGCAATAACCTTACACAATGCTTTTCTTAGGCTAAGCAATAACCTTTACAAATAAAGCTTTCTCTAAGAAAGTGTCTTTACAAGATCACTCTAAGAGATTACAATTTAAGCTCAAATGAAATTGCCTCTTGAATAGGCTAATATGAAAGTTTAAAACAAACTCACACAAACACTCTATGAATGCAAAAGTGTATGCTCATGATGTGTGTGTGTGATGACTCCAATCAAATTTAAAAAGAAGGCTCACTCAATATATTGCTTAAAGCAATTCAAAGTTTAAAGCTCATAAAAGATTTGATTGAAGTCTTATGCAAATCACATGTAGAAATTCAACTTGTTTATGACATGAAAATCAAGGACTAACAAGTTGTATGAAAATGACTAATTTAGAACATGTGATGCATGTGCATGTTGTTTTCAAAACCAAATTAATTTAACTAATGCTTAAATGAATGAAAACAACAAACAATGTTTCAACCAAGTAAAAGACTCATGCTATGAAAGAAAAACAAAGATTTTGTCTAAGCATGATTAATAAAGTTAACAACTTGGATTGAAAACAAAGGTGAAGAATCCAATCTTAATTAGACCAAAGATTAGAACAAGAATGGATTCAACACATCATAGTTATTATGCTAAATATCATATACCAATAGTTTAAACAAAGCACATAACTATGATTAATAAAGGTAGAGCTTACTTGGAGGTTTAACTCATTAATCCCAAGCTTTAGCTCTCCTAAAGACCTCCTAGCCTTTCCAACTTCATCCCCTTTCAATGGCTCCAAAATGGTCTCAAAGGTTCAAGATTCAAGCCTTCAAAAAGGTTGGAAATGAATGGACTTTATAGCCAAAAAGTTGCCAACGGCTAGTCCTCGGTCGACCGGCAAACAGGTCTCGGTCGACCGAGAAAGCACAACGGTCAAATTTCTGACCGTTGGAGCTACAGAATAGGTTCTGGAAAAAAAAGACTTCCAGTTGTCTCGATCGACCGAGACCTGTGTCTCGGTCGACCGGCGACACTGCCGGGACACCCCCTTTTTGCAAAAAATGCAACTTTTACATATTTGAAGGTTTTTCTTTGGGGGACCTTTTGGCCACTAAATCAAGCTTGGAAAACATGTTTTAAAGATTCTAATGGTTTTTAAAACATGACATAAAAAGCCTAAAAAGATTCAAAACTTTTAAAACAAAGGCTTGCTTGATTTCTTGAAAACTCTTTTCTAAATCAAATGCATCCAAGATACAAATCATGCATAAATCATTACTTTTACAAATCTTAAAAGCAATGCATGAATAAAATAAGATTTCAAGTTTATTTAAAACCAATGCAAGTGTGTAAATCAAATGATGCTTGAATGATAATGCATCCATCAAATTGCAATCTATAAAAACCCTAACAATCTCCCCCTTTGCAATTTGATGGCAAACTCACTCACCACTGAGATTACACACTTAGTCTTCAGCTCCCCCGCAGCTGAACAAGGCTTGAAATCTTCTTGGATGCTCCTTCTCTTAGCTTGAGCTCTTTTCTTCATTCTTCATGATGCTTGGTGCTTGAGCATTCTTCAATCTTTCTCTTCTTTAGCCAAGCATCTTCTTTAGCTTCCAAGCTTTCTTTCTTCTATTTGCTCTCCCCCTTTGACCATGCCTCTTTCTCCCTTTGGCAAGGTATGTATTCTCTCCCCTTGTAGAAGATCATACAAAAACCTCCCCTTAGGAAGCTTGGACATTCTCTTCACCCTTTTGAGAACTTGCATAATTTCTCCCCCTTTGCCATTAAATTGCAAAGGTACCTACACACATGAAACAAGGAAAATACCTTTAGTAGCACCTGTTAACAAATGAAATCGAAAATGAAATACATAACAGGCTATCATGTGAGGTAGTAGTCTCTAAGGGCTCAAAGACAATCTAAGGGTCAATTTGATCAAAACTAATTCTTCCTATGAAGGTTTACACTCCCCCTCAATCCATTCTCTCCTTTTGTCAAACTCTTGACAAAGATTTAACTATTAGGTACAAGAAGAAGATGGTTTATCTAAGTGAGGGTCAACTTCAAGGAAAGGATTAGATTCATATAACTATAAGGCTCAATATGATCAAATTACCAAAAGAGAGCTAGGTCAATGGGAAAAGCAATCATGGATATCAATTGGAAAAACAAAGAATACCAATTGAGATGTAAGGATATGACTATTAAATCAATCACTCTAAAATGGATTTAAAAGTATAACTATTATGAGAAATCCAAATTAGAGCTATCCATGATGCAATGGGGTTTATTAATCATAGCATCAAATAATCTAACTATGGAAAGCATATGCTATGAAAATCTTGAACTCATTTCATTCCATCAAAAAAATATGACTTTTAAAGTGCAAGATGAGTGAAATGAAATTCAAGCATGAAGCCAACCTCAACTAATAACCAACCAATATTATGAACACATAAACATGGTGGTCATGAGATATACCTATGTGAGCAAAAAGAGGTGGCAACATGAGCATTATGATGCTAATGGTGTGTGACATGGAACAATCATATTACTTATCAAGTTCAATCCAATGCACACAAGGTTTATCACATTCACAAGAAATCAAATCAATCAAACATTATACGAATTGAATCCAATTGAATTTGATAACATGATAAAGAGCAAGAATGTGACAAAATTCCATCAAGCATCATAAATGCATATTCATCACTTTTAAAGATTTAACTATAGAGCATAGTGATGAACAAGATAAATTGCAATGCACAAGGATATGACTTTGAAATGCATGCAATTTATAAAGTGACTAAATCATATGAATTCAACATCTAAGATATCCATCAAACATATAGAAATATGAGGAACAGATTTCAAAGAGTTTCATATGATCAAGAACACTACTATGAAGTTGAAACATGTATAAGGATAATATCACTTAGAGAAAATACATGAATCAACATCATAACCATCCAAAAAGAATATGACTAGAAAGCATAGAGGATGGATTTGAGTTCTAGTATGGTTTCAACAAATATAATAAATACCACAACCATACATAGAACAATTTGACATTTGCATAGAGAGGATCAATCAACACTCAAGATCTAACTCATACCAATCATCAAAAGAATATAACTATTTAAGCACAAGAAGGTATGAGGTTAAAAGGATCAATCTATCATGTAACATCTCCACTCTTAGCAAATGTACTAAGCTTACAATGCAATGAAAAAGGATATGAGGTCTATACCAAATGAACTTAGCACATTAAATCACATATGTACTTATTAGGCTCAAATGCAAGATTTTACTATAAAGCACATAAACACTCATTAATTTGCATTAATGAAACTATATACCAAAATAGGCACAAACATGCAAATCAATGAAACCATATCCAACCATGCAAAGTAAGACAACAAAATCAATTTGCATAAAGAATGTAACTAATAGAGCAAAGATGCAAATTGTTTGTAAGAATTATTTCCTTCCAAATGATATAATCATAATTAGGCACAAGGAAATAAATTCAAGGAAAATGCTTCTAGAAATATAACTAATAAAGCTTAGAACATTCTCCAAAGTTTTTCAAATCACTTCAATGTATGAAGTTCCAACAAAGAATCATTTATAGAATTAAGAGCAAGTGATTTTGAAAAACAAAAGGTGTACTATTGTAAGATTTTCAATTTTTGAAACAATAGACACTCACAAATTTTCCATATCAAAAGATATAACTTGTAAATCAATGGAAAACTAAAGTTGCTTCAAATCATTTGATTTCCAAAAAGGATATAACTATGACAATCATCAAATGATTTTCCAACATCAATTGATCATGAAAAACTAGCTATGAAAGCATTTGTAATCACAATCAATTGATCATGAATAGATATGCACTACAAGAGATATAACTATATGAACAAAATGCAAAT
Source organism: Cinnamomum chago (assembly GCA_038049695.1). Taxonomy (NCBI): domain Eukaryota; kingdom Viridiplantae; phylum Streptophyta; class Magnoliopsida; order Laurales; family Lauraceae; genus Cinnamomum; species Cinnamomum chago. The sequence goes on from CP142458.1 coordinate 44,718,609, forward strand.
CCATCATGTAAGTAATGCAACCAAAGGATTTTGAAAACCATGAGATATAACTTAAAAGTTCATGAAGACAAAATCAAATGATCACATAGAAACATTGCATTTTAAAAGATGTGACTATAAAGAAACAAAATGCAAATGTAACATGACCAACAAAAAGATATAACTAAAAAGCATAGGTTGGTCTAGGGGTATCAAGGCCTTAAGGTTACTCAAATAGTCTACCTTTGAAAATACACCTAAGGTCTTGAAAATGTGTCCTTGAGAGATCAGTTTGAGGACTCACCAACTCTAGAAGATATAACTTAGAAAAGTCTTAGAGTGGTGCAAAGAGGCTAGGGAAAAACATTTTCAAACATAGTGGAAATCTTTAAAACGATATGCAATAAAAACACAACACTAGGGTTCAAATCTAGCAAGGATCAACTCCGGGTTGTTAAGCCCTAAAATGGAGTAACCCGCTCTGATACCACTTGTAAGTCCACGAGGATCCTAACCCTAGAGGGGGGGGTGAATAGGGTGAGCTACAACTATGACCAATTTACACCAATTTTAACTTCTTAATATAAACTAGTCAAATGTGATGATTAAACAATCAATATGCGGAAGCTAATAAACAATCACCACACAAGCAATCACCACAACACAATATTTATAGTGGTTCGGCCTCAATGCCTACATCCACTACCGGCTTGTGAATCCAATCACCCCACCGGATTTCCACTATTTATGCTTTTTACTAGGCTAAGCAATAACCCTTACAATGTTGCTTTTCAAGGCTAAACAACAACCTTACAATATGCTTTTCTTAGGCTAAGCAATAACCTTACAATATGCTTTTCTTAGGCTAAGCAATAACCTTACACAATGCTTTTCTTAGGCTAAGCAATAACCTTTACAAATAAAGCTTTCTCTAAGAAAGTGTCTTTACAAGATCACTCTAAGAGATTACAATTTAAGCTCAAATGAAATTGCCTCTTGAATAGGCTAATATGAAAGTTTAAAACAAACTCACACAAACACTCTATGAATGCAAAAGTGTATGCTCATGATGTGTGTGTGTGATGACTCCAATCAAGTTTAAAAAGAAGGCTCACTCAATATATTGCTTAAAGCAATTCAAAGTTTAAAGCTCATAAAAGATTTGATTGAAGTCTTATGCAAATCACATGTAGAAATTCAACTTGTTTATGACATGAAAATCAAGGACTAACAAGTTGTATGAAAATGACTAATTTAGAACATGTGATGCATGTGCATGTTGTTTTCAAAACCAAATTAATTTAACTAATGCTTAAATGAATGAAAACAACAAACAATGTTTCAACCAAGTAAAAGACTCATGCTATGAAAGAAAAACAAAGATTTTGTCTAAGCATGATTAATAAAGTTAACAACTTGGATTGAAAACAAAGGTGAAGAATCCAATCTTAATTAGACCAAAGATTAGAACAAGAATGGATTCAACACATCATAGTTATTATGCTAAATATCATATACCAATAGTTTAAACAAAGCACATAACTATGATTAATAAAGGTAGAGCTTACTTGGAGGTTTAACTCATTAATCCCAAGCTTTAGCTCTCCTAAAGACCTCCTAGCCTTTCCAACTTCATCCCCTTTCAATGGCTCCAAAATGGTCTCAAAGGTTCAAGATTCAAGCCTTCAAAAAGGTTGGAAATGAATGGACTTTATAGCCAAAAAGTTGCCAACGGCTAGTCCTCGGTCGACCGGCAAACAGGTCTCGGTCGACCGAGAAAGCACAACGGTCAAATTTCTGACCGTTGGAGCTACAGAATAGGTTCTGGAAAAAAAAGACTTCCAGTTGTCTCGATCGACCGAGACCTGTGTCTCGGTCGACCGGCGACACTGCCGGGACACCCCCTTTTTGCAAAAAATGCAACTTTTGCATATTTGAAGGTTTTTCTTTGGGGGACCTTTTGGCCACTAAATCAAGCTTGGAAAACATGTTTTAAAGATTCTAATGGTTTTTAAAACATGACATAAAAAGCCTAAAAAGATTCAAAACTTTTAAAACAAAGGCTTGCTTGATTTCTTGAAAACACTTTTCTAAATCAAATGCATCCAAGATACAAATCATGCATAAATCATTACTTTTACAAATCTTAAAAGCAATGCATGAATAAAATAAGATTTCAAGTTTATTTAAAACCAATGCAAGTGTGTAAATCAAATGATGCTTGAATGATAATGCATCCATCAAATTGCAATCTATAAAAACCCTAACAGACGTTCCAATTCGCTTAAGGTTAAATCCTTGGGATTGCACCCAATGCCGCCCTTCGCTCCACCATATGGAATATCTACCACAGCTGTCCTAGCTTCTTCCCTTCTTTTGTTCCAGTATACCTCTCCTATATTGTAAAGCTTTCTTTAAATTCAATTCAGTCACTTAAAAAAAAAAAAACTATTGTAATACTGTAATTGGTTAGAAAACTTAAAACAATAATGAAACAGGAAGATGGCAACACAATGATTAGACAATACCAGCGCCTACTCTTAAAAATGTGCCATGCAGCATGATTCAGTATGCATGTACGTATGTATTATACACATGCCACAAAACAAAACACCAAATTGTTAATTTTTCTTATTGGTTGATCAGAGATCATCCAAGTTTCCAAATCAGCTCCATTAAGTCTGAGTAGGTGCTTGTTTCAGAACCAGAGGAAAGACATCATGAACATAATATAACAATATAATACATCTGCAGTTGCTTTTTTTACCCCACAGAATCAAGTGTAATACTATGACTGTCAGAGGTTTATTTCTAGGCACTGCATCCTCCAGTCCATCCTTAGTTGCAAAATCCATACAATAGCAAATTGGTAGGAGAAGCACAAATAGAAAATGGTACTCATTTATCGAGTACTACTTTTAAGGTGTACAAAACATAATTAGTTTCCAACAGAGAACACTTAAAATACATAAATAGAAAGCATTTAGCAAGACAGTACTTACGACTTTTCAGTAAATTTGAGAAAAGCACCCTGAGATGGTATCTTTCCGACCAAAAAGTTGGTTGATGCATTGCTTCAAAATATTCCAGGAAAATTCAATGTTTGGGCCAAACTCACATAAGCCTGCCTAAAAAATGGTTCTGTTTCAGACTCTGGAACTTGGATCCAAGCATGTTGGATGAGGGTTGTGGTTGAACACCTTAACACAAATGGTAGTCTGATTGTGAAGTCTAATCCTTCAGGAATTGGGCGAACCATATAAGACTTAGGAGGAACATTGTCCTAGCCTTTTCAAGCCATGTTAAGGCTGGGGGCTGCTAGAGCTGAGATTTTATCAAGTAGAGAAGGGTAATATTTTCTTAAATTCATGTTACAGGTTCCCTTGCTTATCAAAGCTGATTCAGTTAATGCTTTAAAGTGGGTAAAAATATGTGTTACTTCTCCTTGAAGAATGTTGCCAATTGTTAACATTGTGAGGGCAATTCCTTCCTGAGATTTCCTTTGCTCGCATTCCAAGGGATTAAAGTGAGGAAGAAGAAATCATTTGAAAGAAGTGGTATTCTTGCAGGATATGATTGTTCACACGTGGGACTTGGTAAGACTCTTGTAATTAGGATTCTTCTGTGTTCTTTTTTTGTAAACTGTCTTATAGACAGCTTTGAGTGATGGATGCTGACCTAGTGAACATGCTAAGAAAAAACTAGATTTTACATTAATAATTGTAGGGACCCATGAGATTCACAATATTATGCTTTATATTCAGAATTCATGAATGCATAATTAATTGAATCATTTTACAAAGCAATTCAATCAGACGTCCTCAAAAATCTATCTTCGTAGTATTGACCTATGAGATTTCTAGTAAGTAAGCCATCCACAACAAGCAATTGAATATGTAAATCAGTAAATCACACCAAAGCCAAACTTTGGTATGATGAACCACATAAAAATCAGTGAACAGAAAATGCAGAAACAGAAGGTGCACACACAAAAAGGACCTAATTGAAACCCTAGAACCTTCAATCCATCATCTTGAAACTTGTCCGTCCCAATCGAAAAAAACAAAAAAAAAAAGAAAAGAAAAGACTCGCCCAAACCCAAATCTCCTTTCCTGCTTCCCGACTCCTAGCCCAATCCATCCCACCCATCGTCACCGAGTAGCCCCACAAAAATGGATCATGAATTTTGATTACTTTTGAAAGAAACAACAACAATCAGACAGGCATATGATCTAACGCATTGAGATGTATATAAAAGTAAAACTTTTTTTTTATGTCAACAGGCATAACTGATGAAAACCAAATTGTGGGGCTTTTGAAATCAGACCTGGCAAAGCACATCCATAGTCTGCCCGGAACCTTCAGGAAGGAGCTTGACCCGGAACTTCTGCACTCCATTTTTCACATTCAATTCTGAATCATTCCATGCAACTAAAAGAAGTTCCAGGAAGTCGCAGTGAATGCCCATTTTCCACCCAAATTGACTTTGACATGAAATTCTCACCGTACAACCCTTCAAATCGGAATCAAGGGGCTGGGATCACCAACCTCACAGTTGAGACAACTCCACCCCCTCCTCCCTCTCCAAAATCCACCACGCATAAAATGCCCAAACCTCATTCTGCAGCCATGTTTCAAGGAAAAAGAAAAAGACAAGAAGAAATGGAAGAACAGAAGGGGCGGGACCCACATACCTGGCAAGTTCTCCCTCTTCTTCTCTGTTGACCGCGCCTGGCCTACACCTGAAACGGCAGCAGCAGGGGTAACACAAAAAAAAAGAAAAGAATGGAAGATGGCAGGAAGTGCGATCCACATACCTGGGCTAACTGGCGAGCTCCCTTCTTCCTCCTCCCCTCACTCTGTTGTCACTCTCCCTGCTCCCCACTCGGCCTCCACCTAAAAACCATGGCAGGGGATGTGATGCTCGGTTTCCACCTCAAACCATGGCAAAGAAGTTAACAAAAAAAGAAAGAAGATAAGAAATGGAAGAAGAGAAGGGGCGGCACCCACATACCTGGGCCACCAGCTGGCGAGCTCCCCCTCTCTCTCCTCCCTCCTCTCGGGACGAGATGAGATGAGGGATGCGATGAGAGGGCTGCTGGGCGTGGTGATGAGAGGGATCGTGAGATGGAGACGATGAGAGGGCGCAGAAGGGGTTTGTCGATTGAAAATTAGGGAAAATAGAGTGGCGCGGAAGGGGTTTCGGCTTGAAAACATATTCAGAAAAGAATTGCTAATGCGCAGGCAAAAGAAAATAAAGGCGCTATCGTATTATAGATTTGTTTTGTGTGTGTCGCGTTATAGAAAAGTGACACAACAAACCTCATCTTTATTTACTCCTCCTCTAAAGTGACACATTAGACCATACTGTGTCACTTTATTGTAAAAGCGACACAAAAACTCAATTTAAAAGCGAGACTAAAAGTCTTTTTTTTTTGTAGTGCATCCATTCAACTCTAAAAATATCTCATTCCATGTACAAGTTTGATACAGAATTTAAACACTAATTAGAGGAAAACATAGAAGTCCCAATTGGCCTCTCCATGCACAGAATTGTTGTAGAAATTCTGACATTAACCAAGCTGAAAACAGAGATTTAGAGAAAGATTTCCAGCATTCTTAAAACATTAGTAAACCAGAGATCTTCATATTAATATAAACGAAACCATATAAAAGGGCTGAACATAAATTCTTTGCTAGAAAACTTCTGTAAATCAGACCATACACGGCTCAAATAATCATTCAAATGAACTAATATTTTTAAACCAGAATTTAACATAATAGAATCATAAAGATATCAATTCTAAAATGCATCCTCACTATCTTAAAACAAAACAGAAATAGAAACAGAAAAATCCGAGAACTTCCAAGATCGTAGATCCGCAGTGAGGTCCAATTTAAAACTTTTGAACAATATAATATCAATGGTTAAATTGCGGAAGCATAAAAAGTGAAAAGGAAGCAATAGGTATCATGATATATCAAATAAGAGCAGAACTGTAGTCTAGTTTAAAAGTATTAATTGAAAGAACAAAGTTTAGTTACATTTTGACTGCTACCCAGCTCACTACAAAATCGCTTAAAACCCAAACAAAGATAAACACTCAAAGCCCGGGTACTGGCTCTCCAATCTCCGACTCGACATCTGGATCGGCCGGTCCCCAATCGTAATCTCCAGCTACGGGCGCCTCTACGAGCGCAAGCGCATCGTTCGCGTACTCGGGGTCGAGACCTAAGCACCAAAATGGGTCAGATCTAAAGATCTGGCAAGTCACAGTAAACAAGTAACATAGGACATATATATCAAAAGAGTAGAGACAATTACACAGTTTAAGGAATATCAAGATACAAGATCTAGGCAGTTGAGCAAGATAAACATATAGAATCAGGACAATATGTAACATCTAATCTAATACAATATGGCACATTCACACGAGATGGATACCGCTGGATATTATGCCGCGGCTCTCCCATACTGAACACAGTCACGGCGGGAAATCTCACCAGTGCTTGGGATAACTAACCCCGCAAATAACTCTACAGTCTCACCACACTCATCACTAGGGGAGATTGGATTCGGTATCACATCGTCCGTCTAAAAACATAGCTCATCATGATAGCTCTCTCAACACTCATAAATAGCTCCTACCAGGGATGATCAATCCAAAGGCTGAGCTTAAATCAACCGAGTGAATGTCTATGCCGACTCGATGAAACTCTAAAGGTCTCTGTCTGCCTAGGCTTTGCCTTGCATGAACAAGGTCCTAACATTGTCTCTAAGAGGTTCCAATATCAAATCAGTCCCTGGATTACAATCCAAGTCCAAACCCACTCGTTGGATCCATACAGACGCCCATCAAACACATGGCCTGGTCTTAGACAGTCCAAACGAGGTAACAAGTCCATAACCAAAGATATCATGTTCATTCTCGTTCACAATGAGTTATATGTCTAATACATTTCACCTCTCCATTCTAAGGGTACTCATCCATACTTAGGCCATAAAAGGGCCCGTCTAGCCACAGACACGAGTCATTGTTCTCCCAATCACACATCGGGTCACCTCTAAGATATCCTAGGTTCAGGCCATCAATTTCCATTTAATTAACAGTTATCAGCTACAGTAAGGATATAAGAGTGACAGTAGTAAGAAAGGTGAAGTATGAACTTCAAATATGAGAATCAATAGGGAAAATAACAATAGTCCAACCTAGGTAATGGACCACAATCAGGTCCAGGCCCATCTCAGGTAATTTGATCTCTAAATGGAATCTCAGATGCCAAAGGATACTGTGTTTGGTGCTCCTGAAGTTACGGGCATCATTGATAACGTTTAAAGATCGAATCATCGTAGATTATACGACCAAAACCCTACTTGGTGGTCCCCACGAGTCAAGGTTGAGCCACACCATTGACTCGGGCATGGCACATCAATAGAAGTCCATTTGGATGGTCAATGGGCCCCACAAACGATCACAACTTCAGAATACTGAAAACTGGGAAAATCACTATACACAATGTCCTCGGTCGACCTGGCACAGGGCTCGATCGACCGGGTACACTGGATGTTGACCGCCAGGTCGACCCTGGTGGAGTGTGCTCGGTCGACCTCCTGGCCTAGTCGGTCGGCCGAGTGCATTGGGAAAAATTGGGTCAAGTCCCTGGGAGACATGGTCTGATTTCAGGGGCTTCACGTTTGCTCGGTCGACCTCCTGACCTAGGCGGTTGACCGGGCATACTGAGATCCAGGAGATTGATGTCCCAACTCTCAGGCATTTCTGCTGCAGGTCATGTGTGCTCGGTCTACCGAGTACACAGGATTTCTAGATCTGAGGGAAATCTAACTCACAGTCATTTTTCTACAGAACCTGTGTGCTCGGTCGACCTGGAGCATGGCTCGGTCGACCGCGCACACTGAATTGTCAGTCCGTAGGAAAAATAACTGAGACTTGTTTTTTCTCAGGTTTTAGTGTGCTCGGTCGACCGAGTACAAGCATCCTGCACAAAAACCCAGATTTCAGGGTTTCTTCCTTTCAACCCATTTTTCCGTTAAAACTCTTCCAATCTCGCCCAAACATCACCAAGTCAATAGAAAACATAAAAACACTTCAATATACTACCATCCAACACCCAAACGGGCCATTGATCTTCCAAATGGGCAATCCCATCCATCAATGCCACAAATCCATCAATACTAAGCTCATAGGTAGATCTAGCACATGTACATTAACTAAATTGAAAATGCAGAATCAAGGAAATAGAAACATATATTCTATGTTAAATATGTATGCTGCACTTGCCTTGTTTGAAATGGAAGGTTGTAGAGAGAGAAAGAAAGAACCAAGCCAATGCAAGTAGAAATCCCAGCTCCTAGGGTCTTCTCACTCACAAAACCAACTCAGAACTCAGGTCTAGAAGAGAGAAAGGAGAGGGGAAGTGAAGAAGATGAATAGTAGCTAAGGTATAGTATGGGAAAATGTGCAGTATATATAAGTTAGGGGTTTGGCTGGGGACTGAAATACCCTTTTAGTTTGTATAGGATTAGGGTTAGGGTAGAGGGCATTTAGGTCTTTAGGGGAAGGTTCTAGACGAGTCTTTCATGGATACCCCCCTATGGAAAATACTAATATCTAGCTAGGGCCCTATCTCACTAGCTAACCCTAGAAATTGCAAAAGACCCATATTAACTCTATTATTAACACAGCTAGACTAATCTAACTAAAACTTAGGAAAGTATATAACTACCCTTACTAACCCCTTAATTAGTATAATTAGCTAATATATACTATTAAATATTATTCAAATTTCAAATTGAGGGCCCACAAGGGGTGGGGCCTCACATCACTCCCTCCTTTAAAACATTTGGTCTCCAAATGTAAAAACAAAGTTAGAGCATACCTGAGGTAAAAGATGTGGATAGTCCTTCTCCACCTGGTCACGTAGCTCCCATGTAGCCTCTTCCAGAGTGTGATGCTCCCACTGAACCTTTACCCACTTAACGATTCGGGTCCGGAGCACCTGCTCCTTGGTATCGATGACAGCAACTGGTCTGGCAACGTACGAAGCGTCTGGTTGGATATTGAGTGGTTGATGATGAAGAATGTGCTAGGGTCCTCCACGTACTTCTTCAGCATAGAGACTTGAAATACATCGTGCACTCCTGATAGCTCTAGCGGTAGCTGAAGCTTGTAAGCAACGTCTCCGATCCTTGACCTGTTCTCGAGCGGCCCGATGTATCTCCACGCTAGCTTACCCTTCTCGCCAAACCTAAGGGTACCTCTAGCTGGGGAAACCTTCAAGAATACCTTGTCTCCCTTCTGAAACTCAAGAGGTCTGCGCCGGTTGTCTGCATAGCTCTTCTGTCGGTTGCAGCTTATCTTCAGGTTCTCAACTATCTGTCAAACCTTCTCGCTGGTGTCGCTGACTATGGATGGTCCATGGAAACTCCTGACACCAACTTCTTCCCAACAGACCGGGGTCTTGCATTTCCTTCCGTACAGAGCCTCGAACGGTGCCATCTTGATGCTCGAATGGTAGCTGTTGTTGTAGGCAAACTCTCAAAGAGGTAAGGAATCTTCCCAGTTCTCTTTGTAGTCCAAGACACACGCTCTCAACATGTCCTCTAGTGTCTGGTTGGTACGCTCGGTCTGCCCATCTGTCTGAGGATGATAAGCGGTGCTGAAACTCAACTTGGTACCCAAGGCCTGCTGTAGACTCTCCCAGAAATGGGAAGTAAAACTCGGGTCTCTGTCCGAAACATTCGAGGTTGGAACTCCGTGTAATGAAACAATCCTGTCCACATACAGCTTAGTAAGGACATCGAGCCCTGCCTTCATCGAAACTGGCAAGAAGTGAGCTGACTTAGTCAGTCAATCCACAATCACCCAAATGCCATCATGGCGTTTCCTGGTGGTTGGGAGTCCTGCAATGAAGTCCATGGTAATATGCTCCCACTTCCACTGGGGTATGTTGAGCTGGTGAAGTAGTCCTGGTGGCTTATGGTGTTCGACCTTGATCTGCTGACACGTCAAGCACCTGGAGACATAACGTGCGATTTCTTTCTTCATGTTGTTGCACCAGTAGTAGCTCCTCAGGTTCTGGTACATCTTGGTGCTGCCGTGGTGAATCGAATATCTGCTATGATGTGCATCTGTTAAGATCTCGTCCTTCAGCTCCTGAATATCCGGCACGCACAATCTGTCCTGATAGTAGAGCACTCCCCCAATCAATCTGAACTCTGACCTCTGGTCAATCTACTCGATCACTCTGACAAGCTTTGGATCGTTGCGTTGGTTGTCCTTGACCTTTCCTAGCAACTCTAGTTCCCATGCGGACATGGTAGCAAGCATGACCCTTCCACTGAGCGGCTGAAACTGGACATCTAAGCTACTGAAGACATCGGTCCACACACCCTCTGCTGCTAGAAAACTGATGAGGGCGGTCCTCCTACTCAAAGCATCTGCTACGACATTCGCCTTAACCGGATGGTATTTGATAGGGAAGTCATAATCTTTGATGTACTCCATCCATCTCCTCTGCCAGTTGTTGAGGTCGTTCTGAGTAAACCAGTACTGCAAGCTGCGATGGTCAGAATGCACTTCAAATTTCTCCCTGTAAAGGTAGTGTCGCCATAACTTCAATGCAAAAACAACCGCTGCTAGCTCCAAGTCGTGAGTAGCGTACTTCTTCTTGTGCTCTTTCAACTGGTGTGTTCCATAGGTAATGACTTTCCCTTCCTGCATCAAAACACAACCAAGACCGGTCCCTAAAACGTCGGTGAAGACTACGAATCCACCATTACCGATAGGTAAAGACAAGATTGGTGCTGTCGTCAGTCTCTCCTTCAGCTCTTGGAAGTTGTTCTCGCAAGCATCAGTCCATACAAATGGTGCATCTTTCCGCGTCAGCTTGGTCAACGGGGCTGAAATCGTGGAGAAGCTCTTGACGAATCTGCGATAGTAGCCTGCTAACCCGAGAAAACTCTGAATCTCTGCGGCATTCTTCAATCTCGCCCAATTCATCACTACTTTTATCTTCGCTGGGTCCACTGCTAGTCCGTTCTTGGAGATGATATGTCCGAGGAAAACTACTTGCTCCAACCAAAACTCGCACTTGCTAAGCTTCGCATACAACTGGTTGTCGCGTAACAACTACAGAGACATCCTCAAATGCTGCTCGTGCTCCTCTCTGGACTTGGAGTAGACCAACACATCGTCGATGAACACAACTGTGAAGCTGTCGAGGTACGGAGCGAAGATCTTGTTCATCAGGGACATGAACACTGGTGGTGCATTCGTCAATTTGAACGGCATCACAAGAAACTCGTAGTGGCCATAGCATGAACGAAACGTTGTCTTCTGCACATCTTGCTCTTTGACTCGCAGCTGATGGTATCCCGATCTCAAATCTATCTTCGAAAAGTACTGCGCACCCTAAAGCTGGTCGAAGAGCTCGTCAATCCGAGGAAGAGGATACTTGTTCTTCACTGTTGCCTAGTTCAGTTGTCGATAGTCAATGCACATCCTCATCGATCCATCCTTCTTCTTCACAAAGAGTACTGGTGCACCCCACGGCGACACGCTCGGCCTGATGAAGCCTTTGTTTAGCAACTCCTCCAACTGGGTCTTCAACTCTCGTAGCTCTACCAGAGCCATGCGATAAGGAGCTCTGGAAATCGGTGTTGTGCCTGGTGCAAGCTCAATGGTGAAGTCGACTAACAGGTGGTAATCCCGGGATCTCGTCAGGAAACACATCGGGGAACTCGCAAACAACTGGGATCTCCTCTACTCCTCTGGTCGGCTTATCTTCCGAGATGAACGCGATGTAGCCTTCGCAACCTGATTTCATCAATCTCTCAGCCTTCAGTGCCGAAATCACTCTGGTGCTGGGCCGCTTCCTCTCGCCCACGAACTCGATCGTGTCATCCGATCCGTCGATGGAGAGTCTGACTATCTTCTCAAAGCAATCCATCACTGCTCAGTATCTAGCCAACCAATCCATCCCCAAAATGACGTCGAAGTAATGCATGGGTAGCACGATCAGATCTGCAAGCAAAATGCACTCCCCAATCTGCACTCGGCATCTGGGGTGGTAAGTCTGACACACCATACTCCTACCCATTGGTGTGGACACAACTAACGTACAAGGCATTGCCTCTCCTACCCCACCAAGAACTAAAGCAAATGATGATGACACATACAAATGTGTCGCTCCTAGATCAAGCAACACCCTAGCAAGATGATCACTGATAGAAAGAGTACCTTCCACCATGTTGCATGCGGCCTCTATGTCCTCGTGAGTGAGTGCGAAAGCTCGACCCACAGCCTAGGGCCTCTGCTGCTGGCCATGGTGCCTCTGATGACTTCCTCGATGGTACTGCTGTCCCCGAGGCTGCTGAGGTGCGCGTGCCTGCTACTGTGCACTGTACTGCGGCTGAGGTGCTAGTGCAACCTGATGTACTGGCGGAGCCGCTGGAGCTGGAGCTCCCGGAGGTGCTGGAAACTGAAGCATCGGGGGCTGATGCTCGCGGAGTGGGCAGTGCCTAGATATGTGCCCATGCTCACCACAGTCGAAGCATGCCCTAGGCCTGCGGTACTGCTGATGATGATGATGATACCGCCCCACCTAGCCTGGTGGCCTCTGCCTCTAGAGTGGCTGTCGCTGCGGAATCACGGGTTGCTGCTTGATTGGTGCAATCCGGAGCCGTTTCTGCTGACAAATAGCCCCTAGTCGTTGAAGATGCTCCTCTGCCCAATAAGCTCTCCTCAAGGCCTCCTCATAGGTAGGTAGCTCAATACAAGTCATCGCCAGCTGGATCTCCTCCCTCAATCCATCAACAAACCGCCGAACCCTCTCGGCCTCTGACGTAAGCAGTGCCTCTGTGAAACGGGACAGCTGAGTGAAACGGAGCTCGTAGTGATAGACAGTCATACTGCCCTATTCAAGTGTCTGGAACTCCCTGAGCTTACGCTCTCTGACATGAGTGGGAATAAACTTCCTAAGGAAGTCTGCCTTGAAAGCAGTCCATGCCACCTCATCTCCTATCGCCTGATCCTCCACCAGTCCTCTGCCATGCCACGAAACATGTATGCTGCCAACTGCACTCTATGGCGCCCAGAGCACTCGAAGACCCTGAAGATCTTCTCCATACGGGCAATCCAGTCGTCCGCAACCATGGGGTCATCTGTGCCGGTAAACTCTGGCGGTCCCCTCTTAAGAAACCTCTCAAATATAACGTTTGGGTCCGCCTCCCGAACATGTACGTCCACTGAGGCTGGTGGGACCACCCTCTCGATCACCTCTAGGACCTGCGTCTGGAACTGCGCAAAGTCCTCCGTCTGCTGCTGATGTGCGGTCGTCTGGGCCTCCTGCGCGACAAGGAAGGCTCGTAGAAATCTCTCAAAAGCGATGCTCGTGGCCGGACTCATCGCCGATCGCTAGTGCCTCAGCTGGTGCCTCGCCTCCAGACATCTATCAAGAAAAAGGAAATTGTGTCAGTTCGAGTCCAACACTTAGGACTACGCCGATTCTACCCAATCAATCGTCCTCACATGTATCCCATCACTAAATTCCTCACCACGTCCTAAAGTTTCTAGTGTGTTTTACTTCCTGGAGACCAGCTCAGCTCTAATACCATAAAATTGTAACGTCCCAATTCCGGATACCGAGAAAGTCGTCAGAATATCCGAACTTGGCGCGATACTTGCCGAAAAATCCGAGAACTTCCAAGATCGTAGGTCCGCAGTGAGGTCCAATTTAAAACTTCTGAACAATATAATATCAATGGTTAAATTGCGGAAGCATAAAAAGTGAAACGGAAGCAATAGGTATCATGATATATCAAATAAGAGCAGAACTGTAGTCTAGTTTAAAAGTATTAATTGAAAAAATAAAGTTTAGTTACATTTTGACTGCTACCCAGCTCACGACAAAATCGCTCAAAACCCAAAAAAAGATAAACACTCAAAGCCCGAGTACTGGCGCTCCAATCTCCGGCTCGACATCTGGATCGGCCGGTCCCTAACCGTAATCTCCAGCTACGGGCGCCTCTACGAGCGCAAGCACATCGTCCGCGTACTCGGGGTCGAGGCCTAAGCACCAAAATGGGTTAGATCTAAAGATCTGGCAAGTCACAGTATACAAGTAACATAGGACATATATATCAAAAGGGTAGAGAGAGTTACACAATTTAAAGAATACCAAGATACATGATCTAGGCAGTTGAGCAAGATAAACATATAGAATCAGGACAATATGCAACATCTAATCTAATACAATATAGCACATTCACACGAGCTGGATACTGCGAGATACTATGCCGCGGCCCTCCCATACTAAACACAGTCGCGGAGGGGAATCTCATCAGTGCTGGGGATAATTAACCCCGCAAATCACTCAACAGCCTCACCACACTCATCACTCGGGGAGACGAGATTCGGTATCACACCGTCCGTCTAAAAACATACCTCATCATGATAGCTCTCTGAACACTCATAAATAGCTCCTACCAGGAATGATCAGTCCAAAGGCTGAGCTTAAATCAACCGAGTGAATGTCTATGCCGACTCGATGAAACTCTAAAGGTCTGTGTCTGTCTAGGCTTTGCCTTGCGTGAACAAGGTCCTAACAATGTCTCTAAGAGGTTCCAATATCAAATCAATCCCTGGATTACAATCCAAGTCCAAACCCACTCGTTGGATCCATACAAAGGCCCATCAAACACATGGCCTGGTCTTAGACAGTCCAAACGAGGTAACAAGTCCATAACCAAAGATATCCTGTTCATTCTCGTTCACAATGAGTTATATGTCTAATACATTTCACCTCTCCATTCTAAGGGTACTCATCCATACTTAGGCCATAAAAGGGCCCGTCTAGCCACAGACACGAGTCATTGTTCTCCCAATCACACATCGGGTCACCTCTAAGATATCCTAGGTTCAGGCCATCCATTTCCATTTTATTAACAGTTATCAGCTACAGTAAGGATATAAGAGTGACAGTAGTAAGAAAGGTGAAGTATGAACTTCAAATATGAGAATCAATAGGGAAAATAACAATAGTCCAACCTAGGTAATGGACCACATTCAGGTCCAGGCCCATCTCAGGTAATTTGATCTCTAAATGGAATCTCAGATGCCAAAGGATACTGTGTTTGGTGCTCCTGAAGTTACGGGCATCATTGACAACGTTTAAAGATCGAATCATCGTAGATTATACGACCAAAACCCTACTTGGTGGTCCCCACGAGTCAAGGTTGAGCCTCACCATTGACTCGGGCTTGGCACATCAATAGAAGTCCATTTGGATGGTCAATGGGCCCCACAAACGATCACAACTTCAGAATACTGAAAACTGGGAAAATCACTATACACAGTGTCCTCGGTCGGCCTGGCACAGGGCTCGATCGACCGGGTACACTGGATGTTGACCGCCAGGTCGACCCTGGTGGAGTGTGCTCGGTCGACCTCCTGGCCTAGTCGGTCGGCCGAGTGCATTGGGAAAAATTGGGTCAAGTCCCTGGGAGACATGGTCTGATCTCAGGGGCTTCACGTTTGCTCGGTCGACCTCCTGGCCTAAGCGGTTGACCGGGCATACTGAGATCCTGGAGATTGATGTCCCAACTCTCAGGCATTTCTACTGCAGGTCATGTGTGATCGGTCGACCCGGAGCAAGGTTTGCTCGACCGCGTACTCAGGATTTCTGGATCTGAGGGAAATCCAACTCCGAGTCATTTTTCTGCAGAACCTATGTGCTCGGTCGGCCTGGAGCATGGCTCAGTCGACCGCGCACACTGAATTGTTAGTTTGCAGGAAAAATAACTAAGACTTGTTTTTTCTCAGGTTTTAGTGTGCTCGGTCGACCCGAGCAGGGCTCGGTCGACCGAGTACACGCAGCCTACAGAAAAACCCAGATTTCAGGGTTTTCTTCCTTTCAACCCATTTTTCCATTAAAACTCCTTCAATCTCGCCCAAACATCACCAAATCAATAGAAAACATAAAAACACTTCAATATACTACCATCCAACACCCAAATGGGCCATTGATCTTCCAAATGGGTAATCCCATCCATCAATGCCACAAATCCATCAATACTAAGCTCATGGGTAGATCTAGCACAAGTACATTAACTGAATTGAAAATGCAGAATCAAGGAAATAGAAACATATATTCTATGTTAAATATGTATATTGCACTTGCCTTGTTTGAAATGGAAGGTTGTAGAGAGAGAAAGAAAGAACCAAGCCAATGCAAGTAGAAATCCCAGCTCCTAGGGTCTTCTCACTCACAAAACCAACTCAGAACTCAGGTCTAGAAGAGAGAAAGGAGAGGGGAAGTGAAGAAGATGAATAGTAGCTAAGGTATAGTATGGGGAAATGTGTAGTATTTATAAGTTAGGGGTTTGACTGGGGACTGAAATACCTTTCTAGTTTGTATAGGATTAGGGTTAGGGTAAAGAGCATTTGGGTCTTTAGGGGTAGGTTCTAGAAGAGTCTTTCATGGATACCCCCCTATGGAAAATACTAATATCTAGCTAGCGCCCTATCTCACTAGCTAACCCTAGAAATTGCAAAAGACCCCTATTAACTCTATTATTAACACAACTAGACTAGCTAACTAAAACTTAGGAAAGTATATAACTACCCTTACTAACCCCTTAATTAGTATAATTAGCTAATATATACTATTAAATAGTATTCAAATTAAATTGAGGGCCCACAAAGGGTGGGGCCTCACAAGAAATCCCCTATCTTAGCTGCTCCAATCTACACCAAAGATCCCCATGAAAAACACTCAAAAACATCATATTTTGAAAAGAGAAGGAGCTCTCCAAGAATTCCTTTGCATGCATGATAGAAAGGCTCTAAAGGTTCTATTAAACCAGAAATTCGAAAAGGAAGCCATTGCTGACCTTTGTGGAGCTTTAAACAAAGAGAAGAGCTTGGAGAAGATGATGAACCCAGCTGAAAATCCTGAAAAATAGTATCATTCGGAAGCTAAGAGGAAGGGGAAGAGATTGGTAAAATTTTCTCTCCAAATGGCTTTCAAGAAGGGTGCATGCAAGAGGAGAGAAGGTGGCTGGAAATGGAGGAGGAAGCAAACTCTCTCTTCAGCTGAGTTGCAGGAAAATGAATAGAAGAAGAACCCATGCACTTGAGGAAGTAGGCCCCAATGGCCCTCAAATCTTCACATAGCTGGATCTATCATTTATGGGTCCCGAATGAGATCGACGAAGAAGAAAAAGTTGGTCGTCGAAATATCTAGTTTTCAAAAAGTATATTTCCCACATGATTTTCAAATTTCAAAATTTAAGCACAGATTTGGATGTGAAAAGACTATTTTGTCCTTTTTCTCGAAAAACGTGATTCCTGGGTTTCAAATGCAAACGGATAAAACACGAAAGTTGTTAAGATCAATGAAACAAATCGAGAGGAGTAAAAATCAGAGTTTTTTTGAAATAAAAGAATAAATTCCCACGCGGACATAAATCACACGGGCCACCACTGGCTAGGTCAAAACAAACCCGCGCCTCTCAAAATTCTCCAAAGCTATGAAAAATCTAGCCAAACTCACAAACGAAGCCAAACCACCTCTAATCTCACTCAAAAAGTTAATCCACAACTAAGACAACACTAAACACGAGAATTAGGGGTCGGGGTCTTACAAGCAGTCAGTTCGATATGAAGGACTTAGGAGAAGCTAGTCACATTCTAGGGATCAATCTCTTGCGAGATCGGAAACTAAGAATGTTGGGCTTATCTCAAGCGGTTTATATTGATATGATTCTTGCCCGTTTTAGCATGCTAGATTCCAAGAAAGGATTTCTTCCTTTCAGGCATGGAATCACTTTATCCAAGGATCAGTGTCCTAAGACACCTGATGAGATACAAAAAAATGAAGAAAGTACCTTATGCTTCGGCAGTAGGAAGCCTCATGTATGCAATGCTATGTACTGGACCTGATATTTGTTTTGATGTTGGCATGGTTAGCAGATACCAGTCTAATCCAGGGAGAGAACATTGGATTGCGGTAAAGCATATACTTAAGTAACTAAAGAGGACTAGAAATTATATGTTGATTTACCAGGCCGAGATTTGATACCCATTGGGTACACAGAACTCGGACTTCTAGTTAGATAATGATGCCAGAAAGTCGGCCTCAAGATCTGTATTTACCTTGGGAGGTGGAGCTATCAGTTGGAGGAGTGTCAAGCAGCCATGTACTGCTGACTCTACTATGGAGGCCGAATATGCGGCAGCTTCTGATGCGGCCAAGGAGACAGTTTTGGTCAGAAACTTCGTGATGGATCTAGAAGTGGTGCATTTGGTAAAATCACCTATAACACTTTATTGTGATAATACCGGTGCGGTTGCTAATGCAAAGGAACCCAGGATGCATAAGAAAGGTAAGCACATCCAGCGTAAATATCATCTCATACAAGAAATTGTAAAGAGGGGTGACATAATCGTCACTAGGATTGCATCAGCAAACAACCTGCAGATCCTTTTACAAAGAGCTTACTAGCAAAGAGTTTTGATGGTCATGTGGAAGGCCTGGGGCTAAAATACATGTCAGCATGGCTTTGAGTCTAAGTGGGAGACTGTTGGAAATTTATACTAAAAACATACTTTATGTATTTTTCTATGACTGATTCATTTTTAGTATATTTTGTTTTCTCATCTAACTGAGATTTTATATGGGCAAATGATTGCTTTATTAATTATTATGCATGTGAGTGTCCTTTATCTATAAAGTAGACAAGTTGGTGTGTAGAGTTTTACTTATACACGGAAGACTCATTTGTCAGTTCTTATGGAATATAAGTTGTTGTTCACAATCTAGATGGATCTGGACACACCATCGGTACGATTGTAGCATGATGTTTCAGCAGGCTTGTCTTGGCTGCATGAAACGGTATAGTTTCGACTCATTATGCTAGTACACTTTGTGTGTATTGAACAAGACCGTGTTTTTGGGTTTATTATCTTTATACTGACTATATAAGATGATGAACACCCAAATGGTTATTATGAGTGCTTGTACTCTTAATCCCAACATAAATAATAGACACATACATTTAGTGTTTGGCATTTTGATTTACGAAGAAGTGAGATCTTTTATGGGTCAATAATCTCAGTGAATTGGATGACTACACTACGTGTATGGTGGATATTAGTTTATTGACGGAATCCACGTCCCATAATAGGGATTGATGATGTCCCCTTGATGAAGCTTTTAAGTTTTGATTATGTCAAACCCTGCAGTTGGACTTTGTGTCCGACATATCAAATAAGTTAAGTGTAAGGTCTCAAGGAATTATAAAGATCTCAATTAAATATGGATGTCAGTAATTATTTAATCGATGGATATCTGAAATCTTAACGTGGGGAGATTAATAAGCATTTAATAACAAGAAGCTCGAAATATTATTTTGAGAATAAGGACAGGAGTGCAATTACAATTCTTTAGTGGATTGAATTGTAATTTATGGAACTAGGATTCTAATTTGGGTCGAATTAGGGTTTTCTAGTTCTATAAGGAGCCTATCTTTATTTCCTTTTTAAGGTCCCTATTGTAGCCTATAAATATGTGTTATTGCTCCCTAGGTTAACACACAAGTATAAGAAGAGAGAAATCTCGTTTTTAGAGAGCAGAAGAGAATTCGCAAAAGAGGCCCACTCCCTAGTGCGAGTTCTAGCATATAAGAATACAATAGAAGATCTTGGGATTTCGGGCCGCTGCAAGTTTGAGATCAAATCAGAGAGATCTCGCAGGTATGATTTAATCATATTCGTTCAAAGAAATTTCCGCAACGATTTGTATGCAATATCTAGAAATCCTGGTTTCTACTCGTTTCTAATAGAAACTACTATGAGAATTGAAGACCATGAGATACCACAAAGTGATTATTTCCGTTAACTTGGCTCTATAATGAGTAAGGATCAAGAGATTGATGAAGATGTCGAACATAGGATAAAAGCGGGATGGTTGAAGTGGAGACTTGCTTCTGGAGTGCTTTGTGACCGACGAATGCAAACAAGATTAAAGGAAAAAATTTACAGGACAACAATTAGACCAACTATGACCTTTGGAGCAGAATGTTGGCCAATCAAGAAGCAATATATGCACAAAATCTATGTATTAGAGATGAGAATGTTGAGCTGGATGTGTGGTAAAATTAGGAAGGATAAAATTAGAAATGAGTGATTTCGAGAGCATTTAGGGGCAGCAACAATAGGAGATAAAATTAGAGAAACCCGTTTGCAATGATTTGGGCATGTCCAACGTAGGCAAGCAACAACACTAGTATGAAGGTTGATAGCCCACCAAGGGAAGAGGTAGGCGAAAGAAGACGTGGATGGAGGTAGTAAAAATAGAAATGAAGAAGTGTAACTTATCTGAGGATTGACTCTAGATTGGAATGAAGAAATATAATTCGTGTAGCCGACCCCAACATAGTTGGGACAAGGCTTTGATGATGGTGGTGAAGATGATGATATCTTGTTCACTTTGTTATAAATATGGGATGTTTCCATTATTGTAAGATTGATGAT
The DNA here is from genome assembly GCA_038049695.1 of Cinnamomum chago. Lineage (NCBI taxonomy): Eukaryota > Viridiplantae > Streptophyta > Magnoliopsida > Laurales > Lauraceae > Cinnamomum > Cinnamomum chago. The sequence goes on from CP142458.1 coordinate 44,739,143, forward strand.
ATCTCTTTAGTTAGATCAGTTAATTACTCTTGGACCTAAGCATAAAAGATTAATTGGTCATCTGAACAATGTATATGCCTGCTTAATTATCTAGATATTTGTCATTGGCAGATGACTATTGCTATTACTGTAATTTAAAAATGTTTTTATGCCTCATAAGTCTTTATCTGCTAATTACAATTGTTATTTGTTCACTGAGCACTCAACTTGTCTCAGAACTAGCTGAGCTAATGGAGGCTTGGAGGGGATCTCCTTTGGTCGGGTAGGGGCTGATCTTGTGGAAGATCATTCATTTTTCTATACATTGTTCTATATGGAAGGAGAGGAATGAGAGAATTTTTAGCAAGAAAGAATCATCTTGGGAGGATATTCTATTTACAATTTTCGGAAGATATTCTACCTACAACATCTATGAGAATTTCTTATCGGGCCTGTTCTAGAAAAGAATTTTCATATGTCAACATAGATAATACTTTGTATAATTGGGGAGCTTGTTTGTCGATGGGACGTAACATGTAAGGACCCATCCCCATATATCATTTTTAAATAATTTTAAATAATAATGAATGAGTAGAATTTGACCACTTTGAATTAGGGCACAATCAAGCTCTAATTAGGGGAAATCGAACCACATTTGACAATTAGGGCACAATTAGGGCATAAGTATGGTTAGGGCACGATTTTGGATCAATTAGGACCTATTTGTAATTTTGAGAAAATATGAGCGGTTTTTGTGATTTTGGAAATATGTCAATATTGGGCTCATTTGACAGGGAATTATTAATTGTGAAGCTTTTATTAAGCATGTGGGCCCTTTTAGTGTCAAATAAGCAATAGGAAGTCCTTGGATGAATTCCATGTGTTTACGAAAGAGGTGGGGCCATAATGGAAAGTATAATTCCAGACAATGGAAAGCCTGCACAGTCGACCCTTTTGTTGGCTGTTAGTAATATTACAATAGGAAAGTGAGGCATAATCCTGTTCTATTAATATTATAAGTAGAAGAGAAGTCCTTAAACATTAGAGTTTCTATAGTTATATTCAAATTAGAAATTGGGTGCTAATGTCATAGTGGTGATAGGAACCTCGTACGGTGTTAGGAAAGAGTAGTAAGCATAGGGAGCAATACCACACGACCCTTTAGTGGCTTCTCTTGCATAGCATAGGTTAGTAAGAGGAAAGTCTAAGTTAAACTAAATGTAGTTTTATGCATTTTACGCGTAGAAGAAGTTCTTATTGTTTAAATAGTACCCAACACACAAACCTGTATAAATATTAGAACCCAGGTACGTTCCAGCACTAATACATCATTGAACATCGCCTTAGAGGGTGTTTCGAAACAAGATATTTTAAAAGATTTGGCTATATTATCTACTGGTTTATAATGTAATCTATTCACCTAAAAAGGTGTTTGGAATACTTAGAGAGCATTTTTACAATATCTTGCTTTCTTTCAAAACCCTTTATATTAGATTATTCAAGGATATGCGATGCAGGCCAGACAATCAGCCAACCCAATGGGTCCAGTCCATAGGCCCAAGGGGACATCCATTTAGTTAGGAAATATTATTTAGTAGTTTGGTTTGTTTATGATTAATATTAGTTAGTTTCCTTTTATTTTAGATATGATTGATATATTAGAAAATATAGTTGCTTAGGGATCAAGCCAACTCCTTTATAGAAGAATGTTAGGCCTCATTGTAATAGACATGCTTAATTTCCAATTAATCAATAGATTTTTGAATTGCTCACATGAGTTGCTTCCGTTTGTGCCCTAGTGGCTGCGTCAATATGCTGTATAAAATAATCTTCTGTTAAAAGAAGTTTCCTACATACAAATGGATAATTTTAATAAAAACCACTGGAGAGTTCATACGCAACCATTAATTATAGTGGCCCACTATAAGTTTTAACATCAATGATTCTTATAGGCCTGCAACTCTGACTCTCAATATTAGATTGGCTCTATAGTGCATGCAAATTTAATGCAAGGTCCTATAGGTATATCACGATTACATAGCCCTTTGTTAATTACCAATATCAGGTGGGTCCTACAAATGTCACGCTAGAGGGCTTTCATTGTGATTACCAACATCAGGTGGGTCCCATACTAATTACCAAGATTGAATTGTGTGATTACAATTATCATTTTGTCATCATTAAATGGGTCTTACTATTTGATAGCTTCCCTGTTGTTAATATGACTACCGATATCAAATGGGCCCACATGATTTCTCATAGATGGATTCATCAATGATGCCTGACATTAGATAAGATTTTACCAAAAAAAAACTAGTTATAAGGCCATCCGTGATAGTCACCATTAGATTACACTATTATAAACAAGGTTTGGTGGACCCACTTTAATTAAACAACATTGCTTGGATCTTATGCTTTTGACAATTAATCTTGTGGTTTTTTTAACAGTAGATGGGTCCTATCATGATTGCTAATTAGTAGGTCTTGCATTTGGTCAATTGATCTCTTGTTTGGTGTATCATCTTGTGAGTTTTTTTTTTTTTTTTTTTTTTTCAAAACACCGTAAGTGAATTTTTTATTTCGTGTATCATCTCTTGTTTGGTCTAAATCTTCTCTCCATCTCTTGTTTGGTGTATCATCTTGTGAGTCTTTTTTTTTTTTTTTTTATAAATTTCTCAAAGGTATATCGAAATTTGTGGAAATTACATAACACCATAAGTGACACAATATAATAATGACACTACTTTGTTCTATGATAATGAGATCATACAATATTTAAATTTGTTGATATTATATTATGCATTTATTCAAGCAACCCCTTAGATATTAAGAAGTGAGGTAGCACGAGAAACCAGCCACAGAGAAGCTTTCCACAGAATATCTCTCTCTCTCTCTCTCTCTCTCTCTCTCTCTCGGCATTCTCTCTCACTAGGTTCTCTCTAAGTTTCTGTCACTAGAAGGTAGTTTCTATCCAGTTCCCCTCACAACGCACGACCAAGTCCTCACTCCTAAATTAGGGTTTTTCAAATTGAAACCCTAGAAAGCTTTGACTTTTGGGAAAAGGGTAAGGAATCTAAGAATGGACTTAGGGCTTCACATGTAGAGTTCATTGTTCATCAAATTCGACAAAAAAGGCAAGTGAACAAACTCGAATTTCTATTTACTAGATGATGTTATTGTCTTATTTAGATTATTCAATTATTAGAAAGCATAAATTAAGCCGTGATGTTATTACACTAGTTTGTATGTAAAATTGGTCTTAATGGTTTCTCTTGTAGAGTTCATTGTTCATCAAATTCGACAAAAAAGGCAAGTAAACAAACTCGAATTCTATTTACTAGATGGTGTTATTGTCTTATTTAGATTATTCAATTATTAGAAACCCTAAATTAAGCCATGGATGTTATTACCCTAGTTTGTATGTAAAATTGGTCTTAAAAAAAAAAAAAAAACTAGAATTCAATTGGTATGGACTTAGTGTGAAGTAAAAGTGGTTTACTGTTTTTTCCACTAAGGCCGTGATCCTTCATGGGTTAAACCATATTGGCCGAATGTAATTTGGACGGAATTGTTAATAACCAAAAACACCAAAAGCCCGAGCTGTTAGTGAAAGGAATAATGTATATCAAAGGGTCCTCGGGGATTCAAACTCTTTATATTCCCCCTCATGTGCGGGGATCCACATGTGGACATAAAAACGCCAAATGACCAACGAGGAAAGAAACACGTCCCCACGGATTCAAACACATGACCCCCCAGCTCTCATACCATGCATAGAAAGTTTGACAAATTCCATAGATATGATACAATAATTACAGCTATTCTTCTAGAACTTGAGCCTTGGACTAGGTTTGTGACTTGTTGGGCAGGGCCACTTTTTTTTCACTATCTATCTCGTTACACTCCCCCTCAAACTGAGGAGGTGTTGACCGACGCATCAATTTGCTTGTCAGATCATCATGACAATGCTTGCCATCACCTTGGTAAAAATGCCAGCCAACTAATCATATGAGCAACATGGGATGAGTGAATGGCACTAGAGAGTACATGCTAACCAATGAAGTGACAGTCGACTTCAATGTTTGGTGCGCTCATGGAAGACATGATTAGTTGCTATATGAATAGCATGGGTGTTGTCATCAAAGAGATAGGTAGGAGCTCGAAGGAAAACACCTAGTTCACGAAGAATCCACCAAAGCCAAATAATTTCACTACTAGCAGATGACATGGATTTGTATTCAACTTTTGCCAATAATTTGGAAACTGATGGTTGCTTCTTACATTTCCATGAGATGAGGGAAGTTCCTAACATTCACCACCCAGTTGTCGATCTTCTAGCATCTAGACATCCTGCCCAATCAGCATTAGCATATGCATTAAGAGAAAGTGGAGATTGTGAAGAGTTGAATAGTCCATGGTTGAGGATACCACGAAGATGTCGAAAGATGCGTTGAATCGCTGCAAGATGGATGGTGGGAGGATTACTCACAAACTGACTGACAATCTGAATTGCATGAGAGATATCAGATCGGGTCATAGTGAGGTATAACAAATTGCCAACTACACGACGATATGAGGATGAATTAGACAGAGGGCTTCCATCATTTTGTTGAAGTTTCACATTAAGCTGAAGAGGTGTATCAGCAGTTTTGCATGTTGATAAATGAGTAGATCTTCTGCATATTTTCGTTGATATAAATAAATTCCCATATCTGATAGAGAAACTTCAAGGCCCAGAAAAAATGTGAGAGGTCCTAGATCTTTCATCTTGAAGGTACTTGTTAGATAGCACTTGAGTTCCTTAATATCTATTTTATCATTGCCATTGATGATCATATCATCTACATATTGTCACGTTCCCCAAAATAAGAATTGGGAAAAACGTGAAAAATTAAATTAAATTCAAATTTCCTGTGTTTAATACAACACAAGCTTCCAAAAGTGGACCCAAAAAATTTTCAACCTGTGGTGAGTCAAAATAGATTTCATTAAATGCAGTGGAAGCTTATTCAATTGGTATTCAATGATCATAAATAAGATCCAACAGGAAAATCAAATAAACATTAATTGTTAAAGTTGCAGAATGAATAAAACAATTACTAAAGAAAGGTTTATCATTAAAGAAAGTTCATCTAAAGAATTGCTAAGATGACGTTCACTCTCATGCATGCTCAGACGGCTCCGAAACCGTCTCCGGCATCGCACTCGGGTTCATCAGTTGGCTCAAACGTTTGAAACGCTTGATCCTCCTCCGTCTCCTGGGTAAAGTAGGGCTCGGTACCTATGCACCAAATATTACAAAGTAAATAGCAAGTACATAATCATAATTCAAAATTTAATACAACAACGAGAAGAATATAGACGAGAGTGATCATATAGAAGTAATGACAGTAATAATGACAAGAAAGAACGTATAGCATAATCCAAATAAAACAAAATGAGCAATATGATTCACACGAAGACAAGTGTCCCCGTTTTGGGTGGTCAGCCCTAAATAAATCGGGAGAGCCCGTCCATAACTTCGGTGGTCATAAACCGATCGAATTAAAAACAAATCAGGATAACCTGTTCACATTCAAAGCGGATTATAAGTGATCCGGTCACATCGGTGATCAACCGTTCATATATCGAGCTGCAGTCGTCCATAAATGACCCACATAAACATAAACATATAAGCATAATAAACCTGAATAATAAAGCTACGACACAAGAGTCCTAAGTCAAAGTAAAGTGCTGGCCATTCCACATTCCATATTATAATCAAATCGTCATACAAAATTTGCCAAGCCACTTTATAGTCCATAACACAATGGGGTATGCATCTAAAGGAATACATATCCTAAACCAACATATATATGCATGCGAAGGTTAAGACATAGATACGAATCAATCCTAAGGTCAAACATAAGGCCTCGTACCCCACAACCATAGAAATCTCTAATAAATATAAGATCAACGCATCCCTTTTCCATCAATGGTGCATAGACCCACTTAAGGGTTTTCCAATAGAGATGGGTTGAACTCAAATCCATTCGGATTTCCCCGAGGTCATATAGTACTAAACTCCATGTTAGTAAGATATCGTTTGCCCGTACGGTATTTACTTAGTCTATTGATTCAATTAATAGAAATATAATTTTAACACATCAAAGATAGTAAAAGGTTATAATTTAAGTTTATAAAATAACCGGAGTTATTTTCTTAATTGTCATAAATTAAAAGGCACAGTAAATGATTAACCAAATGCAATGTCAAATGGGATGACATCACCCGTCATCACCACTCTCTCTCTCCTATTATCCCATACTACATCAGGTCTAATATCTCATGGAATGACATCATACTTATCACCAGATGTCATTCTCTCTTTCCCAGAAAGTACCTTGGGTAAACACATACCCACACTTTCCATGCACCCTCGGATCACCAAACTTCATCCCTTCACCTGCACGTTCTGTAACAGAACGCCTTCAGTAAACCGAGCCTCTCGCCTGCGACTTTAAGTTGATAAATCGTGGGTCCCGATGATCAAATACCCAGATCATCATCCCACACGTCGCCCAGCCCTATATGACAAAAGGGTTGGGCCAGATCTATGATCAAACCACCCAGTGGGTCCCATCACGTTTGATGCCCAAATTGATTTTTCCCCTTAAACACATCCTCTACTGATCAGGCTACCGGATGATGGCCCAATCGGGGTCCGCTGCCTACACGTCCAGCATCCTTTAGATCGCCTGAGGCTCCACTACCGGATCTATGGTCCTGATCAAACATCAGTGGGGTCCACTTGGTCCTACAGCCAATACACAGAAACATGGCCTCCTGGATGTGCGTCCTTGAACCTGTGACAGGTCCTGTCTTGTTGGGTTTCAATGGGTAGTCCATCCACCTTGCTGAACAAATCTTCACAATCATATGCGTTTAAAAAGGGTTTGAAAACCAATGGGATGAGTAATGGCTGAAAGTAAAACCGATGGAATCACCCTCAAATCTCCGGTCTCATAATATAATAATATAATCAAATGAAAAAGGGCATAAAAAGGATTTCTATATGCATCAAACTGGAATCAACGACAAACATATATATTAAATTCACAATTTATGTTTTAGGTACTTGCCTTTTACTGGAGTTTGAGGAAAATGCACAGATCCTCACCAACACCCAATCCGAGATTACCACAGCACTCAATCACAATCCTAACACCAATCTGATATAAGAGATGAGAAAGAAATACCCAGGTGATCAGATCTATGATATTCCTACAAAAAACCTAGCATTGGAAAGAAAAAGAGGATAACCCAAGAATACAGATCTACTCCTAATGATTTGAGGAGAATGGTACCTGAGATAAAAAAAACCTGACAAGAATGTTGGTATCCTCTGATCTTGATTCCGATCGCTGGATCATAAAGCTGGAATGGCTTGGAAAGTTGAAAGAGGAAGAAGACGAAGTTACGGGAGGAGTTGCAGAGAGATAAGTGGGGAGGGATAAATCGTGCGATTAGTTAAAATAGGGTTTAGGTTAAAAGGGAATATCCTCTCATTGGGTCAAAACTACGGGTCGGGTCAGGTCATCTACCCATTAACCCAACTTACCGATCCAAGAATCCTATCTAACGTGTGACCCACTTAATCCTACCCACTTAAATAACTAAAATACATTAAATTGATATAATACTAATATTTTAATAATAAATATAATTAATGGTGGGACCGGATCTTACACATATATAAGTAAAATAGTGCAACCCCATGGAGTCCTCTTGAGGAATAGAGAGTTATCATCAGGGCTTTGATAAAATTGAGCCTTGAGTATGGCACCTCAGAATTTATCAAATCGACCCCTGGGAGCTTCTTTCAGCCCATAAAGTGCCTTTTTCAGGCGACAAACATGCTGAGAACATTTGTAAGCAGGCGGAGGACACATGTAGACGGTTTCAAGAAGATCACCACACAGGAAGGCATTATTTATGTCCATTTGCCACAAAGGCCAATTTCATACAACTGCCACTACTGCCAGGGTTCGGACAATTGTCATCTTGGCAACAGGTGCAAATGTTTCTTCATAACCTATCCCATACTCATACTTGTATCCTTGAGCCACAAGATGAGCTTTATATATATCTAGACTTCCATTAGATTCAACTTCGATTGAGTAGATCCATTTGTTAATAATAACTGACGCATTATAAGGGCAAGGAATGAGATCCAATGTCCGATTAGCTTCAAGAGCAATTAATTCCTCTATCATAGCCTTATGCCAACGAGGTTCCTTAATAGCCTGGGAATAAGAAGATAGAATCGAAATCGAATCTAATGTGGTAAAGAAAGCAGAAAAGCCATATTTTTCAGGAGGTTTTGAGGCTGTAGTAGATCGTCTCAAGGTTTGAGAGTTGGATGAAACAACGCCTAAGGGCTGAGGCAATAGAATTCAGCACTGGTTTATCATCGGGAGCAGTAGTAAGAGTAGAAGAAGCCTTTGGTCGTCGAGCATATACTTGCGTAACTGGTGGAGAAGATGATGGAAATAAGGGAAGATAGGTTACCTAAGTAGGTTCTGATTGCTAATGTAGTGTGAAAAAAAGGCATATGTTTAACGAAAACCACATTACGAGAGATACGCATGCGATGTGTGAGAGGATCATAACAAAGAAAACCTTTGCGTCTATCACTATTGTCAAGAAAAATGCATTTTGCTGCCTAAGGTGAAAGTTGGGTTCTTTCATTAGAGGGAAGATGAACGAAGCAAAGGCATCCAAAAACACGGAAGTTGTTATATGAAGGACGGTGATCAAACATACATTGATATGGTGTGCTATTATTTAAGACTGGACTTGGCAAACGATTTATGAGGTAAACAACAGTTTGGTATTATTTCTTCACACCAAAACCTTGGAGGAACCAATGACTCAACTAAAAGTGCTAGAATAGTTTCAATGACATGTCCATTCTTGCGTTCGGCAACTTCATTTTGTTGAGGAGTATGAGGATAAGATTTTTTTATGAACAATGCCTTCGTCGGATAGGAAGGAAGAGAAATCTTTTTACAAATACTCCCCCTGAATCTAATCTGAGGAATTTTACTGAGTTCAGACCATGTTGTAAAATGATTAAAAGACAGAGAAAACTCATTTTTTAAACCTCAAGAAATAAATCCAAGTGTATCTACAATGATCATCAATAAAAGTGACATAATACTTGTATTCCATTCTACTCAATTGAGGAGCAATGCCCCAAACGTCTTAAGGCAAACAACCAATATCCAATATCCAATAAAAACAATCTTCCACGCTTGGTCTCCGTCTTGATCACCTTCCCAGTTTGTTGGTCCTATATCAAACAACCAAAAGAAGAAAAATGCATAGAATGGATAAGGACCAATCCAATAAGATCCATCAGAAGCAGGCCCGACCCAAACTTAGCCCATGAACAAAAATATCCCACGTGGGATCTAGTTAGATTGGGTCAACATTGTATATTATTTTCTTCCTTTCTTGGCTAGATTGTATTCTCCTTTTTTAGCTAGATGATTTCATTAGATCGGTAATGGCCTCAATTAGGCCCTGACTGTAGCCATTCATTCCATTCATTATGGCAAGTGTATACATATAGTAGTTGTCTTTCTCAATAAGAGTGAACAACGAGTGGAGAATTCTCTCTTTTCATATGATCTATCTCTCCTTCCTCTAATCACATTTACATGGTATCAGAGCTACAATAGATCTCAAGATTAATCAATACGGATTCAGATCTGTATTTCTGACGTTTTTTTTTCGTCATCTGGGACAAAGGAGAACCTGCTGATCAGCCCTGTGCAACGGTGGCCCACCTGCGATGATCAAGATACCCTAAGCTATCCTACCTGTGATGGTCGACTACTTATTCCAAGAATTCTAGTGATTTTTACTGTGTAACGGAAGAACATTGTAAAACGAGCATGGCTAAGAACACATTGTAAAAAAAGAGGAAGAACATTCATGAGCTTTACCCATGCTGAATGTAGAAATGAACATAATGAACTGCCTCAAAAACAAGATTCAATCCTGCTCCCTATGTATTTACAAGGCAATGTTTTCCTCAACTTAGAAAGAGAGTCTGATTGTGGAGAGCTTCAAGCACTTGCTTATATCACATAAATATTAGCATCAACAATCAATGTCTTTAGCACTGGTCATTACCTCAAATTGATCAGAAACCAGCTTATCCATACTCTTGGCCATCAAGGCTTCCTAGTCCTCCAATCAACAGGCTTGATAGGAAGTTTGACATCGAACAAGGGATGTTGTGGCCTCAAAGGCTTGTTTGGATTAAATCTGGGTGAAAAACTTGGGCCTGATTGAGCAAACCCAGCAATAGGTCTTGTTTTTTGTGGCATCACTGCAGCAATTCCCGTGTGTTGGCCCACCAATCCGAAATTGAGACGAGGAGGAAACCCCTGTGATAATGAAGGATGCAGAGACATTGAGTTGGGGGGTAGTGGGGGCACTGGTGGTACACTTTCTGAGGCTGGTTTAGGAACATTGGAGAGGTTTGACAGTCCAATTGTTTCCATTGCTAGTGGTTGGATCCTCTGTTCCAGATCTGGGGGGCACCACTCGGGCATGTCATCATCGTCAGCCCAAACATTCTTGTGTGGAATACGTGAATCAGTTCCTTGGATAGCAGCTACTTCGTTTTCCGGTTTGACAGTAGTTGGGTTGCCCGATCCAAGGGGGGCAGGCATTTCCCTAGCAATGGACAACCCTGACACTTGAGAATTGCATTCTGCCTGTTTCCTTGGGAGGGGTATTCCATGATGAGCATCTGTCGGTAGCCCTCCTAAAGTTGTTGCATGTGATGTCTGTCGACTGGAGATAGCTTCCATTGACCTTAAAATTGTAAGTGCTTGAGGAGTTGCCCCACCTATATTTCGGATTCCTTCAACTCCAAACTGCATGTTTGGTTCAGGAGCATCCGAGAAAAGACGCTTATTACTGGGTAAGGGAAGCTTGCTTACTGGACCTTGAGAAAGTCCACATGCAGTACTGAAGTCGAATTCTGGAAGATCATCATCCTCAGGGCTGGCAGATCTCTGCTGATGTGGTTCTGAAAGTTCCATATGAGGATCAATCTTCTTTGGTTCAGCAACATTTATGCTGGGAATTTCAGACTTCAGTGAAGACCTCAAGGGTTGCAGCAACGATTTTGAATAAGGCTTCGATGCAGTTGGCAGTGCAACTGAAGCGAATGGAGCGTTATCTGGGGTCGTCATTAACTTGGGGCTAACATCAATCACATGAAAGTCATCCACTTTGTCTGGATTGTTACCAGCCTGGGAATCTGTGATTTGAGTACTCATACTTTCACCAACACTTGGAGATCTCATGTCTGATACAAGTGGGGTGGAATTTCCAGCTGATTGTGTCTTTAATGGCACAGCACCATTTTCCTCCGGTTCCGTTGCATTTGGAAGTGGGGAACTGATTTCCACAGGCCGTGAAATGGTAGAATCAGAAGCTGAATCCATTTGCTGCTCTGACATGAGGAACTTCATTTTTTCTGAACTTTTTGAAACAGAATTTGATGAAGTTCGATTTTTCCGCCACACAACACAACCAATTAAAGAGTCCTTATTGTCTTCAACTGCTGCCATACCCTTGAAAAACCCATACTTCGCTAGAATTGTGATTATGGTGTCGCTACGAGGGCAGATGTAAATATCAATACCTGGCGCAGGCTGTGCAAACCCTACCTTATCCCCTTCACTGTAGCCTTTCGCAACCTGTAAAGGACAATGAAAATGGAATAATAGATCACTTTTTAACACTCCAATATAAGAACCATAGCACTGTACTGTTTTTTCTTTATGAACTACTCCCAGCCTCACCTCTTTCATGGCTGTGAGTCCTTTTTTGGAAGATCCAACTTTCCAACAAAGTGAGACTACCTGTAAAAGACATGGGTAAGGTACATGATGCTTCTAGTATGGTGAAACATGAAATTATAAGAAATCCAATATGTGAGATTAAAAGGCAAAGGGATTATTGTTAATTTGAATCACATGATTCAAGCAATTCCGCTAAGCGTTAATCACTATAACCAATAAGTTAATATTATTAATCTTTACCTTTTCTTTCTTTCTTTTAGCACTTGTATTTTTAAAAGGTTACTTAGTAGTTAACAAAACCTCCTAAGAATTTTTTGCGACTTTGATAAGGTTTTAAAGATGAATAAAGAACATGCATTTAACTAAAGCATTCGACTGTACGTATGGTGCTTGTCTATATCTTCTTCTTCTTTTTATCTATTTTGGTTTTTTTTTCTTTACGAACACTTTCTTTAACTCCGAGAGATATCCTACTGTGTAAGATTGATGGTCTGAACTTTATTTTTATTTTTATATTTTGATTTAAAGATAAACAAATATTGACACTTTAAACTTATTTAACTATTTACACAGCATCTATTTCATATATAAATATATATATTAATATGTCATTATGTTCTTGATATGATTGTATGATAGATTTACTTGTTATTATATTTATACTTCTATAAATTGGAAAATGGATGGTTATGAATATTACTTTTCTCCTTTTCTTTTAATTATTTTTTTATTTTTATTAGAAAAATAAAAAATCATACGATTCGGGATACGATTCTCGATTCGAATCAATTCATGGTCATGAACGATTTGCAATACAATTTTGATTTTGAAAACTATGCCTCGAAGGAACTCGTTGTAAATCTGGGGAAAGTTGAGGGGTATTTTCAGAATTTCGGAAAAATTTCATTTTGGGTTAAGTAGGTAGATAAAAGTATTCCAAACAACCTTCGTGATTGACCCACAATCATTCCATGCTTGGAAACCATTCGTTTCGTAGTATTTCCCTTCAGTTGGGACACAATCATCTTTTCCATGAAACGTGAATTTTTTTCTTAGAGGCTCGAAATATGTCAATCATAGGCTCGTTGGAAAGTAGATTTAATTTTGAGAAACTATAATTAAAGGCCCGAAACCATCCGAGGTCTTGAAGCCCTCCGTTTTACCAAATCAATTTTTCACTTAAGTCAAACGGAATTTCCAGAAATCCTGAATCTACAAAGCCCCAATGACCCAGCACTATTTTCCTCCTCTGCATGTCCCAACTGATGAGACCTCCCTTCCATCTCTCATCCACTTCCTTCCCAAATTACATCAAATCAAGGTTGCTACCTCAAATTTTGACATAGCCAACGGATCAAGCACCTCATTCTCCATCCCATCGTCGTTTTTGTGCAAATTTGTCCAAGGTAGCCCCCTCATTTCGCTGTTTCACCTTGGGCAGAGTAGCTACATGTGAGAGATTTGAGCTTGGGGGTGTTAGATTATATGACGTCAATCCAGTGGATGATCCGAATAAATTGATTTTTTCATTAATTAATTAATATTTTCATGCTTTATTCATGTGATGAATGGTATTTTATTCTATGATTGTACATGACCAATACGAAGTGACATAATAGTTCATGAGATGAACCGGAGCCCATAAGTATATTAGATGTGATCCATATGTGGATGAGATCCACATACAGGAGACATAGATCACAAATCTTATACTTAAAATGATTCATAATCAGTGATGAGATTGGGCATCTTATCTGATAAGGTAACAGCACTGTGATCACTATGAGATAGTGTGATATGTCTCGATTATCAAAGTGTAAGACTCTGGATCATTGTGCTGGTACATTGGATGTACTGAAGGACGATGAGTAGCACCATGTGCAAATCTGTCTTTGATTAAAGGACTGCTCTCATAATTCCCAAGCAATAAGCTCTTAATCCTAAGAGATTAATGGACTCAAGTTTCTACTATACATTTACTTTGAGTCGTCAATGAATGAGGCCAATTGTAGGTCAACACCTTGAAGTCTTGGGTCGTGGGGCTGTGGGAACATATAATTCTCAAGATGGAATCTATCCCCTTTAATATCCCCTTGTGCCAATTAATAGATTTTATCATTAGTGAGTGCGCACCCATCTCAATTAGGAGTTAATTGGATGGTACTGATGATTACTGTGATTAATTGGGTCTCAAGGATAATAAGATGTGGATCCACTTTGGTTGGGCAGATTTTATCCAATAGATCCATGAATATAATTGATAGAGGGGCCTACTTGTAGTAATTGGAAAGTTTAGGGGTCTTCTTGTAATTATTCTTAGGACTGGAGTGCGATTGCATTTATTTAGTGGACTTATTTGCAATTAACTGTGGGTTGGAGTTCACATGAGATATGGGTCGAGATTCCTAGTTGGAGCTAGATTCTAAGGAATCCCTAGTGGTCCCCATGCTAGCCCTAATAATAGAAGGTTCCTAATCCAATTGAAACTCTTCAAGGAAAGGAGGAGTAGGACACATACTAAGAATAGAAGTGAGACTTCTAATCTTGGTCTAAGAGGAGGTGTTCTATAAACTATAAATAAGAGGTGAGGGTTAGAGATCTCTACACAAAAATTATCTCTCAAGTTCCTCTCTCTCTTCCTCCTCTCTCTCCTCTGGTTTCCTACTAGAGTGCTAGGGTTTTATTCAACTTGGAGATCCCACAATTCTCCTTTAGAAGTTCTCTAAGAGGGTCATAGCGTGGAAGAACACTAATGCAAAGGAGTTTAAAATATGTGAAAAAAGTTTTCGTAGAGATCAAGCTTTTCAAGTTTTTCGTAGGTGATGGTTCATGAGATGAACCGGAGTCCACAAGTATATTAGATATGATATATGTGTGTGGATGAGATCAACATGCGGGAGACATGTGTCACAAATCCTATACTTAATTGATTCACAACCGGTGATGAGATTGGGCATCTCATCTGATAAGGTTGCAGTATTATGATCACTATGAGATAGTGTGATTTGTCTCGATAATCAGTGTAAGACTCTGGATCATCATACTGGTAGACTCTGGATCATCATACTGGTACATTGGATGTATTGAAGGACCATGAGAAGCACCTTATGAAACACTTTCTATACTTTAAGGTCTGCTCTTATAATTCCCTAGCAATAAGCTCTTAATCCTGAGATATTAATGAACTCAAGTTTTTATCTATTCACTTGCTTTGAGTCATCAATAAGTGAGGCCAACTGTAGGTCAACACCTCGGTGTCTTGGGTACCTGGTAGTAGGACCGTGGGAACATTCAATGGTCAAGATGGAATCTATCCTCATTATCCCCTTGTGCCAATTAATGGATTTATCATTGGTAAGTGCGCACCCATTCCCTATTAAGAGCTAATTGGATGGTACTGATGATCACTGTGATTAATTAGGTCTCAAGGATAATAAGATGTGGATCTAAATTGGTGGGACAGGTTTTATCCAATTGATCCATGGATATGGATAGAGGGGTCTACTTGTGGTAATAAGAAAGTTTAGGGCCTTCTTTGTAATTTATTTCTCAGACTGGAGTTCAATTGCATTTATATAGTGGAGTTATTTGTAATTAACCATAGGCCTGGATTGCACATGAGATGTGGGGTCAAGGTATCCCAGTTGAAACTAGCTTTCTATGGAATCCCTAGTGGTCCCCACGCTAGCCCAAGATTAGATCATTACTAATTCTACTTGAATTCAAAAAGGAAAGGAAATAGAAAGTTACTAATTGTTATGGACGTGAGACTTCTAATAATAATTAGAAAGAAGAAAGTTACTAAATCTTATGGAAGTGAGACTTCTATTATTAATTAGTAAGGGGAGGTTGCTTAGAGCTATACATAAGGGAGAAAGGGCTTTGGACGTCCCATGCAAAGCTTCCCACATTGGAATTCAAGCCCAAGACACCATTGTGCAAAAGTTGCACACGCCCATCTCTCTCCCTCTTTTAGTTTCTCTTCCGGTTTCCTTAAAGCTTCTAATTGTTTTCTTTTGGAGATCCCACCATTCTCCTTGAGGAAAGAGATATGAAACGGGTCATAGCGTGGAAGACTATTAGGTCTTGGAGATCCTAATTAGCTACTACGAAAGAGTTCTCCATCTAGCAAGTCTTCTTCTCCAATAGAGCACAACCGAGTTCCCAAGATATAATCTACTTTCTTGTATATTGTGGATTTTTATGGTTGCTTGTTGGTTGCTATTTACTATCTTGGAGATAGTGTTTTACTGATCTTGATCATGAGTTTGAGGTTCTTGGATCCTGGATTTGGTTTGAAGCCTTCTGGATACTTGATCCCTATGTCAAGTGGGTCAAAAGTTTTCGAAACCTATCCACGGGGCCCACCTACTTCCAACAATTGGAGTCATGGCTCGATAGCTCTCTTACAATCAGACCGGCCTCGGTCCTCTCCTTTCGCTTCCACAACATTATTTCCTCAATAAAAAGCAAACATCCCCCTCGTGCATTTTTATCCATGCCTTGCGATCTTGACATTTTCATCAAGCTTCAAGATCCTATGCTTCTAGTAGAGAGCATAAAGATTTGATACAGTGGGCCACCAACACCAACAAGCTCGTAAAGAGTAGGATGCGACAGAGATAAACAACACAAGACGGGGAGTGATCAACCGAAAAGCAAGGACATTTAGGCAAGATTAAAATGGAGAGAAAAACCTATAATTTGCTCTGGTCAGCAGCAAGATTTTTTGAAATGACAATGATATTGCAGGCGGGTGTGAGAGAGAGGAAATGAGTTTGAAATTTAAATAAATTTGCATTTGAATTTAAAGTAGAACTTGAAAGGTTTCAATTCGTTTTTTATAAGAGAAATGACCAAAAGGTTCTAGTGAAGGACAACGACATCAAAAAAGGGTGGAGGTATTTTAGCATACTTTTAATTGAAGATTATGTAGGAGACATAAGAACAAAAGAGGATACTTCATGAGCAAAGCACACTTTTTTTCGTAGAATTAGGGTAGTGGAAGTGAGGAAAGCATTAAAACAAACGAAGACAGGAAGGGCTATGGGTCTAGATGACATCTCGATTGAGGCTTTGAAATGCTTAGGAGAAGTTGGGGAGATTTTTCTAGCAAAAAAAAAAGAAGTTGGGGAGATTTGGTTAACTAGACTCTTCAATAAGATATTAATAACAAAGAAAATACACGACGAATGGAGACGTGTTGTAGTACCTATATATAAGAACAAGGGAGATATACAAAACTGTACCAACTATCGCGGTATTAAACTTATGAGTCATACGATGAAGTTATGGGAGAGAGTAATGGAGCAAAGACTTAGACAGAAGACTAAGATATCTGAAAATCAGTTCAGTTTTATGCTAGGGAGGTCAACGATGGAAGCAACCTTCTAACTTAGACAATTAATGGAAAAATATCGAGCTAAGAGGAAAAATCCGCATAAGGTCTTCATCAATCTAGAAAAATCCTACAACAGGGTACTTAGAGATTTAATTTGGTGGGTTTTAAATAAAAGAAGCGTTCCAAGAGGTTATAATGATATTATTAAAGACATGTATGAAGGGGAAGTAACGAGTGTGAGAACTAGTTGTAGAGAGGCAAGGGAGTTCCCAGTGACAATAGGTATGCATCAGGGGTTAGCCCTAACCCCTTATCTCTTTGCACTAATTATGGATAAGTTAAATGCTCATATTCAAGAAGAGGTACCTTGGTGTATGTTATTTGTAGATGATATGATAGATGAATCAAGAGATGGTGCAAATGCAAAACTTGAGAGGTGGAGTGAGGCTTTAGAATCGAAAGGGTTTAAAATAAGTCATACAAAGGCGGAATATATAGATTGTGACTTCAGTGGGCATATAGAGAGTTGAAACTACTATGATAATTGAAGACCATGAGATACCACAAAGTGATTCTTTCCGTTACCTTGGCTTTCTAATGAGTAAGGATCAAGAGATTGATGAAGATGTCGAACATGCTTATTTTCCAATTAACTCCTTTATAGAAGAATGTTAGGCCTCACTTTAATAGGCATGCTTATTTTCTAATTAATCAATAGATTTTTGAATTGCTCACATGAGTTGCTTCCGTTTGTGCCCTAGTGGCTGGAATCCATCTTTGGATTCGATCAATCCTTCGGGAGATCGATCTACCCGATTGCTGCGTCAATATGCTGTATAAAATAATCTTCTGTTAAAAAGAAGTTTCCTAAATACAAATGGATAATTTTAATAAAAACCACTGGAGAGTTCATGCGCAACCATTAATTATAGTGGCCCACTATAAGTTTTAACATCAATGATTCTTATAGGCCTGCAACTCTGACTCTCAATATTAGATTGGCTCTATGGTGCATGCAAATTTAATGCAAGGTCCTATAGCTATATCACGATTACATAGCCCTTTGTTAATTACCAATATTAGGTGGGTCCTACAAATGTCATGCTAGAGGGCTTTCATCATGATTACCAACATCAGGTGGGTCCCATACTGATTACCAAGATTGAATTGTGTGATTACAATTATCATTCTGTCATCATTAAATGGGTCCCACTATTTGATAGCTCCCCTGTTGTTAATATGACTACCGATATCAAATGGGCCCACAATGATTTCTCATAGATGGATTCATCAATGATGCCTGACATTAGATAACATTTTACCAAAAAAAAACCTAGTTATAAAGCCATTCGTGATAGTCACCATTAGATATATTACAGTATTATAAACAAGGTTTGGTGGACCCACTTTAATTAAACAACATTGCTTGGATCTTATGCTTTTAACATTTAATCTTGTGATTTTTTAACAGTGGATGGGTCCTACCATGATTGCTAATTAGTGGGTCTTGCATTTGGTCAATTGATCTCTTGTTTGGTGTATCATCTTTGTGTTTTTTTTTTATTTTATTTCGAAACACCATAAGTGAATTTTTTATTTCGTGTATCATCTCTTGTTTGGTCTAAATCTTCTCTCCATCTCTTGTTTGGTATATCATCTTGTGAGTCTTTTTTTTTTTATAAATTTCTCAAAGGTATATCGAAATTTGTGGAAACTGCAGAACACCATAAGTGACACAATATAATAATGACACAACTTTGTTCTATGATAATGAGATCATACAACATTTAAATTTGTTGATATTATATTATGCATTTATTCAAACACCCCCTTAGATATTAAGAAGTGAGGTAGCACGAGAAACAAGAAGACCTCATTGTATGTAGAAACTAGCAGCACTAGTCTTTTATGAAAGGGACCGGCCCCACCTTATATATAGGAGAAACACAAGACCAGCGACAGAGAAGCTCTCCAAAGAATCTCTCTCTCTCTCTCTCTCACTAGGTTCTCTCTAAGTTTCGGTCACTAGAAGGTAGTTTCTGTCCAGTTCCCCTCACAACACACGACCAAGTCCTCACTCCTAAATTAGGGTTTTTCAAATTGAAACCCTAGAAAGCTTTGACTTTTGGGAAAAGGGTAAGGAATCTAAGAATGGACTTAGGGCTTCACATGTAGAGTTCATTGTTCATCAAATTCGACAAAAAAGGCAAGTGAACAAACTCGAATTTCTATTTACTACATGATGTTATTGTCTTATTTAGATTATTCAATTATTAGAAAGCATAAATTAAGCTGTGACGTTATTACAATAGTTTGTATGTAAAATTGGTCTTAATGGTTTCGCTTGTAGAGTTCATTGTTCATCAAATTCGACAAAAAAGGCAAGTAAACAAACTCGAATTCTATTTACTAGATGGTGTTATTGTCTTATTTAGATTATTCAATTATTAGAAACCCTAAATTAAGCCATGGATGTTATTACCCTAGTTTGTATGTAAAATTGGTCTAAAAAAAAAAAAAAAACTAGAATTCAATTAGTATGGACTTAGTGTGAAGTAATAAAAGTGGTTTATTGTTTTTTCCACTAAGGCCGTGATCCTTCATGGGTTAAACCACATTGGCCGAACGTAATTTGGACGGAATTGTTAATAACCAAAAACACCAAAAGCCCCAGCCGTTAGTGAATGGAACAATGTATTTCAAAGGGTCCTCGGGGATTCAAACTCTTTCTATTCCCCCTCATGTGCGGGGATCCACATGTGGACAAAAACACGCCAAATGACCAACGAGGAAAGAAACACGTCCCCATGGATTCAAACACATGATCCCCCAGCTCTGATACCATGTATAGAAAGTTTGACAAATTCTATAGATATGATACAATAATTACAACTATTCTTCTAGAACTTGAGCCTTGGACTAGGTTTGTGACTTGTTGGGTAGGGCCACCTTTTTGTCACTATCTCATTACACTCCCCCTCAAACTGAGGAGGTGTTGACCGATGCATCAATTTGCTCGTCAGATCATCATGATAATCTTGTGATTTTTTAACAGTAGATGGGTCCTACCATGATTGCTAATTAGTGGGTCTTGCATTTGGTCAATTGATCTCTTGTTTGGTGTATCATCTTGTGTGTGTGTTTTTTTTTTTTTTAATTTCAAAACACCGTAAGTGAATTTTTTATTTCGTGTATCTTCTCTTGTTTGGTCTAAATCTTCTCTCCATCTCTTGTTTGTTGTATCATCTTGTGAGTCTTTTTTTTTTTATAAATTTCTCAAAGGTATATCGAAATTTGTGGAAATTGCAGAACACCATAAGTGACACAATATAATAATGACACTACTTTGTTCTATTGTAATGAGATCATACAATATTTAAATTTCTTGATATTATATTATGCATTTATTCTCTCTCGGCATTCTCTTTCTCTCACTAGGTTCTCTCTAAGTTTCTGTCACTAGAAGGTAGTTTCTGTCCAGTTCCCCTCACAATATTTTGACTATTTTCCATATGATCAAGTACAAGAAGAAGAACAGTCTTCAGTTTCGAGGTCCTACTCATATGATGACTATGGTGAAACACAATATGGTAGATATCCACCTGGACCAACTCCACCTCCACCAAGTTCCTATGATGTGGGTGCAGCTGCCTTCTTTGGATTTGTGGATCCCAATGCTCTTCAATATCAAATTCAATATGATGCCAATAGAAATGCTAACACTGATATGGATGAGGATAATCATAGCCCCTTGAATCTTGGTAGACATTCCTTTTGGTGGTGATTAAGGTATTCCTATTTCCTTCACTAACTCTCTATTCTCTTTGTCATTTCTAATTTGGTGTTGAATGTTGATTGTTGATCACTTCATAGTTCATTCACTTGATTGAATTTGAACCTTGAACGTTGAAGTATTGATATTTGATTGTTCAATGTTCACTAATGAGTAATGACTAATGAGTAATGACCTAACTCTTAAGTCCTCTTAATTCTTATGCCTTTATTTCATGTTCTAGTTTTATTTTTTATTTTTTATGAGCTTTCCATTACTTTTTAAGTTAGCATGACTAAGAAACATGAATACATGTCAAAAAACTAATCATTACGATTATTTTCTATTTATACAGCGATATAGGACCTCATATATTGCGGGCACCGTTACGCCCCCTTTTCTTACTTACTGTTGCAAAAGAACCACATTTTCTTTCATTTTACATTTTTTTGGATTTTCTGGAATTTTTTCAGATTTTTTTGGAGATTTTTTCAAATCGCACCGCTACGCCGCTACGTATCGCCCGCTTCGTAGCGGTTTGGCGGTGGGCCACTACGCCCGCCGCTACTGCTATTTTCATCCATGATTTAGATTATTCAATTATTAGAAAGCATAAATTAAGCCATGATGTTATTACACTAGTTTCTATGTAAAATTGGTCTTAATGGTTTCGCTGGTAGAGTTCATTGTTCATCAAATTCAACAATAAAGGCAAGTAAACAAACTCGAATTTCTATTTACTAGATGGTGTTATTGTCTTATTTAGATTATTCAATTATTAGAAACCTTAAATTTAGCCAAGGATGTTATTACCCTAGTTTGTATGTAAAATTGGTCTAAAAAAAAAAAAAACTAGAATTCAATTGGTATGGACTTAGTGTGAAGTAAAAGTGGTTTACAGTTTTTTTCCACTAAGGCCGTGATCCTTCATGGGTTAGACCACATTGGCCGAATGTAAGTTGGACGGAATTGTTAATAACCAAAAACACCAAAAGCTCGAGATGTTAGTGAAAGGAACAATGTATATCAAAGGGTCCTCGGGGATTCAAACTCTTTATATTCCCCCTCATGTGCGGGGATCCACATGTGGACAAAAACACACCAAATGAGCAACGAGGAAAGAAACACGTCCCCACGGATTCAAACACAAGACCCCCCAGCTCTGATACCATGGATAGAAAGTTTGACAAATTCTATAGATATGATACAATAATTACAACTATTCTTCTAGAACTTGAGCCTTGGACTAGGTTTGTGACTTGTTGGGAAGGGCCACTTTTTTGTCACTATCTATCTCGTTACACTCCCCCTCAAACTGAGGAGGTGTTGACCGACGCATCAATTTGCTCGTCAGATCATCATGACAATGCTTGCCATCACCTTGGCAAAAATGTCAGACAACTAATCATATGAGCAACATGGGATGAGTGAATGGCGCTAGAGAGTACATGCTAACTAATGAAGTGACAGTCGACTTCAATGTTTGGTGCGCTCATGGAAGACATGATTAGTTGCTATATGAATAACATTGGTGTTGTCATCAAAGAGATAGGTAGGAGCTCGAAGGAAAACACCTAGTTCACGAAGAATCCACCAAGGCCAAATAATTTCACTACTAGCAGATGACATGGATCTGTATTCAGCTTTTGCCAATAATTTGGAAACTGATGGTTGCTTCTTACATTTCCATGAGATGAGCGAAGTTCCTAACATACACCACGCAGTTGTCGATCTCCTAGCATCTAGACATCCTGCCCAATCAGCATTAGTATATGCATTAAGAGAAAGTGGAGATTGTGAAGAGTAGAATAGTCCATGGTTGAGGATACCACGAAGATGTCGAAAGATGCGTTGAATCGCTGCAAGATAGATGGTGGGAGGATTACTCACAAACTGACTGACAATCTGAACTGCATGAGAGATATCAGGTCGGGTCATAGTGAGGTATAACAAATTGCCAACTACACGACGATATGTGGATGAATCAGACAGAGGGCTTCCATCATTTTGTTGAAGTTTCACATTAAGCTGAAGAGGTGTATCAGCAGTTTTGCATGTTGATAAATGAGTAGATCTTCTGCATATTTTCATTGATGTAAATAAATTTCCATATCTGATAGAGAAACTTCAAGGCCCAGAAAATATGTGAGAGGTCCTAGATCTTTCATCTTGAAGGAACTTGTTAGATAGCACTTGAGTTCCTTAATATCTATTTTATCATTGCCATTGATGATCATATCATCTACATATATAAGTAAAATAGTGCAACCCCATGGAGTCCTCTTGAGGAATAGAGAGTTATCATCAGGGCTTTGATAAAATTGTGCCTTGAGAATGGCACTTCAGAATTTATCAAATCCACCCCTAGGAGCTTCTTTCAGCCCATAAAGTGCCTTTTTCAGGCGACAAACATGCTGAGAACATTTGTAAGCAGGCGGAGGACACATGTAGACGGTTTCAAGAAGATCACCACACAGGAAGGCATTTTTTATGTCCATTTGCCACAAAGGCCAATTTCATACAACTGCCACTACTGCCAGGGTTCGGACAATTGTCATCTTGGCAACAGGTGCAAATGTTTCTTCATAACCTATCCCATACTCATACTTGTATCCTTGAGCCACAAGATGAGCTTTATATATATCTAGACTTCCATTAGATTCAACTTCGATTGAGTAGATCCATTTGTTAATAATAACTGACGCATTATAAGGGCAAGGAATGAGATCCAATGTCCGATTAGCTTCAAGAGCAATTAATTCCTCTATCATAGCCTTATGCCAACGAGGTTCCTTAATAGCCTGGGAATAAGAAGATAGAATGGAAATCGAATCTAATGTGGTAAAGAAAGCAGAAAAGCCATATTTTTCAGGAGGTTTTGAGGCTGTAGTAGATCGTCTCAAGGTTTGAGAGTTGGATGAAACAACGCCTAAGGGCTGAGGCAATAGAATTCAGCACTGGTTTATCATCGGGAGCAGTAGTAAGAGTAGAAGAAGCCTTTGGTCGTCGAGCATATACTTGCGTAACTGGTGGAGAAGATGATGGAAATAAGGGAAGATAGGTTACCTAAGTAGGTTCTGATTGCTAATGTAGTGTGAAAAAAAGGCATATGTTTAACGAAAACCACATTACGAGAGATACGCATGCGATGTGTGAGAGGATCATTACAAAGAAAACCTTTGCGTCTATCACTATTGTCAAGAAAAATGCATTTTGCTGCCTAAGGTGAAAGTTGGGTTCTTTCATTAGACGGAAGATGAACGATGCAAAGGCATCCAAAAACACGGAAGTTGTTATATGAAGGACGGTGATCAAACATACATTGATATGGTGTGGTATTATTTAAGACTAGACTTGGCAAACGATTTATGAGGTAAACAACAGTTTGTGCAGCTTCACACCAAAACCTTGGAGGAACCAATGACTCAACTAAAAGTGCTCGAATAGTTTCAATGACATGTCCATTCTTGCGTTCGGCAATTCCATTTTGTTGAGGAGTATGAGGATAAGATTTTTTTAACAATGCCTTTGTCTGATAGGAAGGAAGAGAAATCTTTGGACAAATACTCCCCCTGAATCTAATCTGAGGAATTTTAGTTTTTGCTAAACTGGGTACAGACCATGTTGTAAAATGATTAAAAGACAGAGAAAACTCAATTTTTAAACCTCAAGAAATAAATCCAAGTGTATCTACAATGATCATCAATAAAAGTGACATAATACTTGTATTCCATTCTACTCAATTGAGGAGCAATGCCAATATCCAATATCCAATAAAAACAATCTTCCATGCTTGGACCCCGTCTTGATCACCTTCCCAATTTGTTGGTCATGTATCAAACAACCAAAAGAAGAAAAATGCGTAGAATGGATAAGGACCAATCCAATAAGATCCATCAGAAGCAGGCCCGACCCAAACTTGGCCCATGAACATAAATATCCCACGTGGGATCTAGTTAGATTGGGTCAACATTGTATATTATTTTCTTCCTTTCTTGGCTAGATTGTATTCTCCTTTTTTAGCTAGATGATTTCATTAGATCGGTAATGGCCTCAATTAGGCCCTGATTGTAGCCATTCATATGGCAAGAAAGTGTATACATATAGTAGTTGTCTTTCTCAATAAGAGTGAACAACGAGTGGAGAATTCTCTCGTTTCATATGATCTATCTCTCCTTCCTCTGATCACATTTACATGGTATCAGAGCTACAATAGATCTCAAGAATAATCAATACAGATTCAGATCTGTATTTCTGAAGTTTTTTTTGGTCATCTGGGACGAAGGAGAACCTGCTGATCAGCCCTGTTCAACAGTGGCCCACCTGCGATGATCAAGATACCCTAAGCTATCCTAACTGCGATGGTCGACTACTTATTCCAAGAATTCTAGTGATTTTTCAAGATTTTTTTGCTGCCTCGAAGAAGGTTTTCTGCACAATCTCGTGGATCTCTTGTTTTTCACAACAGTTTTCATCTCAGCCTTCCAACCTATTGGACTTTCATCCGATTTGGGTGGGACTTGGTTTGTTGGAAGCAGAAAACCAGTCCCTTGCATCTACAGAGATCTGATTGCTCCATTGCTCAGACTGTGGACCCCACAATCAGATCCAGCGACAGAAAATAGGGTCGCCCAGCCTATTTTTTTTTTGCAAATCTTTGTGATTCAGTCACATATCTGGTTCCTTTCTGCCTTACCATCACAGATCTGGTTTCTTCAGCTCCTCTTGGACTCTTGCTAGTCAAAGCTTGAACCAGTTCTCACAAAGATCTCACTGTAGTGGACAGATCAACTGTGGGTCCCCAATATTCTGATCAACATTGCTGCTGGTATCAACCAGCAGTCTCTCTGAAGATTAATCAAAATTTTCTGAAGAAAGGTTAGTCATCTGATCTCATTTCTGGTTTGACAGTTTCTCTGCTTATCATTCAACCATTGGATCTACATCCAAATTCATCAGTAGTTACACAAATATGGTCTTTTTATACTCTGGAAACTGGATTGTTCAAATAAAGTTAGATTGGTGACTTCTAGTTGAAACAGAGCAGCTTGTCTTGATTGTACAAGCTATTCTGTTTGGTTGAATTTTGGAATCTTGATTCTGTTTGCTACCAAATCTTGTTTGCATTAGTCAAAATGGACAAGAATGATATAATTCCTGTTAAGATGAATGGGACAAACTACATGACTTGGTCTTTTGACTTGAAAAATTTTGTAGAAGGGAAAGGATGGAACTGTCCCAAAAGCAGCAGTAGACAGTTCAAGTACTGCATCCAGGACTGCTGATGAGAAGGCAGTTGCAACATGGAATCAAAATAATGCTAACGTTGTGACATGGATACTCAACTCAGTTGATCCATCCTAGGAAGCAATGACACCTCTCCGCGGCCGGAGTGTCAGTGTCCGACACGTGTCGGACACGGACACGTTTCGGACATGCAAAAAAGAGTGTCCTACTTAATTTTTAATTTTTTTTTATTCCTGACACGTTTCGGACACGTTCCGGACACGTTTGCATTTTTTACTTGGAGAAAAAAAAAGTTTAAGAGTAAAAAAAGAAAAAGCAAAGGGGTGTTTTTGTAAAAGGTTATAACTTAAAAGCAAAGGCCATCCTGCCCTAATGACATTCGAAGATCATCCAGCAATAGAGAAAAAGAAGCGGAAGAGAGAAAAAAACTGGAAGAAGAAAAACGATCTCGAAGAAGAAGAAGAACTTCCAGTGAAAGAGAAAAGCGATCTGGAAGAAGAAGAACTTCCAGCGAAAAACGATCTGGAACTTCCAGCAAAAGAGAAAAACGATCTGGAAGAAGGAGAAGAAGAAGAAAAACGTTCTTCCAGGTACTGCTGTTTTTTTTATTCTGCACTTATCTGTCAACTGGGGTTGTGGGACCCCATGGCCCACTTGATGAGGGATCGGGACCATGGATCTGAAGGAGGACCCATGGTCGACCACTGTAGCACTGGACCCATGTGCAGTGGGTCCCGATTGGCTCACCAATTTGTGGCATCAGATCTGAGAGGCGGAAGACCCTTTTTGTTGTTTGTTTCGAGACTGTGGGGCCAGGGGAACTATTTGATCATTGATCAGATCCAAGGATCTGCAGGCACACCCTTGGGCGACCAGTGGGGTCCACTGCCTCCCAGGCTTGTGCTGCTGTGTTTCGGGTGATGGGTTTTTGATGGGTTTTTGTTGTTTACATGAATCTAGAAAATCTGTTTTTGCTGTTTATATATCAAATCTGTTCTTTATATCAAATATTTTTTATTTTTTTTATTGATCAGCTCTGCTTCTTTACCTTTGCGTGACAATTTGGAATTTAGGAATATGAGTTCCATTCCTGGCTCTAGTTCACACCCCTCCAATGAAGAAGATATAAATAAGCCTCTGTGGAAATATATAACCAAGTTTGATAAAATTAATGAAGGAGGGGGAAATATTACTTGGCAGTGTAATTTTTGCAATCAAATAAAAACGAGCTCATACACAAGGGTTAAGGCTCACTTGCTAAAATTGTCTGGCTTTGGAATTGCTGCATGTTCACGCGTTACAACAAAAGATACTTCTGAAATGCAAAAATTAGAGGAAGAAGTAAAATTAAGGATGAAGGCCAATGCACCAAAAAAGTACCTTTGCATGTTCCTAATGTTTCAGTGAGTTCTAATTCTCCGAGTATGAATAGTGTTATGCACGGAGGGGTTGACTCAGAGAAGAAAAAGACAAGTGGAAGTGGGAGTTCAAATCCAATTGAGAAGGCATTTAATATAGGAGCTCGTGATCAATTACATGCCGAGATTGCTAGGATGTTTTATTCTGCAAGCTTACCATTTCACTTAGCACAAAACCCACATTTTGTGAATGCCTTCACTTTCGCTTCCAGCAGTCCACTTACCGGTTATGTGCCTCCGGGGTTGAGGACGAGTTTACTCCAAAGAGAGAAGGCAAACATTGAAAGATTATTGCAACCTATTAAAGGCACGTGGAGGGAAAAGGGTGTAAGCATTGTGAGTGATGGATGGAGTGACTCACAAAGGAGGCCATTAATCAATTTCATGGCTATTACAGAAGGTGTGCCTATGTTTCTTAAAGCTGTTGATTATTCCGGTGAAACAAAAGACAAATATTTCATTGCTAATTTGATGAAGGAGGTCATTAATGATGTTGGGCATGAAAATGTAGTTCAAGTGATTACTGACAATGCTCCAAATTGTAAGGGTGCGGGGCAAATCATTGAATCACAATTTCCTAACATTATTTGGACACCATGTGTGGTCCGCACCCTCAATCTTGCTTTGAAGAACATTTGTGCAGCAAAAAATGTTGAGAACAACCAATTGACAAATAGCGAATGTAGTTGGATATCAGACATTGTTGGTGATGTTATGCACATAAAGCATTCTATCATGAATCACTCTATGAGGTTGGCCATGTTCAATGAGTTTGTTACTTTGAAATTGCTTTCTGTGGCAGACACCCGCTTTGCTTAAGAGATTCAAACTTATAAAGCGGTGTCTCCAAGCTATGGTTATAAGTGACAAATGGTCTTGTTATCGAGAAGATGATGTGGGGACGGCAAGATTTGTAAAAGAAAAGTGGTTAGATGACATTTGGTGGGATTCCATTGATTACATTCTTTCCTTCACATCGCCTATTTATGATATGCTTAGAATCTGTGATACGGACAAACCTTGTCTTCACTTGGTGTATGACATGTGGGATACAATGATTGAAAAAGTGAAGACCACAATATTTAGGCATGAAGGGAAGCGGCATGATGAGTCATGTGGATTTTATGATGTGGTACACCAAATACTTGCTGATCGTTGGAACAAAAACAATACCCCACTCCATTGCTTGGCACATTCTTTGAATCCCAGGTGAATTACTTTCTTTTATTCTTACATCGAAATACACATTTTTTTATTATCAAGTAATTTTGAAATTCTTCTTTCTTTTGTGAAAGGTATTATAGCGACGAATGGCTTCATGAGGACCCGAGTCGAGTTCCTCCACAAAAAGACGTGGAGGTTTCTAGAGAGAGAAAGAAATGTCTTGCAAAATACTTCCCCACTTCCGAGGAGCGCTCAATGGTTAATATGGAGTATGCCAATTTCTCACTTAGAATGGGGGAATTTGGGGAGTATGATTCTTTATATGATCGATATCATGTGGATCCAACGAGTTGGTGGGCCATCCATGGCGCATGTGCACCCATGCTTCAAAGCTTAGCTTTTAAGCTACTTATGTAGCCTTCTTCTTCATCATGTTGCGAGAGGAATTGGAGTACTTACTCCTTTGTGCACTCCGTGAGAAGGAACAAGATGATGCCAAAACGTGCTGAAGACTTGGTTTTTATTCATAGCAATCTACGTCTTTTATCAAGAAAAACCCCACAATATATGCAAGGTGAGACTAAGATGTGGGATATTACAGGAGATACACATGATTCCTTTAAGGATGTTGGGGTGCTTGAGGTTGCTAATCTCTCGCTTGATGAGCCAGAGTTGGAGACCGTGGTCTTTACAGATGATGTTGATCGTGATCAAATTGATGGTGATGATGAGGCAATTGAGTTGCATCAATTGAGTAAACTTTAGATGGAAATTCACTTCTTTTTGTATTTTTAGAATGGAGGGGTCTGAGGGGAAATTGATGATCCTCCCTTTTCTTTGTATGGATTTTATGGAACTACGGATATTTCATGTTTAATGATTATTAAGTATGTTTCAATTTTGTATTGCATATGTTTGTTAGTTGGTACAATGGTACTTGAATTTTTATTTATTTGATTGCTAAATTGATTACAAAGTTAAAATGATAGTATCTTTTAGTATATGATTAGATATATTATTATTATTATTATTATTATTTTAACGTGTCCCCGACGTGTCAGTGTCCTACTTTTTTGAGAAATGCCGTGTCGGCGTGTCCGTGTCGTGTCGTGTCCGTATCTCGTGTCCATGTCCGTGCTTCTTAGGATCCATCTCTTTCTATGTCCCTACAAGCCTTTACAAAGGCCTCTGATATGTGGAACCATATGAAAAAGTTGTACCACCAGACCAATAAAGCCAGGAAATTCCATCTGGACACAGAACTGGCCAAATATTGCCAAGGTGATAAAATGGCTCAAGAATATTACAATGGATTCCTGGCTCTATGGACAGAAAGGGACCAAATGCTCCTATACTCTGTATCATCAGAATTCATACCACAAGCTCTTAAGCTTCAAGAAGAATTGCATATCCGCCAATTCCTAATGAATCTACGTCCAGAATTTGAGCCCGTTCGCACTGCTCTTATGAATCGAAAAAATTCCCCGGATTTAGATACCTGTGTGCAGGTACTTCAGGAAGAGATCCGTCTTGTGTCGCAACATTCTCTCATGGTGGAACCAAATGCTCTTCTTACCACCCCTACACCTCCAGCATAAGAGACGACTTTCCTCAAATCTCCTGGTAAGAAATCTTAGTGCTTCGAATGCAAGGGCTTTGTAGGAAGAAACTCTTTTGTAATTATTGCAAGCAGACTGATCATATCATTTATGAATGCAAAAGGAGACCCCTAAAGCGAACTGAACAGTCCCCACCTCAAAAACAAAGCGCATTTCACGCTCATGCACAACTCTCACAAGATGCTCAACCAGATCGTGCTGAGACGGCGACTCTTAACCCCCACTCAGATTCGAGAGATGATCAACTCCTTTGTTCCATCTGCATTCACCTCCATGGGTATCAAAGGTCTGTTTGTTCCTCTCATTGCTTCTTCTGCATTTCATTCCTCCACTGCCCTTTCTACATCCATAACACCCTCTACATGGGTCTTAGATTCAGGAGCCTCCAATCATATGACTACAGTGGAACAAAATTTACAAGCTTCTCAAACATATGTTGGACATGAAACCATAACCACAGCAAATGGTCAGCACATGTCCATCTCTAGCATAGGTTCTTTAGCGCTTCCCACAACTGGAAAACAACCCCTCTTTCCAACGTTTACTTTGTTCCAAAATTATCTGCAA
Organism: Cinnamomum chago; assembly: GCA_038049695.1. Lineage (NCBI taxonomy): Eukaryota > Viridiplantae > Streptophyta > Magnoliopsida > Laurales > Lauraceae > Cinnamomum > Cinnamomum chago. Next base: position 44,770,120 of record CP142458.1, read on the forward strand.
ATTTGATTTCTATTGGTCAATTAGTTGATTGTGGATATCTTGTTAATTTCTCTCCCTCTAGTTGTGTTATACAGGAACGGCAAACTGGGAAGGTGATAGGGACGGGGAGTAAGCATGGCAGGCTACTCCTTCTATATATGAGACCAAGTTCTTCCTTCTTTGCTACTACTATGGGTGTTTTAAATAAATTATGGACTGTTTGGGATAGACGTCTTGGCCAATTAAATAATTCTAGTTTACTTTCTTTGTTTAAACTTGGTTGTTTGGAACATTCAGTTGATGATAAGCCTTTTTCTGCTTTTGTTAAATCTAAATGTGAAGCTTGTTGTCTAAGCAAAAGTCATGTGTTACCTTTTCCAGTTCATTTCTCACGTACCACTGAAGCTTTTAATGTTATTCACAATTTCACACTAATGTGTGGGGAATTGCTCCTCACCTGAGTAGCATGGGATATAAAAATTATGTTACCTTTATTGATGATCATTGTAGATATACATGGATCTACTTCTTACGGTTCAAATCTGAAGTTTTCTCTACTTCCAAAAAGTTTAATAATATGGTTTGTACTCAATTTCAGAAATCCATCAAAATCTTACATTCTGACTCGGGGGGAGAGTAAATGTCCTCTGAATTTTCCTCTTTCTTATCTAATAAAGGTATCATTCATCAGAAATCTTGTCCTCACACACCCCAACAAAATGGGATTGCTGAAAGGAAGAATTGACATATTCTTGAGATGGTTCGATCTCTTTTGATTGAAGCACTTATTCCACCAAAATTTTGGTGTGAAGCTGCTCACGCGGCTATTCATATCATTAATCGATTACCAAGTTCTATGCTAAATAAGGTTTCTCCATATGAGTGTCTATTTGTCCATTCGCCTACCTATTCTCATTTGAGAGTCGTCGGCTGTCTATGCTTTGTCCATCTTCCATCCATTGAGAGTACTAAATTATCACCTCAGGCTGTTAAATGTTTATTTCTTGAATACAGTGATGAACACAAAGGATTTCTTTGTTATGATCCTAAAGATAATCGCCTCCGTATTTCACGGAATGTTGTCTTTTTGGAACATGTTCCTTTTTACTGCATTCGGCCTAAACATCACCCTCTTCAAGTTTCATATCTCCCTCAGTTTCCAGAATCTAGAACTCCACCACCCATCACTCAAGTATATGTCCGCCAGCCAAAGCCTATGCCTCATGTTGCACCTGCTCCAGATCAACTTCTCTTGCCAGCTCCATCCCCTTCAGGTAATGACTCTCCAGAACCTCTTACAATGCGATGCTCGAGTCATATTTCAGTTCCACCTGACAAATATGGTTTTCCAGTGCTGTTTACTTCTTTAGATCCCATTTCAATTCCCACCTCCTATTCACAGGCTTCAAAAATACCATGTTGCCCACATGCGATGGCAGAAGAATTGCTCGCTCTCGAAGCTAATTCTACTTGGGATTTGCTTCCACTTCCGGCACATGCTTCTATTGTCGAAAGTAAATGGGTTTATTCCATTAAGGTCAAATCCGATAGGAGTCTTGATAGGTACAAGGCTAGATTGGTTGCTCAAGGTTTTAAACAAGAATATGGCATGGATTATGAAGAGACCTTCGCACCAGTTGCGAAACACAGTTCGTTGTCTCAGTGTTGCAGCTGCTCAAAATTGGCCTCTTTGGCATTTGGACGTGAAAAATGCATTTCTACATGGTGATCTTCAGGAGACTGTTTACATGCGCCCACCCCCAGGGTATGCCTATCCACCAAAGCATGTCTGCAAATTCAAACGGTCATTATATGGCCTTAAACAGGCCCCTCGTGCATGGTTTGACAAGTTTCGCTCAACCATTTTACAGGCAAATTTTTATCAAAGTCCATTTGATAGCACCCTCTTTATTCGCCGTACATCACGTGGCTGTACAATTCTTTTGATATATGTTGATGCTATAATAATCAGCGGCAATGATACTATAGATATTGCATACCTCAAGACTCATCTTATGCGTTCATTTCATATGAAAGATCTTGGAGCTTTGACATATTTTCTTGGGTTGGAAATCTCAAGGAGCAAGGAAGGTATTCGTGTTAACCAAACCAAGTACGTAGATGAGTTAATCGGGACAAGCAGACTCCAAGATGCGAAGACATTTGATACACCTCTTGAGCTTAATGTTAAAGTCAGCAAGGATGATGGATGTCCTCTTGAGGATCCTACAATCTTTCGATGTTTAGTGGGGAGTCTCCTCTATCTGACTATGACTCGGCCCGATATTTCTCACGCAATACATACTGGGTCAATTTGTCAGCAACCCACACACACCACATCTTGCTGCCGTCTATCGTATTCTACAATATCTTAAAGGTACTCGAAATCATGGACTGTTTTACCCTTCTATGACATCCTTACAGCTTCAGGCATATGCAGACGCTGATTGGGCTGGTTGTCCAGATACTCGTCGATCCACCATAGGATGGTGTATGTTTCTTGGACACTCCATCATTTCATGGAAGCACAAAAAGCAAACTACAATATCCAAATCTTCAGCGGAGGCTGAATATCGTTCTATGTCTTCCGCAAGCAGTGAAATCGTTTGGCTCCGTCGCTTACTCCATGAATTTGGAGTTTTTCTCACCACCCCAACTCCTCTCTATGCTGACAACACAAGTGCCATCCGGATTGCTAAAAATACAGTCTACCATGAGCGCACCAAACACATCGAGATAGATTGTCACTTCATCCATCAACATGTAGTTTCGAACACAATCAACCTACCATGTCTCTTCTCATGATCAGTTGGCTAATATTTTTACCAAGGCACTACCTCGTGATCGTCATGATTATCTTGTTTCCAAATTGTTGCTTGGTTCCAACCAGCATCAATTTGAGGGGGAGTGTAGAATGAATAAGGACCAATCCAGTAAGATACATCAGAAGCAGGCCCAGCCCAAACTTGGCCCATGAACATAAATATCCCACGTGGGATCTAGTTAGATTGGGTCAACATTGTATATTATTTTCTTCCTTTCTTGGCTAGATTGTATTCTCCTGTTTTAGCTAGATGATTTCATTAGGTCTGTGATGGCCTCAATTGGGCCCTGACTGTAGCCATTCATATGGCAAGTAAGTGTATACATATAGTAGTTGTCTTTCTCAATAAGAGTGAACAACGAGTGGAGAATTCTCTCCTTTCATATGATCTATCTCCCCTTCCTTTGATCACATTTACAAAATGAACCGAGTAACCATTGTCAACAAGTTGTCCAACAGAAATCAAATTGGCAGACAGTTTGGGAACAACATAAACATTTGGAAGGTGAAAAAATGTATGATGAGGCGTTGATAAATTTAAGGACCCAATGCCAGATATAGTTAAATTTTGACCAATAGCTGCTGTAATTTTCTCATGACCAACATAAGGCTGAGTATGACTGATGTCACATGATTGGATGCACCGGAGTCTAAGAACCATGATGATGGAGATGTAGAAGGAAAAACAGAAAAAAGTGGTATTTTTACACTGACCATTAATTCCCATGGAGGTGAAGGCTGAGGTGACAGAAGCATTAATCATTTCTCTAATCTAATCAAGAGTGAGAACCATCACATTAGAAGAAGAAGTTTCAAATGGAGCTGAATGTCACTGAGCCTGGAGTGCAAACTGTTGAGGTTTCAAGGATTCGAACAATGAGAAGGCTGATTGTTACATCCTTGAAGACGACATTTGCATTCTAATATGACATGTCCTATCTTCTTGCAGTAATTACAGAAGGTATTCTTTTTACAATTTTGAGCCACATGTCCGCATTCCTTGCATTCATAGCATTGGCCCTTTTGATTCTTTACCAAAAGAGCAGAGTCAGTGGTAGAAGAGGCAGCAAAAACTTTCGATTCTTCAATTGAATTTTGAGATTGAAGTCTGGTTTCTTTTCTAAGGACGTCTTGAAGACAAGTTTCAAGATCTGGTGTTGTTTCTCGATTTAGTAAGGCAGCCCTTACCGATTCAAATTCTAGATGGAAATTCATTAAAAACTGGTTAATGTGTGACTCTTCCTGGATCTTAATCACATATGAGTGTACTTCGGCAGGTATTGTTTCTAGAATCATTGAATCCTTTCAGTGCCAAAGGGTAAGAAATCCGTTGAAATAGTCCTGAACTGATTTGTCACCTTGATTATATTTAACCATCTCACTATCAACATGATATTTACCATCCTTATTTGTCTGGTGGTATATTTTTCTCAAATGATTCCACATCTCAGAGGCCTTGGAAAATTATTGCAATGACAGTGTAATAGAAGGATCTACTGAGTTCAAGATCCATGTGACTACTTTGGAATTATTCTCAATCCAAGTAGTCTTGTCTGGGTTCAGTTGTGGTGCCACCTAGATATTCAGACAATCCCTGGCCTTGGACAAAATGTTTTAGATGAAAGGGCCACACAGCATAGTTCTTTCCAATCAGTTTAATTGGAATAACCTCAGTTTTATCCATCTAGTTTAGAAAGACTATCTCAAAAAACCAATATAACTAGAAATGGAAGCAACCAAACCAAACAAAGAACTGGGAACCAAAACAAGAACTAGGCAACTAGAAAGTCGCTGGAATGGGTTTTTCTCCACCAAATCAGTTCCAGTTAACCAATCAGAATTCCAGGTTATGCAGACTGTAACTAGACAGCTTACATCCACTTTTCAAATCAATCTGACAATTGATCAAAGATAACAACAGTACAGATGGAAACAGTTTATATAAAACTGCTGAGAAGAAAAAACACAGCTATGACTGACCTGGAGCTTTTGAAAAATCATGAAAAAATCACCAGAAGTCCCAGCAATAATAGGTGACCCTTGGTGTGAAACATCTGGAAGATCAGATTCCAGATGGTGGGGGCCCACTAAAGATCGCTGCCTTTGTTGAGTCCTTTATGTCAACCAGAAATAACCGAACCTCTTGTAGAGATGCAGAAATTCCCACCAGCAAGTAGCATTTGAGAGAAACAAAATCCTCTTTTCTTGGACAAGAAATAACACAGGTTAATGGGTAACCTGCTCTGATACCATGTTAATAACCAGAAACACCAAAAGCTCGATGATGTGGATCATGACTAAGATCAAGTATTTAAATTGGCAATCGCATTCATGGAGACCTATGATTGAGCACATGGGGGTCTTAATCCATGTGTGAGAAGTTTCCTGAAATTAGGAACTAAAACAGTCCCCGAATCACAGAATTTATATCATTCAGGGACTGTTTTGAGGAAATGCCGAGAAGCAGTTAGGTTTATGCAATTTTCAGAAAACTCAGATGCTGAAACAGGACATGACGTGCAGTCAAATTGGGCCAGTTTTTTGGAGGATCAAATACAAACCAGCCCACTGGAAACCCACATCACTAAGGTTGTCTATGAGTCCCCAGGTAGATCATTTAGTGCTCTTGATCAAAAGGTGGGCCATGTGTGCCCCACAAGACTTCTTGAGCAAGAAGCCTGAGACTACCAGAATTTTGGAAATTGCTTAAATTTCATGGATTTCCTCTAGAAATAAGTTAATGACTTCCTTCCTCTAGAGTGTCATTAGATAGTAAGTAGTGGTTGGTGGAAAGAGATGTGGATTTGATTGCCAACTCATTGGGCTTTTAGGAAGTTTTGTGTGTGCACGGTAGACTGTGCATAGACAGCCACAGTCAACAGTGCAACTTACCATTATTTCCCTTTTTTTTCTTTGTTTATTTTGGCAAAAGATGTGTTGTTAGTGTTATTTTAGTAAGTATGAGGTGCTAGGATTTCTAGACAACTGCAATGGGCATTTTTATGGATTTATATGCAGTGTGGGTGCCAACTGTTGAGGGGGTGCACAGTTGAGACATTGTTATTCAATAACAGTAAGGTTATTGCATTGGAATCTGTGTGTTTCTCTTCTCTACATCAGTTCCTCTTATTTTATGGTGTTAGTGTGAGAGAAAGGATTGCTCTTGGTGATTCCAAACTGTGATCAGTTCATCAAAGGTGGATAGCAGTTACTGTTCACTACTGTCGCAGCAGAAAGAGAGATTAACGCTGTCATTGGTTTAAGTTGATATCCGTGACTGCGTCACTCGAGCTGTTAGGGAACAACAGAACAATGTTTATCATAGGGTCCTGCAGGACCCCCTCACGTGTGGGGCTCCGCATGTGGAAAACCACCCCGCCCCCCCCGGGCTCCGATACCTTGTATAGAAAGTTTGGACTGGGTTTGCAACTTATTGGGCTGGGCCTCTTTTTTGCCACATCTGTCTCTTTACAGGAATTTGGGGCCAATAAATCCATACCACTTGGGGATTTGAGAATTTAAGGTAATTCATCCATATACAAACTAGGGTTTAGTATACCCTGATGATTATGATTAAATTGAATATTTTCGATGTCTAAAAATTAGGGTTTTACCTTGTACCAAGAGATCCCAACCATTAAAACCCTAAAAGAAATTGGGGATCATACAAAAAGAAGATAATTACCAATGGGTGAAGGTGGACCGCACCTGGCCGTGCGGCAATGGTGGAGATCCCACCATGGCCAAACCCTATTTGGCCTTTGTCAAACAAGGTTCAGCCATGGTTTCTTCGTATGAAGTAATTTTTATTAAGTTATAGGGGTTTTAATCTCTTTGATGTTATTGTCATGGTTCAAAATCTCAGCCGATACCGGTTCATATCGATATGAACCGGTATTGGTCCTTACAGGGACGCTATTTTGCCGGGATACCAGTCTCGGTATCGCAGGGCAAAATATCGCAAAAATATCAGTAATTACCGGCCGAGATGGTCCACATATCGGTTTGATCGAGCTGAGATGGAGTACAGGTCAAAAACCCTAGTTTTTTTTACTTTTTCCCTATTCCCCCATCTTCTTCTCCTCTCCCCTCATCTCCTTAGAGCAACCATATCTCCAAAGCTCATTCTCTTGCATGTTTCCAAATTCCAACACTATTTCTTGAAGAAATCATTTTATTTGGTAAGACAAAATCAACTTAACTCCCTTATGTTACTATTATGTGTTTTTTATTTTTTATTTTTAGATAGAGCATAGGAATGAATGAAAAGATAATTGGGCTTGTTACTTGTGTTGTGTTCTTCACTTAGAAGTAAGATCTACACACTTTCATGCTATAGATCTGCTCATATATATATGATTTTGGGTGTAGAAATTTTTTTTTTTTTTAAATCTTCTACTGTTTAAAAAAATAATTGTTGGAATATTTATGATACTAAATAGTAAATACTAATGGCTTATTAATAGTGTATAGATGATAGATCTACTCATACACATGATTTTGGATTTTTTTTAATTCTTTTATTTTCGGATTTTTAATGTTTGAATTAAAATATATCATTTTTTGGGGATTTCATCATAAATATGTTCTTTTAATGATTCATGATCATTGTATGGTGTGTAAATGATTGATCTACATACTTTTATGCTAGATCTATATATTTAGGATTTTAAAAATGATTTTATTAAATCTTTATTTTTTGTAAAAATAATTGTTGTTAAGAGTATTTATGATACCAAAGGCTTATTAACAGTGTGTAGATGATAGATCTACAACTACTCATACTCTCACAGTCATACGCATGAGTTTCGATTTTTTTAATTATTTTATTTTCGAATTTTCTAATATTTCAATTATAATATATCATTTTTTGGGGATTTCATCATAAATATGTTCTTTTAATGATTCATGATCATTGTATGGTGTGTAAATGATTGATCGACATACTTTTATGCTAGATCTATATATTTAGGATTTTGAAAATGATTTCCCTTCATTATGGGGGATATTCCTATGCATCATTCCATCACCATATGGTGAGGGACAAACTTAATGGGGCCCACCTAGGGACCCACTAATCATGGGACTTGTGGGGGATGGTTAGAGACACCTTGGATGAGACCATATATCAAATTTGGGGTCAATCCCATGCCTCTAATCCATTCATCCATGGCCCACAAATTTAATGACTTTATATTAAAGGAAAAAAAATTGACCCTCGATCCAACGGTCCAATCCATTTGGATAGGCAAAAATTCAATGGGTCTAGCGTACTTAACGGGGTTCCATGTGTGTGGATGGTTCGGATGTGTTATAAAGTAAACCCTACTATGTTGTCCCTCACCATAACATAGTGAGGGATGGATGCACATGAATATTTCTCATTATTAAATAAAATAATTGTTGTTACTTGTTAGAGTATTTATAATACCAAAGGCTTAGTAATAGTGTGTAGATGATAGATCTACATCTACTCATACTCTCATAGTTATACACATGATTTTGGATTTTTTTTTTAATTATTTTATTTTTGGATTTTCTAATATTTGAATTATAATATATCATTTTTTGGGGATTTCATCGTAAATATGTTCGTTTAATGATTCATGATCATTGTGTGGTGTGTAAATGATTGATTTATATACTTTTATGCTAGATCTATATATTTAGGATCATGAAAATGATTTTATTAAATCTTTATTTTTTTGTAAAAATATTTCTTGTTATTTGTTGGAGTATTTATGATACTTAAACTAACAAAGGCTTATTCATAGTGTGTAGATGATAGATCTACTCATAGTCATACACATGATTTTTTTTTATTTTTTTTTTTATTCTTTTATTTTCGGATTTTTTAATATTTGAATTAGAATATATCATTTTTTGGAGATTTCATCATAAATATGTTCTTTTAATGATTCATGATCATTGTATTGTGTGTAAATGATTGATCTACATACTTTTAACCTAGATCTATATATTTAGGGTTTTCAAAATGATTTTTTTAAATCTTCTACTTTTTCTAATAATAATTGTTGTTATGTTAGAGTATTACATGAATTTCTTATTGTGCGTGAGATAGATCTGGCATGGAGCCACGGTGAAGCAGCCGGAAGCAAAATAAAGTAAAATGTAATTATTGTGGACGGGGTGCTCAATGGGGGGATTACCCGATTGAAACAACATTTGGCATATGTAACAAGAACAAGTGGCGAAGTGTCATACAGTGCCACCAAATGCAAGTGGCGAAGTGTCATGCGAAGTGTCATACAGTGCCACCAAATGCAAGTGGCGAAGTGTCATACAGTGCCACCAAATGCAAGAGCTGAAATGCAGGAGCTCTTTAATTCATCTTCAAAAAAAAAAAAAAAAAAAGTTGTATAAGAAAGAAGAAGAACTAAGGAACTTGATGCATGCAGAGAAGAAGTATTTGGTTCTAAAGAGGAGGAATTAGTTTCCTCCGATGATGACGGTGAGGACCCGGAAATGAGGAGGGCTAGGAGAGAAAGTGTTAGGCCACTTCCGGAGGAGGAAGAGAGGAGAAGAATGCAATATGAAGCAGCAGCTAGAAGTCACCAATATGAGCAGGGTGGGTCACCAGGACCGAGGGGAACGGGTTTGCGTTAGGCATTTAGTCAAAAACAACCCCGTCAAGATCCAGACATTGAGGAGGCTGAAAGACCTCCTACACATGCACCTCGTAGGCTGGATGTGGTGGGGCCAACTGACCCATTTGCTTATAGAAAACCAACATCAAAGTAGCCCGGCATCATGAAAGCACTAAAGGGCAAGTTTGGTAAAGCAAGAGAACATCTAGTGAGAGCTACTGGGAAGTTTTTTTTTGGATGGAGGCATTCCACTCAACAAGGCATCTTCTCCTTATTTCACCACCATGTTAGATGCAGCAGCAGTACATGGTACGAGTATAAAGAGTAAGGACACCCACCCCTTATGAGATTAGGCATGTGTGTGTTGAGAAAGAGTGTGAGGAGTTGCAGGCTTGGGTGCAAACTTTCAAATGGGCATGGAGGGAAAGAGGTTGCACACTAATGTGCGATGGGTGGACGGTCATCACACATCTCTTGAATTTTCTAGTCTACTCGTGTATGGGCACAATGTTTATCAAATCAGTTGATGCAACTGATTACATCCAAGATGCAAAATATATTAATAGATTATTGAATGAGGTGATTGAAGAAATTGTGCAGATTGTGTAGTCAGGTTGTTACCGACAATGCTGCAAACATGAAGGCTTCAAGAATGATGCTTGTGAAACAAAGGCCAGGGATTTTCTGGTCTCCATGTGCAACACATTGCCTGGATTTAATGCTCGAAGATATTGCAAAAGGAAAAGTCATGCTGCAAGTGATTGATAAGATAAAGAAGATCACCAATTTTTTTATCAGTCGTATAGACTCATTTCCATGATAAAAACGTATACAAACAACCATGAACTACTGCGGCCTGGCATCACTAGATTTGCCACCCACTTCATTGCCATCGAAAGTGTTTACAAGTATAAAGAAGGACTTCTCCAATTGATAAAATCACAGGAGTTCATGAATTCAAAATGGGGAATGAGGCCAAGTCCCATTACAAAAGAAGTATGTAAAGTAATTGAGTGCAACAAATTTTGGTCTCATGTGAAGGGTGTTTTGAATGTTTTTGATCCCCTAATAAAGGTTCTTCGATTAGTTGATGGCAATGATAAGCCAACAATGGGCTTCTTACATGAGGCCATGGAGAGATCAAAGTCGGCTATTCAAGCAGATTGTAAATATTACGAAAAGCTTTGGAAGATCATCGACGATTGATGGGGGCGACAATTGAAACATGATTTACAAACTGCTGCTAAGTGAAGGCTATTTTCTTTAATACTTGAATTGTTGTATTCAATTCTCCTCACTATATTAATTTATCATTGACTACAATTCATTGGTTTTTCAGGATACTTCTTTAATCCACAATTTATGGATGGACACATATCTGATGAAATCTGTTTGAGACTAAAAAATGTAATTGAAAGACTGACAGGGAGTACAGATGAATCAATTTGGGCTACTAATCATGTAGGCTAATTGAGGGAAAAAGTATATAACATTGTAATTTCTCCAATTTATTTTTCTACGTTAATGTCTTCATATTGACATATACAATGTACATGCTGGGAGCTTTGGAACGACGATTGCGCGGAGAGCTATCACACAGACCAATCTTGGTATTGATTGTACTGTAATCTCTATATTATTCAAGGACTTATTATTATTTTATTGACTCTAATATCATTTCTGTTTCTATTTTCAGCTGAATGGTGGTAAAATTATGGAGAGTGCGCTCTTGCACTAAGGACAATTGCTATTAAAGTCCTTAGTCAAACTACATCGTCTTCGAATTGTGAAAGAAACTGGAGCACCTTTTCATTTATCACACAAGACTAAGAAACAGATTAACAATGCAAAAGCTAAATAAATTGGTATACATCCACTACAACCTCAAGCTCCGGAGTCGAAATAAAGAGAGAAGACAGTTTGAGGATCAACGGGATTATTTTTGTCCAATTAATTTGGACTATATCTTTTCAGAAGAGTATACTGTGTTAAGTGAATGGCCGGAGGAGCAAGAAGAACCGGTGTTACACCAACACCCAGCGTTTGAGGAGTTAATTGAGGACTTGATTGGGGATAGGTCATAGGGCTGAGACAATGAGGGCCTTGGAAAAAGTAGAAGAAATAAACTTGACAGTGCAACAGGGGCGCACACCTATACAAGTGAGCCAAGCGGAAAGGAAGTGGATGAGGAGAGTGAGTCGAGTATTTCTACTTCTTCATCATCAGCAGGAATTCCACTTGACTCTCCCGGGGATGGTGGTCATTGTGGAGATGATGATCCTACACTTATGAGACAGTTGAGCATTTTCCTTGTGCTACTGATTTAGATCCTCGCCGTGGCTATGTGATGCAATACGGAAGGCCCTGGGCCCACACGATGGACCTAGCCATCCAACCCAATCCATTGGGTTCAACCCACATGCCCAATTGGCTGAGAAGCTACTGTGGATACTAATTTTATCTTAAGTCTTAATTAGGAGTTGTTCCTTGTTTTATTGTTTTATTAGGATTAGTAACTTTCTAATTTAGAGTTCTTATTACATTATATATAGAGGAGCCTCTCATTGTAATAGACATGCTTATATCAATTAACCAAGAATTTCTCTGAGATTATCGTGAGTTATGGGTTGTTCCCTAATTTTGTTTATGCCCTAGTCGCTGGAATCCATCTTTGGATTCGATCAATCCTTCGGGAGATTGATCTATTATTCGATCGTGGATCTTGGCTACGTCACTATGTCAGACATGTTGGACAAACCGAGGCAAGGAGTTGTAGTGGCGCCGCTGGGCAAGGAGTGGGGGAAGGTACTCATGGTCATCATGGGAGTTACGTTGGCCAACAAGCTGCCATGTATGGACAGCATGGAGGTTATTCATATGACCCTAATTGGGTACCCCCTTCACCGACACCGTTACTTTTTATCGAACAGATATTAATTGAGCAAAGGAGGCTTGTCCCACCACCATATCCTGAACGACCTTTTTTATGCCCTTCATACCTATTTCAAGCCATTTGAGTACAACCAGCCATCGCAATCTATAAGGGATCAAGATAGTTCATCATCTTATCAAGAGCAACCTGAATATGGTCATGGGTATGGTAGTGCAGCACAACAGTATGGAGCGTATCTTTTTAACCATTACCAAAGAAATGATGATGATGATGATGATGATGATATCGAGCCTAGGCGACACTCCACTTGGAATTAGGCTGTCATACTCATCAATCTCTCTCTACTCTCTAGTCCCCCCTAATTTCAGGTAAACCATGAACCTTTTGATGCCCAAGTGCTTTATGATTTATCTATCTCACTATCATGTTTCAAATTTTAATATGTTATCTTCATCGTCTTGAATTTCACAACTTCTTTGATGATTAAGATAGTATTAATTGATAATTGATATGTTATCTTTATTTTCTTATATTTTACACTCATAAATTGATCATGAGCCAAAATAATTGTTGCATTATATGAAATACCGGAGAAGACAGTGAACTGCAACACGGACAGGAATCAAAACTTAAGGTGACCAATATTTTGACTTATTGTTGTTATGGAAAAAAAAAAAAAAAACATTGTTTTCCAGCATTTTCTAATATTCTGGATATTTTCGATTTTTTTGCGAATTTTATTGGATTAAAAAAAAATCACACGGTGACGACAGCGACGGACCGATAACCGCGACCGATACCAATATCATATCGGTTTTTCGGCCCAGCCGATACCGCGACCGAAACTACGATTTTGAACCATGGTTATTGTAATGCCTAGGGTTTCTAATTTTCAATATTGGATCTTGCTTTCATGTGTTCCTTTGCTTAAAACTAAGGTTTCTGATTCATGTGATTCTGATAAGAGTTAATTGGAATTAGAATTTCTATATGTTGAATGTGCATGTGTGTGATGGAGTGGGGAATGCACTTGCTCATGGTGAAGAAACCCTAGATACAAGTTTTAGTTTTATGCGAGGAAAGCGGCTTTGGAGTGTTGGCCGTGGAACCCATGGGGACCCACCATGTTGGATGATCCTATTTAGATGAATTCCTAGGGTCCTTTGACCCTAAGGGCCTATTGCTTGGAAGAATTGTGAGAATTCATGTCTAGGAGAATTACAAGAATAACAAATGCTGCCCCTCAAAATATAACTCCAAATGCTCAACCCACCTCTAGCAATTGGAATGCTGGAATTCAAGGACTTCACAAAGCTAAAAAGTGCATTTTCATGTGGTTTGGAATTCTGAATTCTTACAACAAACAGAGCATTTTGGAATGCCCAAGGGGCAAGATGTCACATCATGTCATTAATCCCCAACAAGCCCAATTCCTTGTCAGAAATGACTCTAACCAAATAGGCCCTAAGGTATCATGAGCAGTTGGAATTCTAATTCCTAGACATATAGCACCATTTGGGCTACATTAATTTGGGGACTTTGACATTAAATTAGAGGCCGACCCCGACATAGTTGGGACAAGGCATTGATGGTGATGATGACGACATTAAATTAGAGCTTTTGGATCTTACCCAATTGAAATAATGAATATAGACCAGTAATGGGCGGTGTTTGTATGGCTTGACATCCACCTATGGACCACCATGAAGCATGCCTAGGAATATGGTAACCTATGAGTACCACATCGTGGACTCTCTAAACATCAACTACCTTCAGAAGCGCCAATTAATTGGTCTAAACCTAATTGGACGTCCTTGAGATCGTTCAAATTGGGTTTAGGGGAAACATGCGGTGTTAGGGATTCCATGGTATCATGAGGTTGAGTTAGTGTAGAACTTGCATGTGGAAGGCGGTCCTAGACATAAGTTTGGCATGATCTGCAAAATGGTGTTAATGCTTATCGTAGTTTATCTAACTAATCTCATGCCTCAATGTACTCCTTACATGTATCCTGTTATGATGGCATATTTCGCTAGGTCATGTGAATTGTGTAGCTCAAGTATGTTATATTTTGAAACAAAGAATTTTGATAACTTCGGAGGAATTGACATGCATACGTATAATTCCTTGTAGATTACTATTGGCTGGTACTTATATGTACTTTTTTGCTGAAAGTCAAGGTGACAACACTAGGCTGTTTAAACCTAGCATAGTGAAACACTACTATGAAAGGGCCGTATTTTCAGAAACGATGTGCAAATTAGTTAATTCCTTTGGAACGGACCAACGGTCGCTTTGGTACCAAAACTTTGTATAAGTTCTGATGGCCTTAACTCTTGTATCTGGGTACTAAACTCTATTCTCGCCACGATTAAATTGGGGCGCAATAATATCGTGGCAAAACTCTATTCCTCATCGATCTCCATGACTACTTAGGCAATTACTTTTTAGATTTGCATTTGATGAATTCTCCTTAAGTAACTCTATCCTTCATGAATTTCCTTTGTCCACAAATGTTTGAAAACTCCGTAATCTTACCTGTCTTCTATTCTGTTTCGAACTTGCATGGAATGTGAAATTTTGGATTGCTTACTCGTTGAGGTTCTAATAAAACCTCACATAATAGAATTGGCACTTGTAGGTGAAAAAATAGATATTGAATCTCAGGACGTTATTGTGAGTATAAGAAAAGAGTGCAGATGACATAGTCTAGAGACACTAGGGAACGCTCCATAATGATTATCTAATTTAATTCGTTCATAATTGTTGCCAGACAATTGACATTGATTAAAGAAATAGAATTATTAAACTTGTGTTCCGTTATTATGTCTTTTGATAAGATTGATACTTGTAAAGTTTTCACTGCAAAAGTTTTGGATTGGACCTAATTTCATATTTGCAGTAAAAAAATTAAATTCGCGGCTCGAAAGATGGACTTCATTGGAAATAAGCATTTCGGGTCGTGACCATGGGAGAAGCAAAGAAGAGGAAGAAAGTGACTTGGAGCTCTCCTCCGCCAAGTTTTTTAAACATTAATGTGGACGGAGCAACTCATGGTAAACCAGGGCCGGCTAGTATTGGCTATGTTCTTAGAAATCACAAAGGAGAGGTGTTGTACATGTTTTCAAAAAATGTGGGGGTTAATAACTTGGAACGGATAGGATCACAAGTGGGACCACCCAAGATAGGAATATAAAAAATATTCCTTTTATCTCCCTAATTAGTTGGTAGTAGGTTTCTAATTTTATCGAAAGGGTTGTAATTAGGATTAGGTTTTCTTAGCCCCTAAATGTGTTCTCCTATTTATATGCAATGTAGGAGATGGAAATCTAAGACTTGATTAATAGAAATATAATTGGTTTATTCCATTGAGGTGCATCCTTGTGTCAATATCTCTGCGGAGATCTCACAGTGTATACAGACACATGCTTGGGCACTTCCATGGAAGCACTAACCCTAGGGCCTGGATTAGTTAAAGACTCCAATGATGAAGAAGTTTTGGCCATTTTAGAAGCTCTTCACATCAACTGTTACTCTTTCCGGTTTAGCTTCATTGTAGAAAGTGATTCTTTCAATGTCGTATCTTGGGCAAAAGCTTTCAAAGTCCCTTGAAAACTGCAGTTCTATTTTAACAAGATTAAACATCTATCATTGGAGTCTTGTGTTTTTCTTTTCTTTTTTTTTTCCCAGCATTTTATTAGGTCCGCTAATGGGATGACAGACACATTAGCTAAGCAAGGGGTTGATCGCGTATGCAATTTAAGTGCAGTCATTAGAATGCTGGGCCTCAAGGGTGATGCCTGGTACATATCTCTTACACCAGCACTACTTGGTTGTTATCATTCGATGCACTTCCTTGTATTAACTTTTCATTTTAATATATATGATCGTTACCTCCTTCCAAAAAAAAATCTCTGGATGGCCATTCCTAATGGGCTTGAAACCAAGGAGGTTTTGGCTTCCATAGGCATCCAAATGGACACGTTAATTGCATCTTTTACAACCTCATTATGCAAAGCTCAACCAATCTGCACGCTGCCTGCCCTTTACCTCTCTGATTTAGGATTCAGTCGCCTCCAAATTTTGCATAAATCAGCAAGATCCTGAAACCAATGTAACCATTGTTTAAGCTGTCTGCTGTGAGATGGTTTATAGACATCTGTAGACACTGTAAGAAAGGAGACAACCCTTGCCAAGCTGTGTTTTTCTTCTGTAGTTTGGAATGTTTGGAATTAACATAATTAATGCATTTTCCAGAATGTTTGTAGGCCTTGGGATCCAGTTCTGAGAGAGATTCTGCACCAGATCAGAACCAGAGCCATGTATCTGTGTCTTGAATCTCTTGATGCTTCCTCTCCTATCAATGCTCTTTGGGACCACCCCCCTCCTCCTACCAACGTCACAAAGTTCCTGGGCTTGGCTAACCAAGAGTGGAATTCATTCATATCTGTCCAGGATGGTCTTTCAGTGGGGTTTTCTTCAAAATTGATTCTATCATGGAACCGTGGGCAAGATCAGTCATGGAAGAAGATATTTTTGTTGCTGCTTTCACCATCTCCTAAGGTGCTAAATTCATCTCCAAGATGATCCTCTCTATTCATTGTAAAATTCTCATATTCCCCTTGCCAATCCAAACCTTTCTCCATGGCATAAGAGGTTCTAAGCTAGAAAGGTAGCCGCACTCATCAACCAGGACCAAGCCTCTTTCAGGTGCATCAGTTCAGATGCTGGTTTCATCCATTCCAGAGCGGTTGCACAGATTAGGAACATTAACCCTCTCTGAGCTTCCTTCTCAGTTTTGCATGGCCCACGCAGTGAGCAGTGCTTTTTTCTTTTTGGGTTTTGCGTGTACTGGGCTGTGGGTTGGCTCGCCCTTGTACCGGGTTGTTCCCATTTTTGTTTCCTTCTTTCCTGGGCTTCTGTTTCTTTGCGCTGAGCGCACAATGCCAATAAACATGGTTCCGTGCTTCATAATGTTTTGTCTCTATAATATAACAAAATTACCTTCCAAAAAAAAAAAAAACTATTATTGGTCTCAAGTTGCTAAACAATACACCCAAAATCCCTAGGCATTAGAGGTGCGACAGATTAACTACTTAAACACCACCGGGACTCGAAGCACGAGCCCGAACAAGACGCCACATGTGGCCTTTTTTTTTGTCATCTACGGATATGAACCAGGAACATGTTGGCTTGGACACCATCTCAACTTGGTAACCAACACACCCAAAATGCCTATCCTTTAGAGGTGAGGCAAATTAACTAATTAAAAATTTCTTCATTATTTGCAGAATATCTGTTAGTATATGTTGTCTTTTTCACTGCTTTTATCAGACTGCCACAATATTCAGGGCTTAAATTACTTCAACTTGCTCTCTCCCAAGAAGTGCCCTATTTTAATAATTCTCTCTCATTTCCCATTTCACTGTCTTTAAAATGAACTTATTGCCTTTAAACAAATCTATTCTCCTTTACTTTTCTTTCTTTGCATTGGGGTTCTTGCTTGATCATCAAGACTAATAAGTTTCATTGGATAATTTTACTAATATAGTCAAGTCAAGTCAAGTCAAGTTAAACATCCCATCAAAAGCACTTTTTACCAAAATTCCCTCCATCTTTTCCAAAAAAAGTCAAAAAACAACTACATTTACTCACTAAAAGACAAAAAAACTCCATTTCCCCAGACAAAAAGTCAAAAATATCCATCCCAAACAACTAAAAACAAAATACCATCATAACTCACTTATATTTTATTCATTCTTTTCATTTCACTTCACTCCACTTTATTTTAAAAGTAAATTACCAAACGGTCCTTTAAGAGTCCTTTAAGAGACAAACTTCTAAAAATGAAGGGAAGTGAAGACATGGCATAGAAAATGGACTCCTATCCACAAGTAATCTTCAGGAAATATTTAAAAAAAGAAATAAAACCATAAGGTAAAATTACACCCCAATAACATATTTTCAGGACTAAATATCAAAAAGTCATGGATTTATCAAGCACATTAATAGATATGTAGGGAAGTTTGCACGAAAAGCCATCATGAAAAAAGAATACCTCATGGACACTATGAAGGAAAGAAGAGTGCAATGGCAGATATTAAAATACTCGTACATTTTTCACAATGCGACTACTAGCAAATACTAAAATACTCAATACATTTTTCACAATGCAACTAATAGCAAAGTCCAGTAATTTTCCCCGTTATTTCTATCCTAGGATATTTTCATATTAAATTTCTAGTATCAGGAACTTTTCCAGCTGATTACATTTCCCACAAATAACTACAGTATCCATGATTTTTATGGTTTCCAGTTGACAGATTAAATGATGGGAATTAAAAAAATCTTACCATCAAGGCACGGTTGCGAGATCGAGGAAGCTCTTGGATATACTTTTCAAAGGCCTCCAGTTTTACTTTTCCTTTAACTTCTACAAGTTTAGACCAATTTACCTGCAAGGCCTTCTCACCACTGCACAAAAATTTCGCTGTTGACATGTCGCCTACCATATATTTTTATTATTCTGCTCTTCATAAAATTGATTCGCATTTTTTAAGCAACAACTTAGCAAAACATTTAGAAGCTAATGATACTATTAGAATGGATGTCAATTTAACTTGCAAAGCAGATCAATTGAGCCATGAGCAAGACATGTAATTATCATGTTGGAACAAGTAAATGTGAGTGCATAAAAAGGTAAGAAAGTTGTCATTGACAAAGCTAAAAAAATAACCTTTTCTCTTACTCTTAGAAGCGCATAATACTTTTATTTATAATTTATCAACAAGATGAGAAATCGTATTATTGGTTTGGACATAACTTTAAGTAGGCTGATTGAAAGATGTTCCAGTTGTAAGACCCCAACCCTTCTTAATCATGATTAGTAGCTAATTAATGTTGATTAAATACTACTTAGTGTGTTTTGTGTGGTGATTGATTGGTTAGGTAGATTAGAGGGGTTTTGAACCAAGTTAGGTAGCCAAAAGGACCCTTTTTTGTAATTTCCGGAGGGGTTGCCCGCAATTTCAGAAAGGGGTGATTTTGGGTTTGTTGGGTAGAGAATTCCGCCCCGACCAACTTCCGTGTTTTGACCAAGTCCATTTGAAGCCTTAAAAGATACATTTCCAGCCCATTTACTAAGTACCATAATTCACTTTAGCTATATGGACCTATTTGAAATTTCCAGAACTTCACGCCAAAACACAAACTCAACCCAATCGATCCTCACTCTGTCTTGCTGCTTGAAATTAGCTGGAACTCTCTCTTATCCACCAATCCTCTCTTCTTGCTTCCAATCGATCAAGGTGCTGTTGCATTTTGGATTTTTTTTCAAGCCAAAGATAATCTTCTTCCTCAACTACACCTTCTACAAGCCATAATAGTTCATTTCGTCTCTTCTTCACTCCATTGGTAAGAAATCTCTTCCCTAGTGTTTGAAATTAGTTAGTGGATCTTAGATTTGTTGCATGCATCCCTTGAGTCCATTCCACTATTTCACCATTGTAGGAGTTCTTGAACGTTTAGAGATTTGGGCAGTTTCACTCTAGAGCTCGATTTGAGTAGTAATAGCTTGGAATCAGTTGAATTTGGGTAGAGCACCAAACTAAGGCAACTAAACACTTATAAGATCATGCATGCATGCTTTATTGATGATTCCTAATATGATGCAGGTCAAGCTCTATATGTGATTCTATTTTTTTTTTTAATGGAAATACAAATCCCTAAATGTCTAGGTAGTTGAAATTGTATATAAGCTTGGGAGCTCTTATTGTATTCAAGAAACATGCCGCTGAAACCTGGAATGAAATGGGAAACAATCCCACCTGAAAAACACCATTTCGAATTCGAGCTTTAGAAGTTATGAAGCCTACGGCTAGCCATGGAAGGCTCTACGGCTAACCGTAAGCCCACCGTGAACCACCTTATTTTACACAGCGGTGGCTTTCACAAAACTAAGCTTCTCGGACATTTGTACTACAGCTAACAATATGTGCCTTTACAGCTAGCCATAAGGCCGGCCGTACGGTCACCTTGGAGACATTTGAGTCCCACGGTTGCAAAGGTAGAACTATGCAAATTTTGGAGTTTGTACTATGGCTCAAGGTAAGCTAACCGTAGGTTACCTTACGGCTAACCGTTAGCTAACGCTGCAGACACTGTGAAACTCAACTTAAGAGTTGATTCCCAAGTTGTAACACTACGGCTGGTCGTAAGTGGTTCACGGCTAACCGTCAGGTAACCATGAAGCAACCATAGAACTCAAGATTTTTTGGAACTTTTGGACCTAGTTTGGGACCCTACCATACACCTAAAAGGATACCCGGAATTCAATATCCGACCATGCCAAGCCAAAAGGTGTTGACTTTGTTATATTATATGGTCTCAATCCAGTGGATGATGTAATAAATTGATTTATTTATCAATATAATCATGCTTTCCTTTCATGAGATGAATGGTGTTTTATTACTTCCTGCACATACCCAATACGAATGGCATAATGGTTCATGAGATGAACCGGCACGAGTATATTAGATGTGATACATGTATATGGATGAGATCCACATACGGGAGACATGTGTCACAAATCCTATACTTAAATTGATTCACAACAGGTTTCATTTGATAAGGTTGGGCATCTCATCTAATAAGGTTGCAGCACTTTGATCATTACGAGATAGTGTGATTTGTCTCGATCATCAGAATGTAAGATTCTGGATCATGGTGCTGGTACATTGAATGTATTGAAGGACCATGAGAAGCACCTTATAAAACACAGTATTTACTTTAAGGTCTACTCTCATAATTCCCTAGCAATAGGCCCTTAATCCTGAGACATTAATGAACTCAAGTTTCTATCTATTCATTTGCTTTGATTCACCAATGAGTGAGGCCAAATGTAGGTCAACACCTCAGTGTCTTGGGTACGTGGCAGTAGGACTGTGGCAACATTCAATGGTCAAGATGGAATCTATCTTCATTATCCTCTTGTGCCAATTAATGGATTTATCATTGGTAAGTGCGCACCCATCTCAATTAAGAGTTAATTGGATGGTATTGATGATCACTGTGATTAATTAGGTCTCAAGGATAATAAGATGTGGATCTAAATTGGTTAGACAGGTTTAATCCAACTGATCCATGGATATTGATAGAGGGGGCTACTTGTGGTGATAGGGAAGTTTAGGGTCTTCTTTGTAATTTATTCCTAAGACTGGAGTGCAATTGCATTTATATAGTGGAATTATTTGCAATTAACTGCAGACCCGGATTGCACATGAGATGTGGGGTCAGGGTGTCCCAGCTAGAGTCAGCTTTCTATGGAATCCCTAGTGGTCCCCACGCTAGCCCAATTATTAGATCATTACTAATTCTACTTGAACTCAAAAGGAAAGAAAATAGAAACTTATTATTTCTATTGGAAGTGAGACTTCTAATAGTAGTAATAGGAAGAAGAGAATGTTACTAATTCTTATAGAAGTCAGACTTCTATTATTAATTAATAAGAGGAGGTGACTTAGAGTTATAAATAAAGGAGGAAAGGAGGTGGACGTCCCTATGCTTCCAATACTTGGAGTTCACGCCCAGCCCCAGTGTGTGCAAGAGTTGCACACTGCTCCTCCCTCTCCTCTCTCTTCTAGTTTCTCTTCTGGTTTGCCTTTGAGGTTTTAGTCGGTTTTTTTTTATTTTTTTTATTTTGAGATCCCACCATTATCCTTGAGAATAGAGATCTGATACGGGTCATAGCATGGAAGACTATTAGGTCTTGGAGATCCTAATTAGCTACTAAGAAAGAGTTCTTCATCGAGCAAGTCTTCTTCTCCATTAGAGCACAACCGAGCTCCCAAGGCATAATCTACTTTCTTGTATATTGTGGATTTTTGTAGTTGCTTGTTGGCTGCTATTTACCATCTTGGAGATAATGTTTTACTGATCTTGATCATGAGTTTGAGGTTCTTGGATCCTGGATGTGGTTTATGGCCTTATGTGTACTTGATCCCTAAGTCAAGTGGGTCAAAAGTTTTGAAAACCTATCCACGAGGCCCACCTACTTCCTACAAACTTAAGGCATTCGATGTCCATAAACTGAAGTAATGCCACGGTTATGACAACCAGGAGACATCAAAGACCCTAGGACTACATATAGTTGGATAGTGATGCCTACTGGCAATCCAGACCTTAGGATTGGATTGTAATCCAAGACTTAACATCAAACTACTACACATGCATTTATATGTCACAACCCAAATTCCAAGGCCCTATTGGATTCCAGGTGGTAACTAATAGGCAATATTCACCATGCACCATCACAATATAATTAAACCTTCATTAGTTTAATCTTTTGATATTTAATATTATGATTATACTGCTCATACTTATTTTCACAAATCTATAATATCATGATTATATTGGCCATGCTAAGTACGGTCATATTTTGCACACTTCTTTATTTCTTAATATCATTTAATAGTTTCCAAAAAAAAAAAAAGGCCTTATACTTGATTAAGGCTATCAATGTATTTAAGTTTGGCTCAAACCTATTGAAACTTTTCACTGCCAAGGAGGTCAACGATAGAAGCCATCTTCTCACTTAGGCAATTAATGGGAAAATATCGAGCAAAGAGGAAAAATCTGCATATGGTCCTCATCAATCTAGAAAAAGCCTACGACAGGGTACCTAGAGATTTAATTTAGTGGGATTTAAATAAAAGGAATGTTCTAAGAGGTTATATTGAAATTATTAAAGACATAAATGAAGGAGAAGCAGTAACGAATGTGAGAACTACTTGTGGAGAGACAAGAGACTTCCCAATGACCATAGGTTTGCACCAGGGGTCAACCCTAAGCCCTTATCTCTTTGCACTAATTCTGGATGAGTTAACTGCTCATATTCAAGGAGAGGTACCTTAGTGCATGTTATTTGCAGATGCTATTGTGTTGGTAAATGAATCAAGAGATGGTGTGAATACAAAACTCAAGAGATGCAGAGAGGTTTTAGAATCCAAGGGCTTTAAAATAAGTCGTACAAAGACAGAATATATGGTTTGTGACTTCAGTGGGCATAGAAAGAGCTGAAACTACTATGAGAATTGAAGACCATGAGCTACCACAAAGTGATTCTTTCCGCTACCTTGGCTCTATAATTAGCAATGATGGGGAGATTGATGAACATGTCGAACATAGGATAAAAGTGGGATGGTTGAAGTGGAGAGTTGCTTCTAGAGTTCGTTGTGACCGAAGAATGCCAACAAAATTGAAGGGAAAATTTTATAAGACAGCGATTAGTCCAACTATGATCTATGGAACAGAATGTTGGCCAATCAAGAAGCAGCATATGCACAAAAAGGATGTGACAGAGAAGAGAATGTTGAGATGGATGTGTGGTCAAACTAGGAAGGATAAAATTAAAACTGAATGCTTTCGAGAGCATTTAGAGGTACCGACAATATGGGATAAAATTAGAGAAACCTGTTTGCGATGGTTTGGGCATGTCCAATGTAGAACGGTAACGGCGCCGGTAAAGAAAAGTTTGTCCATGAAGGTTGATGGCCCCCCAAGGGGAAGGGGTAGGCCAAAGGGGATGTGGATGCAGGTAGTAAGAATGGATATCAAAAAGTGTAACTTATCTGAGAATTTGGCTCGAGATAGATCGGAATGGAGAAACAGAATTCGTGTACCCGTCCCAACTAGGGACAAGGCTTTGATGATGATATGATGATTCATAATTAAATAATAGGATTCCCTGAATTCTTATTGGAGTATTTTTCCAAGATCCCAATTCCTAATTGTACAATTTTTAGCAATTATTTGGGCTTAGCAACTAATTAAGTGTGTTTAAATGCTAATTGATTAGTTTTGTGGTTGGAATATGTTTCGTGCGTTTCACGAAATTTTGAGAGCATTTGGACTCGGTCTAGTAACTAAAAAATTCACTCGGTGGTTTGCCCGAGTAGGGTGAACCAGACTGAATATAAAGGCCACTCTACCATTTGACTTGTCCTGGCCCATTTGACCTATTTTCCGGTCCTTTCTTGCCTTGACAACCGAGGACCCAAATTTGGTGAATTGCGAACCCTTGTTTGACCTACCCTTGACCAATGGATATTTTAAACACGGTTTTTCATGGGCAAGACCTTAGACTTTAGAACTTGGAAAATGGATTAGAATTGGGACTCACAATGGAGTTTCAATTAAAACCCTTACCGAAACCTTAGCAAATTTGTCTAGGTTTCGGGGAGGTTGCTCCCGAACCCTCAGGGCCCCAACAGTGGCGCGCTACCCGGCTCGCTATAGAGCTCGACCCACGTTTGTAGAGTTTACCGTACCCCTCTTGCCAGTAAGCACCTTAGAGCTTGGACTCACTTAATTGTTTTGACTTGAGACCAATGTGGAAAGATGTATGAGCTGACATAAACTCCCAGGTTTGTCCGGAGACTCGCATAACGCAGTGTTAGGTCAAGAGGATGCTTAGTTAGGATCTTGAATGTCAATACCATCGGAGCACCAAGTAACTTCTAAATCCAGACATTCGGGGTCCGAGGCGAAGCATGGGATTTCATGACACCGTATCACCTTTTTTATGACAATCCAAGAGTTAAGATTTGGTAGTTATACTTATTCCTCTGTAATGCAAATGTCTACATGCTTATCATGCTAGTCTCAAGTCTATTTCACTACATGCATTACTAGTGTGTTGTCATGCATAGCACTTGTCTGTTGTTGTACTGACTACCTGATTTTTAGGTTTGACCCCTGTTTGACCTAAAATGGACTTAGTATACCTTATTTTGGACAGGAGGAACTGTACTCTACCCTTTGGACTTGTGTAAAGCATTCTCAAAGTTGTAGCGCGCTTTGAGTTGCCCTGCTCCTTGTGTCTAATAGTATCTTTAGTATGAATAATTCGTCAGCGTGCGTGCATTTGTTGCCCCGCGGCCTTCCAAGTTTGTCTGGAACCAACAAACCTTTCTAACCCATTTCGAGGCTAGTCATTGTATGCCGAAATGCTGCCCGTTTGTCCGAAACTCATGTACAATATCTGTACTCTATCTAATCTCGCTTGCATCATCTTGCCCTATTCATTTATCATTCCAGCTTGTCTGGTCTTGCATGGTAATGTCTAGCTGGTCACTTGAGAATTAATTAAGGCTACTCATGAAGGTCATGACTTTAGCTCAACTTACAAGGTACTCGGAGTATTTCATTTCATGGGGTAATTCTTGATCATGGTTTCTAGTCAGCATTGGTTCATGCATTCACGAGTCGGCAACACCTAGCTGGTACTATTATTGTGTGTTTGTATGTGTGTGTATATGATATAGCTCGTTGCAGTGTAGTGTCGATAGGTGACAAGGGTGTCACTTCAATACCAACCTTGCCAAGGAAATGCAGACACACCCGTGGCAAGGCAAATCTTGTTTGATGGCCATATTATACTCAAGGGAGTTCTCGTGGTACTGCTCGCTCGCTCTTGGCTATGGGAAATGTAGATGCACCCAGCAAGGATAATTAAGCCACGTGATTGCCAAAGTTCATTACTTAGCGTGCATTAGTTTAATTGCCAAAGTAGACATGAGTATTTAGTTGTCTTGCATTCACCATACTTGCCAAGTTGTTATCTTGTCTTGCATATTCCTCATTTGCCAAAGTTCATTACTTGTCTTACATTTATTATCACACCCGCATCATTATTTGTGGCCTTGCATTTATCCTCACTTATCTAGTTTTCCTGCCTTACTCATTTATTAATTTTAACTTGTGATTTAATTATATTTATGCAACATGCTATGGTGTTTATATTGACAACTTGCCAGGCTTTTGTACGATCCTACACTTGGTGTTGTAGGTAACAAGCCCCTTACCCTTGCCGAGGAGGAGAGCAGTAGTTGAAGCGAAACAACAGAGCCTAGTCAACTGGTATAAAGCATCGGGCTACTGCATGAGGGCGACAATTTTGGGACATTATCTGAGTTTTGTTACTTTTGGACTGTATAAACGGCCATTGTTTCAGGCCTTTACTCTGTTTCTGGGTTGTAATAAAAATAATTTGTTAATGCTACTTGAACATCAATTTATTTTGAGATTTGTGCTACTCTGATATCGTGTTATTGTATTTATGCTTATGTTTCTTGTCTATTTACTTCCACGCAAGCTTCCACCTGCTATTCCTCTTGAGCAAGGGGAAAGTGCAAGTTCATTCTCACAAGCAGAATCCTGGGGGGGAAATCAGCATGCAGGGAAAAGCTTTTATTAACGGCATCATTAACCCTCCACATGCAGCCACAACTCCGGATCTTTGCCCCACCATCTGTCTGGGGTCACCAAATTTTGATTTAACTAGTGAATGTGATGTTTTACCCAAAAAAAAAACCCTGAGAATGTGATGAGATACTTTTATAAGTCACGACGCGGAATTCTAAGGGCCCCGGGTTCTGTGTCGTGACAATTTAGAGGTACCATCAATAGATAATAAATTAATAGAGACACATTTGAGAGTGTTTGGACATGTCAATGCAGCCCAGCAATGGTGCTAGTGAGAAAAAGTTTTTCCATGCAAGTTGATGGCCCCTCAAGGAAAAGGGGGATGGAAGTTTTTAGGATCTATCTGAAGAGATCCAACTTGTCCAAGGATTTTAGCTCAAGATAAAATGAAAAAACAATATTTATGTAGCTAACCCCAACACAGATGGGACAAGGCTTTTCATGATGATGACACTTCTGCCACCATATTTCTGAGAACACATCTATATGACAGACATGCACAAACTAAAGGAAAAAATGTTGTTCTCTTCGGAAAACTATTATCATGAAAAAAAATTTGTTCAGAGGCAGGAAATCAGCAGGAAATCAGCATAACAGCATCTAGTTATGCCGAGTAATTATTAACGAAGACAATAATGTACAAGTATTACTTCATTATGTAGATTTTATGCTTATAGGGAATTGCAAAAATCTTGATTGTCTTCTATATCTGGTGTCTAGACATCAATGTGATTAAGTATTTCAAAAACATAACAAGACCACTTGAAGCAACATCAAAGTACAGCAGAGTAGCATTGTTTAATCAGGTATTTCTAAGATTGCAATGACTAAACTGATCAACGCCAAACTATTCAATTCAACTGAAAAAAAAAAAAAAAAGATATTAAGTAGTTTGAGAAACCTTTTAAAGAAAGCAACTGCAGACACTATTGTCGATGCATTTAGCTGAAGTAAACCATCCCAAAGCTTAATAATCTTTGGAGCCACTTTTTCATTATGTACTGCACCTTTTCCATCATAATTTGGAGAACAAGAAGGATCATCATCATGCTGAAGAAGTTTCTTTGTGTCACAATCAGTGCCATCTGGTGGAATTTTCTTCTCAAAGTATTGGTCCACATTCTCCATATTTAATTCATAAGGCTTCTTTGTATTTTTTATCACAGAATTCATGGAACCATGATCTTCGCTGCTAAATTTTTTATTACCCAAACATATTTTCTCACAAGAAGCAGGTTTTTCAGGCATCACCATTTTACTTGTGACTGAACAGAGCTGGTCTTCAGCTTTACCACTTACATTAAAGCCTAAAAATGTATCAGGAGAAGCAGATATTACTTTCGATGTAGGGTATGGAGAATACTCATATGCTTCCTTTCCAGCACTGCTGGCAGAAGTTTGGGACCTGCCAATTCCAGTATTTGCGACATCTCTAGCCCCTTCATCATTTGAGTTTTGACCATTCTGTTTGAATTCACTAGCAGATCCAACTTGACGAAAATCCTGAATACTGGATCTTCCAAGTTCATTCCCATAATGACCAGACTCCTGATTCTTTAACATACCGTATTGCAACACTTGCGATGATTTTAAGCTATCAGAAGGCGAACTGAAAAGTTGTTGTGATGAATTTCCTGAAAGAAAATGACTTCTCTGCTCAAATATCAACCCACTCTCTAAACTGAAAGAAGTATGACTCTTTAAACTGAAATGAGTATGATCCTTTTCTACAGGTGCACTATGTGCACGAGAATATGATTGGATATTGTGATCATTTCGGATGACCATGTCTTGTGCATGAAGTTGCATAACAGGCAGCAGTGGAATCTCTGGAACTGGTGATTTGAGTAAGGGAGAGGGTGATGATCCGTTACGAAGAAATGAGAGAAAATGGGCATTCCCTAATGTATCATTTAGATTCCCAACTACAGCTCCTTGGTTGTTTCCATCATTGGTCTGCAAACTTATTGAAATGTTATTATTCAGATCATAAAGCTGGCAGTTATCAAGTTGTGACCCTTCATTACTAGAGTCCATAAAATGTAGATTTTGATTTGACACCATTCCCAGAGCACTTCCATACACATTTCTTCCTGAAAATGTCCTAGCATTATCCTGTGAATTTGACTCTCTCGGCAAAAGATATGCTGAATTGTCTCTCTGACTGCCTCTAAATGGCTCATAGATGCCATCAGATTTTGGTTTATTGTAGCACTGTTTCTCCAGAAAGTCTGATTTTCTTTTTCTTGTTGAGTAAACCGAAAAATTCTTATCAGAAGCACCAAATGGAGGTGTGAGTTTCATGTTTACAAACAGGAGCCTGAGGACCAGCACTACTGAGGCCCTTCTTATGCCGTTGGAGTATCAGGGCCTTTTGCCTTCATTCTTCTTTTGATAATATTTGATCCACCCAACCTGGCAGGGACAAATGCTGAAGATCTGCAACACAAAAACAAATCCAATAAAAAATGAGGGAAAAAGCTAAGAAAAAACAAATTTGATAAAAGGGGGAACCACTTAAAAATTTAGTTTAGAGAAATAATAAACCATCCAATTCAATATGCAAAAGTATCAACATCAAAAAATGCTCTAAAACAATCTGCAAATAACCGAAAAAAGAAAAAAAAAAAAAAAAAAAAGCACTACAGCTCTAAAAGATATGGTAACAGATAGGTCTTAAAACAACTATTATTGTACCTATGAGGAAAAAAATTGTAATTTAAATAACCAAACTAATTCATATGAGTCCTATCTATCCAGCACTTACTAGTATGTCAACTGAACATTAACAAATAATAGTCATTCAGAATATTGGATCAAGCAGGTAGATTTTTTCTCACAAACTATAGCAGTTGTTTTTTATTAGTTAAGGGAACAGCAATAATTAAAACCTGAGCTAGCAAATGATCATGTCAGTGCTAATAAACTGAAACTGATCAATTCTTAAGACTTAGATTCAAGGACGCTATGAAACTTGGACATTGGACAAAACATGGGTGTGAGTAGTGGACACAGATATGCCAACTTCAAAAGGCATACAGAAGTCCATACAAATGTGTTACAAGTATACTCAAAATTCATCTATACAATTTCCATATACTACTGTTGCTATGGGATGAGATATATACTAGGATCACAAAAAAAATTGGGTCTTTTTCTTTTCTGATAAGTAATAATGGATAAAAACTACATTAATAGAAACGGATCATACACAAAACAATGAATCCCTCAAGGAAAACAACAATGACCACGGTATAGGAGTGATACACCCAACCACAGTATAGGAGCGATACACCCAAAGTCACCTAGATAACAAAGGCAATCCAAGCAACAACTCTATGTACCCCTTGTTTAGCTAGAGCATCCGCCATGTTAGTCACAGACTAAACCTCAAAACAAAAAACCACCAGAATAAGGGATGATAACTGCTTTATCTCATTAAAATAAAACTGAAATTTCCACAGCCTTGCTTGTTCATCAGACACCCATCCAATCGCATTAGGAAAACCCAAATAAATCTAAAGGGCTTCCAAAATAGCCCACACCTCTTAGAATCTGACTCCCACATGCATAGAAAAGAGAAGCAAGACTCCAATTATCCCTCCAACAGTGGCTGAATCTAGCTATCCTCTGCCTGCTCCATCAACATTAGATTCTAACACCCCATGCAAAGGAGCAAACCAAGATAACAACCTCCTTACAACCGATGGATCATACGACAATGATGCTTCCTAGTTGAAGAAAATTTCATCCAACTTTAGATTAGCAAACTCCTTCCTGACCAATATCCATTTGGCCACTCACAAACATACCACCAAAAGATATGACTTTATAGAGGATAAATAATTCCTAAAGATCCTGTCCTTCCTTCCACACCAACCAAATTGAACATAGGATAATGAAAGGAAGCAACCTCCAAAAATAACAAACAAGACCATGCTGATGAAATGACCCCAAACCCCAAGCCTAAACCAACTCTGCCAAAGTGTTGGGGAAACACCACGCTAGCTTGCATCTGTAAAGAAAATTACTCCAAATGTGAAAAAACAACCTCACCGTGAAGAAATAGATGACTACTCGATTCCTCCTCCTGTCTGCATAGCACGCAAGTGTTTGAAATATTTTATGCCCCCATGTTTCTTCTCTTTAAGGAATTTGTAGTAGAGATCTTCCCAGTAACTGCCAACCAACAAAATGGCTCCAGCCAAGGAGCTAAACCCAACCATACCCATGCACTAGAAGATCATGGTTAAGTTGACCCCTTAAGGCTAAATAGAATGCTCTAGTCAACAACTTCCTGAAGAAAGAGGCTTCCTAATGCAAGTGTTCTATCCTTCCTCTAGAAAAAAAAAAAAAAAGAAAAAAAAATTTAAAGTATGAACCTTCGTAGTTTGTTGAATGACTTCTTCTAAAAGACAATACCCAACCAAAGAAATACAGACCCCTAACCATATTACATTGTCTGTCCTCATTGAGATTAAATTATTCGACACCACTCTAATGACACTAGGGTAAACACTACAGAGATTACCTACTTACTGATCATTAAAGAAAAAAGAGCTCCTCCCACCCAATCATCACACTAAAATCATACATCCCTCCCATCCCCGGCTCAAAAACCCACCCACTGCTAAATGAAGGCCTCCACTCTCAACTTGGATTCATCCCTACCACTGACAATAAAACTCCAAAAACCTGACGCATAATAACTATGGACTGATTTAGGCAACCCCAAACCACTTACCCTATCTAGATATATTTACAATGATCCTTCTTCACAAAGCATCCCCTTGGCCAAACTGTTAGATTATATGGTCCCAATCCAGTGGAAGATGTAATAAATTGATTTATTTCTTTATTTATCAATATAATCATGCTTTCCTTTCATGAGATGAATGGTGTTCTAATACTTATTTGCACATCACCAATACGAATGACATGATGGTTCACGAGATGAACCGGAGCCCACAAATATATTAGATGTAATACATGTGTGTGGATGAGATCCACATGCGGGAGACATGTGTCACAAATCTTATACTTAAATTGATTCACAACGGGTGATGAGATTGGGCATCTCATCTGACAAGGTTGCAGCATTATGATCACTATGAGATAGTGTCTCGATCATCGGAGTGTAAGACACTGGATCATTGTGCTGGTACATTGGATGTATTGAAGGACCATGAGAAGCACCTTATGAAACACTGTCTTTATTTTAAGGTCTGCTCTCATAATTCCCTAGCAATAGGCTCTTAATCCTGAAACATTAATGAACTCAAGTTTCTATCTATTCATTTGCTTTGAGTCACCAATGAGTGAGGTCAACTATAAGTCAACACCTCAGTGTCTTGGGTACGTGGTAGTAGAACTGTGGGAACATTCAATGGTCAAGATGGAAACTATCTTCATTATCCCCTTGTGCCAATTAATGGATTTATCATTGGTAAGTGCGCACCCATCTCAATTAAGAGTTAATTAGATGGAACCGATGATCACTGTGATTGATTGGGTCTCAAGGATAATACGATATGGATCTAAGTTGGTGGGACAGGTTTTATCCAATTGATCCATGGATATTGATGGAGGGGCCTATTTATGGTCATAGGGAAGTTTAGGGTCTTTATGTAATTTATTCCTAAGGCTGGAGTTCAATTGCATATATATAGTGGAGTTATTTGCAATTAACTACGGGCCCGGATTGCACATGCAATGTGGGGTCAGGGTGTCCCAGTTGAAGCCAACTTTTTGTCGAATCCCTAGTGGTCCCCGCGCTTTCCCAAGATTAGATCATTACTAATTCTACTTTAACTCAAAAGGAAAAAGAAATAGAAAGGTACTAATCCTATTTGAAGTGAGACTTCTAATTGTGATATTAGTAAGTTACTAATTGTTTTGGAACTAGGACTTCTAATAATAATTAGTAAGTAAAGGGGAGGTTGCTTTAGCGCTATAAATAAAGGAGAATAAGGAGGTGAACGTCCCATGCAATTTCTCCATCTTAGAATTCACGCCCAAGCTCCTTTGTACAAGTGTTGCACACACCCCTCTCCTCTCCCTCTTCTAGTTTCTCTTCCGATTCTCCATTGAGGTTCTAGTTGGTTTTCTCTTGGAGATCCCACCATTCTCCTTGAGAATAGAGATCTGATACGGGCCATAGCGTGGAAGAAAATTAGTTCTTGGAGATCCTAATTAGCTACTAAGAAAAAGTTCTTCATCTAGCAAGTCTTCTCCTCCATTAGAGCACAACCGAGCTCCCAAGGTATAATCTACTTCCTTGTATGTTGTGGATTAATTGTGGATGTATGTTGCTGCTATTTTCTATCTTGGAGATAGTGTTCTACTGATCATGATTGATGAGATTGAGGTCTTGGATCCTGGATTGGGTTTTCTAGCCTTATGGATACTTGATCCCTGTGTCAAGTGGGTCAAAAGTTTTTTGGAAACCTATCCACAAAGCCCACCTACTTCCAACAATTGGTATCAGAGCCATACATCATCTCTAATCATGTTAGATCAGTAAGCTTGTTCTAATCTTTGCATGAGATGTGATAGGATAGAACAAGGGCTATGTAAGGATCAGTTTTGATGAATTTGCTTGGTTCAATAGTAGGTTCATGTTTGGAAAGTCACAAAAGAGTTTAATTATGATGGGAGAATGGTAGGAAGCCATTGGAGGGCATTAGACGTTGTTTTGGAAGCAATTGGACTCAATTACATAAACCCAAATTCTGATGTTCGTCGATCCGATCGACCTGGCCTTGTGCTTGGTCGACCGGGTGCCTGTAGGCCAGTTGACCGAGCCCTCTGGCCGGTCGACCGGGTACACTGACATAGCAAAGTGCAGGTTTCAGATTTTCAATTTCGGGTCTCTTTTGGCATCCTGTCTTTCCATCATGGTTTGGCAGCCTGATTTTGTGATTTGTATGGTTGTATGAGATACTAACTTGCAGGTGATATTGTCCTCTCCATGTGGCCCACAAGTCTTTTACTTTCTTTTTATGATTATTGGTTTACTTGAGGCTAAGTATAAAGGGCATCATGATTTCCTTGGTTTCCCGTAAAAGGGCAAGGCATGGTAAATTTCCCTATAGCCCTTTTTATTTCCATTATTAGATTACTATATAAGTCTCATCGTCGAGGCATAGGAATTTATGTAATTTTCTAAATTTGCAAATTCTTGCAGTGTCCGAGACGAAGAAGGAAAGTGAAATTGGACTCCTAATCAAAGAGTTTGAAGATTACCAAAAGTGTTTTGGAGATGCCCAAAGAGTTTAAGGAATCCCAAAGTTTTGTAAAGTCTAGAAGTCCAAGAAGTCTATTTGGCTTGGGCCATGTGTAGGAGATGACTAGTTTCTATTTTTGCACTTTCTATTTATGGATGTGTGCTTATTATAGAATGTTTCCAAATCTGATCCAAACATAGCAGTTTCCAAAATTGGTCAAATCAAATTAATTTTTAGAAAGAGTTCTAATTAGTGTTGGTGGACCCATGAGATGGACTCATTGGTAACACTAATCTTAGAAATTGGGCTTTCCTTAAATATAACTTGACTTGGAACCAATCATTGGTCATATCATGAGATGATTTGATATTTATTTATGTGGGCCCATAGACCTTAAAGGAAATTCTCAATTCTAAAATATATTCTCGGATCGAGGCATTTAAATTGAGATTTCTCCATGGTTTTCCACCATAGGTCCATTGCAAGGAAAGCATTAGCCTCGCGCCATCTTGAGAATGGCCATTCCCTACGAAGGGCTTTTATTTGTCTGGTTACTAGATATGAATCTCCTTATGGATAGTGTTGGTGAGACGGGGTGGGGGCCCCCTCCCCAAAAAGGAGCTGCCCACAACGGTTGTCATGCAATGCTAGTTGGTGGGTCACACTTAACTAAAATAGTAATGTAGCATCCCCAAGGATTTGCCTCATGTATTTTAGAAATCAAAGCTAATCGGGAGTCGTACATTATTTGGCATCATACATTATTTGGTATGAGATACCTAGATGATAATGAATGATGGGGATCATGGATAGTTAGTCTTAATCCTAATTTTGACCAACTTTGATCCGCATCAATCTAGGTGGTATTCGCAGCACTCAAGGAGGCATACCCCAAGGGATTGGAATTCTGATGTATTCTGAATTTAGTCGTTATTAGGATTCTCATAAAAATTTGATAGAATACTAAACCCTAATGTCATTTCTATTCTTAAGTTGAATGTATGGACAGTATGGTTATGTGCTACAGCTTATTCAGCATGAATTCATCTACTTTCAATCCACTTGCGACCATCCTCAACCAAAATAAGTTGGTGGGATCCAACTACGTGGACTGGAAAAGGAACCTTGATATTGTCCTGACTGCTTCAGGATACAAATATGTCCTTATCACACCCTGGCCTGAGGAGCCTGAGCCAGATGCACCACGAGACCAGAAAGACCATTACACCAAATGGATCAAAGACGATGAGATGGCCAGGTGCTATATGCAGGCATCTATGTCTAGTGTTCTACAATACCAACATCAACCCTATAGACTGCATCCAATATTATATCGAACTTAAAGAAGATGTTAGGGGACCAAGGGAGGCCTGCCTATGAGGGTACTCATGAGCACTAAGATGGCCAAGAGAACCCTAGTACAGGATCACATGTTGAAAATGATGGACTCATTGAATGAGTTAGATGTACTAAGTGTTGCGATTGATGCAGAATCACAGATAGACATGATCCTCGAGTTGCTGCCAGATTCATTTAACCATTTCAAGATCAATAATAATATGAATAAAATGAATCCGACCCTAGCTGAGTTGTCTAACCAGCTGATAGCGACTGAGGGCATCATGAAGAAGAAGCCAACTACCCTGATGACAAAAAAGTCAGTTGCCAGGTCCAACCCGAAAGGCAAAAAGAAATCGGGCTCCAAGAGTCCTAAGGTGGAGAATGGTACTAGTGGTGATGTGGCAAAGGCTAAGGGTACTGGAGCAAAGGGAAAGTGTTTCCACTATGGTATGACAAGACATTGGAAGAAGAATTGTCCTGATTTTCTGTCTAAGAAAAAGACCTCTGGTATGATTGAGTCACTTGTTTCTGAAGTTAGTTTTGCAACTAGTACTTCAAAATCTTGGTGTATTAACTCTGGTACAACTAATCACATCTGTAATTCGTTGCAAGGGTTCCGGGACACTAGGAGGCTTAGTGACGACGAAATCATTGTTAACCTATGATCTGAAGCTAAGGCTGAAGCAGTGTCAGTGGGAGTAGTAACTTTGTTATTTTCAGATATTAAATTGGTTTTGTCAGATACTCTATATGTACCGTCTTTAAGGCGGAATTTAATTTCAGGTTCTAGTTTGGTGAAAAAAAGTTATTCTATTACTTTTGGTACTAAAGTTGTCATAAAGAGGAACGGTACTCTTATATGTTCTGGCAAGGTAACCAATGGACTTTATTTGATAACTCTCACAATGTATGAGATACATGACACTGAAATAATCAATAGGCCATCATTAAAGGGAAAGTCACCTTCATCTAATCCAACAAAACTCTAGCACCTGAGGATAGGTCATATTAACCTAAACAAAATTGACAGGCTAGTGAAAGATGGTATCTTGCCTTCATTGGTAGTAGAACCAATACCTGTCTGCGAGTCCTGTCTGAAAGGCAAAATGACCAAAAGACCATTTTCATCCAAGGGCAATAGTGCTAAACATTTATTGGAATTAGTGAATACTGATGTGTGGACCCATAAATGTGTGAGTATTTCATCACTTTCACAAAGGATTACTCAAGATATGGATACAAATACCTTATGCACCGCAAGTTCGAGGCTTTTGAAAAGTTCAAGGAGCTTCGAGCGGAAGCGGAAAATCAATTAAGTAAAAGTATCGAGATTTTTCGATCAGATCGATGAGACGAATATCTCTCATCTAAATATATGGGATACTTATCAAAGAATGAGATTATATCCCAGTTGTCTGCTCCTGATATGCCTTAACAGAATGGAGTAGCAGAAAGAAGGAACCGGACTCTTTTAAATATGATCATGTCTATCATGAGTTCCTCAGGATTACCTATATATCCTTTTGAGGATATGCCTTGGATACTGAAATGTACATACTAAGCCTCGTACCATCTAAGTTTGTACCTAAAACTCCCCGAGAGTTATGGTCCGGGCAAAAGCCTAGTCTACAACATTTACATATTTGGGGTTGTCTGGCCCATGTGCTGAAGGTTAAGACGGATAAGTTGGAATTGAAATCGAAAGTATGCACTTTTATAAGATATTCTAAATGAACTAAAGATTGGTTATTCTATAATCCCAAAGAGCAAAAAGTGCTTGTCATCATCAATGCGGTTTTTCTAGAGGAAGATTATATGAATGACCGGAAATCTTTAGAGAAGGTTATCGTGGAAGAAATTCAAGAGCGATCAATTTCAAATCCAAGTATGACCGAACTTGAAGAGAATCCGCCCATACCTGACCCAGTAGTTACACCAATGCCTTGTCGTAGTGGGAGAATTGTCAGGCCCCCAAATAGGTTCTCGTTTTTTGGAGAGTCTTACGAGGTAATCACGGAAGAACCGGAATAAGAACCCTGTAACTATGATGAAGCAATCAATGACATAGATTCAGGACGTTGGCAAGCAGCTATGAAAGCTAAGATGGAGTCTATGTACTCTAATCAGGTCTGGACACTTGTGGACATGCCGGCCAATATTACACCTATTGGGTGCGAGTTGGTCAACGAGAGAAAAACTGGACCAGATGGAAGAATCGAGACCTTCAAGGTCAAGCCTGTTGCGAAAGGGTATATTCAAAAAGAGGGTATCGATTATGAGAAAACCTTCTCGCCGGTAGCCATGCTCAAGTCCATCTAGATACTCTTATCCATTGCAGCTCATCTCGATTACGAGATTTGGCAAATGGATGTCAAGACGGCGTTTCTCAACGGCCATCTTGAGGAAGACATCTATATGATGCAACCAGATGATTTTGTAGCTAAAAACCAAGAGCAAAGAGTTTGCAAGCTGCAAAAGTCCATTTATGGACAAAAGCAGGCATCTCGGAGCTAGAACATCCGTTTTAACCAAGCAATCAAGTCATTTGGTTTTTGTCAAAATCCGGATGAGATAGTGTCTCAATCATTGGAGTGTAAGACTCTGAATCATTGTGCTGGTACATTGGATGTATTGAAGGATCATGAGAAGCACCTTATGAAACACTGTCTTTACTTTAAGGTCTGCTCATAATTCCCTAGCAATAAGCTCTTAATCCTGAGACATTAATGAACTCAAGTTTCTATCTATTCATTTGCTTTGAGTCACCAATGAGTGAGGCCAACTGTAAGTCAACACCTCAGTGTCTTGGGTACGTGGTAGTAGAACTGTGGGAACATTCAATGGTCAAGATGGAAACTATCTTCATTATCCCCTTGTGCCAATTAATGGATTTATCATTGGTAAGTGCGCACCCATCTCAATTAAGAGTTAATTAGATGGAACCGATGATCACTGTGATTGATTGGGTCTCAAGGATAATACGATATGGATCTAAGTTGGTGGGACAGGTTTTATCCAATTGATCCATGGATATTGATGGAGGGGCCTATTTATGGTCATAGGGAAGTTTAGGGTCTTTATGTAATTTATTTCTAAGACTGGAGTTCAATTGCATATATATAGTGGAATTACTTACAATTAACTGCGGGCCCGGATTGCACATGAGATGTGAGGTCAGGGTGTCCCAGTAGGAGTCAGCTTTCTATGGAATCCCTAGTGGTCCCCACGCTAGCCCAAGATTAGATCATTACTAATCTACTTGAACTCAAAAGGAAAAGGAAATAGAAAGCTACTAATCCTATTTAAAGTGAGACTTCTAATTATAATATTAGTAAGTTACTAATTGTTTTGGAACTGGGACTTCTAATAATAATTAGTAAGGAGGAGGTTGCTTTGGTGCTATAAATAGAGGAGAATAAGGAGGCGGACGTCCCATGCAATTTCCCCATCTTGGAATTCACGCCCAAGCTCCCTTGTGCAAGTGTTGCACACGCCCCTCTCTCATCTCCCTCTTCTAGTTTCTCTTCCGATTCTCCTTTAAGGTTCTAGTTGGTTTTCTCTTGGAGATCCCATCATTCTCCTTGAGAATAGAGATCTGACAAGGGCCATAGCGTGGATGAAAATTAGGTCTTGGAGATCCTAATTAGCTACTAAGAAAGAGTTATTCATCTAGCAAGTCTTCTCCACTAAAGCACAACTGAGCTCCCAAGGTATAATCAACTTCCTTGTATGTTGTGGATTAATTGTGGATGTATGTTGCTACTATTTTCTATCTTGGAGATAGTGTTCTACTAATCATGATTGATGAGAATGAGGTCTTGGATCCTAGATTGGGTTTTCTAGCCTTATGGATACTTGATCCATGTGTCAAATGGGTCAAAAGTTTTTGAAAACCTATCCACGAGGCCCACCTACTTCCAAAACAAAGCCCCACCAAATTTTTCTAAGAACGCCCAATTTTAATTTTCAGGGCTTCAAAGACTCAAAAACACTGAACCCTTTACCTTTATTGCCTCATTAGACTTTGTTAGGTGCATTCTCTTCAATCTTCATATCACTTTGCCCTCCCACAGGGTCCTAATCTGGTCCAACCTCATTCCCATCACCTTGGGCAACTTAAAAAAGGCAAGCAATAAATAACCTCTAATTAGACAAAACTTCCTTAATCAAAGAAATTTCTCCCAATATTGCCTTTTCCAGATAGATAGCTTCTTTTCAGATTTTTCAATAACTAGATCCCAAACCATTCTTGACCTCGGCTTAGCCCCAATAAGATCAAGATAATAAATAGCGAGCCCCCCAGCTATGCAGTGAAAAAACAATTAGCTAGAGACTAGGAAACCTCATCCAAACAACCAACCTCCACCAATAAACTCTGACATGCTGATCTTCAAACCTAGAGTCAATTGAAAGCAACACAGAATTCTTTTCAAAGAAACGAAGTCCTCCGTCTCCCTTGTTGGTGAGCTAAAAAATAAATAGTATCACCTGCACCTTGAAAATGATGACCACCTCCCCATTGCGCCACACCTCGAAACTTCCTGCCAAACCAATGTCCGTTGCTTTACCAACAAAGCTCCCATTGCCTCTATTGCAATCATTAACAAGAACAAAGAAAGAGCATCCCCTTATCTAAGACACTTGGAAGCTCGAAACAAATAAGGAGGGGGTCCCTTCACCAAAATAGAGGAAGAAGTAGATGATAGACACTCCCGAATAGGGATGCCGATAGGGCGAGTTTAGTACGAGTTAAGGTTAACCCAAATGCGCCATGCCTTACATTTATGTCATCAAAACCCAACTCATCCCATGACCGGTCATAAGTTTGAGATAATCTCACATCCCATGGGCAGATTTGCAAGGTTTCAGATTGAGAATAAAATGGGGTTCAATAGAGTCTTGTAACCAATTTTTTATTTTAGCATCCTTAGTTTTCCAGGCTAACATCTTCTTGTCATCGTCCTCCAATTTAGGTTCAGAACCATCCATGTAGCCCCAGACTTCGTTTCCTTCTAAATAGATTTGAAACTGGAAGGCCCACGAGGTATAATTTTTCCCCTCAAAACGAACGAAGGCAATTTCAGATTTCTCCATTAATAGCAGTGGTAAAAAGGAAGATGACTGGTGCAACAGTCGAAGCTAAGTAGTGGCAGTAGCAGCAATACAAGGAGCAGATCCCAGAATTTAAATATCACAGCAGCAGAAATAGTAACCCTTAGTAGTAGTGTAATAGAGTGAAGAAGATATCACAGCAACCATGTAAGACCCCGACCCAAGTGACCTCGATTAGTGATAATTAAGTTGTGTGTTAGTTCTAAGCGTGATTAGCAATTTTGGTTAAGTTGGGATTAGAATAGCAATCATTATAGCTTTGGAGAATTTTGAGTGCCTTTGTGACTAGTGGGGCCTTTGAGGGTTCCTTTTATGACTTTGCGTTTACTTGGGGGATTATTCGAGATTCCGGTTATTTGTATTTTTATCCTATCTTGCTTATCTCGTTAATCTCTTCAACTTTCATGTTGATCCCGTTCCCGTTTAAGACCCCGAAACCCGACTTTCCTAGCATTGAGGGCAAAACAGTCTTTTACACCAAAAATCTGTACCCACAAATTGATGTCCCCGAAACCCGCGAAACATATATTTTTTGGAAACTAGAAATTTCGATGAACATTTCTTCCTTCTCGTCGAACTCATCCGAGGCCTAGAAATCCATGTTTTAAACCCCACAAGTTTCTTAAGTAGTGGGACCCCAACCCCATTTGCTGTAAAGAGAGGGAACCCATCTCTTCTTTCTCTCTCCTCCATTTTTCTAGCACAAACCAGCAACCTAGGGTTTCTCTTAATTTTCTCTTCTTCTTCTTGCTCTTTCCATCTCATTCTCCCACCAAACTTGCACCAACATCAAAATGGAGATCACCTTCTCTTCCTCTCCACTACAGCTTTCTTTTGATACCATTTGTGGAGAAAACCTCCCATTCCAAGGTCTTCATTGAACTCATCTTGCCTTTTTGGAGAATCAACAAGTAAGCAATCACACTTATTCTTCTAGATATGTGTTCTCCTAGCTCTTGAGAGGCTCCATTTTCTTTATTGGAAGTTTTCTCTTCTTGCTCCTTGTTTTGACCCATTTTAGTGTTTGTTTGGGGGTTTTTGCTTGTAGCTTGGAGCTTGGTTTTGGAAGGGCGTTAGAGGCTTAATTTCTTGATTAGAAGACCAAAGGCAAGTGGATGAAATGATTCTTCAGCATTTAGTAGTTTTATGATGAATATGGATGGTTTGGTCATTTTTACCCATATTTATTAACTTGTTTTTATTTGAATTGAATGCTCATTAAAGAGTTTTGTCCAACTCATTTGTTGCTATGGGAATGTGATTAATAGCCTTGCATTTGTTTCTTCATTATAGCTCAATAGATCCTCGTGATTGTGGTTTTCTTCTCTCTTTGGTGAATGAATGTGAAAAGAATGAAGGTGTTTGGATGATGTTTGTGAAAACTTTTGAATATGAATAGGAGGAGCTTTTAGCTCATTTTATCGCAGGATGATGAATGGGAATGAAGGGAAATGGTTTAAGGAAGAAATGGGCTCAAATCTTAACACAGAGGGGTTTTCCCGTACCTGGCGGTCAGCCAGCGGTCACCTGTCGGCTAGCCGCCTAGTGACTGCCAGCTAATCGAACCATTTCGGTCACTTTTCTAGAGAGCACCATTTTCTTCCTGAAGGCGCGGTCAGCCTCACGGTTAGCCAGCGACCCATCGGCGGCTAACCGCCAACTAACCAAACCCATTTCGG
Organism: Cinnamomum chago; assembly: GCA_038049695.1. NCBI lineage: Eukaryota > Viridiplantae > Streptophyta > Magnoliopsida > Laurales > Lauraceae > Cinnamomum > Cinnamomum chago. The sequence goes on from CP142458.1 coordinate 44,812,044, forward strand.
TTACATTTCCAGAGTTCTGTAGCCACTAATGCATCCACGGTCAGCCTCGCGGTTAGCCAGCGGCTAACTGCCGAACCCATCAGCGGCTAACCGCCAGGTGACCGAAATTACCCAGAAACCTTGAAATGAAGAGAAATGAAGAGGGTTTTGTCCCAATCATTTGTGCACCCTTTTAGAGAATGATGGGGACTGTTCACCTGGAGTTATGAATGGAGCCCGTTTGAGAAAGAAACCATATCACGAAGATTCATTTGAAGCCTTGAAAAATCCTAAGGTGTATAAGGAGAAATGAAGAGGGTTTTGTCCCAATCATTTGTGCACCCTTTTAGAGAATGATGGGGACTGTTCACCTGGAGTTATGAATGGAGCCCGTTTGAGAAAGAAACCATATCACGAAGATTCATTTGAAGCCTTGAAAAATCCTAAGGTGTATAAGGAGCCCAAAATGTCTTTAAAACTCAAAGAATGCCAAGGGTATACTTAAATTGACATACGGGACCCCTATTCACCTCGGACTAGTTTTGAATCCCGATACTTGCCCCGTAATTTCAAAAGATCAACTATGTTTCCGGATATCCCGATTTGTTACGTATATTCCCAAAAGTTATTGAATTATGATTTATCATTCCCAAAGGCATTGAAATTGTAATTTAGCATTTTGCTAGCCCATTTATACATTGCCCGAATTGAAAGGAAATTTGTGCCTTGAGCACTCCCGTCCCGCCCGTTTACATACGTGCACTTGATATGTTTTACACATGTTCTGATTTTGTCATTTGACCTATGAGTCGGCACCACTAGGCTTGGATAACCTTGTCAGTCTGATCCACTGACTTGGAGATCCCCCCTCCCGTCCCGCCAGCTGCAGTTTGGATCCCACTACCCGGTTATTACCGTGGTTTTGTCCCGATGCCGCAGATTGCTACAGTGGTTCCCGATGACCGGTTCGCTACCGTGGTCATGTCTCGAATTATTATATATGTATATGTAAATTTTGTTGTATCTCCTCACCTTGTGTGACTGAGATCAACATCCCGATATGCTCGTCACTTCGGTGATAGAGGTCTTAGCTTCGTGTGGTTGCCATATTGCTTGTTTCCTGATTTCCTTGGATACCTTACATGTTTTATATTGCATATATGTTTTCCAGTAATTGATTCTTTTCTTTGTGAAAATTATTGTTTAAACAGGTTTTAAATGTTTTCCAAGGTAATCCATTTATCATGTTTATTGTTATATCTTTTCACCCACCTGCCAGACTTTCGTGTCGGATCTATTTTCTTTGGTACTCAGGCCCAGTCGTTGGTTATCCCGAGGCGGAGCACGAGGAGGCGGTCAGAAAACTGCAACGATTAGTTGAGTGGCATGCCGATGATGTCGTTTAGATATTCGCGAGTCACGTAACATTTTGGGTTTGGTTAACCATTCTTTTGGGATTAATATTTTGATTATATTGGTCTTTGTTGACCTCTACTTTTGGAAAATGTAATTAAGCGATCTTTGATGTAAACTTTAACATACTTTTGGGAAAGCACTAATGATCATTGCTCACTCTGATATTCTGTTATATAAATGTGTTATCAGTCTTGTTATTCTGGGTATGAATGTATGAATTAGATTTGCTACACGCTTCCGCAATTGAAAGAAATATTTATGTTGTTGGGATATCCTCACTGCGGACACCTGTGGGAAATCGCGTATACGAGTGACATCTTTTTATTGACTCGTAAACGTATTGATTCAAATAAATTTATGGTACGAACTATCATTCATTTTCATCTCACCATTTCAATCTAAGAGTGTCCCGATCCGGATTGAGTTGGTAACCCGTTCCGGGGTCGTGACAAACCAGCAGTACAGCAACCAGCAACAGCAGCAAACAGCAATGGCAGCAAACAACAGCAGCAAGAAAAAAAAACAGCAATCAGCAGCAAACGTCCTTGACGTCAGTGTGAAAAACAGCATGTGGGCCCCACCAAGTGATCTCTAGACTGATCAGAGAGTGGGGATGAATGAGGAGCAATTTTATGCAACTACTGGAAGTGGTACCAGTCAGAACAAATCCAGATCCAAGATTTTGGACAGCTGTGATGAAAACAAGTGGAAAAAACTGAATTTCCAAAAAAATTGGTAGAAGACCTACCTCTGATGATCAATAAATATGAAAAAAAATCTTCATAAACAAGGAAATAGCCAGGCGACCAAGAGGGGTAGAGGCCGCTGATATGGCGATAATGATCACAGGTGGGCCACGCCTGATCTGGGATGATCAGTGAGGATCAAAGAGGATCAGGCTGAAGGATCAGGCAAGATGACTAGAAGATGATCACAGACGATTCACCATGCTCTAATACCATGTCAATTTGAGAAGATGTTGTAAGGTCCCATGCCTTTATTAGAGGGGCTTAGTAACTAATCACTAGGATTTAGGGTGCTTAATTGGGTTTAGTGGCCTAAGCACTAGGATTAGTGGTGTGTGGTGCATTAGGTAGTGGGTCATGCATATCATACTTACTTGGACCCACCTTGGCCAGGTGGCCCAAGGCACTCTCATTAGGAGCCCATACCCATTTGCCAAGGACTTTCTTGTAGACTCCCTAACAACTTGGCCTTATTTGTAAAATTCCTAAAAGAAAACTCCCTTTTAAACCCTAAAGCCCCATTTCCCCATTTCATTTCATTCCTTCTCCTCTACAACCTTTCTACTCCTTCTACCCCATTTCTCCATCAACCAAGCTAGGGCTTCCAAGAGTCTCCAATGCTTTCCCCAAGGCTCAAGAGTCTCCCCATCATCTCCTTCATCTTCCTCCTTTCTCATTCTCATCAATAGGTAAGCAAACCCTCTCTCTAAACTCATGTAGTTTGCTTCTTTCAACACTAGGAGCATGCATTGGTGATTTAGTGGGTTTTCCCTTTCATTTTGGCATGTAGGAAGTGGGTTCTTTGCTTGGTTTGAAGTGGGGAGGTGTGAAGAGCAAGGTTTGAGGTAACCCTAGGCTCTAAGAAAGGGGTTTTTGCTTCACTAAGCCAAAGGCAAGTATATAGACATGATTAATGGTGTAGGCATGTTTATTTGGTTGATTCTAATGCTTTAAATGTGATAACCTTCTCTATCATGTGCATTTATGATATTTGGGTTGGTGGGTGTGAATTTAAAATGCATTAATGGTGGATAGTTACATAAAACAAAATTGATAAAAATATTTGATTGATGCCATTGAGGCTATACTCCTTTCTTGTTAACTTTCATTGACTCACTCATTAGTTTGTTACATTTGTTGGTTTGATGTTTTAAACATGTTCAATATCTCTACTAGATGCTTTAGATGTGTTAAATATCTCTACTACTATTTTAAATATGTTAAATATCTTTACTACTACTTTAAATATGTTAAATATCTCTACTAATGCTTGAAATGTGCTAAATGCCTCTACTAATGCCTTAAATGTGTTAAATATATCTACAATACTATAAATGTGTTACATATCTCTAACATGTGCATTTATGATAATTGGGTTGGTGGGTATGGAAGTAAATTACACTAATGGTGGAGCTATTAATGAGTGTTAAAATGGTCTTAAATTGGGATGTTTGGATTAGTGGGTATGGACTTGAAACAAATTAAGGGTGGAGCTATCAATGGGTGTTAAATTGGACTATTTGGGTTAGTGTGTGTGGATTTAAAATGCATTAATAGTGGAGTTGTTATTGGGCATTAAAATGGTGTTAAATCGAATGGATTTGGGACCCATTTACCCTTGGAACTTGGACCTTGACCCCACTTGACCTATGAGTAAGAATTGGACCTCTAGTAAGGGGGTGTGTAGGCTAGCATCTCCTTGTGGGTTGTGAGGTAGTATATGTGGGACCTATATTGGGCTAAGTGGGTGGCGTAGTGGAACCCTGAGGTGCCAACAACTTCAGAAGCACCAAATGATTATGAGAGGCATTTCGGACCCACGTAACCACCGTGTTAAGAGGGTATGGACCCTACACATCATGAATGACCCTAGCCCTAGGTTGGTTAGTTCCCACCCCCATGGCCCTTGACTATATGACTTGTATAGGCTATGGTTAGCTTAGGACCTCCCGAATATTACAAGACAGGAGCATATACAATTTTGTTACTTGATCTAATACCCTCTATTAATATGCTCGCGGGTGGCTCTATTGACAATGTGATGGGAGCACCCTATGTAGGACTAACTTGTTTAGGAGAGAGAGTGAGTGTGTATGTGTAGGTTTGGGTTTTGTGTGTGTATGTGTAGGTTTGGGTTTTGTGTGTGTATGTGTAGGTTTGGGTCTGTGTGGGTTTGTGTTTCTCTGATCATGTATGTTTGGGTTTTTTTTTTTTTTTTTGGCTGGGGTGGGGGGGGGGGGTTTGGTTTGAATATGTGTGTACATGTAGGTTTATATGTGTGTCCGCGTATGGTTTTGTGCTTACCGTCTGCAGATCGGGAGGTGGATGTACGCCACCATATCAGCTTGTCTGGGTTTGACCGGGTTCGCCTGGGTTGCATTTGTTTGACCAGCTTGTCTGGGTTTGACCGGGTTCGCCTGGGTTGCATATGTTTGACCAGCCTGTTCGGGTACCGGGTTCACCTGGGTGCATTCATTTTGATAACATATGATGGTCTGATTATTTTGTTGGTTAGTTATATTTCGTTTATCCATTATTTCTGTACTTTCTGACATATTGGTTTCAGTTGGCACATGTTACACTACTACTCATATCTATTTACTTGCCAGTATATCTGATGCTGCTACATTTGGTGCTTAGGTAGTGGGGCCCGTTGTGTAGATGGCTGTGGCAGTCTTACGAGATTCACTAGTTGAGGGATTGCCCCCTAGTGGAGTGTGGCAATAGTGTGGTGTTGCTGTATTGGTGCTTGAGAGCCTCACTTTATATTCCAGCTATGAGCATAGGTGCCTCTTGCACAGGTCATTATGGTGTTTTAGACATTCGTTAAAACTCTAATGCATTTTGTAATTGAAATATAAGTTAATTCCTTTCTGTTACTTGTATCAGCTCTGATGTTATTGCATGTTGTATTGGTGACCATCTGCGCAGATTGTATGAATCGCTACTTCCGTGTTTGTTTATGGTGACTGATCATCTCTCATAACCTCACTATGGACTTCGATCCACCTGAAATTAGGGCCGCAAATGCATTTAAGGGAAAGATTTTAATTGGCCCCGATTCTCAGGCCCTAATGATGCGGTTAGGATCCAATCGATTTTTTGGGGCGCGACAGATGTAATATAGAACGCGCAGAGAGAGAGAGAGCGCTGAGATCGTGTGCCCCCCTTAGGGTTCCATCTATTCTCATTATATAAGGGTTTAATACCCTATTAATAGAATCGCAATACAAATACAATTCATAAATTATAGCTACCTAATATAGAAAGAGTACTTAAGTTATGACTTGGACTAATTGTATCTTAACTAAAACACACTATCAAACTATAATACAATTATTGGGCCCAATTGGGCCGGCGTAGGATAGGCTTGATTGACAGTTAATGATTTTTATTATATCTTTAGGGAGAGTTTGGGATGAGTTTCATTTGCCAAACAAGATTTTAGAGAAAAAAAAAATTAATGAGTTTTCTTCTAAGATGCAGTGGTTTGAACCTTCTTCCATCAATTCTCTCTTTGATTTGGTCCATAATCAGTTTTAATGCAACCCATCACTTTCTTGTCCCTAGTTTTATCTCTCAACCCTTTTTGGTATTATAAAGAATTATTTGATAATAATAAACATCACAAGGAGGTAGTGTGGCATGTGCACTACAAAGATTTGGTTTAATATCAAAAGCATGCCTCATAAAACTGTGGGATTGCTTAGGATTATGTCCTTTCATAGCAACAATCAGTTCTTTTCTATTGTATGGGATTATTTTTTTCACATCGTCAATCCTCAAGCTGGCTGTAATTATTGAGCACTTTTAGGGGTTTTTTTTTTTTTTTTCTTCTTCTTTCTTTTTTGGCTCTTCCATTCAAGGTTGAGTTTGGACCAAATAAGCTATTATCAACCAACAGTCTAATTTAAACTCCCTCGGGCATCTAATGTTCCTTACTAAACTCAAAATCAGTCTCCAAATAAATATGGTAAAACTTAAACTGGACAAATTATCTTGAATGGTCATGATTTGATGACGAGGGCTTTATAGACAGATGCCTCAAATAAGATTGCTATATCATGCCTTTTCCACTTTATACAAAAGAAATTGATTTAACTTTTACATTTTTTGATACACTAAAGGAAGTTTTGGATAGCATTGCTACACCATAACCTGAAGGGTGGTGCATGTTGTAGGACATTTGTAACTCATTTTAGAGTGTTATCTTTACGTGCATTTCAGTTTGTTTTTTTTTTTTTAATCCTTCCATTCTTCGATATCACTATGTCATGACCCAAATCCCAAGGCCATGTCGGATATTCGGATCGTGATAACTTGGCAAAGTTTACGATTCATTTATCAAATAATTCACATAAGAGATTTGGCATTTAAATCAAACTATAACTCCAATTTAATTTATAAAAGTCAAACAATATCAATAATCTCTAACTTATCCAAATTCCTATGTTCTGATTCAATTTAATAATGTACTAAACATTAAATAAATTGCTAAACAAAGCTAATCCTTCTATCAATTATTTAAATATTTCTCGTTCTCTCCCTTCAGCCACGCATTCCAAAATCTACGTGCTGAACACCATCTTGACTTCTCTCACCCGCAATAAGATTACCTGAAGGGGGCAACACAACATCAATACTACTAGTGAATGAATTTTCCTAATTACGTAAGCAGCATAAAACATAATATCACATGATCAACATATTTGAATCAATATATTAAATGCTATCAAAAGTACATCCATATACATATCCACGCCCATGCACATTACCACATCCATATACATATCCGTGCTCATGCACATTACCACGCCTCAAATGCCCATCGTATACATGTATACCGGTCACTATGACCCTGTCTCATCAGACACGTCCACTAAGGACCAGCCGATATAACGGCCCGGACACTAAGTACAACATCCCAAGTCTGGGACCAAATGCACAATTTCATGATCATATAACCATAATTCATTATTAATAATTTATACAACAGTAGTGTGGATCCAGCCCTTATACACTTCACCGATTGATGCCCCACTCCTAACGATAATTGTTAATGAATGGTATAAGAGTGGCCCACACTATAATATAAACACATCATTAACTAATCAAGTCTAACCAATTAATTGAAATCTAATTAATTGATAACAATTCTTATAATTAAATTACAGTGCACATAACCCTTGCTTTGCCTGGGTATACAGGTTGAATTGTAATTACATATAAAGTCCAGGGTAGTTTCCTTTATCAAGTTCCATCTATACTTCATCCAGAACATATAGAATAATATATTGTTTCTACCTGAATACAATGATATAATCATCCAGTGGGTCCAACTCAACTAAACCAAGATCAGCCTCCTAGGTCATGGTCGCCCACTGTTAAACCATCAGCCCATTGGATCTGATCCATCATCAGATCATATTCTGGGGTCCACAAGTCAAATCTGATGTTTACTGTTTTATGTACAAAGTCACGCCTGGCTGTATTTGAATCCATTGATCAGTGGGTCCCACTGGTAAAATTCCCAGATGTCCCACTCCTCCATGGTCGCCCAGGGGTCCACTTCAAGATGTAGGGTCCTGATTTCCAATCAGGAACACTAATGGGTCCCACAATCCCTGACGACATTCAAATCCTGTTTGCCTCCAACTCACGCCTGTAATATGTAAATCCAGTGGATGATGGCCCAAACGGAATCCACTCCACATGGGTCCAGGTCCTCATGGGTCTACCATGGGTCCCCTTGTGGATCTATGGTCCTGATTCTCCATCTAGTGGGCCATGGGGTCCCACAACTCACAAACATTCAATACTACCATTGACGACAGTACTCTGTTTTTACAGATTTGTGCCTGTTTGACATATATTCAAGGATCTACACCCCCTATCAAACTATAACATTCAAATCACCATTCAAACATGATTCCTTGCCTCAAAACATATCTTTTATGCGTATGTGATGTTTTTAAAAAATCATTACATACCTAACAATACAGAATATTTGAATCACATTCCATTATCAATCATCTTGATTAATCACCCAATCAATTAGGAAGATCCACTTACCTTTGATACGTGATTGTTGCTTTTGCGATGTGCGGACGCGAATAGGACATCAATCTTCCTCTCCTCCTAGATTGCAGCCCACAGTCTTTCTCAGAATTTTTCCAGCTTAAAACATCATAATAGGGGGCCGTTGGTTTGCTTATGCATATATATAAGGATGTGTTGTATAAACTTCCTAATTCTAATCTTTCTCTTATTTCCTCTATTAGAGTTGTTATACAACTCCAATCCCAACACGTGAGACACTTTCCAATTTCCAATTCCTTAATAAGTACTACTACTAATTCCATAATAAGGAAACAACTAAGGTACCACTTGGGCCAGACTAAGCCCAGGTAATTCAGGATATTACATACTCCCCTCCTTGGGAAATTTGATCCTCCAAATTTAAAACATACCTATGTCGAAAAGATGGGGGGTACTTCTTTCAGACCTTGTCCTCGATCTCCCATGTAGCTTCATTTGGATCATGATGTGTCCAGAGCACCTTGACTAGCCGGACTGTTCATCTCCGCAACACCCTCTCCTTGGTGTCTACGATTGCAACAGGGCTCTCCTCATAGGATAAATCTGGCTGTAAGTTCATTGGTTCGAAATCTAACACATGAGACGGGTCTGGTTCATACTTTTTCAACATGGATACATCATACATGAAACACCTTATGAACTCCAGCTAACTGCGGTGGTAGTTCCAATTCATAAGCATTCCCATCGCTCACGCACCCTATAATTTTGAATGGTCCAATGTATCTCGGGCTTAGCTTTCCCTTTTTGCCGAATCGCATCACTCCCTTCGTCGGAGAAACTTTTAGGAATACCGAGTCACCGACCAAAAATTCTAATTCTCGTCGGTGTTTATCTGCATAACTCTTTTGGCGACTCTGAGCAGTCTTCAATCTGTCTCGGATTTTCATAATAATCTCGGTAGAGGTTTGCACCCATTCAGGGCCTAAAATCCGTCGATCGCCCACTTCCTCCCAACAAATTGGAGAGCGGCAGCTCCTGCCGCACAAGGCCTCGAAAGGAGCCATCTGAATACTCGAATGATAGCTATTATTATAAGCAAACTCTGCCAGCGGTAACTACTCATCCCAACTGTCACTGAAATCTATAGCACAAGCGCGAAGCATGTCTTCTAGTGTTGATTGGTCCTCTCCGTCTATCCATCAGCCTGAGGGTGATACGTGTAGAAGATAATGGGCCCATCTAACCCAAGGCCCATATACAATAGGCCCATACTCATATATCACGTGGGATTAGTTGACTCATCACCAATCTGTTTATATTCTCATTCCATGTATAGAAGATTGTAATTTATATTCTTTATATTCTTTCCTCATACATAGATTGTAATTGCCTTGATTAAGGCTAGAATTCATTATAAGTAAAGAGAGGACTGATCGACCAGATCATCCAATATTCCAAAGCTTTTTCTCTTCATCTCAAAGTTCTGAATCTTACATGGTATCAGAGCCTTTCTCCTTCTTCTTCTCCTTCTAGCTTTCCTCTTCGACCTTGTTGTCGAATCTTGGTGATATAACAGTAATAGGCACCTTGCTTGTGACTGTTCGTGCATGTCAACAGAGTGTTTTTCATCAACCTCTTGAAGTCTGATCACTGGTGGCCCACCTCCGATCAGTCCAAGTTCATCAAGGACATCATTCGACCTTGATTAACAGTTAATCAGAGACTTGTGGACCTCTGTATTGACTCAGCAGAGAACTCTGAGTATTATTTTGGGTTCAGGGAACCAATCTCGTCAGCCGATTGGAGCAACTCATCAGGGGCCCACCTCGGATCAACACAGCAGCATCAGCAGACTATACCATCTTGGTCGACCACTAATCCTGGATTTCTTGGACATTTTTTCAGAATTTTTGGCTAATCAGAGGTAGGATTTCTGATCGATTTAGTGGTTTCTTGTTTTGGTGCATACGTTTTCATCAAATGCTCATAACATCATGGATCTGTAATCGATTGGAGTGGAACTTGGCTTGATTTGAAGAAAAAAGGAGTACTAGACATCCATCAGATCTGATTAGTCATCAGATCATCTACTGGGCCCCACAGTCCCTTTTAGAACACAAAAACAGGGTCGTCAGACCTGTTTTTTTTTTGTTTTTGGAACCAGCCTGTTTTTTTTTTTTTTGGAATATTGTTCATCTCCGGACTACTTGAGATTCAGTAAATCACTTCTTGAATTTACAGCAGAGATCACTCTAATAGATCTGAGTTGAGATCACTATTTTGATGCTGTGTCATGTTCATATCTCTGTGGTATTGTACTGTTAGTGCTTCTAATTAGTGCTGATTCATGCTGTCTGGTGGAAATCTACACCTTTAGTGCACTGTTGTGGGTTGTTTGCTGCTAGATTAGCCATTCGTGTCCAATCAATCTTGTTCTGCTACTTACATATAGATTGGATACTTTAGATCTGAGGGCTGATCTCATCCCTTTACTACTGATTTGCGTGGTCTGCTGTCTTTTTTCACTTTATTCTGCAATGGACAAGTATGATGTTATCCCAATTAAATTCAATGGGCAAAATTATATGTCCTGGTCCTTCCACTTAAGGAACTTTGTCGAAGGACAGGGCCTTTTTGGTTAGCTTGATGGATCGATAACCAAACCTCAGATTACAAGTGCTTCTGACTCAAAAGGCCTAGCCACCTGGTCCAAAGAAAATGCAAAAGTCATCACTTGGATCCTTAACTCTATTGATCCTTCTCTTGTCGTGGCCCTTCAAGCCTACACCACAGCAGCTGATATGTGGGCTCATCTGAAGAAAGTTTACCATCAAACAAATAAAGCCCGGAAATTTCATCTGGATAGTGAAATTGCCAGATACAGTCAAAGGGATAAAACTGTGCAGGAATACTTTAATGGTTTCCTCACCTTGTGGACTGAAAGGGATTCCATGCTGATCCAAACAGTCTCTTCTGGATTTCTATCTGAGGCTCTCCAGTTACAAGAAGAAACTCATATCAGCCAGTTTCTTATGAATCTCCGACCTGAATTTGAATCTGTTCGGTCTGCACTTATGAATAGGGAGAATACTGCTAATCTTGATACTTGCCTCCAAGAAGTCCTTCGCGAAGAACTTCGTCTCACTTCACAGCGCACTATTCTGGAGGCACCAGAAGCACCCAAAGCCTTCCTTGCGCCTCTTCCTACTGACTCGGCTCTTCTGGCAACTCCAAAGCAGACTCAATGTTATGAATGCAAAGGCTTCGGACATATTGCCAAAAATTGTCGCAAGAAATTGGTTTGCAGATATTGCAAACGGACCGGTCATGTGATTGATGACTGTCGAAGCCTGCAGCGACGGAATGAGACACAGCCTAAGAAGCCTCCCTCCCACATGCCAAGACAGAATGTTCCATCTGCTTTTCAGGCTCAAGCGCCCTTATCAGATACAGGCAGCACTTCCTCTGGAGCTATATCCATGACTCCTGCTCAGATTCAAGAGCTGATCCAGAGCACAGTCACTTCTGCATATGCGTCTATGGGCTTCTCTGGTGGTCGGTATCAACCTCATTCTCATATAGCATCTCCTGCCTTTCATTCTTCTGCATCTCTTTCTTCTTCTATCACCTCATCCACATGGTTTTTAGATTCAGGAGCCTCAAATCATATGACATCTGTAGAACATAGTTTTACAGATTCACACCCTTACCTTGGAAAAGAAAAAATTACCACTGCTAATGGTGATCAACTACTCATTTCTGGAGTTGGTACCATTACTTTATCTAGTGTCACTGGCCAGTCCATCACCCTTTCCAATGTCTACTTTGTTCCAAAATTGTCGGCTAATCTACTTTCTGTAGGACAACTTATTGATGAGGGCTATCTTGTTCACTTTTCTTCTTCTGGTTGTGTCATACAGGGGCGACAAACTGGGAAGGTGATCGCGACGGAGAGTAAACATGGGCGCCTGTTTTTGCTGGACATTGGACATCATTCCTTCTTTGCTTCATCTTCTAATAATTTCAAAAACTTGTGGACGGTTTGGCATAAACGTCTTGGTCATGTGAACAATGCCAATTTAATTTCTTTGTTTAAACTTGGTTGTTTGGATTCTTCAATTGATAATAAAATGATGTCTTCTTTATCTCAATCAAAATGTGAAACTTGTTGTTTAAGTAAGAGTCATATTTTGCCATTTTTTGTTCATAACTCTCGTTCATTAGAATCATTTGATATAATTCACACTGATGTTTGGGGCATTGCTCCTACCTTGAGTAGGACAGGATTCAAGTACTATGTGACATTTATTGATGATCATTCCCGTTATACTTGGATTTATTTCATGCGTTTAAAATCTGAAGTGTTTTCTATTTTTCAAAGATTCTATAACATGGTACACACTCAATTTAAGAAAGATATCAAGATCCTTAGATCCGATTCTGGCGGAGAATACTTGTCTCATGAATTCTCTGCTTTCCTTTCTGATAAAGGAATTCTTCATCAAAAATCTTGTCCGCACACTCCTCAACAGAATAGAATTGCGGAAAGAAAGAACAGACATATTCTTGAAACTGTTCGCACCCTTTTACTTGCATCCTTAGTTCCTCCAGAATTTTGGTGTGATGCTGCACAGACTGCGGTATATCTGATTAATCGTCTTCCCAGTGCTGTTCTAGGCAAAACTACTCCTTATGGAGTTCTCTTTGAACATCCACCTTCATACTCTCACTTACGTGTGTTTGGTTGCTTGTGTTTTGTTCATCTTCCACCGACTGAACGCACTAAGCTATCTCCACAGGCTGCCAAATGCATCTTTCTTGGCTATAGTTCTGAACACAAAGGGTTTTTGTGTTATGATCGGTTTGAAAAACGCATGCGAATCTCTCGTAATGTGATCTTCATGGAACATATTCCTTTCTTTTCATTACGTTTAGATCATCATCCCATTGTTGTGTCCTATTTGCCACAATTCCCGGAGTCTGCTACTCCATCACCTGCTCTCAAGGTCTATGTCCGGCGTAACAAGGTTCCTCCTATGGTGCCTCCCTCTACTGATCATCTCCCAGTGATGCCTACTGCTCCTACAGGTAACCATGCTTCTTCTGATAATCTCATCTCTCTGCGACGATCTAATCGTCTTTCCATTGCCCCTAACTGCTATGGCTTTCCTGCTCTCTTTTCATCCTTAGATAGTACTCCAATACCCACCTCATATTCACAGGCCTCGAAGATTGCTTACTGGCAGGATGCTATGAATGAGGAATTGCTCGCTCTCGAAGCTAATCATACATGGGACTTGGTACCGGCTCCTAAAGGCGCCTCTGTGATTGGCAGTAAATGGATCTACTCCATAAAAGTTCACTCTGATGGGAGTCTTGATCGCTATAAAGCTCGATTGGTTGCGCAGGGTTATAAACAGGAGTATGGAATCGACTATGAGGAGACATTTGCACCAGTGGCTAAAATGACCACTGTTCGTACTCTCCTCTGTGTTGCTGCAGCCCGTAACTGGCCTCTGTGGCAAATGGATGTCAAAAATGCATTTCTTCATGGCGATTTGCAAGAGACTGTTTTCTTAAAGCCTCCTCCAGGATATGCATGTCCTCCTCAGCATGTTTGAAAGTTGCGGAAATCTTTGTATGGACTTAAGCAAGCTCCCAGAGCGTGGTTTGATAAATTCCGGACTGCAATTCTTCAAGCTGGATTTCGTCAGACTCATTCAGATAGCTCACTGTTTCTTCGATGGACAACGAAGGGCTACACGTTCCTTTTAGTCTATGTTGATGATATGATTATCAGTGGCAATGATAGTGCTGGCATTACGGATCTCAAACATCATCTCACTCGACACTTCAGAATGAAGGATCTTGGACCTCTCACCTACTTTCTGGGCCTGGAATTCTTGCGTAGCAAATCTGGCATTCGGGTTCATCAGCGGAAATATGTTACAGATTTGATAACTTCGGCAAGACTTGAGGATGCCCACACTTTTGATACACCTATGGAGTTGAACAGCAAGATCAGTGCGGCTGATGGCCTTCCCCTGGATGATCCCTCTGTTTTTCGGCGGATAGGTTGTAGTTTGCTCTACTTAACTATGACTCGGCCGGATATCTCTCATGCCGTTCATACGGTTAGCCAGTTTGTGAGCAATCCTCACAAACCTCACCTTGCTGCTGCCTTGCGCATACTTCGCTATGTCAAAGGCACCCTTAATCATGGTCTCTTCTACCCTTCGGGAGCTTCCCTGCACTTATCCGCTTATGCGAATGCTGACTGGGCTGGTTGGCCCGATTCTCGGCGATCTACCACTGGCTGGTGTATGTTTCTTGGGGACTCATTGATTTCATGGAAGTGCAAGAAGCAAACCACCGTTTCGAAATCTTCTGCTGAGGCAGAATATCGGGCCATGTCATCCGCGAGTGCTGAAATCATCTGGCTACGACGTCTTCTTTGTGAATTCGGTGTCACGGTGGGTAGTCCTACACCTCTTCATGGGGACAACACCAGTGCTACCCGAATTGCAAACAATCCCGTCTTTCATGAAAGAACGAAGCATATTGAGATTGATTGTCACTTCATCCGTCAGCATGTTGTTACTGAAAAGATAACTCTGCCCCATGTCTCTACTCTTAACCAGTTGGCGGATGTCTTCACAAAAGCTCTTCCCAAAACGCGCCATAGTGATCTTACTAGCAAATTGATGTTTTCTGCCTTACCACATCAATTTGAGGGGGAGTGTAGAAGATAATGGGCCCATCTAACCCAAGGCCCATATACAATAGGCCCATACTCATATATCACGTGGGATTAGTTGACTCATCACCAATCTGTTTATATTCTCATTCCATGTATAGAAGATTGTAATTTATATTCTTTATATTCTTTCCTCATACATAGATTGTAATTGCCTTGATTAAGGCTAGAATTCATTATAAGTAAAGAGAGGACTGATCGACCAGATCATCCAATATTCCAAAGATGTTTTCTCTTCATCTCAAAGTTCTGAATCTTACAATACGTTATGCTAAAACTCAGTTTCGTACCCATAGCCTTCTGTAAGCTCTTCCAAAACTGTGAAACAAATCTGGTATCCATGTCTGATACAATCGATGCTGAAACGCCATGCAACCTTACAATCTCCCGAACATATGTTTTGGCCAGGTGTTCCATTGTAGTTTTTCCTTTCAACGGTATGAAGTGCGCTGACTTGGTCAATCGATCCACAATTACCCAAATTATTTCATTTTGTCTTGAGCTCCTGGGAAAATCCTAAAATAATATCCATAGTGATATGTTCTCATTTCCATTCTAGTATGGGTAACGGCTGCAGCAATCCCCCCGGCTTCCTATGATCAGCCTTCACTTGTTGACAAGTAAAACACCGTCCAACAAACTCAGTAACATCATTTTTCATACCGATCCACCAAAACCTGATTTTTAAGTTCTGATACATCTTGGTGCTCCCCGGATGGATAGTATATCTTGTGTGATGTGTTTCCTTCAAAATTTCATCTTTGATTTCCCGAATATTTGGGACACAAAGTCTGCCTCGGCAATACAATACGCCACTAACACCTGATAAGTCCGATTTATTGTCTAGTTTGTCGAAGATTTCCACCAATGCCTTGTCATCTCGTTGATGATCTTTTATTTTCTAAATTAATTCCGGTTGAACCTTGAAACTTCCCAATAGTACTTTTTCACCAATAGGCCATAAATTTGCATCCAAGTCCTTGATCTCTTCAAGTAGTCGCCACTCAACGGTAAGACAAGCCATCTGTGCTAATTTCCTACTTAAGGCGTCGGCTACAACATTCGCCTTTCCCGGATGATAAAATATAGAGAAATTATAATCTTTCAAGAATTCCATCCATCTTCGTTGGCGCAAGTTCAGTTCTTTTTGAGAAAATACATATTTGAGGCTCTAGTGATCTGTATATACTTCAAATTCTTCACCGTAAAGGTAGTGTCTCCAAATTTTCAATGTAAAAACTACAACTGCCAACTCAAGGTCGTGCGCAACATAATTTTGTTCATGAACCTCTAGCTCTCTGGAAGCATATGCAATCACCTTACCATGATGCATGAGAACACACCCTAGCCCTTGTAACGACGCATCACAATAGATAACAAATCCTCCAGTCCCCACAGGAAGGGCGAGTATTGGTGTCGATGTCAGTTTACCTTTCAATGTTCTGAAGCTATCCTCATATTTCTCGTCCCAAGTGAACGGAACATCCTTCCTTGTGAGTCTGGCCAACGGTCCAGCAATCGTAGAAAATCCTCGTACAAACCTTCGATAATAACCTGCCATGCCTAAGAAACTTCGCACTTCGGAGACATTTGTAGGTCGCTTCCAATTCATAACCGCTTTGATTTTGGTAGGGTCGACAGATAATCCGTCTCCTGAAATAATGTGCCCCAAAAAGGTTACTTGCTCTAACCAGAAATCACACTTGCTAAACTTGGCATAGAGCTGGCTGTCCCTCAACAGTCGCAAGGAGGTACGCAAATGCTCGCCATGTTCTTGACTTTCCTTAAGAGTAGATGAGGATATCATCAATAAATACCACCACAAATTTATCCAGATAGGGTTGAAAAACTTGGTTCATCAATGCCATAAAGGCGGCCGGCGCATTGGTTAATCCGAAAGGCATAACTAGAAACTCGCAATTCCCATACCGCGTCCGAAACGCCGTCTTGGGAATGTCTTCCTCCCTTACTCTTAGTTGATGGTAGCCCGACCTTAGATCAATCTTGGAAAAGTATTTTGCTCCTTGCAATTGATCAAACAGTTCATCAATGCGGGGTAGAGGGTACTTCTTCTTAATAGTCACCTGATTTAACTGTCTATAATCAATACACATTCTCAGGGTTCCATCCTTCTTCTTCACAAACAACACTGGTGCTCCCCATGGGGACACACTAGGCCGAATGAATCCTTTGTCCAATAGTTCCTCCAATTGATCTTTGAGTTCCTTCAATTCCGCAGGAGCCATTCGATAGGGTGCCTTAGAAATCGGGGCCGTACCCCGCATTATTTCAATAGTAAAGTCGACCTCCCGAATTGGGGAACAATGGGAATATCTTCTATACTTAGTTTCGGTTTATCCTCCGAAATGAAGGCTAAAAAGCCTTTGCACCCATTCCTCAGTAACTCACCAGCTTTGATGGCTGAGATAACCATTGACCGAACAAGTCTCCTTTTTCCCACCAAACTAACATGAGTAAATCCCTCTAAATTGAACCAAACTACTTTGTTAAAGCAGTCTAAAATAGCCCGATACCTAGTAAGCCAGTCTATTCCCAGAATAACATCAAAGTCGTTCATACGTAACAATATCAGGTTAGCCGGCATCAGGGCTTACCCAATCGCTATCATGCAATCATAAAATATGGTTCTAGTACATATTTACTCACCCGTGGGTGTAGTCACCATTAATGCATTAGTCAAAATTGAGGGAGAATTTTCTATCTTGGCAGCAAAAGTATGCGAGAAGAAAGAATTAATTGAACCTGAATCAAATAAAGTACTAGCTTCATAATTGGAAATTAAAACCATACCCTCAACTACATGGTTGGCCGCTTCCACATCATGGTGAGTCATGGCAAAGAGCCTTCCGTTCTGCTACTATCCCGCTTGATTCCCTCCCTGGTTATTCCTGCCAAGGTTGTAAGGCTGTCCCTGGGGTGGGTTCTGCTAATTTCCACGGGGCTGATGTGTCTGGTTTTGATAATAGCGCTGGTTTTGTGGACGTTCTTGTTGGCGACCTTGCTGATTTTACGAAGGTGCTTGTCCTTGTGTCTGGATTTGATTCCTTCCCTGCTTACTGGGGCAGTCCCTAACTTGGTGCCCTTCCTGACCACAACCATAACATCCACCTTTCTGTTTGGTCTGATTTCTCTCCCTGACCTCGGGACAATCTTTTACCTTATGACCTCCTTTTCCACACCCAAAGCACACTCCAGATATTTTCCGGCATTGATTTGTTTCATGTGATCCTCCGCAATGGTTGCAGACCGGCTTGGCTCCAGTTTTCTGTCTCTTATTGGGGAACTTGTGCTTGGAGTTATCTGTTTTTCCTTCAGTGGACGTCATTTGAGTATGCCTCTTTATATCTTCAATGGCCTCTTCTGAAACGAAAGCTTTTCTTAAAGCTTCAGCATAAGTCTTTGGTTCATGCAGCTTCACGTCCTTTTTGATGTCTGGTCTAAGGCCGTTCACAAATCGTTCCATCTTTTCTTCTTCTGTAGCCACTAATGTTTCAGCAAAATGTGACAGCTCTGTAAACTTAAGAGCGTACTTGGCTACCGTCAAATTTCCTTGCACCAAAGTTTCAAACTCTCTCTTCTTCTGAGCCCTAATATGATCTAGTATAAACTTCTTGATAAATTCCCTTTTGAAGAAGGCCCAAGAAATTTCTGTTTCTTGCCCATTGAATGACCTCTTGGCTGTCTTCCACCATTCCTTCGCATCACCTTCTAATTTGAATGCTACAAGTATGGCTTTTTGATGTTCTGTACAACCCATAACTTCAAAGATGCCCTCCATGTGTTCTGCCCATTTATTTGCATCCCAAGGATTAGTTGTTTCTTCAAAGCTCTTGGGGCGAAATTCATTGAATCTTTTATATAAGGTATCTCTTTCACGATTCTTACCCCCATTGATGCTACCTTCACCCGAACCATCTCTGTTATTACTGTGTCCCTCGCCATTCTCACTTTGATGGTGATAGATAACGGAGATCTGCTCTTGAACCTGTGCATACGCCTTCATAAAGCTTTCAAACATCTACCGAGCGTACTCCGGCAACTCCATAGTTCCACTGTTTGGTCGATTGTTGTTCGCATTCTCATTACCAGTGACATTGCCCATCGTCTTATTCTTTCCACAAAAGAAAGAATTTGTGAGCTAAAATCAACATAATTCACTTTAATCTCTACCATTGACACCCGAACGTCTTCACCACGTGACCTATGGGTTGCTAATTCTTTTAATTTGCCCAAAACCTTATTCTCTGTTACCACTTTGTCACGACCCAAATCCCAGGGCCCTGTCGGATATTCGAATCGTGATAACTTGGCAATGTTTACCATTCATTTATCAAATAATTCACATAAGAGATTTGGCATTCAAATCAAACTATAATTCCAATTTAATTTATAAAAGTCAAACAATTGTTAAACAGGCCCAAGGCCCATAGCCCATCAGTAGTCAATGCTATATCTCACGTGGAATTGATTTGGGTCAATATTGAGACAGCTGTAGCCTTCCTAACTTAGAATAGCAATTGTTGTAATTAGTTGTGTTTCTAACTTAGGTTAATGATTGATATAATTAGATTGTTTTCCTTTCTTAGAAGCCTTAATTAAAGGCATGTAAATACCTATATATTGATGGACAATCTCCATAGAAAGTGACACAAATCAATACATTCTCAAGAGTGTTTGAAAACTCTTTTCTGTGATCGTGAGTCTGTCATGGTATCAGAGCACATATTCAAGAACACCTAGTTTCTTCTCCTCCAAAGCCTCAAGGCAGTAGGATAGAGAGTTTATATCTCTTCCTCGTGCAGAATAACAGATCCAGGAATTTGTTCAAGAATTCCAGCGTCATTCACACTCTGCGACAGTTGGTATCACATAGGTGGCACACTCCTGATCATCAGTTCATCTTCCAAAAACCATACAGTCATGGTCGCCTGGTACTCCTAGGATTATTGACAATTTTTTCAGGATTTTTTAGCATCTCCAGGTTGGTCGTTTACTCATTCTCAAGTGTTTTTTAGAAAAGTACATTGTTTTCATCAAGACCATCCAGTATCGTGGATTTTCAGCAGAATCAAGTCAAACCTGTTTCAATAGAAGCCAAAATAGAAGGCTTTCCCAGATCAATCTTCTGATCTAAGGCCAGATCCATCTGTGGGGCCCACGTAGTGGATTTACAGCCATATTTTTGGTCATCTGGGGTGTTTATTTGCACTGTTTTTGTGCTCTCTGTCATCTGGGGTGATTATTTTACACAGGAAGCTCGTCTGTGTCTGGGTTAACAACAGAACATTGTTTCTCTTATCTGTTAGATCAATTTTTGATTCAATCTTGATTTAAGATGGACAAATCTGAGGTTACCTTGATTAAATTCACTGGAAAAAATTATCCTGCATGGTCTTTTCAATTTCAAATCTACTTAGAAGCCAAGGAATTGTGGGGATTTGTTTCTGGCACCGATCCTAAACCTACTGAGGATGAGAAAAAGATTTCTTCTTGGCATACCAAAGATGCCAAAATCAAAACCTGGATTCTAGGATCTGTCGAGCCTCATCTGATAATGAACCTCAAACCCTACCCCACTTCTAAAGACATGTGGGAGTATTTGCAGCAAGTGTACCATCAAGATAACTCTGCTCATCAATTTCACCTTGAATGTGCAATTGCTGAATATGCACAAGGAACCTTGTCAATTCAAGACTACTATTCGGGATTCCGGACCCTATGGTCGGAATACGATAGTATTAAGTATGCAGGTGTGGCTGCCAACGTTTTGATTGTCATTAGTGATCTTCAGGCCTCTAGTCAACGGGATCAATTTTTGATGAAATTACGGAATGAATATGAAAGTGTCCGCTCTGCCCTGATGAATCAGACACCTCTACCTTCCTTGGCTGTCTGCTTGAATGAACTCTTACGCGAGGAAAAGCGCATGGCAACCTCAGCTCATATAGCTCAACCAAAGACTGAGACCTATTCAGTCGCGTTCTCAGCTAATCAAGCGTCTCAGCCTCCGCTACGAGACTTGAGCAAAACCCAATGCTACAGTTGTCAGAAATTTGGGCATCTTGCATCTCAATGCAAACAGAAAGTCTGCAGTTACTGTAAAAAGTCGGGACATATCATCTCTGAATGTCGCCGCCGTCCACCACGTCCGTCGACACAGTATCAGACCCCACAGCCTCAAACTCCGCATGCTTATGTGGCTTCCTCGGTTATGCCTGTTCCTACATCAGCACCTCCACAGCCTGGGCCCTCATCATCTCTCACTCCTGAATTGGTTCAACAAATGATTATCAATGCCCTCTCTGCCTTTGGTCTCTCAGGTAAGTCCCCTTCATCTTCTACTTGGTTCCTTGATTCCGGGGCATCTAATCATATGACGTATTCCCACACCCCTCTCTCCAATATGACCAGTTACAATGGCCATCTTCAAATCCAAACAGCTGACGGCGGACATATTCCTATTACTGCTATCGGAGATATCCCTGGTCCCATCCCATTGAGAAATGTTTACCTTTGTCCTAATTTAACTTCCAACCTATTGTCCGTCGGGCAACTTGTTGAAAATAATTGTAATATCTCCTTTTCTTCTTCTGGTTGTGTTGTGCAGGACCAGATGTCCGGGAAGGAGATCGCGAGGGAACCTAAGTGTGGACGCTTATTTCCGTTGGATTTTTCTAAATTTTCTAGGAATCAATTCGACAATAATGTGTTTTGTTTTTCTCTTAGAGATAATTGCCGGTTGTGGCATAATAGACTCGGACATCCTAATTCCAAGGCTTTGTCCCTTATGTTAAATTCTGGTTTATTAAATAAATCTATTGGTCTATCTTCTTGTATGCCTTTTGATTGTGCTACTTGTAAAATGGGAAAGATTAAAACTCTTCCGTTTCCTCATTCCACTTCACACACCTCTCAGTGTTTTGATTTAGTTCATAGTGATGTATGGGGAATTGCTCCAGCTCTTTCCCACGCTCACTACAAATATTTTGTGACTTTTATTGATGATTTCAGTCGGTTCACATGGGTCTACTTTCTGCATTCAAAATCTGATGTTTTTAATGTTTTTAAAATCTTTTTAGCTTATGTTGAGAATCAATTTTCCACCTGCATTAAAATCTTGCGATATGATTCAGGCGGAGAATATGTTTCCTCAGATTTTCAACGGTTTTTGCAAAACAAAGGTATTATTTCTCAAAGATCTTGTCCTTATACTCCCCAGCAGAATGGAATCGCTGAAAGAAAAAATAGACATCTCCTTGATGTCACTCGTTCCCTTCTTCTTGAATCATCGGTTCCTACCCGTTTTTGGGTTGAGGCACTGGCTACGGCAGCTCATCTTATCAATCGTATGCCATCAACCTCCATTGAGAATCAAAGCCCCTATTACCGATTGTACAAGACCTCTCCATCCTATGATGATCTTCATGTTTTTGGCTCCATTTGTTTCGTGCACTTGCCTCCTTCTGAGAGGACAAAACTAACGGCACAATCAGCTCAGTGTGTGTTTTTAGGTTATGCACCCTTCCAGAAGGGGTTTCTTTGTTATGATCCTCACATTCGTCGTTTCCGTACCTCTAGGAATGTCGTTTTCTTTGAACAACAGTATTTTTTTCAAAAACACGTTGATCCTCCTGACTCCTCTTCGGTGTCTTTACCTGGTTTTTCTGACAATCCCTCAGTTGTTCGTTTTAATCCTAACTTTGTGTATCACAGACGGAACAGAGAAGCGCCTCCCAGGGATCCCCCTCCTGATCTTCCTCCGGCATCCGGTCCACTTCAGGCACTTGGTCCATCTGGCCCTCCTTCATTGCGTCGCTCCACTCGCATTTCGGTCCCACCCGACCGCTATGGGTTCTCCCATACTTCCTTAATGGCCACTTTGTCTTCTTCTTCCATTCCCCACTCCTATTCTCAGGCTGTGCAGGATACATGTTGGAACAAGGCTATGCAAGATGAATTGGCTGCTTTAGAGAAAAATCATACGTGGGATATTGTCCCCTCTCCTGTGGGTGTCAAACCTATTGGCTGCAAGTGGATCTTTTCTCTCAAGTTAAAATCAGATGGCACTCTAGATCGGTATAAGGCGCGCCTTGTTGCTCTCGGAAATCGGCAAGAATATGGCATTGATTATGATGAAACCTTTGCTCTCGTCGCCAAGATGACCACTGTACGCATCATCCTTGTTGTTGCTGCCTCTCAGTCCTGGCCTCTCTATCAAATGGATGTAAAAAATGCGTTTCTTCATGGTGATCTCAAAGAAGATGTTTATATGCGTCTGCCTCCGGGGTCCTCCTCTGGGAAGGGTATGGTTGCTAAGCTCCGTCGCTCTCTCTATGGTCTAAAGCAAGCTCCTCGTGCATGGTTTGAGAAATTTCAAGATGCCCTTCTCCATTTGGATTTTCATCCTAGCCAGTATGATCCTTCCATGTTCTTACATCATGCTCCATCCGGGATTACTGTGCTACTCGTATACGTGGATGACATTGTCATTACTGGTCCCAATGCACAAATGATTCAAGCACTCCAAGCTTCTCTTCATCAGACATTTCAAATGAAGGATCTAGGCCCCTTACACTATTTCCTTGGTCTTGAAGTTCACCAATCGCCTAAAGGTATAGTTCTCAATCAGCACAAATACACGGTTGATCTTATTGACTTGGCTGGCCTTACCTCTTCCGCTCCTGTAGATACGCCGGTCGAATTGAATGTCAAACTCAGTCGTGAGGAGAGCGATCTTCTTTCCGATCCTACTGCCTATCGCCAATTAGTTGGCAGCTTGATCTACCTCACGATCACTCGTCCTGATATCTCTTATGCGGTCAACCTGATGAGTCAGTTCATGACTGCTCCTCGTCACCTTCATCTGGCTGCTGTTCGCCGCATCATTCGGTACCTTATTCGCACACCGACACGTGGGTTGTTCTTTCCATCTAACAATCCTCTATCTCTCAAAGCTTATTCAGATGCTGATTGGGCTGGTTGTCCGGATACTCGCAGATCGACAACAGGATGGTGCATGTTTTTTAGGGATAGTCTGATTTCCTGGAAATGCAAGAAACATGACAAAGTTTCCAAATCTTCTACCGAGGCTGAGTACCGGGCTATGTCTGCTGCGTGCTCCGAAATTAGTTGGCTCCGTGGTCTGCTCTCAGATATTGGATTTCCCGCAGACGGAGCTACCCCCCTCTATGCTGATAATACAAGTGCAATTCGGATTACTGAAAATCCGGTTTTTCATGAACGCACTAAACACATCGAGGTTGATTGTCACTTCATACGTGATGAGTTTAAACGTGATGTCATCAGCCTTCCGCATGTCTCCACTGAACTTCAAATTGCTGATATTCTCACCAAAGGTCTTCCACGCCCACGACATCAGTTCTTGGTTGACAAATTGATGCTTGTTGATTCTCCCGCATCAATTTGAGGGGGGGTGTTAAACAGGCCCAAGGCCCATAGCCCATCAGTAGTCAATGCTATATCTCACGTGGAATTGATTTGGGTCAATATTGAGACAGTTGTAGCCTTCCTAACTTAGAATAGCAATTGTTGTAATTAGTTGTGTTTCTAACTTAGGTTAATGATTGATATAATTAGATTGTTTTCCTTTCTTAGAAGCCTTAATTAAAGGCATGTAAATACCTATATATTGATGGACAATCTCCATAGAAAGTGACACAAATCAATACATTCTCAAGAGTGTTTGAAAACTCTTTTCTGTGATCGTGAGTCTGTCAACAATATCAATAATCTCTAACTGATCCAAATTCCTATGTTCTGATTCAATTTAATAATGTACTAAACATTAAATAAATTGTTAAACAAAGCTAATCCTTCTATCAATTATTTAAATATTTCTCGTTCTCTCCCTTCAACCACGCATGCCTAAATCTACGTGCTGAACGTCATCTTGACTTGTCCCACCCGCAGTAAGATTACCTGAAGGGGGCAACACAACATCAATACTACTAGCGAATGAATTTTCCTAATTACATAAGCAGCATATATACATATCCGTGCTCATGCACATTACCACGCCTCAAATGCCCATCGTATACATGTATACCGGTCACTATGACCCTGTCTCATCAGACACGTCCACTAAGGACCAGCCGATATAACGGCCCGGACACTAAGTACAACATCCCAAGTCTGGGACCAAATGCACAATTTCATGATCATATAACCATAATTCATTATTAATAATTTATACAACAGTAGTGTGGATCCAGCCCTTATACACTTCACCGATTGATGCCCCACTCCTAACGATAATTGTTAATGAATGGTATAAGAGTGGCCCACACTATAATATAAACACATCATTAACTAATCAAGTCTAACCAATTAATTGAAATCTAATTAATTGATAACAATTCTTATAATTAAATTACAGTGCACATAACCCTTGCTTTGCCTGGGTATACAGGTTGAATTGTAATTACATATAAAGTCCAGGGTAGTTTCCTTTATCAAGTTCCATCTATACTTCATCCAGAACATATAGAATAATATATTGTTTCTGCCTGAATACAATGATATAATCATCCAGTGGGTCCAACTCAACTAAACCAAGATCAGCCTCCTAGGTCATGGTCGCCCACTGTTAAACCATCAGCCCATTGGATCTAATCCATCATCAGATCATATTCTGGGGTCCACAAGTCAAATCTGATGTTTACTATTTTATGTACAAAGTCACGCCTGGCTGTATTTGAATCCATTGATCAGTGGGTCCCACTGGTAAAATTCCCAGATGTCCCACTCCTCCATGGTCACCCAGGGGTCCACTTCAAGATGTAGGGTCCTGAGTTCCAATCAGGTCCACTAATGGGTCCCACAATCCCTGACGACATTCAAATCCTGTTTGCCTCCAACTCACGCCTGTAATATGTAAATCCAGTGGATGATGGCCCAAACGGAATCTACTCCACATGGGTCCAGGTCCTCATGGGTCGACCATGGGTCCCCTTGTGGATCTATGGTCCTGATTCTCCATCTAGTGGGCCATGGGGTCCCACAACTCACAAACATTCAATACTACCATTGACGACAGTACTCTGTTTTTACAGATTTGTGCCTGTTTGACATATATTCAAGGATTTACACCCCCTATCGAACTGTAACATTCAAATCACCATTCAAACATGATTCCTTGCCTCAAAACATATCTTTTATGCCTATGTGATGTTTTTAAAAAATCATTACATACCTAACAATACAGAATATTTGAATCACATTCCATTATCAATCAGCTTGATTAATCACCCAATCAATTAGGAAGATCCAGTCACCTTTGATACGTGATTGTTGCTTTTGCGATGTGCGGACGCGAATAGGACATCAATCTTCCTCTCCTTCTCCTAGATTGCAGCCCACAGTCTTTCTCAGAATTTTTCCACCTTAAAACATCATAATAGGGGGTCGTTGGTTTGCTTATGCATATATATAAGGATGTGTTGTATAAACTTCCTAATTCTAATCTTTCTCTTATTTCCTCTATTAGAGTTGTTATACAACTCCAATCCCAAAACGTGAGACACTTTCCAATTTCCAATTCCTTAATAAGTACTACTACTAATTCCATAATAAGGAAACAACTAAGGTACCACCTGGGCCAGACTAATCCTGGGCCCAGGTAATTCAAAATATTACACACTATTAGTCTCATGTGTGATCTTAGCGACGCAAGCACACACATGCACATAAGCCTTAATTGCATGCAACAAAATGTGAAAGGTAGAAAATCTAAAGTCCGCATGTTTTCAATTTCATTAGCACAACTTCTTAAGCCAAACCCTATAGATGGGAAAAGCTAGGATGATGATAACTGATATGAGCACCATTTTTTTTATCGGAAATGATAAATTATATTAAGACAGAGGATTACAACACAGATAAAGGGCCCTAAAATACGTAACATTTTAATCCAAATTCAATATGATAGGAATATACAAGTCCGATGTTCTAATAAAAGTGGAATCTTACCTAGGTCTTGATTAACATTACTTGTACTCTTTGCGGGTATCTTCAAGAATAGTTAATAACTCATTCTTGTACTCCAAGACGGAATGGGCAAAAAGAGAATAACTCGTTCTTGCACCCCATCGTAGAATGGGCAAAAGAGAATATAAACACTAGAAGTTACTCCTCTTTTAGGCATAAACATCCTAAAATCCTATTAGATAAATGATGTAATAAAAACTTCCTCTCTCATAAATCACTTCTTCCCATGTCAACAAGGATACCCTCCCTATCAAGTTATAATCTGCTCAATCATTTGTTCTTTTTTATCTTTCATCCAAAATGTTTTTTGCATGCCTCTTCTTTTCATGTGGTGAGTCCTAACAAAGATGAAATCAATGATAGTTCTATATAGTATGTCTTTCTCGGTCTTCTTCCAGCAAACCAAAATGGCTACAAAAGTTACATTACAAAAACAAATAAATCTGAAGCAATACTATCCTCATTCATGTCTATTACCTACTTCTCCGATGCTTGGAAGAAATGTGCACTTCAATGAGAGTCCCATTCAAGCAGAGAGATTAACCACAATTACGAGATTATTTCCATCACTCCTCTTGAAACTAAAGTTCCATCTACAACCAAGTTATTCCAATAGGTTGACCAAATGATGTCAAATTTTGCAATGGTGTTTCTCCAAATAAGTCCTGACGGAGAAGGAAAAACAATACTTCCACCAACAACTTGTTAAATTATAACTTTAATGGAAGCCGCAAAATTTTAACGAACAAGGCATGGATGGAGTTTTAGAGGGAGAAGGGTTCACAACTCCCGCCCTTCCCTGCTTTTTTCCATTACAAATCATGACAACTTGCCTATCTTCTCATCAACTTTACTTTTGTATCATTACAACAGAGCAAACCATAACCATGATTAGTTCATAAACTTTTGTATCATAACAATTTGAAAGCAAACATCAAAGCTTACATCAAAGGTCCAAAGAGAAGTTTGTCATTTAGAGATGAAACCCAACATGAACGGTAAGTGAGAATTTCATAATCTTTAGTGTTTAATTAATTTTGGTCATGAGATGGAAGTCTCTTAGGGATGAAAATCAGCCAAGCTTCAAATCAGGTGCATATTGTACTTGGACCTGAAATATTGGTAGAGAACCACACTCGATTCGGATTCCGGTTGCCTCTCTGGAATTTGGTCTAGCAGACTACACGACATCATCAAAGGTGAGACCACTGTGAATATTGCATGCTAATCTGTAGGACTATTGCCACAACATGACCTATACCTTACTCAAATTCAAACTAAAGGCCTCAACCCAGACCCAATCCCAGCTGCCAAAATACTTAGGTAAAATATTTATATGCTTAATATAAATTTATTTATGCATAATTTTCAGCAATAGCATCGAGTACTCTTGTCCTTAGATATGAGAATCATTCGAGCCGAACCTGGAATCAGATTTCACCCAAGTCCATGTAGTGAATCAAGCAAGGACCCAAATCAAAAGAAGTAAAACATTGGACCGATACCCATTTTTTATGCTTCGCATTTTTTGAATATTCATGTATTTGGGGACTTATTTTAAATCCTACAGTCTTCAAAGGCATGGATAAATGATTTTGTTAGATATGTGAATGGGGTCCACATAAGTGTTTCTGTACAGTTTATTAGGGAAAACAATCTAAGGTTTCCTCCATTGGATCTAGAGGAATTAATCTCTTTCCTCTTTTGTGTTTGGTTCATAGTAAGTAGTAACCTCATTTTCCCTAGGACACACTGAGAATTGATTTGTTGGACAAGTTTGCAGTTCGATTAGGTGACAAGTCCATTATAAGGAGATGTTAAAGAGAGCTGATGAGTTTCCATTCCGATGACAGGGCTGTCATGGCCATTAACCTCTACAGATCAGAAAAGGAAAGAGGAACACCCAAACCAGAACAAGGGTCCTCCCCCATTGAATCTCTAGAGGATTAGGGAGAGGTCCTCTTAGTTGGTTTCCAACCTGTCAGAAAATGAGACAGACAGAGCTGAAAGCTATGGTCGGCAAAGCTAGACAGATTGTCGATATCTTCAATTTTACAGAGAGGATAAGTGGGAAAAACCAAGGCTTCACATTTTTCCGGTTTGCTACCAGTCGAGAAAGCGTGCTATTGATCTGGCCACCTGTAGGTCTAGGGAGGAAGGAAGAGCCGGGACAACAATCAACTTCAGAAAGAGTTCAGTAGCCACTGCTGATGTTGTGAATCTGGCTCTTGGGACTGGATGAATGATGGTCTCAGATGGCTTCCATCTCAGGAATACAGTAGTGGATTGGAGCCAGATAGTCCAGAAAAACCCTACCTAAGAAGAGACAACAATGTAGCTAGCTGGATAATAGGTCATAGCATGGAGAAAGGGTTTGTGTGGCACTCTGGTTGGTTAAGGAAGAAAAGAAATCCTTGTTTAGTAGCTTGGTTGGATTTCTAAAGTCCAAGAGAGATGCCCTACAAACAGATGGATATATGGTTTGTGATAAGTCCTTAAAAATGTATAATTTCATCATCATTTTAAAATTAATTAAGGACTTAATCATCAAATCATGAACCATTTTAGTAAAAAATCATGATTTTATGTTTTTGGGCATCAAAGTTTGAATTCGAGTCAAAATTCATTGAAAAATCACATTTTCACATAAAATCATGAATTTCTCTATTTCTTGCCATTGAAAGTCACAAATTTCTCATAACTTTTGATTCACACATGAAATGATGAATTTTCGTTGCACCATTGATTTAATTAAAGAAAATTTGATAAAATGGTGAAATCTTATGCATCTATTTAGTGTGAATTGGGGCCCGCATCTTGCATCATTCCTTTCCTATATGATTAGATTATTCTTTGATCCTTGCTTTTATTTTTGTAGGGAATTTCAGAAATAGGCGCCCGCGGAAGAGAATTGATGAAGCAAATGCACCATGGGACCCACCTTCCTTGGGCGTGGTACTAAGGTAGGGGCGGCCATGGTAGGGTCCGCTCTTAAATGCAAAAAAAGAAAAAAAAAATCAGATTTAATCTCTTGAAGATAAGTTCCAGATTTGCGGGCCATGTGATGATGAGGTGTCCTATCTACTCTCCAACAAATATTGCTTACATGTCGTGATGGATGGCTAAGATTCAAAACAAGCCAAACAAAGAAGAAACAAATGCAAAAGAATCCAGCCAAGGTGGAGGGCGTCCAATGCATGGGACGTTCCATGTTATCTACACCCAAGTGGGGCCCATCATGTGTTACAAGTGCAAATAAAAATCTGAATTTCAGATTTGGCTCAAGATTTTTGGAAATACAAAAGTTTGAATCTCAAGGCAAGGAGTATGGACGTCCATGGTATGGGATAGTTCAAGATTGCATACTTCCAAGTATGACCCACTCCTCTGTCATGTTTGGAATGAAACTAAATTCAGATTTGTGGATATCTTTAAGAGAGAAAGTGGGCCATGCTAAGACATTCTCAAGCCATGAAGAAGTTTAAAAAAAAAAAATGGAAGACTCTTTCTTGCTAGCAAAGCAATCCAAGTTGGAAGATAAATCCAAAGAGTCCAAGTTTCCTTAAACACTCTACAAGTTGGATTTCAATCAAGATACCATTCCAAATTTTGAAAGTTTGCAACCCAAGATTCTTCCAAAGAAGACATCACACGTCCATAACCATGGCATTCCAAGTTTCACACGTTCAAGCCAAGATTTATCCAACCAAGCATCACACGTCCAAGATGGGTGAGGACCACATGCTTCCAAGCTTTGCAACAATTTTAAAAATCCAGATTTGAATTTATTCTCAGCCAAAGTGGGCCCAAGAGAGAGTTGCATGAGATAAGAAGAATCCTATTTTCACTAGGATTGTGGGCCAACCCCTAGAGACTCTCTCAAAACCCTCCTAATCCTAATCCAACTTGGACCCCACACTACTGATCCTTACCCAAATCAAAACCTTCCAAGCCAAGTCATCAAAAAAATATAAAAAGACCCCAAAAAGAGAATGGACGTGCAATACCATATCCCCCCACACCTTGGACGACCAGCAACTCCTTTCCCCTCCTTTTCCATTAATTTTCCTCCATCTCTCCCTACTTCATCCAAGGCCCTCCCTAAGGCACACCACCACTTGGATTTTTATGCCGCCACCGTTGCTGCCGTCACTCCATCATCAACCAGCCATCTACTTCACCCTTGGTGAAGGATTGAAGACTTGAAGATGGGATTATGCGCGAGTCCTATTTTCTTAATGTATTCGATCTAGGGTAAGGAAAGATTTCTTTTTCTAGTATTGATCAATGTTGGGGAATTACTAGTTTATTGGTTCATTTTAATCTAAAAGATACAATTAGTGAGGTCAAGGTGTCCCGCCTTGGATCGGCATTGCATGTTTGTGGGTAGTGACAGTACGCACTTGGTGCGGTGTTTTTGTAGTCTTTTATTAATTTTTCCAATATAATGTCGTGATTTCCCATAATAAGAATATCTAGAATTCTTTTTATACTTATTTCTGAATAATGTTATTACTAGATTTTTATTTTAATGCATGATTTATTTGCTTTTATGCAATTGGTGGTTTGATGCCTTATGTTTTTGCAGTCTTTAGATTAGGATTCTTAGATTAGAATTTTTATTTCGGATTGTAATTTTTAATTTGATTTGAAATTAAATTTCAATTTCAGTTTCGTAGAGATTTATTTATATAGATTTTCTTAGGTTAGTACTAGTTTTCCAATAGGACAAGTT
The DNA here is from genome assembly GCA_038049695.1 of Cinnamomum chago. Lineage (NCBI taxonomy): Eukaryota > Viridiplantae > Streptophyta > Magnoliopsida > Laurales > Lauraceae > Cinnamomum > Cinnamomum chago. The sequence continues at coordinate 44,843,743 of CP142458.1, forward strand.
TTACGCGATTAATTACTCCCTGTGGATCGACCTCGGACTTCACAGAGTTATTACTACATGCGGCCTTGCACTTGGGGCTGACGATCAAATTTTTAGCACCATTGCCGGGGAGTTTTTCTTAGCATGAGGTAATTTTTCCAACCTATCTTCTTAATTGCTTTGTGGGTGTGCCTTTACTATTCCACAATCATTCTAGATCTAAGGGCAGCAAACATGGAATGTTTGGACCAGCCCTATTGCATTAAAAAGTGGATTTTCAATCTCTGATTTTTTATAAAATTGGAACTATTTCAGATCTGGAAATTTATTTTTTCTGATTTTTCAAAAATCACATCAATTTCGGAAAATTGCCTAGTTTACTTGTTCTAATTTGGACTAGTTTAGGTCGATTTTTTTAGTTGTTGGTTAGGATTAATTAAGGTGTGTTAAAATCATTTATTTGTCATATTTTTACGTTTTTATAGTTTCCAAAAAAATTCTGGAACTTTCCCTCACAAAGGCAAGTCTTAGATCACACAAATTCGGCTTTTTGGCCACCAAACTTGCCAAAATCTGAAATTTTCAGAACTTTTATTGGAAAATCAGTTATTTTAGTTGTTTTTAAATTTAAAAGGACTCCTAAAACTTGCTAGAATTTTTTCTAAGAAGGTTAGTTATTTCTTTGGAAAGCCAAACAAACAGCATTTCTTGATTGGTTTGATGTCTATGCAAGCCTTGTCCCATTACGATAAGGGAGACAAGTCTCTTGTTCTAGAAGGTGATTTTTAAGCAGGACCCATGCAACGCATCGCGACCCCACCACTAATCTGAGGGCTTTACCTGGTCGGGCCAGTTTCATAGACTTGAGTTTGGAAACTTTCATTAGAGATAATCAAACTCTCAAAGACTAGGACTTTGCAAGAATTTGAGAATCTTCTATTAAATCTAAAAACAGACCTTAGGTAGTTTTTCTTTCTAGGTTTCTTTATTCAAAAAAAAATTCCAAATTCCAAAAAAAGAAGAAAAGACCCCCACCTTCTTGGCAGGGGGACACCTCAAATCGGTTAAAAATGAAGGAATCACCTGTCAAGAGCTTGATTGAATTCTACGTATCTAGATCTCCAGGTTTTCTTAGGATTTCCAATATGGCTAATGAGCACAGTGATAAAGATGAAATTAGGAATGAAAACGAAAATGTGAACGGTAACGGGAATGGAGGCAATAATAATGGGGAGGTGAATCAACCTCTTAGGAGTCTATGTGAATACCTTCACCCTGCACAACAAGCCACACCATCGTGTATGGTTATACCCGAATGAGCGAGGAAGCCTATAGGTCAAAGATAGTCGTTCATTCTTCTATCCTTCTATCCTCGATCATTCTAAACCCTACAGGCTTCCTCGCTCGTTTGTCGAAGACAGTCGTTCTCTAGGGTTTATAGCACACATCCATCTGTAGGGCTTCTCCAACTTTCTTCCAAGGAAAAAATCAGCGATATCTATCCATTCTCATTTCCCTTATAAGCTTGTTTTGATTTTGGTTATTTAGATCTTCTATCCTTTTATGTTTCTTTCTCGTTGACGGTTTCTCTATCGAGCAAATCCTACTTTAGTTTCACTGTAAAACGGATAGACTCAAATCGCATTGACAGAGAATACTCGATGATGTCTTTTCTGTTAGTTTCCGTGGTCTCAATCCATCAGATGATGTAATAAATTGATTAATTTCTTTATTTATGAATAAAATCATGCTTTCCTTTCATGAGATGAATGGTGTTTCATTACTTTATGCACATAACCAATACATATGACATGATAGTTCATGAGATGAACTGGGTCCCATTAGTATATTAGATGTGATATATGTGTATGGATGAGATCCACATACGGGAGACATGTGTCACATTTTTATACTTAAATATCTTCACAACCAGTGATGAAACTAGGCATCTCATCTAATAAGGTTGCAGCACTTTCATCACTATGAGATAGTGTGATTTGTTTCGATCATCAGAATGTAAGATTTTGGACCACGGTGCTGGTACATTAAATGTATTGAAGGACCATGAGACGTACCTTATGAAACACTGACTTCATCTTAAGGTCTGCTCTCATAATTCTCTAGCAATAGGCTCTCAATCCTGAGACATCGATGAACTTAAGTTTCTGTCTATTCATTTGCTTTGAGTCACCAATGAGTGAGGCAAACTGTACGTCAACACCTCGGTGTCTTGGTTACGTGGTAGTAGGACTGTGTGATGGAATCTATCTAAATTATCCCCTTGTGCCAATTAATGGATTTATCATTAGTAAGTGCGCACCATCTCGATTAAGAGTTAATTGGATGGTACTGATGATCACTGTTATTAATTGGGTCTCAAGGATAATAAGATGTGGATCTAAGATTGGAAGGGACAGATTTTATCAAATTGATCCATAGATATTGATAGAGGGGGCCTACTTGTGGTCATAGGGAAGTTTTGGGTCCTCTTTGTAATATTTTCCTAAGACTGGAGTGCAATTGTATTTATATAGTGGAGTTATTTGCAACTAACTGTGGACCCGGATTGCACATGAGATGTGGGGTCGCGGTGTCCCAGTTGGAGCCAACTTCTATGGAATCCCTTGTGGTCCCCACGCTAGCCCAAGATTGGATCATTGTTAATTCTACTTGAACTCAAAAGGAAGGAATTAGAAAGTTACTATTTTTAGTTGAAGTGAGACTTCTAATAGTGGTAATAGTAGGTTACTAATTGTTGTGGAAGTGAGACTTCTATAATAATTAGAAAGGAGAAAGTTACTAATTCTTAATAGAAGTAGGACTTCTATTTCAATTGGTAAAAGAGGAGGTTGCAAGGCTATAAAAGGAGAAGAAGGGAGGGCTGGACCTCCCATGCATTGGAGTCCACCCCCAGCCCACTTCTCTTTGTCCTTTTCTAGTTTCTTTAGAGAATCTAGTTAATTTTCTCTTGAAGACTCCACCATTCTTCTTGAGAAAAGAGATCTGAAATGGGTCATAGCGTGGAAGACAACAAGGTCTTGGAGATCCTAATTCGCTACAAGAAGAGTTCTTGTTCAAGTAATTTGTCTTCTTCTCCATTAGAGCACTACCGGGCTCCAAAGGTATAATCTACTTATTCCTATGTTGTGGATTGTTTTGGTTGCTTGGTGTTGCTGATTTCTATCTTCTAGATAGAGTTTATTGCTGTACATGATTGATGAGTTTGAGGGATTGGATCCTGGATTGGGTTTTATGGCCTTATGGGCACTTGATCCCTGAGTCAAGTGGGTCAAAAAGTTTTAAAAACCTATCCACAAGGCCCACCTACTTCCAACAATTGGTATCAGAGCCATATACCTCATCTCTAATCATGTTACATCAGTTGTCTAGATCTAATCTTTGCATGAGATGCGAAGAGGATAGACCTAGGGCGATGTAAGGATCAGTTTCATTGCACAAGAAGGGACAAGTTCGGGCAAAATCGCGATTTTATGCAAAAACCCCGAGTTGGGTTCTAGACTTTTACCGTCGGCCAGACTTTTACCGACGGCCAGAACACCTTTACCGGCACCCCCCGGGCCCCGCTATAAGCAGTTTTTTTTTTTTGTGTGTGTGGCTATCCAGGTTTGTTCATCATGAGATGATGGATGGTGGCTTCCTAACCCTAGTCCCTATTGTGTATGTGATACTAACTTTGCAGGTTCATGTCCTCTCCATATGGCCCACGAGACTTTTACTATCTTTTTATGGTTATTGGTTTATTTAAGGCTAAGTGTAAAGGGCATCATGGTTTCCTTAGTTTCCCATGAAAGGGCAAGGCATGATGAATTTCCATATAGCCCTTTTATTTCCATTATTAGATTACCATGTAAGTCTCATAGTCGAGGCATAGGAATTTATGTAATTTTCTAATTTGTAAATTCTGGCGATGTCCGAGACGAAGAAGGAAAGTGAAGTTGGACTCATAATCAAAGAGTTTGAAGATTATCAAAAGTGTTTTGGAGATGCCCAAAGAGTTTGAGGAATTCCAAAGTTTTGGAAAGTCTAGAAGTCCAAGAAGTCTATTCCGCTTGGGCCATGTGGAGGAGAGGACTAGTTTCTATTTTTTCACTTTCTATTTGTGGATGGTTGCTTTTATAGAATGTTTCCAAATCTGATCCGAACATAGCAATTTCCAAAATTGGTCAAATCAAATTAATTTTTGGAAAGAATTCTAATTAGTGTTGGTGGACCCATGAGATGAACCCATTGGTAACACTAATCTTAAAAACTACACTTTCCTTAAAATAACTTGACTTGGAACCAATCATTGGTCATATCATGAGATGATTTGATGTCTATATATGTGGGCCCATATACCTATAAGGAAATCTTCAATTCTAAAATATTAAGTGGGAGCGGGGCATTTAAATTGAAAAATCCCCATGGTTTTCCACCATAGGTCCATTGTAGGGGAAGTATTAACCTCGCGCCATCTTGAGAATGGTCGGTCCCCACGGAGGGCTTTTATTTGTCTGGTTACTAGATATGGATCTCCTAAAGATAGTGTTGGTGAGACAGGGCGGGGGCCCACTCCCCAAGGAGGAGCTGCCCCGCAACGGTTGTCATGCAATGCTAGTTGGTGGGTCACACTTAACTAAAATAATGATGTAGTATCCCCAAGGATTTGCCGAATGCATTTTAGAAACCGAAGTTAATCGGGAGTCATACATTATTTGGTATGAGATACCTAGATGATAATGAATGATGGGGATCATGGATAGTTGGTCTTAATCTTAATTTTGACCAACTTTGATCCGCACCAATCTAGGTGGTATTCGCACTCCCAAAGGAGGCACACCCCAAGGAATTGGGATTCCGATGTATTCTAAATTTAGTGGTTATGAGGATTCCCACATAAATTTGGAAAAAAATACTAAACCCTTATGTCATTTATATTCTTTAATTGTGTCATTTGTCATTTTACAAAGTCTATAAATACCTTAACCCTCCCATTCTCATTCCTCACCAATTTACACAACTCTTTCATTCTCTTTATACATTCTCTACTTCAATCTCAAAGCATTCAACTCTTTCACTCTCTCTAAGAAGTTTTTGGAAGGCCAAACATCAAGTCATCAAGAGACAAGATAAAGGGGCCTTCAAAGATTTAGAGGTATTTATATTATTTAAATTTGAGATTCCATATATATAAGTTTATATTATATTATATTAACTCTCATTTTCTCCCCTTTCTTATATTAATTATCACAAAAGAAGGCTATTAGAGCCTATTACTATTATTATTTATAAAGTTTATTTTTTGAAATATGGCAAGAAGACTTCCCACAGAATCTTCTTCTGTTAATTTAGGGGGGGAACATGAAAACTTTATTGAATTAGAAGATGAAGTAGGTGATTTACCACCACTTCCTCCTCAAAGTTCTCGTAGATCAACCAAGAGAAATAGAACTTCACCAGTTTGGGAAATATTTACAAGGTTTGATATTATTGAAAATGGAAAAACAGTTGAAAAGGCAAAATGCAAATTTTGTAGTAAGATTTATGGTGCCACGTCAAAAATGGGTACTGGCCATTTGACAAGACATATGCAAAAATGTCTTGCCTTACATAAGCCGGCTGATGCAGGAACAGGGAAGCCTGGATCACAGACCCAAATTTCTAGTACTAGTGGTGGTGGTGGTAGTAGTAATAGCAGTTTAGGTCTTTTTTCTTTTAATGCACAAAGTTGTAGACAAAATCTTGTTAAAATGATTGTATTATCCGAATTACCATTTTGTTTTGTTGAAAATGAGTTTTTTGAAAAATGGGTCCAGGAATACTGTCAACCACAATTTCACAGTATTTCAAGAAATACAGCCAGAAATGATGCTATTAGACTCTGGCAGGAAGAGAAAATAAATATAAAAAATTACCTTGCAGAAATTCCTGGCAGAATAGCCATAACCACAGATATGTGGACATCTCAAGGGGGTGACAGTTATCTTTGTATTACTGCACATAACATAGATTCAAAATGGATTATTAATAAACGTATAATTAGTTTTAGCACTCTTGAATGGCCACACAGTGGCACTAGAATTAGTACATTTATTTTGGAAAAACTAGATGAATATAATATTAAAGAAAAAGTTTTATCTGTAACTTTAGATAATGCAAGTAATAATACAGTGGCTATTGAATTAATGAGAATGCAGATGCCACTTGCAACTTTGATAGATAGCACTATCTTTCAAAATAGATGTGTATGTCACATCTTAAATCTCATTGCAAAGGTTG